>OY783195.1:4457162-5057162 GCA_963678675.1 Xiphydria camelus | reverse complement strand
ATCTTATTCTCGGCTACACTTAACGTCGGTCGCTGTTGCTCTCGGTGTAGGTGTTCCAAAAATAGATTGCATAAAGCGCTCGCATCGATTTTAACCGTAATCGTCTCGTCGTCAGAGTTAAGGCCCACATTCGCATAAAAAATGATTCAGTAGGTCGGAATATCATTTTTACAATCATCGGAGGTGCTCGCGCCTCGCTCCGTTCCACCCAAACTAAAGGGTGTCCCAAAATAAACGCAAGATTTAAATTGAATGAAAAACACAGTTTTTTTTTATTACAATGTCATTTTTTTATTGAATCGTAAAGTACACAGGATGGGGTTATGCATGGAATAACATATAGGGCAAACGGCAAGCACGCGTGCGTTGAAAGAGGAAATTCAACGCTGCGTCAACGAAATTCAGCCACATTTATGCACAATGGTCATGGAAAATTTCGACAAAAAAGTGCGTATGTGCCAGGAAAGCCGTGGAGGCCATTCGCCCTATATGTTATTCCATACATAACCCCATCCTGTGTACTTTACGATTCAATACAAAAATAACATTGTAGTAGAAAAAACTGTGTTTTTCATTAAATTTAAATCTTGCGTTAATTTCGGGCCACCCTTTAAGGTTACCGCACACTTGGGCGTCGCGGCGCGTCGCGTCGCGTCGGGGCGCGTCGGGTCGCGTCGGGTCGCGTTGGGGTGCGTCTAAGCCCGGCGATTATTACCTGAATGTCCATAAATTTTACGACATGCCCGGCGATGCTCGGCGATTCTTAAGGTTACCGCACACTAGGGCGTCGCGTCGCGGCGCGGCGCGTCGCGTCGCGGCGCGTCAAAATACCGACTGGGATAAAATACATACAAATAAATGTACTACCGCACACTAGAGCGGCGCGGCGCGGCGCGTCGCGTCGCGTCAGGGACGGGGTTCTTGCCCAGAGCGGCTCTTCGCGTCGCGTCGCGTCAAAATACCGACTGGATAAAATACATACAAATGAATGTACTACCGCACACTAGAGCGGCGCGGCGCGGCGCGTCGCGTCGCGTCGCGTCGCGTCGAGGACGGGGATTCTTCCCTTCGAATCCTTGGCGTCAAACGACGCGTCCCGACGGGACGGTCATAAAGACGGGTCGTCTTTGTCCGTCACACAATAGACGAAATTCGGAATATCGATTCTTACCACTCACTATCATCGCGATCGAAATACCTCGTGGTTAATATCGCGACTAGACAAGCGAATTCTCCAAGACTGGCGCGTTTTTTATTGATAGGATGGATCCACGTTCTCTTCTTTCTATTTCTTTCTGACATCAATGCTATCGTAAAAGCAAATTTCCTCATTAGAACTACTGCTGCCGTCATACATCTTGTTGCACTGCTAGATACCGTCTGATTATAATATATTTTATAAAATTTACGGACATTCAAGTCCGAATCTGTCGGTTGCCGCCGGAAAAGTGGGCGATGCCACCATCCATCGCGGAGCGTCACCGAGCCGTGACGTAAAATTTACTGACATTCAGGTAAGAATCGCCGAGCATCGCCGGGCATGTCGTAAAATTTATGGACATTCAGGTAATAATCGCCGGGCTTAGACGCACCCCAACGCAACCCGACGCGACCCGACGCGCCCCGACGCGACGCGACGCGCCGCGACGCGCCGCGACGCCCAAGTGTGCGGTAACCTTTACCTGAATGTCAGTAAATTTTACGTCACGGCTCGGTGACGCTCCGCGATGGATGGTGGCATCGCCCACTTTTCCGGCGGCAACCGACAGATTCGGACTTGAATGTCCGTAAATTTTATAAAATATATTATAATCAGACGGTATCTAGCAGTGCAACAAGATGTATGACGGCAGCAGTAGTTCTAATGAGGAAATTTGCTTTTACGATAGCATTGATGTCAGAAAGAAATAGAAAGAAGAGAACGTGGATCCATCCTATCAATAAAAAACGCGCCAGTCTTGGAGAATTCGCTTGTCTAGTCGCGATATTAACCACGAGGTATTTCGATCGCGATGATAGTGAGTGGTAAGAATCGATATTCCGAATTTCGTCTATTGTGTGACGGACAAAGACGACCCGTCTTTATGACCGTCCCGTCGGGACGCGTCGTTTGACGCCAAGGATTCGAAGGGAAGAATCCCCGTCCTCGACGCGACGCGACGCGACGCGACGCGCCGCGCCGCGCCGCTCTAGTGTGCGGTAGTACATTCATTTGTATGTATTTTATCCAGTCGGTATTTTGACGCGACGCGACGCGAAGAGCCGCTCTGGGCAAGAACCCCGTCCCTGACGCGACGCGACGCGCCGCGCCGCGCCGCTCTAGTGTGCGGTAGTACATTTATTTGTATGTATTTTATCCCAGTCGGTATTTTGACGCGCCGCGACGCGCCGCGACGCGACGCCCTAGTGTGCGGTAACCTTTATACGCACATACGTTTCGAATACACAAACACTCGCATTGCACACCCTCGCCAGGCCAGGCTATTACGCTTCGCAAACGAGTCGTAAAGTGCATTGGCTCGCCTTAACAGCATCGGACAAGAGACCGTTGCTGCTCGATAACTGGGAGTGGGCAATAACGGAGCACCGTGCGCAGAGTTTACAACGAGAGTTCCGCTCCCGGTACCTCAAAACTCGAATTTGCATTGAGCCGGATTTTCGAGCTCTATAAAGATCGATTGCGTTGACGCTGGAAGCGTGACCGCGGAGCGCCGCTGTACCGCAATTCCGACCGGGGAAAATCCGGCTCGCGCCGGGAAGTGCAGCCTGCAGCGAACGCACCGCGCCGGCCGGCACCGCTGTTCGTTAACCTTCGGCCGCGATTATTATTACACGTCGAACGTGCGAGAGGAGCTCGCGTGGAACCGGATTCCGCATGGGGAAAGATTTAAGAAATCACTGCGAGTTCTTCGTGGCCACGTTACGTTTATCGCGAGGACGCTCCCCGAGTTACGAGTGCAGATATAATAACGGCAAAGCGCGACACGTCGCGGGTATACAGCGTGTATTCGAGAAAGCTTAACATACGGGGTTATTCACTGGACCGGCAACAGAGCAAATATGACGTCTACGATTTGTGGAACTACAGACGATGGGCGTCGCCGTTGATTGATCGTGATGGGTAGGAGAGGTTAAGCAGGACTGGCAACTGTAACGGTGAAACTCTTAACTCTTACTTGCCACACTTCTACAGAATCACGTACTCGCCACACTGGGGTTGATTTACACCGCAGCGAGAAAAATTGTTATAACGAACAAATTATTGCATATTTGTACTTGAACATTTTATCAGCTCTTCTTAAGAGCGTACTTTAAAAGACCGTGTAACTTGTATAGCCAGACTTGTATAAATTAAGTATGCGAAAAAAATAAAATATAAAAGTTACACGGTCTTTTAAAGTACGCTCTTAAGAAGAGCTGATAACATTTTCAAGTACAAATATGCAATAATTTATTTATTATAACAATTCTTCTCGCTGGGGTGTAAATCAACCCCAGTGTGGCAAGTACGAATATTACCATGGGGTTGTTTCGAATCCCAGTGTGGCAAGTAAGGGTTAAGAAGGTTCTACCGATAGTAGAAGATTTTGACCAAATTCGGTAAATCGACAAATGTGAGTATTGGGACCCTGAAGTTGACAACCAATAGCGTACGGTTTACACTCAAAAAAATTTGGCCACAACTAGAAAAAATTATAGTAATTGCAGTGATAATTTTCTTCGCAATAGCAAGAATTCTTGCTACGCTAGCAATATTTCTCTAGTTGTCACCAAATAGTGTCTGAGGCAGCCAGAAATATAGCTGGATTAGCTAAATATTTTTCTCAGTGTAGAGTGTACTACGGGATATCGCCTGTGTCGAGCTTTCTCGAATACACACTACATGCGCGCCCGTGTGTGCATCTCGGGGAATCCATTATTCCATTTGCAGTAAGATCGTATGTATCACGCGCTTATGAATCTCCGTCTTCGTCACTCGTATCTCCACATTACGCCGAGTCAATCGAGCGTTACGTCAGGTTTCGATCTATCACGTAGCGCACCCTGATAACTCTTCGGTCGTTTATGGAAATATCGTTGGACGAATATGGCTACGATGGAATTACCATGGATATTGAAACGCTTGCACTCTCTGTAGATACATCCTCCTGTTACAGAAAATAATTTTTCCGCGTAAACATGCAGGAGGCTGCGTTATTTAATACATCGGCAAAGAGGAGAAACTGCGCTCGGGATCGATGATTATACGCCGATTACTTCGAGCTCTTATCGCTCGATCACTCAAGGGGATAAGACTCGACGGCAATGGGGCCTTATGAAAATGGCCGTACAAGCCGGCAAGATAATCCCTTATCGCGACAAGTTCACCGTAATACGCCTTTTGAAAACCAGTATCCAGCGTGGCGATAACATCTCGGGGTGCGGTTTGAGAAATCGCGGAGAAGAGACGAAACTACGTAGGTACAGCTGCACGCGTCGGTTCAGGGACGAGGGCGTGTGGAATGCGTCGCGGTGCGCGTGTGCTCGAGGCACCGCCGCTGTGCCGACGACACGTTGCACCCACCGATCAACTTTGGATCGCCGTCGATCGACGGCATAATTTCTAATGTCGAACCGCGGTCGAAAATAAGAGGATTCGAATGATTTGCATAATTAGTGTTCGATTACGCGATATCGTCGATGGGGGATGAGCAAGGTGCTCGTTAGTTCCCTATACTCGTAGCTACTCGATCGCTTTGATTAGTTGTCATCGTTTAAAATAAAGAGACAAAGTATCTCGTAAATATCTTTTTTCCAAGTCTGTATCGCGCACCGCAAACGCGTGACGGTCTTTTTTTAACGCAGCTTCCGCTGCAGTTCAGCCAGTAGGAAATAATTAATTTCTAATACGCGACCAGATTTCTCTCTCTCGATCGCGGCGAGCAGCCGAATGAAAAACGAAAAGCAAAATAGCGCGGGTCCGGAGTATCGTTCTCGTGAATATACGCAGAATATAACAGTGCAGCATCCACCTCGCGTATCCTCATTTCTCTCTTTTAACTGCGCCGCAAAGCTGGATATATTCAGGTGCATCCCACTGGCGCGGGACGCCGTATACATACTCGTATATATAGTCAACGTCATAAATTCATAATATACATTCCCTGCACAGCGGAACGTTTAAGTAGCGACTTCATCTGGCGGACGATACTTGCGAGGCGAGTCCGATCGCCAGCCACTGGTCTTGGGCGCCGTCCTCTCCCCCCGGCTGCACTGCAACTGTCCCATATAACATACTAACACAGTTTCATCAGTTTCTTTTAAACTGCACGGTATAAAGGTCATTATCACTGGTACCGACGCGCAAAATGCGCTCCCCCCCTCAATGACTATCTATAATTAAGCCCCGGTTACTTCGAAGGGACGATCAATTAAAATCCCATGTGCTTTTCTTGCAGGTACGTTGACCAAGGACGAAGCCTCCACGGCTCCTCCCGGCACTGTAGATGCGCGTGGGAATCTCGAGCGTCGTCGGAACTACGGTAGGACGTGCTACGCGTGTCGTCCACGCTTATCCACTTTTTTCTCGTAGACCTCGTCGCTGTACAGAGCAGGCGCATCTTCTTCGAGTCGAACCTGGCGAGCGCCTCGCGATTTTGTCGAGAGAAAATTGTGTAGACGCGGGACGCGTAGACCGATAAGTGCCCGATAGAAACGTGGTTATGTGTCGCGTCGCACCCTCGTTAAGGAGAGCAATACATCTACCATGTTTAATATACGGATCAGTTTCTCGGATTAGGTGTTAGGTACGCACGTCTCACGATGCCTGTTTACGGGCGTCGGTTTCCTTTGAGAGAACGTTGATGGGCGTTCGTGCGCTCGATTTTCTCGGTCGTCGAGCTCTAGCTGCAGCGGCAAGCTCGTTCGCAAAAATTTTATATTTTCTGGCGGGCTTTTTACGAGTGCGTCTCTGACGGGATAATCCGTGGAACGAAAGAGTTTAAACAAACGTGTCCAGAAACGTCTTACGCTCTCTTAAACTTTGAAATTAATGAAACAAATCCGATGAAGCCGCATTTAATTATTGTAAACCGTAGTAAGTCATGATTTTGACGCAAGCATCGAAGTAAATCAAGTATGCGAGGAAGATATTGTATTTATAAGCCTCTGGATAAAATCATAACCCCCCTTCAGACCTGGTGTACTTACACGAGAATGTATAATACATTGAATTTGAGCTATTTTATTAAAAAATGTTACGCAAAAATACAACTTTGTACTGTTTGCACATAAATGTGAGAAAATTTGGAAAATAAAGATTTCAAAGATGTGTTAAAATATAACAATACCCCAAAGGCTAAAACATCATTAACAATTTTGTTTACTCCGCGAAAAAAAAAATCAGGTCTGAAGGGATTAAATTGATAAGAAATATTTATACGCGATGCCAATTACTGTAGATTAAAATCGTCCAGTCGTTCGATTGGATAAGCTTCGCCGCGAAGAAATATATTTGTTCGACTCTCTCTGTAATTCCTATCACCGGTGTCAACCGCACGCAGCTGTGCGTACAGTAGCGGCTGAGCCGGTCCACGTCGTATCTTTATCCACGCACCCGAGGGGTTCGACGAGGCTCGCGGTTAAGATAGGTGCGGGTAATTTTTCCGGCGAGACATCCGGTCGTCATGCACTTGGAAAAAGCTTGGCGCCATTAACCCTACCTCATTGCTCTTACACGTCGGCTCCAACGGCGATCCGCGCGAGGAGAAAGATCGTTCAGAACCGTAAAGGCGAGAACGAGACTTTCCGTGAGATCGTCGGATGGTTCCGCTCTTGCGGCGCGAGCAATAAACTTTATCGGTACCAATTGCGAACGACGTCGTTAAGATTTTCCTAGGAAATTAATCGCCACTCGAATCCATGGTCTACTATTACGACCTGACGGCTCGAGAAAATATCGTTCTACTTTGCCGTATAAAATAATTCAAATGTAATAAATACAGAACGATCGCAGTGATCTCGCCGCGAAGAAATGATGGCGAGCCGAATCTATGATCTATACGAGACGAGACGAGCGGAGATGATCTCTCCGCGTAAACGATCGCGATTAAAACCTCGTCACTCGAAACGATCGAGCAGACATTCGCGTACGCGAGGCGAGCCAACGCCGAGCGAACGGAATCCGGCAGAGTGTGGTACACCGCCTGCGCGATTAATGCGTTCTCTAATTAAAGTCGGCGGCCATTGTTACAACGGGCTGCTTTCGTACGCCAGTCAACGCAGCAGGTGAAAATGCGGCCTGGCCTTGCGTTCGGTTGCATCAACGAAGTGCCGCCGTTTGTAACCAAATTATCTCATTACTTCATTAAAGTAACGAGCCTCTATAGTCTGGATATAATTAACCACGCCGCTCGTGACTGGAAGTGTCGCAAAGCGGGGATTAATTCGTGTGGGGGGGAGAGGACGGAGAGAGAGGTTACCCCTTTTTCCTGCCACATAAATAAAAGACCCGCGAGAAACCGCGCTTCCTCCGTTATGTTTTCGTCGCGCCGATTCTTTCTTCCGCCTGGTTTCTCCTCGTCGTTTTATCGGTCTCCCGGCATTTGTTTCTTCTCTGCGCAGTGACATCATCGATGGTCGAGAGAGAGACAATAGTTTACTTCTCCTCGTAGATACCGAGAGAAATAATTGCCAGCGTCGAAAAGAATTTCTTGAACCAAGAACTTATCGCACCTCCGGAAGAACAACGACGCAAGTGCAAATTCTGAAATTTGTTATTGTTAATTAAAGAATTTCAAAATTTGCACTTGCGTCATTGTTCTTCCGGAGGTGCGATATGATTAAAAAAATTTTTAAGAATTCAGATTTCTGATCGAAGGAATATTCTTATATTCTTAATCCAAGGATACCTTCGTTGGGACGAGAAATTCTTCCTGCGAGAAAAAAAAAATTATTCGCGAGCCTGTTAAAAATTTTGTTGCGCGAAGAAAATAGTGGCTTTCCTTTGGAACTATACCTATCATGTTTCTCTCTGATTGAAGGAAACATTTTTTGGCACCAGCAATTATTTCTCTCACTTGACTGACAAGCTTAAGTAAATTGCCTCTCGAGTTCGACCTTCATATTTTCCTCGCGATCGAATCCACATAGTTCGGTCGTCATCAATGTCAACTTTCACTCCTACGGTACAGTGTCAGCAGCCGATTCATCGCTCGAAAATATCGCCGCCTCCGACGTTGTTTTCCGTTATACGTTTCCGCTGGTGGTCATTCCGCTTTATTAATTGCGATCGAAAGCCGTGCCACGGATGTCGAATCGATGACTTTCACGTGACCCGCATTCCAGTGGCACGCGTCGACGTGTGAGTACGCGTGTATATTCTGAGCAGGCCGTAGCCTCGTGCCCCGATGTGGCTGGACGTGCGTGCACACTCGCGCGATAGATCGCAAAAATCTCTGATAGATGTAGATATGCAGCCGCAGGGAAGAGGTACACGCAAACGGGCTTACCTCGGCTACGGGCTTTACCTACTATTTCCATCGTACGTGCCTTGCGATGGTATACGCATAAACGATTCACGGATGCCAGCGCGATAGTACAACGTGAAAATATTGCACGGTGGTAGGCGCATCCCGAGGTTATCTCGGCTGATAACTCTACAGATGGACGAAAACGCTTTTATTATACATATATACCTATCGGAGATGGAAGGGTGATAGATAATTTTTGATTTCACTTCATCCCGTTTTTCTCGGAGAATCTGACACATTGAGGAGAAATATACAGAAAAAGTCAAATTTAAACTATTTTATATATTGCATTTAATTTTTTGCGCTTGGCTATGATTAATTTTCCTATTTGCACTTCTTGAGAAATACCACAGGGGGTGGTAGATAACTTATGATTTTACTTTGTTCTGTTTCTCTCGGAGAACCCGAAGTTGAGGAGAAATACACAAAGAAAATGAGATTGAACTACTTTATGCAGGGTGTTCACTTCCAGGCTCCGAGAGTAGGTGGAGCGTATTTTGAATTTGCCGGATACGTGAACCAATAGCGGCTCGGTTAGCTTTCCCACTAATTAATGATTGGCTGCAGTGACAGCAAGGGAAGCTAACTCAAGCCGCTATTGGTTCGCGTATGCGGACAAATTCGAAGTATAGTCCATCCGTTCTCGGAACCTGGGTGTGAACACCCTGTATATCTATGATTTATTTTCTTATTTCCACTTCTAAAGAGATAGCACAGAGGGTGGTAGATACCTTTTGATTTCACTTCATCCTGTTTTTCTCAAAGAACCCGTCCTTGCGGAGAAACATACAGAGGAAGTCAAATTGAACTTATCTCATATATTGTATTTAAATTTTTGCGTTTGGCTATGATTTCATTTTCTTATTTCCACTTTTAATAAAGAGATACCACAACTCTTTCCGCTTACGCTAACAACACGGACGGATCCTCAGAAACATTCCGCTGGAACAAAAGCTCGTCGCTTCGCGACAAAGAAGATCCTTGCACCGAGGGATTTCGAAAAAGCTCTCCGTCTCCGTTTCACCGGCGTGTGGGCGTTTCGGCGAAAAGGACTCGTTCGTTCTTTAGCGCTGTAGTGGGAGATGCTCGGACCAAAAAAAAAAAGATACCTATACCTACGCTGCCCTTAAAGAAATATAACTTTATGCGCGTATTATCCGTGGGCCCATAAAAGTACCAGGTTCTAGCTGCTAGTCATGTATAAGTCATGAGCTCACGACTGGGGGATCCGATGAATAAATGTAAATCCAGCCCCGTAATAATTGCTTTACGGGTGTACCACCATCGTAATCACTTTAATAGCCGCCTCTGTCATGGCGCGCCCTTAGCGTCTGTAGCGACGAGTAGGTACCAGTGCCATTAATGGTACCCCTCAACGAAATCTATTCTTAGATTTCTATAAAAGAACAGGATAAGTGGAACGGAAGGAGGAAGAGACGAGATACTGACTACTAATCCGCACGGACCTACTTCCCTAGGGAAACCAACAAAATACGATTTTTGTCACTCAGTGTCAAATACTCGGTTTCATGGTCGTCCTCGACGCATGTGAAATCATCTTTCACACACCAATTCGTGAAAAGTTGCGCAGTGCGTGAAATAACCTGCGCAGTGCGTGAAATCGTCAACCTCGTATTTGACACTTAGTGACAAAAAATAGAATTCGTTATTCGGTTGTTTCGCGCCGTTCCAACGAGTGTGATTGCCGTACTCGCTTCGCTCGTGCGGCAAACTTCACACTCGCGTTAAAAACAGCGCTTCACGCCATAATAACGAAAATAACTATTTAAGCATTCGGCTGACAGCTACAAGTCTGAAAAGTTGGCGGGGTGCAATTTCATATATGCAATATCAAGTTTTTAAAACCTTAAGAGTTCCCCAAGGGTAGTTTTAGCGTTTAGGCATTAGATATACAGCATTGTTTAACGAACCTTCATCCTACACGAGAGCAATTAGAATCGAGTCGGTCTTTCATCCACTTGCGACGGCAATGCACCCGCAGCAGGGGCTCCAATCAACATTGAACCTGCTGGTACCCGGTTTTCTCGTTACGCCACCCGGCCATCCTCGCCGCGTCGCCGTCGAACGCATTCTTACGTCCCTTACGCCGTAGCGGTCAAGTGTAGACGCGCGGGAATACTCAGCGGATTCCTCGTCGTCCGTTCGTCTCGCTGGTGCACTTCTTGCCGCTGACTACCATATGTCGCAGGCCTGAAGAGAGACGCCGCTCGACTTTGTTAGATATCAGCCGTGCGGTTACATTGGAAAGGGGCAGATCTCGAATTCCATGCCAGGATCAAGAGCAGCGGGTACATCGATTCGGTCTCGATATTTTCCCATCGACGGCTAACATCCGGCGTGTTTCTCGTCACCGGTTATCGGTCCACCGGATGACGCGGCTCAATTTTACGAAATATCTCCCTTGAAATTGGAACAAGGAAAACCTGAAGGCTCTCGCGGTGCGTTGAACGCAATTGCGGCGTTCGTCTTGCGATCGACGAAAACGCAGATACCTCTGATTTAGAAATTTCTCTCGCACGCGCGCGGAGTAATGGGCGGTTTGCGTTGCGAGTCGATGACGAGCCTGACCCCCGTCGCGATTGGGTGCTAATGTTCGTGAGATATCGCTGCGAGCGCTGTAAGGCAACGCGGAATCGTTTTTCATGCGCCTTTTGAAGCGTTCCTTCGCCATTACGCGTGGCGAGGTCATCTTTCGCTCGCGCGACTCGCCGATCTTCTCTAGGATGTACAGGTGCGCCTTCGGCTCTTCTTTTGTCTCGCATTCTCTCCCGGAGAACCGGTGCGCGCGTCGCGTTGAAAGAGTTAGCGAAGAGAAGGAAGACTAAGCCGAGAGACTCGGAATCGGCTCTTCGCGGGTGTTAAAAATTAATTTGATAATAACTTTACCATTTTACACGAAGCACACAATTATTAAAATAATTAATTTGCTAGTAGTTTTGACGCTCGGTTATAGAGCTGTAAAATTCAGGATGGATTCAACGGCACTGCGAGATGAAAAATAAAAGGTTCTGATATACGATTCGAAGGCGATACACGCCTCGCGTGTATCGCGTGCTGCACCCTCTGGGACTTGCGAGGAAGAATCGATCGACGTCGACGTGATCGATTCCCCCTGAGCGAATTCTGTAAAAGCATCACGCTTTCGCACTTCGAAGGAAATACGCCTTTCGACGCCAACGCCTCTCGACTTCTTTTCTTCGTGGTTCTCGAATCAGTGGAAAGCATTTCTTTCTTTCTTCGCAGAAGCGAAGGACAAGCGGGAGGATTCACGGAAACGCGCATGGGTGGAATATTGAGAGGGCTCGATCGAAACCACGAAAGAGGGAGATCGTTTCGCATCGCTATGGAGAGGCACGAATCTGCTGACGTAAATGCCACTGTTTAGGGTGATGAAGAAGCACGCGCGGAGAGAATAAGCCCCGGAATCGAATATCTCCTACCTGAGGTGCATCCGATGCACCGTGCTTTTAGAATATTGACGTTATTTTAATATACGGAACAAAATTTGTGGTAAATTTCGGGATAAGGCCGATTTCTTGTTATACTTACATAACTACGATTTTAGTAAAAATTAGAGTAAAAATTATAGAAGTGCGGGCTATAATTTTTACTAAAATTGTAGTTATCGTAACAATAAATTCGCCTTGTCCCGCATTTTACCACAAACTTTGTAAATGTTACAATTTATTTTTTTCCGTGTATGTGTAAATATTGAAGTAGCTCGAGTCTGCGATATTAATTTGCAAAATAAGGAAGAGTTTATTTTTTAAAAAGAGAGAATATCACGTATTCCTTGGAGTCGTTCGAATGATATCCTTCTATTGAGAAAAAAATATCTGGAGAATCTCCTAATGCGTCGATGGATCGATAAGTGCCTATTAATGCGCGTTGGCTGTGGATTACGCCTTTCACGGAAATGATCGCCACCTGTGTTCCTCGAGGACGACGAGACTATTCTCTCGACTCGAAAATGGAATCCTAGCTCGTTTGAGGCCATTTCTAAACCGAAAATACGTGCTAAAAATATTAATTAAAGTTAATAAAAATGGATGCAGAGTACTTGTTATATCTTTAAGCGACTTGGGAGAATATAATTATTATATCCGTCAAGATCGTACGTCAGTAAATATCTATCGGCTCGTCCTCGAACTTCCGAAGACTCGCAACGTGTAAAGAAGCTCCCGGAAGTGCGGGGAGGTCACCGATAGCTCGGCAGCTGGACGAAGAAGCGTCGGGTGAATTACGGAAATCCGCAAATCAATTAATTATTTCTCTCGCGTGAGATTCTCGAGGAGCCGTTAGTTTATCCTGCTTCGAAGTATCCGATATGAGATTCTAATGTGGCATTCGACATTTATTGAAACTAGAAAACACATTAGAAATATATATATATATATTCTACAAGTCTTACTATAATTTTTCTTAACATTGATATATTATGTATATATATTTCTAACGCGTTTTCTAGTTTTAATAAATGTCGAACGCCGCGTTAGAATCTCATTGGATACTTCGAAGCAGGATAAACTAACGGCGCCTCAAAAATCTCTCGCGAAAGAAATAATTAATAGAGAGAGAGAGAGAGAGAGAGAGAGAGAGAGAGAGAGAGGGAGGGAGAAGAAGAAGAAGAAGAAGCGTTTATTTTGCTCTAGGGCAAGCCCTCTAAGAGCACACAAGAAAGTACATTTTAAAGTGAATAACTAACAATAAGTACCCGACCAGAAATTTGGCTTGACATGCCGGTTGTCACATCAGGCCCTGATCAGGCATACGCCCGGCATGCCGGATCCGGTTTGCCTTAGCTGCGCCGGACCCGGCCCTGATCAGGCATACGCCCGGCATGCCGGATCCGGTTTGCCTTAGCTACGCCGGACCCGGCCCTGATCAGGCATACGCCCGGCATGCCGGATCCGGTTTGCCTTAGCTCCGCCGGACCCGGCCCTGATCAGGCATACGCCCGGCATGCCGGATCCGGTTTGCCTTAGCTCCGCCGGACCCGGCCCTGATCAGGCATACGCCCGGCATGCCGGATCCGGTTTGCCTTAGCTGCGCCGGACCCGGCCCTGATCAAGCATGTAACGCGTTGTCACATCAGGGCCGAGTCCGGCAACCGGCTCCGGGCCGGATCCGGGCCCGATTAGAAATTTCGATACTTGTCACGTCAGGACCGGGTAAGGCAGCCTGACCCGGCCCTGATCAAGTATGTAACGCGTTGTCACATCAGGGCCGGGTCCGGCTTGCCGTAGCTGCCTGACGCCAGATGGCGCCGACCCTCTCGGCTCTCGGTAGTAAAACGGCGGTACAGTACTATATACCTAAGAGGACCACAGAGCGTCTAAGGCAGGAGTCGGCCTAGCCTTACTGACGAGTTCACAGGCCGACTCCGGGTCGAAATGATGAACTCACTCGTCTGCCACAGCGATTTTTGAAAGCGATTTTGTTTATATATAAAAATAAACAATTATCGTATGGGAAATTTAGACCCGACCCGACCCGACCAGAAATGTCGATACTTGTCACGTCAGGACCGAATAAGGCAACTTTATCCGGCCCTGGTCAAGCATGTAACGCGTTGTCACATCAGGGCCGAATCCGGTAACCGGATCCGGGCCCGACCAGAAATTTCGATACTTGTCACGTCAGGACCGGGTAAGGCAGCCTGACCGGCCCTGATCAAGCATGTAACGCGTTGTCACATCAGGGCCGAGTCCGGCAACCGGCTCCGGGCCGGATCCGGGCCCGATTAGAAATTTCGATACTTGTCACGCCAGGACCGGGTAAGGCAGCCTGACCCGGCCCTGATCAAGTATGTAACGCGTTGTCACATCAGGGCCGAATCCGGTTACCGGATCCGGGCCGGATCCGGCAACCGGACCCGGCCCTGATGTGACAATGCGTTACATACCTGACCAGGGCCGGGTAAGGTTGCCTGATAAGGGCCTGACTTCCAAGATCCGGCTGCCTGACCCGGCCCTGATGTGACAAGTATTGAAATTTCTGGTCGGGTAAGTCAGAAAGAGAAAGAGAGAGGAGGAGGATGCAAATAGAAGAGAATCTCGCTTTCGAATCTCGTATTAACGATCTTTTCGCTACGCGACAGTGACATTGACATTATTCTAGAAACGGTGGTCTCTGCTGCCGACGAGAAAAAAAAGCACGCAATCATCAGAGCTATTGTCCGAGGCAATTAGTATACGCGTTGATTTTCTTCGACGAGAGAGACGTAACTCATCATCCGTCAACGTCTCGGAGGGCTACCTACGAAGTGCCGAGGTTGCGCGCTGATGTATTCCCCGCGCGCCGCATGACGTACTACCACCGTGTCCCGTGCAACGACGACGGTTTGCTTTTATTTCCCATTTACGACAGGAAGTCATTACCGTATGCAGATTCGCCGCGCTAAGGGCGAAGGGCAATTGCCCGGCCGGAAAAATCGCGAATTGCCCGCGCAACCTGCTTCGAGACAAAACACCGATCGCCGAGTAGTAATTGGTCCACGCCGATCCGACGTCGACCTCGGTTTAACGCGAGACCTAGTTTTGCGAGTTATTACTTGGAGATGAAACTAAAAATGAGATTGGTACCGCAAAATCTGGATCTGCGTCAAGTCTGCCGCACGAGCGAGAGATAAAATACGGACGAGAGAGAATGATGTAACAGCCTTTGCAATATTTTATTCGAGAGTCGGCAAAAAGTGGAGCGGTGAGTTGCATAGAAAAAAAAAGCATCGAAATAACCCGCATTTACGACACCTCCATAAGTTAGACTTGGCTAAATCGGGAGGAATGCAGTTCGGACGAGAGCCTCGCTAAAATGAGCTGTAGTCATGACGAGGGACCCTGGTTTTGCGGGAGAACCGACGAGGTGACGCGTTACTGGTCCAGATAAACGGCAGAGATAAGCACGTTACTCGGATACGATTGCATCGAGAGAATTGCTCTTTTGGCAAAATATCGTCACGCCTGCCCGGTATATCATACCTGCGAAGGTGAACTTACAAGGTGACGGACCAGAAGATGAGATTGCGAACGAGATAGCGTCGCATTGTTATAACCACGGTCTATTGTCTTTCTTCCCAGTCGCGCGTTCTCGTTACACACCGTACGGCGTTCGCTTTGGCGCGTTACCGGCGATTCCATAGTGAGACTAACCGGTAAACTCACCGAGTGACGGGTCAAGACGAATTGCAGGAGAGGTGTGCGCCTGCTCCGGACTCGGTGAGATCGAGTTCCTCGAGATTCGCCTCATTCGCGTCGAGACAACGTGATCTCGTTAGCGAGGTCTGCCCGATCGAGACGTGGAATCGCGGCCTCGACCGAACGACGTGACGAGATGACGAGGAACGATGCCCCTTCGTTCGTCTTCCCTCCGCGACGCGTTACCGGTTTCCATCCGGTCATCTTCTTACGGCTAGTTTCCTTCTTCGCCGCATTTCTTCTCGGAATTCCCCGGCAAAACCTAGCCCGTAGCCGCGCGCGTCTCGACGATCGCAATTAAAGAATTTCCGTGAATTTTTCCGAAGCCCCGTCGCGCTTCGTCCGGACTAGGTGCGTCGCGGTTGCGAGAAGTCGGGGGGGAGAATGTCCTCGGGGTGCCGCGAGCGGGAGCGTGTATCTCCGCGGGTCGCAGGACCTTACAGGACCGTGGTTACCGGAGCCACCTCAATGTAAAAACGGCTGACAATGCTTGGCGCCGTGTAGGATACCGCCGCGATGCGGGAGCAGATGGTCGAGGCATGGTCTTTGGGCAATTTACGATTCCCTCGCGGTCGTCGCCCCTTCGGTTACGCCGTGCCCGACACGCGCGTGCGTCAGTCGAAGATACGAGCGACTCGAAGTGCGGCACGGACGCTGAGCTTGGGAATTTTCTTCGGAGTCGTTCGCTGCTCGTGCATTGCTCTGCCTCGGCCTGAAGACACTGCGAGGGGTGAAGGGATCGGTGAGGTATAGCTTCCCGGTGTAAGAATACCGAGGCTACGGGGTTGTTTAGTTCAGGAACGGAAGATTTCTTCCTCTTGGAGTCTGTATAACTATCCGAGTCGAAATTGTACTCCTGCTTTGACGCCTTTGATGCTTCATTTGGCCTGGCATTGGCCTACTCAGCTTGCAAGCTCCTATTTTCAACCTAAAATTGGTGAAATATTCACCAATAGATCATTTTAGGCTCGGCACAGGATATCAATGCAATAAGAAATTAACCTATACTGTAACCCTGAAAGAGCAGGTCTAAAATTTGGACTCGCGCGGCTAGCTTTCCGGTTAATTAATTCCACCCTACCTGAGGGGCTATGCACATTCGTAATCATGGTATCACTTAACTTTGTAATCAAAGTGTAATCACACTGTAATCAGTGAAGTTTTACGTGATTTCAGCGATTACTAACATATTGTAATCACTTATTACAATTTCACTGTAATCATTGAACTCATTTAGTAATCATAAAGTCACCTTCGAAGGTAGTGGTAATCAATGTAATCATTGACCACCGAAATCAGTGTAATTACCGTGGTAATCGCTTGTAATCGATTACATTTTGTAAACAGAGTGTCACCCAAATTGAGTGTGAATAGCCCCTCGACCCTACCCCCTTCGAATATTCGCAACAAGACTCTAGATCGACTCTGCTACACAGCGATGACGTCGACAGCCCCGCGGGAAGGATTCTCATCCCCCGCGCGTATCCTGTACGCGTGTAACGTCACACGCCGCGTATTGAAAATTCCCTCAACGACCGTTCGCTCCATAATGTCCATTAAGCGCGCGAACGATACGAAGCCCCGCGCGGGTCGTTGCGTTCTAGACGGTCCTTATAGGATCGAAACCGCGTCGCGCCGGCATTGTCTAAGCGTTTTTCCGCGGAGCTATGGGCTCGCGTGCAAGTTATATAACAAAATGGCTGCTGCCCGCGAGAGAGGCAAGGCCCGGTCGGCGTAGTATGCGTGCGGCACGTAAGGAAGGAAGGGCTCTATACGGGATGCTGCGTTAGGCTAGGTTAAGAGAGACGGTTGGACGGTCTATAACCGAGCCGACAGCCCGGCGAATGCCAGCGGACCATGGAAGCATAGAGAAGCGGGTTATCATCTCTCAGAGCGCGCGCGGCTGACGAGTCACGGTCGGAAAGAAATGGGCGTAGATCTCACGCTGGACCTTTAAATGAAGAGAGGTTTTTCCCGGCGTCCCGCGAGCGACGAGCGGCTGCGCTTTTTGTCGCGATTTCGTCGCTTCTCGCTCTGCGGAGTCACGCCCTCGCCGAAACGGCTTGCCCCCCCCCCCCCCCCCCCCGTGGACGCGTCTGGGACGGATTCGAAGGCAGTGGCGGCCGGATCGACGCGCGCTGTTACCACTTCGACGGCACGGGGGAAGCCTCTGGCTTCTGAGACGCGGAAAGAGGGAGCGGCTCCTTCGCGTGACGAACTTTTAAACGAAGACGCGTTACGTTCCTCGCGAACGGTTGAACGTGCAGTCTCGAAGAGCGGAGTTGAGAACCCGGCCGCGGGAAGACACCGCGTCGAAGGAAATAAATGAGACCCCCGAGACGTGGAAGAAAGGCCCGTTTTATCCGCGATGCGCGAGCGCAGGTTTTTCATTTCCTGTTTCATTTCGTTCCCTCCGAGTATTTCTCCGTTCGCTTGACGCACGAGAGCCCCGCGCCGGCTCGCGATTCTCCGCCGAGTGCGACTGTATAGGCAGGAGATCCTAGAGTGGTTTTCATAACTCTTCGACCGGTTTGTTGACTCTTTCCACGACGATCCTCGCGCCGCCGTTGCCACCGCCGGCTACTTTTTCGCGTCGTGGGAATGCGATTCCTCGAGAGCGATCGCCGGCTCGGGGAGGAAAAACCGGGGGAAGCGTCGGTGGGGACGAACTTCGGTCGCCGAGCGCTTCGGGGTCTTCGGGATGCTTCTTCTTCGTGTTTCGTTCAGCCGAAAAAAATGGGTTTGATGATACGCGCGAAATTCGCAAATCGACGGGGGGGCGGTAATTCTTTTCGGCGGTAAGGGACGAGAATCGTCGGACCACAAAAACGATCCCTTTCAATCGTCGTTCGCGATCACGCAGCTGCTGAGCGAAGATGAATTACGATGGCGATCCGTAATTTATCATAATCGCCGGCCCCTCGGGCGGAGCGATCGACGTTCCGCGGCTATAGGTATCTCCTCGACTTTGAAGAGGTCAGGTGCGTCGTAGGTGGCTCGATGATAAAAGTAGCTGTGCGGGATCGACGGCTGAAGAACACCAGTGGAGCGAGAACCCGTTTCGACGCAGTCGATCCCCGTAAAAAGGTTCGCTCGGTAACCCGAGGTATCGACGAAGACCCACCTAGCACCTGCATCGTAGATATAACCTTTGATACGGGTATTCATGCGCCTTCGAGCGTCGAGAATGCGTTACGCAATATCGGCAACACACCCGCGAATACGTCCGCCGTGAAATGGGTTCGACGTGAGCGTACAGCAAGTCCGTAACGTTGTACACCGAGAGAAATAATTGCTGGGGTATGAAGGAAATATTTCTCGAACCAAGAATATACATATGATCTTGACGATTTTTAAGAGTACGGATTCTTGATGGAAGAATACACATTCCTGACCCCCAAGAGTGTCTTCGTTGGGACACGAAATTCTTTCTCTGCGGAATTATTTCATTTGCGAGATTTTCGTACATTTGTTTGCGCCAAGCTCAACTCAGATAATTGATTTATCAATTGAAGGGCTTATTGGAAAAACGTGACAAGCCACAAAATCATTTCATTGAGAAGAAGAGCTTTGAAGTTATAAAAAAATCTGTAAAATGCATATCTGATTAATATATATAACCCCTCAGTGTTCTTAACAGATGTACTCTAGCTCATATCGTCGGTCTTATCACGTAAGGGCGTATCTCAGAAAATTTGAAAATTGAGTTAAGACCGCCAATAGGTTGTTTAAGCCTTATATTTTTGTCTCACGACCCGGCGTACCTCAACATTTTATACTTTTGCTCCCCATATATATTTTTCGTCGTATCTCAAAATAATCAAAATTTAAATCTCACGTATAGTAAGCCTAACTTAGGACAGGTCCATACGTGTGATTTAAAAAGCATTCAAGCGCATAATGTTATACATAAAAAAAATCACCAAGCTATAAAAATAATTGCAGGACTTATTCACAATGAAAGATCGTAAAGTATTTAAAATCGCTCTCTTGAGAAATCATCAAAACTGCGATACGCCCTTACGTGATAAGACCGACGATATATTAACGTCTACATTCTTAAAGTATGAAACGAAAGTGCAGGGGACTACTGCAAAGTAAACTGTTTATTTTTTAACAGAATGTGGCTTCTCATATTTTTCCAATAAGTCCTTCAATTGCAAAACAAAAAGTTTTCGATTTATTAATCCGTTATAGGTACTTATACAGTAAAAAGAATGCCGTGAAAACCTCAGCTGATCGAAAACTGGGTCCGTGACGTTGCTTCTCGGGTCGCGCCCGCCGGAGCGCGGCGTCTGGCCCGCCGCTCACGCGGCATTCCCGTAAAGCGCGTCTATGATCGTTCGGGAGCATTCTCTAGGCGCAAGAATATAACCGTAGCGGGAGCTCCGGCTTGTGTAAGTGCCGCGCGCGGCCATGTGCAGCGCTCGCGAGACTCCCAGTATTTCTTCGTTCGTTCCCCCCTTCTTCTTCTTCTTCTTCTCCCGTTCTTCCTCTCCGCCCGCTTCGTTCCTTTTCTCTTCTTCGTCCAGTTTGCACGTCCATGATTCCCCGAGCGGAACTGCCGGTAAATCAAGCCGCGACGTTTCCCCGAGCGCGGTATATCCTTCTGCGGGGATGGGACTTCTTTTCTGGAATCCGCAACGGGGTGCGCGTCGCTGCCGCTGCAGTGTTTCTCCCTGCAATCGCGATAAATCGATCTTACGGGATAATCGCTCGAGGTGGGAATAAATAAATTGCGCAATTCTGTGACGTCAATATGGGGGGGAATTTAATTTGGCGAGAAGAGTCGATAAAAATCGACGAATCAATTGTGGCGTCTGGCCTTCGATTTTTACCAGCGACGCGACATAACCGCGCGATAATGAGATCGCCGGCCACGTTCGCCAATCCGGCAAACCGCAGTGACAATTACAGGGTACGCTCGAGCGTTTCTCGCGACGAATCGAAGCGACGCTACCGCAGCGCGAAGAATGTAGCCTTCGACGGAGTCGAAAAGGAGTCGATTGTCCGCGACTGCCGGACTGTGGTGACCCCCCGAGGACATCGGATGAAAAAATGTAATATCGGATCGAGAAAATAGACCGGTTACTTCTCCTAAGTACGACGATTCAGTGGCTCCGATGGAAATGACCTCGCCTTTAGAAAATGAAATTAATACGCGTCCGAGAGAACATCGCCTACTCGAGCCTCGCCCGTCTCGCATCGCGCCTTCGAAGTGGCCGCCGAAGAGGACCTTCGCCGCACTTTTTCGCGCGCCAAGACGGGCGAAGCCGCGCGTGGAGCGAGGGACTTAAAAGCGTCGGTGCACCGCAAAAACCCTCGACTCTTGCGGTCTGCCCACGCTTCGTCGATGTTGCATTGTGTGTGCGTACGATATTAAGCACAATATGCACCGCGTCTGGGCAGCGCGAGTGCAACAAAACGCGCGCGGCACGGGACGAATGAATGATTCAGAGTCGAGGTCGGCCCGACAGTCTGCACGCCCGCCACCGAACGCACACGCACTCGCTCGCCGATGCGCGTACCTCTCGAGTAACGCGTAGATACGCAAGAGCAACCGCGCTGGATGTTTCAGAGGAATCGTAAAATGTGGGACACAGTCCACACGCAGAGTGGATAATGCCGAAGCAAGTCAGACGGAAGGAAATACGTCAAACGCAGCGAGTCGCGATCGCGGATGTAATTTTTGCCGCGAGATCGCAAAGCGGGTCGCGATCGCTCCGCGCCGACCACCGGGGTCTGAGATATTCTTCCCGCGCAGCATTCCCGAGGACTGCCACCGGCGAAGGCGGCGGCGTCGGCGAGCAACGGGAGACTCTGCTGGGATACCGACAATGCCGTTCCTCGGGCGCTTATACGAGGCTATCGATATATACCGATCGATTTAATATATCGATGCGGTTGCGCAACGCGGCGTTCGTTCACCCGGTTGCGAATACAGCGGCGGAGAACGGCGAGGAGAGCCCGAGTCTGGTTCGCTCCGAGGTATACCTACTCGAGTTAGAGAGAGGCGGTAGTTGCTGCTCGCGGGATGCTGACAATAAGTGCTTCGTGCCGTGGACCTGCGTTTGCAGAAGCTCCTGGATTCTCGTAGACGGAGAGAGAGAGAAAGAGAGGGAGAGAGAGAGAGAGAGAAGGAGGAACGATCGAAGGAGAGAGGAAGAGGAATGCCGAGAGGCGCTTGTCTGGCGAGATGAACTGCCGGCAGGATCGAGGAATCGATCTCGGCATTCGCGAGCGTGTAAGCCTCGGTGAGATGTCTTCGATATTTTCATCGGTCGTCGCTCTCTTTCTTACTTTCTAATTTGTATGCGTGAAAAATGCAGGTACGTCTAACCGCATGCAGATTATACGACGTATGGGAAACGACCGAGTTCAGATGTCAGCGTTTCGTGAAAACGATTTCAGTTTACGGCTCACTCGATATCGTCGGATGTGATCGAACTCTTCGCGATGTATTCCGTTCTCTCTCGCCCCGTGCTGACGATTGCGGAACTTCCACGCTTTCTCAGTCATTTGTTGCAGTAATTCGCTTCACGGGGTGCATCGATTGCACGTATCGTAGAATGGAATGACACACTGCGATGAGACTAATTTTGACGTAGACTGCCGTCTTTTAAATCGACGTTTGAACAACAAATTATATTTCTTTCCTCCTCGCCGAATTATGAAACATTATGATCGATATACGAAGAAAAATAAATCGTAGCATTTACAAAGGTTGTGGTAAATTTCAGGACAGAGCCAATTTAGTGTTGCGATAACTATTTGCAATTTTAGTAAAAAGTACAGCAACGTTTGCAATTTCTACAAATTTTGCTATAATTTTTACTAAAATTGTAGTTGTCGCAATAATTAAATAACCTCGTTCTTAAACTTACTACAAACTTTGTAGAGATACTACGATTTATTTTTTTACATTCTATCGCAGATCGAGCGCATCCTACACCCAACGAGCTCTTTTCAGTCCCGCTCGTCACCCCTCCGCTGATCTACGACTTGTAAATTGGACCGAGTACCAGGCCGCGCGTCCAGAGACGTTACATTTTTCGCCCACTCTTCAGCCTCGCTCGGTAGATGTTTCATTACGTACACTCTCGCGAGCCACATATAATAAACAGGGGTATACCGAAAGGGAGAGTGGCCGCGCGTGGGTGTAACCGAAACGTATGTACGCCGCGAGATACGTACACCGAAACAACGGGTTTGCACACATGCCACGCATTCGCATGGCGTGGCGTATGAGTCAGGTGCGAGACGGCGCGGCGTGGGTCGTTCGAGATGCATGAGGTATGCCCGCGGTGAATTCAGTTGCAGCAGGGTGAGGTACCAACTACTCGCCTGTCCGCCTCTCGGTACAGCGTGTCTCTGCGTTGAACCGCACCGCGGTTCGCCGAGCAACGACGTCGGAGGCGCAGTCCACACGGAGAAAAATAGTTTCGCACTCCCAGCGAATTTAAGATTTGCTGACAAATTTTTGTTGCGATTGCAAAAATAAGTGTTATGACGGTGCGTATATTTGTAATTGTAGCAAATATAGCTGTAACTCTTTAGCAAAATTTATTGTGGTAAAAATACTTGGTATGTCAGCAAATAAATTTGCGGAAATAATAAAAAAAATTTAGCTGTATCACAACGAAAATAAAAGAGTAATATAGAATTGCGATTGCTGGTAAAAATTATTACTCCGAGAGAGTAAAATTTTTGCTACTTTTCGACAGATTGTATAACTGTTGAAAAAATCTTGCTACCGCAATGAAATTGATTACAGCAACAACAAGTATGATTTACAGGTTTAGTGAAATTCCTCCATGAGCCGTATCTGAGTTTATTTTAGTAAAAATATTCGCTAGAACGAGCAAATTCGTTTGCGGAAATAGCAGAAAAGATGAAACTGTTACAACAAAAGAAACAGTAGCATAGAATTATTGTCGCTGGTAAAACTTGTTGCAGTTGGGAATAAAATGTTTACTATTTCCATGCATTGTATAATTGCTGTAAAAAATGTATTCACATTGCACCGAATGAAGAGAGACTCGTTCTTAAAACTGTACTGAAGCTACAGTAGTCGTTTAATTAAAATAACATGAGGTTATTCGGTATATCGGTATAATACTGCTCGGGTAGACAATCAACTTTTTTTCGATGATCGACTAGCATTTCACTGATATACATACGGTATTAGATTTACAACTTTGCTCTCGCCGTTATGTTGAACTAGTTTTGCTACGTCATTTCAAAGTAATTCAGATTTGCTTCGACTGATACAATTTTTCACCACTACAATGAACATTGTTTGCAACAAATATCGTTTGCAACGCGAACTAAAACTTATCAGTTACTACAGCAAAACAATTCTTTGCTGTAACGAATAATTCAGCAAATGTACATTGTTCTGTTAGCAATACAGTGTCTGCAAAAATACTTTGTTACGTCATTTCGAAGTGATTCAGTTTTGCAGTAGTTGGTAAAAAATTTGTCGTCACTGCGAATTTTTTTCTCCGTGCAGCGCGGTGCATCCAAAGCGCGGCGCCGACGCGTGACCCTCGAATTCTCGAGTATCCCTATAACTCATTGTCGGAATTACGAGAGCGGCACGCGTCTCATCCTGGCCTCGAATCGGTGCACTTTTTGCACGGCGTCGGTCGGGAGGTAAAGGAAAAAAGGTGCCCTCGCGTCGTCCCTTACGGTAAACTGGACTCCCATAGCTGCGAGACCTCGAAGACGGAGAAGCTGCTGCAAGAAGTCGAGGTATCTGCTTTTTGCGCGATATAAGCAAGCGGCAGAGCAAGCAAGCAAGCATCTACTCGCGGTAAGGAGGTCACGTTCAGCCGTCGATCAATCACGACCTACACCCCTTGGCGTGATCGATTGTACCGCTGAAGAGGCTGAAGGGAGAGGCGATACCGCTTAACCGATATTCGCGTTACCGCATGGAAAAAAATAGTTTTGCGAACCTGGTAAATTTAAGATTTGCTGACAAATTTTATGACGTGTAAATAAGTGTTATGACGCCAAGTATTTTTGTAATTGTCGCAAATATACATGTAACTTTAGAGCAACATTTATTCCAGTAAAAATACTCGTTATATCAGCAAATAAATTTGCAGAAATAACAGAAAAAAATGTACCTAGCCGTTTCAACGAAAATGTGAAACGGTAATATAGAATTGCGACTGCTAGTAAAAATTATTACAGCCGAGGGCAAAATTTTTGCTACAGCAACGACAAATATTTGTTTGCAACGCGAAGTAAAACTTATCAGTTGGTGTGCAGCAAAAAATTCTTTGCCGCAACAAATACTTCAGCAATGTGCTTTGCTGTGTTAGCGATAAAGTTTCTGCAAAAATACTTTGTTACGCCATTTCAAAGTAATTCAGTTTTGCTGCAGTTAGTAAAAAAAATTTGCCGTCACTGCGAATTTTTGTCTTCGTGCGGACAAGCGTAAGCTCAGTTTAATTAATCCTTTCTGATATTTCACCAAGACCGTCGTGTCCACTCTCCTCTGCATATCATCGAAACCGCGCGTCTCTGCAACGCACGCACTGATGCCCCGCGTTCGCCACTCTTCCGCGGAGCACAATCCCTCTTCTCGCGAGGGTCACCAGCCGTGGGAGGTGGTTTACGTGGCGCTTCGAATCGACGCGTTGCATAGGTACCGGCGCATCTCGGCTTTATTTACGCGCGGGGCAGCAGTAATTCAAATCGACAGTAGCGTCCGTTTAGTTAAGGAGACCTCGGCGAGATAGGAATCAGTGATTTACAACGCGCTGCCGGAATGCGCGCGCGAGAACGGCGACGCACCGCGGATATCTCCTTCGACGTTGCGACTGCGCGGAGCTCCTCTCGAGGCGTTATTGTGCTCCCCGTACGCACGCCGCGGTAGCCTTCGACGTCGTTGCGATAATCGATTCTCCGAGGGAAGTTCGGAGTGCCCGAGCCGCCACCGGCGCGCTGATCGGCAGCTGCCGACGCCGATTTATGGTGTCGGGGATGTATATTATTCTCTGCGCGGTGTGGTACTTGCCCGTGGGAGCCCCTCGATTAAGAGCTGTCGTCGATTTCGCGCGATAAGACGACGCGCGGGAGACGCGTCGATTTTCTTTGCACCTCGCGTGACGTCGGGCTATTGTCGGCGAGACGACGCGTCGCTTCTTCGCGCGATAAGGAGAAGCGCAGCCGTTCGACGGAAGATAATATTGCAAGCGGCGTGGCGCCAGACCCGAGCGACGCGCGTCTGTGCAGTCGCGGGGAGTATCTACTGGCGTTGCACCGTGCCACGCATTGCATGGAGGCATGCGATCAACTTGTTATGCTCTCTATTAAAATTCGGAAAGTACCGTCGATACGGATCATCTTGAACAACATTTTTCATTGCAATAGAAGTTAATACGTCCAGAAGAGTCGCAACCCCGGCAATTTGATTCATTCGAAACCGAAATTCTCGAGTCTCACCAACGTTTCTCGGCATCTGGAGGTATGCGACGAGCCTATTATAGGGTAGACCACCCAGTTATTGGACACTTTGCAGTTATTGGACAAAGTCTGATTTAAATAAATAAAAACAAGATTCCTAGTTTTTACTTAAATAAATATTATCAAAACACCGCACCTGGCTTATTGATTCTTGACTGCCCAATTACTGGATTGAGTATTTCCAAAAAATAAGAACACTCTGTCCAATAACTAAGTTTCTTGACTTTACCCCAATTTTTTATTATTGAAAATTATATTCTTTCCGACTTAAAATTGTAAGTAACTAGAATGTAAAGCCAATATATTTTCAATTAAAACAAGCCACCACTCATATCTCTCTGGGTAGAAAAATATCTTTTTAACACGGTCTCAAATGTTGTCAAATGCTTAAGTGTCCAATAACTGGGTGGTTTACCCTACTTTCTATTAAAATTTAAAAGGTGTCGCCGATACGGATCACTTTGAACATTATTTTTAACTAAAATACAAATTAATACGAGCAGAAGAATCGCAACACCATCAATTCGATTTATTCAAAACGGAAATTTAGGAGTCTCACAACGTTTCCCCGGCATCTAGAAGCATGCGACGAGTCTATTATACTTTCCATTAAAATCGTCAAAGCACCGCTATAATACAGGTCGTCTAGAAAATCATTTTTAAATGAGATAAAAACTAAAAACAAGCCAAAAAAGTCGCAACCCCGGCAGTTCAATCGATTCGAGACCGAAATTCCCGAGTCTCATAACATTTTCCCTACCGCGAGTGCGCTCCCATGGACAGGACGCGGTTCTCCGTTGCAACAATCGCATCTCGCAGCCCGCGCAGCTGTTCGGCACCGGCAAAGTGGGCGAGGCTCCGCGTAAACAGAGAGACTCGCTCTCGCCGGTGTACCTACGCGGCTTACCCACTGGCAGTTGCGCGCTATTGTGACATCCGAACACACGGCTCGGTTTTTTCATTCCATTGCATAAGCCTCCGTCGCCCTCTTAGGTAAACCAAGGGGGGTGGGGGGATCGTCGCATCGCGCGCGCTCCCCGACCGGAATACAAATTTCGGGACTCGGAATTTATTACCGGCTCCGCGACGACGACGACGACGGAAGGTGGACTCCGGCAGGAAAGAGGAGCAACGGACGCAGCGTCGGGGGGTGTCGCAATTCGACGCGGGGATCGAAGACCGCCTCTGCGCTTTTCCCGCCTCTCGGGTCGCGTTACATCGGCACTCGTCACTCGCGCTCCGCGTCAAACCCGTTAAAAAGGCGGACTGGTCCGCGTTTGCCGGACACATTTACGTGAAAGAGCCTTGAACCCGCGACGGCGATCGTCCGTGCGCGCGGTTTCGAGCGGACGCCACGTGCCCGCGCGATTCGACGACGCGCGCAGGTTCAAGGTTCAGACGAGTCGGCGATCGCATCGCGCGAGATCTGTATAACTTTCTTCGAGAAAGATCGGCCGAGTCTGGGGAAACGATCGTGTTATCGTGATCCAGATCCGATCCCGAAGGACGTAGGCGCGGGCTGCGAAAGCAAAAATCTCGGAACGCAGTTCCTCGTTCGTCTATTTTTTCGTATCCCTCCAAACTCACCCCGCGACCGACGTTACCCGAAACGATTAAAACGCCGGGACCAGTTCCAAGGGGTCTCTCTCTCTCTCTCTCTCTCTCCCCTCCCCACGCGTTCACCCGTTCAGAAGGTTACGTCACTGGAGAACCTGCAGCGGCCAGTTCGGCGCATTACGACTTTACGACTCGACCCGCAGGGTCTTTTATTTCCTGGAAACCCTGCGGTCGGGCCAGTCTCGTGTTTACGTCGCTTAGGGACGTCGCGGCGGGCTAGGTATATCGGTATTCGACGTCGAAACGCGCCAACCTTGAAACAGCCGAGAAGAACCCGTGCGTGGAGCGAAATTCCTTGGTAAGGATTTCCTGCCGATTTCTCCGAGAGCATCTCGGCGTTGGTTTTGCTCTCTCGTTCGTTTCACCGGTCCGCGGCGTCGTCATCATCGTTATCAAAAACCGTAGCGGCGCACGAGCGCGTAAAAACGCGGCTCGCGGTTGCCACAGAGGCGCGCCTCGCGTAATTTCTTCGGCTCAAGCGCGGCAATCTCCTAGCGGTAAACACGCGAGAGAAGGGAGATCCGGCGCTCGAATAACGCGTGTGTGAAAGAGGTAAATAAAAATTACGACGGGCTCTTCGCGGTCAAGGGTATAACGGTGCGAGGTGCGAGGTCGCGATGTGGGCCAATTAAGCAGGTGCACCGCGACGCGCCGGACGCGACACCGCGCGAGATAATAAAGTCATAAATTAAAAGACGGAATCCTCTCGCGGGAGAGACGAAACCGTTGAAGGCACTCGTCGGTTCCGAGAAGCATAATTCGCGAATCGCCGAGACAAAGAGCGCGAGATTCTCCGGGAGATATCGCGTCGGGAATGCATAATTAGGGAAGCTATGAATGTGCACGCGGTCGAGAATCCCAGGGACTCGAATCTCGAGGTGCTGCAGCGTCGAGACTATTTTGGCGGTATTCGTGGCGTTAATAATTCACGGGAGATGAAGAGGCGTCGAGAAATATAGCGCAAGAGCGCGCAACGATATTCACCGGGCGAGAGAATAAGGATCACGCGTCATCGCCGGAGAAATACGAGGACGGCGTCGTAAACTCAGTCTCGAAGAAATAAATCGGAAAGAGGATGCCTCGAGAATCCTTCATTTTGACTCTCTACTGCTTCGTGCCGAGTTGTATCACTTCGAAATAACCGGTAGAAGTCTGGAGTCTTATTAATTTTTATTTGGTATCCGTCGCATGAGGCTAAACTTAGGTACTCGTCAGGAAGAAAACTTCAGTCGCTATTATCTCATTATCTATGAATTTTTAACCCACATCGATATAAGACTTTATTGTAGACGAGAATGTAATCTTCAAAAAAGTATTATACAAATATAAGCGGAAAATTGACAGATAACGAGATAATAGCGATTCGAGTTTTTTTTCTGGCGAATAAATTTAGTCTCGTATGATATACGTACTCAGCCCTTCGGACTGGTTCCGCTCTCCTATCTCGACGATGCATCGTCTTGTCACGTTGCCGCCGGGAGGTTCGGCGCTCCAAGGCTACGCGAACCTGCGACTCTGACTCGAATACAATGGACGGTTTAGACTCATCGGTTCAATGCCTACCTTATGACTCTCCGCCTGGCTCTACCGCGTAGGTACAACGTCGCTTTTATTCCGCGCGTTCTTTGTTTCCTATCGGAAGACGGGGAAGGGGAGACAGGGAAGACGGAGAGACCGGTACCGGGCTTAATAATTGAGGGGGTCAGTGGAAAAGTGGTACACAAGTCACAATTTTGAATTATTTGAGTTAACTGCAATAATGCATAGTTAAAGTAAATATCTGTTTAGAAAAAAAAAAGTGGTATAAGTGGCAACCGTACCATTATACACTTATACCATTTTTTCTCAAAACAGATATTTACTTTAACTATGCATTTTTGCAGTTAACTCAAATAATCCAAATTGTGACTTGTGTACCACTTTCCCACTGACCCCCTCAATTCTTCGCGGTGTTCGAGCTTACGATCGACTTTGCAAATTGACGATCGAAATAATTACGGCTTCCCATTGGGCGCGACTCCCTGCGGACCACTCTGCCCTTCTAGAAGGATAAGAAGAGCAAGCTCGTACGCTCTCGAGCACATCGGAACAATTGGATGTAGTTCTAGAACATGGAACCAAGCGACATACGCTTGAAGCTGAGAAAAACCCATTTTAAGTTGTTATTCCTATTCTTAATCATGAGAGCTTTTGAAAAATATTAATCTTACAGATTGGATTGAATAAAAGGCTTCATCTATCGTCATGAAAATAGTTTTTATTAAAGTTACTCTCTAATCGATGGCGCTTGGTTCCATTTTCTATAACTACATCCAATTATGCAACGCAGCCGGATGATCGTAAACGCATCGTTCCTGCCCTCAGATCTTTACCGATCTTCGGGAGGCACGGGCACGCCGTATAAGCACCTCTACGCGTCTTCGCGTTCAACGTAACGCCTCGTAACGCTGGTATACTCTCCTCGTATACATAAATTCATCAGACGCGCGGTTGTTGGTACATGCCGGAAGATTCTGCTGAGTGCAAATTGGCGAACCGTCCATCAGCGGGATCAAACGTTCGACTCTCTCGTAACGCCCGGGTTCAACTGGGGTTCAATCTTCCTTGTTCTCCGATCCTGTTTTGCGATGGTCTAATTGATGCGGAAAGCCAAAAACACTGCTTCTTTAGAATGCAGGAGGTGATCTATGGGCGTAATCTCTACTCCTGTATTTTTTTCAACGGATCGAGCAACACGTCATCTAAACGATGGATAGATTCTCGCGAAATCCGGGCAGGCGTGACGATCGGTTCGGCTGAGCTCAAACGAGAGAAGATCCTTGATAGTCGGTCCATTCTTCTCGCTGCGTCCCAATCAACGAGAAAAGGCAAAAGCAGTCGGTTCATTACGGCGTGGAAGGTTAGATCCCGTCGCGATTAGGCAGCGATCTCATCTCGGAGAAGAAGAACCTCGCGGAATATTTTGTTTAACGCTTGAAACGAGTTCTATCCCCGTCGCTAACGTCACCCGATGATTCCTTATACCGAAGCCACGGCTGAAGCGGAAGAGAAAATACATCGTCGTATTTCTCTCATTCCATTTGGAACATTCGAATAGACGCGAACAATTAATGTAATAAATTCGTTAAACGTGGAAAGTCATATTTACTTTGCATACGTGCCGATTTCTCTTGACGGTGTCAAGTTTCGATCGGTGAAAAAAAAAACAGCTTTAGCTCCTATATCTTGTTTATAAGTGCCTGATTCGAGGAAATGTCGGAATAGCCTTTCGTTCGTACAAGTTGGCGAACTTTCACAGTTCGATGACCACCTGGTAAACGTGACACTACAGCGCTTCTTCTTCTTCTTCTTCTTCTTCTTCTATTTCTACACTCTTTTTTCCTTTTTCTCTTGATGCTCGGATGTCATTCCATCCGCGATGGCTGTGCGATGACTGTGACGTCCGCACAAAGCCCGATTATCACACGTTGTACCTGTACCCGGCTGCACAATACATAGACCGGCCGTGCCGATGATTTCGCGAGAATTCCTTTGATCTCGATCGCGATCGCTCGTTAACATCTTGATCAAAAACCGCGAAGATGCTCCTCCTTTCATGCCTGGATGCATCTCTTCTAGTTCGGTGACTCTATAACACTTTTTTTTTCCAGCATTGTCGATTTTATATGCATCCGAGGATCTCATCTCTTTTCGTTCTACTTTCCACATACATTTTTCTTGCGCCCAGATCGGAGCACGCGAGACGCGACAATCGAAGCTGATCATTTCTCAATTTCGTAAGTTTAGTTCCGCTATAAAAAAAAAAGTGCCATTACCGCCATTATATTCGAGCCGACCAATGATGATCAAGAAAAAACAAATTCTTCTCGACAGAAGAGAACGTTTGACATTTGCCGCGGGCCACGACTCGATGACTGTGTTATACCTAGTCGCGCCTACGGTAATATGCACGACCACGTACACCTATACAGTCACCCACCAGGTAGAACCTCTCGGAATCGTGTAGCCAATCCACGAGCGCGGATCTCATACCTACCGTATGACCGATCATGCGAGTCTCTCAATGACTCCGCGGACGATAGTCCGTTGCTCGCGGCGCGGCGCGGCCCTGATCTTGGATCACGACCTCGAGAAGTTCTCGCGTCGACGTGGACGCCCCTTTTGTCGAGATATTAATGCCTAGAGAGAGGCGCTCTACTTGCGCTCGGATTCTGCGCCGCTCGGCACAAACGCGCGCCGACAACGCGGCATCCGAGCGGACCGTCGATTATTAATTCCCTGGAGAAACGCTCGCGAGTGTCATGCAAATGACGCGGTCGAACGTCGCTCAACACCTCGAGGAACGAATCCAAACGAGGGAAACCTTCGCTGAAGAGGCTGCGCTTTACACCCGGAAGGACTTTTAGGAACCTTCGCTCAACGATACGGAACTGGTATACGCATTCGCGCCGGGATCATCGATTAATCGTTATCTGTGACGCGAGAAGGATCTCGCGTTAGATTAGGTATGCTAACGCGTCCCGCCGTGACGAAGGTTAGAAGGAAGACATCTTCTCCCCTCATCGAGGTGATCATCGAGCGATAAACGCAATAAGCCGCCGTTATGAGAAAAACAGGAAGTCTTCCTGGTCTCCGCGCGAATATCAGCGGGTAAATATCAGCAGAAATCCTGGATCGCTCTTCGATTCGTAATTTGTACGATCGAAGGCGACGAAGGAGGAACTGTTTGTCTTCCTTGACACGTTCTTCGAAGCGTTGCTCCGTTGGAAAAAAAAACGTGGGGAGCGAAGCGCTCCTCGGTGCCTTCCGCGTCTTCGGGGAAATGTCGAGAAGAATTCCGAGGATTACGTTAGATTCGCGTTTGCTGGAGATGGTGATCCTTGTCGTTCGTGCCGCTGAGTATCAGCGGAGAGAGAGAGAGAGAAACGCGCGGAAGGAAGAGCGTGAAATTGACGACGTTGGAGCGGAAATATTTTCATATCCACCTTGACCCCACGACGACGACAACGACGCACGTGATATCCAGGTCGACGCGACGTCGGGTCCAGGGCCACGCGCGAGAAAGAAACAAACAGATCCACGAGCGCGATAGAGCCGCTCGAAAGGCTGATTACATAGGCGGAGCGTGGCATCACGCGCGCGCGCGCGCGGTGACTGCGCGAGGATCGCTTTACATTTGCGAGAAGTCAATGATCTTGATCGTGATCGCTGGAACGCCCCGCTCGCTCGCCTTCGACCGCGCGCCGCGCCGGTGCGCAAAAGCTCCTCTCGATCTTCCTCGCGCGCCCGAGGATGACTCGACCGAGAGGATGCCGAACGCGGACCTCTTCTTCGCCTCTCTGGAAGCGACGGTTGCGGAAGTAGAGGTACGACGTTCCCGCGCGCTTTTGTCGAGCCTCGCCGCAGTGGCGATGAGCGAATCGCGGATATTCTGGTCATCGAAGGGTCGATGGATGGGACACGACCGCGGTCGAGATTGGAAGCTCCGCGCGGGGACCGACGAGATTACGGGATTCCTGCGCTCGACTATTCCAAGTTCGCGGAAGCTTCGAGGATCGGCATTCGCTCGCGCGCGTTCGGCCGATCCTCTTCGCGGGGATTGCTGTGTGTTCCTCGAGTTTCATAATTTATCTTTAACTGTACGTTTTAAGGATGTTTCGCCCCTATTGCAGAGGGGCTGTGGAGGTGGAAGGGAACAATGTGATTTTCGTCAGTGTTCCAATCCCTGAACAAAAAAAAAAAGAATTTGCTCAAAAACGTCAAAGTTTTCATTCAAATTTTGTAACCTCCTTTTTCTTCGTACGCTTTTATCGATCTTGACCAAATTTTGTAGTAATATGTGAAGTGGTTTGGTATAGTTAGGTATTGCGATTGAACCCTATCGGTTCAGTGGTGTTTTGAAGTTATGAACAAAGAAGTGAAATTTTACGTTTCGCGATAACTTTTGAGCGGATGAAGCGATTTACATGTTTATCGGCTTGTTGAACGCAGTTCGAAACTACGATTAAAACGATTTATAAATAAAAAATATCGGTTGACTTTTGGTAAAGCTGTTGCAAAAGAGGTTTTCTAATTTTACCATTTTTCTGACAATTTTTGATTGCGTGTTTCGATTTCATCGAATTTCAGCACACTTATAAAGGAAGGAAAGCGCAACATTCTGACATAAAAATTGTCGCAATCGCATCAGCCCTTCAGAAGTTACGTTTGATAGTTCTTTTTCGAATTGTTGATATTTGATGAAAAATATAATATCAATGCAAAATTTATTTCTGAAATGTTACCGCAATATTTCAATCTTGTAAAAATATTGCGGTAATGTTGCTGAAACGGCGCTGACAAAAATTGTAAAAAAAATGTCACATTTTTGAAGGATTTTTTAATAAGTGAAATTTTTTTTTAATTTTGAGATTAATTCGTAGAAAGAGGACACATTTAAGATAAAGAATCTTTGAATTCATAATTCACGCTCCTCAAACACTACAGGGCAAGACGCGAAGCGCTTTCTTTTTTAAAAATCTGCTCCAGATTTTTAGCGAAACACGATAAATTTTCCATTTATCTAAAAAATTCACAAGTTCCCATCCCATGCCTATTCGTTCTCTCGATCGGCACTTGCAACATCTAGGAAGCGTTCGAAGCGACCGACGAGGCAGACTCTTCCTGAACGAACGTCGATCCTACCCATTGTTATGCAGGGGGTATTTGCATGCGATTTAGTGGATCTCTCGGTACCCATTGTACTGCTATCCAGGAAACCTTATATAACAGCCCGGTCTGCAGATAACGATCGGCAACGCCACACCACACCGCGTGCCAATGCGCTCGAGTACGCGTAGCTTATCTCGAGCAACCGATCCGTCAACACCTCGAGCGGCAATGATTTATAGGACGAAGGAACATTTGCGACGGGCGTGTCGCGCGACTGCAATGCGCCTTCAACCTTGTCTCCGGGACCTCCGTGGCCAAAAAACTGTAACTGCTATCGCTAAATAATGACAAGTATTCGCGAACGGCGACAGAGCCGACGGTTAATCGAGAAATATTTCCAAATTTCCACGGTGAATTTCGTCACAGCCTAAGAGCGAGGATCCCGGCGAGAACGAAGCCCCCTTTCCCGTCGGAAGTCGAAAGTCTTTTTCTCCGTCATTTACTTCGGCCTCCAAATATCTTTCGGTCGCGCTCGGAACAATTGGCAATCTCACCGCCCATTATAAGTATACCTGGTACCTTAACGATCGGTCGTTAAGGTGGAATTCGCGGTGAGCGTTCTTTCGCAAAAAGGCAATTTCCCAATTAAAAATCGTTTAATAACGCGAGCACGCGCGCGAGCCCGGTGCCAGCCGCGTTCCTGCGGCCGAACGCGACTCCCGGAGAGCTTCGGCGCTACAAAAGAGGCCGCCCGCGAAATCTCTTCGGGATGTTCACGGTCACTAACATCAAAATCGCCGTCTTTAAATCTCTTATGCCAATACTCACATGTACTTTTAAATATAATGTCGTCCCCAAGAACAGAACAGACCAGTGCCTCAGAGCTAAACAGTATTAACTCCATTTTTTTTTTCGAAAACTGTACTATTTTACACAGAAAATAGCAGAATGAGGAAATAATAGGGTTTTCGAAAAAATGGAGTTAATACTGTTTAGCTCTGAGGTACTGAGATCGATTCGCATGCTTTTCTAACACTTTTTCCTATATGGAATTCACAGCGAATGCAGTACCTATCTAATAAAGAGCTTATCGGTCTGCATGTTTTATTCGCAGAATTTAAAGGTTATATCTATGACTCCCTTATGTTTCGATGCTACATAAAAAGCGCCACCATAATATCATATATGAGCGGTAACTTTGAATTATTTTTATGACACGGAATGTGGAAGTGTCCTAAAACTTATTTGTACACCTAATATATTCGTTCAATCTCGATATCGATTTTAATCGAATAAATATGTTCTAAGGACTTATTCAAAAATAAGCTTATTTCGATCAAGCAAAATTTGTTCTCAGTAACCAGTTTTACTTCCATTTTTAAAAATATATGTTCCTTTACCATCTACATATATATCATTTCATTACTTTTAACTTTTTTTACCGTATCTACCTCTACCATCATCAATGCTATTATTAATAATACTGCTATTATTATTGTAAATACGTATAATTAATTGCATTTAGGAACTCTTAGGAAGTGCCTGTATCTCAGAGCCATAAATAAACGCTTCTTCTTTTTCTTCTTCTTCTTTACTTTGTCCCTCGGAACGAAAAATTGCCCTTGATATCGTTCGCATTGATTCGCGACTATATTTTCCAACGACTATCCATCGAAAATAATTGGGAAACATCCATTGCAACGCATCGTCCAAATTTTGCCTCGAAATCGCAAATTTCGCAACGCGTCGTCCCCTCAGCCTTCGCACCTCCACGAGTTCCCCTAACCGGCATTGGCGAACGGGACCAAGGTTCTCCGACCGGTGGACGGGATGACGGATGGCCCGATTTTCCGTGTCACGAAACAGCCGATTACCCGACAACGCCGGACCGTTTAAGTGGCTTTGTCGATAACGTCCAAAGAGGACCGCCGCGTTTTGTGTCCGTTGCGAATGGTTCGTTACATAATTATCGTCGGGTCATGCGCGCCCAGTGACCGGAGTGTCCTCTGCCAGCCGGCGCTACCACCGGAAACGGATGCACGCTCCACGAAAGACGAACACAGGCGCGCTGCCGCTGTATACCGCTATCGCGCCCGTTCGTTGGTCCCTGCTGCAGATGTAACCGCGTGGACGCGCGAGCTAAAGGTAGCGCGTTCACTCGCACATGCGCGCGGCGGGCATTCCCGCGGTAGGGCCGCTCGAGGAACACGCGCGCCACATATCCCCGTACGTGTACATATCTGCGGGAGTATCGGCCAGCATCCGTTGCGAAGAGGAGCGCCGCTCGGTGGTCGGTGACCAGCTTCTCCCGGTGAGAAATTTCCCACAGCTATTGAATTTCTATTTCCGCTCGGGGTATTTGCAGCCTGGCAGCGGCGGATCGATTGATTTCGGAACCGGGAGATCGTTTACTCGACTCCACGCAAATGTCTCGCGCGTTGCACCGAGGAAAAAGGTCTCGTGGAATACGAACCTGATGGAAAAATTTATTTGAGATAAACAGGCATTTGAGGCATGCAAATGGAAGAGGCTGAAAGTGCCATCGCAAAAATTAAATTTTTAAAATATAAAAATAGGTGTAAATGCCATCCCTAGTAATGGATATAAGTACCTCCTGATTCAGTTTTAGTTTATAGAGTGTTCGAAAGGTAGCAAAGTATTCAGTTTCAAACAAATTTATTTGATTTTTCAACAATTTTGATTTTGGCACTTTCAACCTCTTCCATTTACATGCCTCATTTGTTCGCATCGAAGAAAAGTCTATTTGAATTGAACAAACGTTTCGCATATTTTTTTAATCGAGCACGAATTTAACGGAACATCAATTTCATTCAAGTAGACTTTTGTTCGATGTGAATAAATTCTTGTTTGCCTCAAATAAATTTGTTCATCGGGTTTGTATTCGACTAGATCTTTTCCCTGGGTGTGTGCGATTCTCCAGTCCCCGAGTTGCACTTGTTAAAAGTATAGTCCGTGTATGACGAACCACTCGCGCTCGATAGACGTGATATCGAACGGGCGTTAATTATTTGATCGGAGGCGACAATTGCTGCGCTATGGACGTTGAAGCGTGTGGGAGGAAAGCTTGTTCTACGGCGCGATGCGGAAGTGTCGAGAATTTCTCCGTTACGCTGCTGACATATCGGATGTCTCGTCATGCGCGCGAACGAATTTGCAACGGAATTGCATCCGACGTTCTGTTCGCAGCGATCGCGAGCTCTCGTTTGCGTGTCTGCAGGGAAATTTCACGTCCCGGCGTAAATTGTATAAAAGGGATTCTGATATTTCTGACGCGAGCCTCGCGCGTCTTCCGAGTCGCGGCTCGAGTATCCGTCGTGCGTCAGCGGAAGCGTGGGCGGAAATCGTAGTTTTTCTTCTACTTCTGCGTAGGATACGAGAGACGCGCCCGACGTGAACTAAAGAGGACGTCCGGCAACGTCCTCCACGCCCATATAGGCGATCGCACGACGTACACCGACGCCGTATAACATCCCGCTCGTATCCTCGCCCGTTGCAATTTACATTTTTCGAGATATTACACGGATTGATTGCGCGGGAACCTTGATTGCGTCAAATTGGCGGAACGGCGATCTCATCTACGTTACATAAGCCGTCGCGGCACGCGAATGGTAAGGAAAGGTTTTGTCTTTCAAACGGTTCGACCTCGCTTGCGATGCCGGACAAATGTTTCCCGCGGTGCCTGAATTATTACGCCCTCCCTCTTCCCGTAGGACGTGCGCGCGCGCGTTCTAATTTTATCGACGGCTAATTAGCCGTGAAACGAAGCGTCCCCCTGTCGTATAGAATTCGTCCTTTCTTCGGCGAGGATGGATCGACTTCGAATCCGTCGCGGTTTCACCGGAGTCTTTAGCGAGGCTTGGAAAAAGTCATTTCAATTTGCATCGCGTGCACTTTTCAGCCGAGTGCTTTTCGACGTAGACTGCTAAACTCGAAAGTGGCACGATCGTCGTTCGTTCGGTATGACTTTTTTTTTTCGAAAAGTTACCGATATCTGGGTGTTCCTTTGAGATTAATTCATCGATAAATCCGATATTTTTGTAATCGACGCGAAAAAAATACACAAGGTAGAGTGGTTCGAGTTTGCATTCAAAGACTTGAATTTTCGCGAAAAAATGAACAAATATCAAGGGCCCGTTGACATTTTGCTAAAAATCGAAAACTTGAAAACCAATCGCTCGATCACGCTATCTTTTGTACTTTTTCACACTGATTACGGAAATAATTAGATCGACATCTGAAAGAAAATATAAGATATCAACGATTTGAAAACCAGCAAAATTATTTTTCCACGGAAAATCATCGATATCTCGATGTTCCTTTGACAGTTGTTCAATAAATCTATGGTTTTCGGAGTTAGCGTAAAAAAATACATCGGACAGGGTAGTCTGGAGTTCGATTTCAGAGATTTTGATTTTCGCGAAAAATACAACAACAAAAGTATCAATACAAAATATGTAGCCCTTGACATTTTGCCAGAAATCGAAATCTTGAAAATCAATCACTGCATCCCTCTCTTGTGTATTTTCTTCGCGCTGATTACGAAAATAACGGTCACTAGATCGATATCTCAAAGGAAATACAAAATATCAGCAATTTTATGTAACTTCCTCCGCATTGCATCGAAGGTAGTCACGGAGCTTCAACTCACGCATCGGCAGCTTCATAAGAGAATAAGATCCAGAGCTCATATTCCAACGATACTTGCACGTCCCTCTTAAATCCCGAAGAACCATTCCACGGTCCAACCCAACGCAACGTACTCCACGGCGTTTCCATTACAATGGTATCGTAAACGTATCGGATGCGCTCCGTGCGCGCTGCTACGGGGAGTCGCATCCTCGAGAGGGATGATAATATTGAGCCGTCGCGTCGTGGCCAATTGTCGTGACATCGGATCTTCGCGAAGGCCAAAGTCTTCGCGGCGCGCAGGAACCGCGCGCCGAGATGATATTCCCAGATATAAAATAACCCGCGGGTTATCTGCCGCCGCTCTCGGAAGAATAGAAGGACGCGGTGCAAAACTGTAGCAATAGCCCACGGAGAGTCTTTCCCGCGCGCGCGCGCGCGCGCGGACAATAAAATGTATGAATTATGCATAACTGTCCCGCGCTGCAGTCTCGCCGTCCGCGGAGCCTATGGTAGCTCTCTTCTGCGGTTGGGGGGTGAAGTGGAATCGGTAGGCGGGTTGGTATATTATACATGCATAGATACAAGCGACGGGGTCGAGGCATGGTTTTGATAGCAGGTTTCACCGCGCGGCCAGATATCGTAAGATCCGATCTACGTGGCGTGATGTACATACGATTGTTTTCAAATCTCTGACCCAGAGGAAAATCCTATGTTCATCAAAAAATTACGAACATAACGCAATCGATTTTATTGAAATCCGTTAAGAATTTGCGGAGAAATTAATTATTAAAAAGTAATTAATATTTTGAATTTATTCGGCATTGATGGGGTCATATCAAGGCTCGTGAAGATAATCGCAATTGCTATCGGCGAAATTCACGCTTATATTCATGAGCCTTGATATGACGTCATCGATGCCGAATAAATAGAAAATATAAATCCTACTTTTTAATAATTAATTTCTCCGTAAATTCTTAACGGATTTCAATAAAATCTATTGCATTATGTCTGTCATTTTTTGATGAACATAGAGTTTTCCTCTAAGGGTCAGAGGTTTGCAAACATACCGTATATATGTATACAGGGTGACATTTTGAAAACTTGCCACCCCAATATCTCAGAAAGTTACCGAGATTTTCTAAAAAACAAAAATACGGTTTCGGCAGTCGAGAGGGGGAACCAAAATGACATAATCGGAGACGCTCCCACTCCAACCCCCTTAGGGGTAGCCCCACCAACTTTGTAATCTTAAATAGCAACCCGCCATGTGTGATACAGCGTTGGAAAGCTCTTTAAAAATGCTTTACAGCAACACCAAATTTTGGTATCTTTCGATGAGTAGATTTCGCGCAAATCGAGAAAGAAACTGCCAGAAGTAAGTTTTGTCAATTTATTTATTAAAGGTCAATTATGTTACAATAAATTTTCGAAGTGATTTCCATAATCTGATCTTACTCCCTGCGATTTCTTCTTATGGGGACATCTGAAATCTGTTGTTTTTCAAACTCAACTAACAAGCATTAACCAACTGAAACAGAGAATTATGCAAAAATGTCGCAAAATTTCAAGAACAACATTTGAAAGAGCCCGAAAAATCAATGGAAATCATTTCGAAAATTTAGTGTAACGTAATTGACCTTTAATAAATAAATTGACAACTTACTTCTAGCAGTTTCTTTCTCGATTTGCGCAAAAACTATTCATCGAAAGGTACCAAAATTTGGTGTTGTTGTAAAACATTTTTAAAGAGCTTTCCAACGCTGTATTACACATGGGAGGTTGCTATTTAAGATTACAAAGTTGGGGGGCTACCCCTAAGGGGGTTGGAGGGGGTGCGTCTCCGATTATATCATTTTGGTTCCCCCTCTCCACTGCCGAAACCGTATTCTTTTTTTTAGAAAATCCCTGTAACTTGCTGAGATATTGGGGTGGCAAGTTTTCAAAATGTCACCCTGTATATCTCGACGGCGGTACACCGTGCTAATTTCGTCGCGTTTAATTGGAAGTCGCGAAAAATAATCGCGCCGCGGGCGAGGCGTCTCAATTAAGAGTTTTTCCTTCGACTCGACGCGTCCCGTAGATGATCTCGCGTCGCGTCACTCGCCGCCTTCCCGTTGACGACCCGCGACAGACTTCTGTTCCAGCGAGTCATCGAACAGTGGCTAACGGTGCGCGAGTTAACGGGTGCTCGCTCGCGTTGCGACGGACTAACGATTTAATTAGATCTTGCTCGAAACTATTTTTCTCTCGGCTACGTGGAACGAACGTGCCGCGTCATAACGAAGATAAATATCGTCCACTTAGAGGCGTCGTTCTCTTTCAATTAATACTCGTCGCGACCGATCTATCGATTACGAACGGCTATTTTTTGTGTAATGTGAATAAAAAGTCCGCGAGAGACGCGATACCCCCTTCTAATATTCGACAACGTTGATCCAAGGCTTTAACGCTCTTTGCATTTTTAATATATTTCTGTATAAAGCTTTTTTCCAATAGGTGATTATGAAAATTAATAATTCCCTTGTGACATGTCCCTTAGAAATTGCAGTATATTGATTTTCATAATCACGTATTGGATAAAAGCTTTACGTGATATAGAATTATATTAAATTTAATAGAGACATTTTTTTACAGTGTAGATCAATCGCGGCATATCTAAACGAAACGAAACGATTCCACTCCGAAGTGGGACGTTACACGGCGTTACACCGTTCCTCACGCCACGCGCTTCGAGCGAGCGACAACGAAATCGCCCTGTGCGCCGCCAGCGAATCGCGCGCAGAGATGCGAACGCCGCGGCGAGCGAGAAACACAATCTCGCGTGATCCGAGTCACAGCCTCCGCTCCGGCGCCGCGACACGCGTCCCTCGTTCGCGCAGTAACGTCGTCGCGAGTATGGCCAGACACAGCGGTGGCTCGGTGCATCGTTCGGCCCGCAGTTCCCGAGACCCGGAGCGCCCGCTACAAGAACAGGAGCAGCACTGACCTTCCTCGTACACGTGTTCGCATAAAATATTACGAGCCTTTATGCGGTCACGTCGCGGCGATAACCCTGGGACTCTCGGGACCGCGATACCTTTGTCATTTTCGTTTTTTCAGGCCGCGACGCGGTATAGGTGGACGCGCCTACTCGCGTTCACCTGCGACGCTATCCTAGCATCGGATATGACTCACTCCGGGTGTCGCGCGCGCGTGTATTTATTTACGCGTTGCGATTATCCGAGAAGAAAGGGGTGAAAAAGAAAAAACGAAGACAAATCGCGTAGCGTTGCAACTGTCTCCCCTACATTACAGTAGAGAAAGAGCCGGACTGGTCGGGGGGGGGGGGGGGGGGGGTCCGTGTTTTCCTCCTCAAATTTATAAGGAAGGGGCGAGCAACAATCGAAAACTCGATCGGTGGACGCCTTTCGGAGACCCCGCTCTTCGCGGGATACTCGTTGCAGACATTAATATCTCATCGAGGCACAGCGTGCGGTGCCTCCACCTAGACGCGGCAGAATCCTCTCCGCTCTTTCGAATAGCACGTTACGTTTAACGAGCTGGCAACCGAGACTTTAACGCCGCTGTAAATTTCTCTCGTTACGGCTATATCATTCCTTGAATTTCGGCCTCGTTCGACCGCTCCTGCGGTCAGCATCCCCGGCTCCGGCCCCGAAACCCAGTTTTCAAATGCAATCCCGCGAATCGATTTCTGCGCCGAACGTCCCATTGCAAAAAAAAAAGAAAGAACTATTATGTAGACTAAAATGCAACCTCCAAAAAGTATCAACAAAGCCGTCCCCTGAAGTCAAAGGACAATGAAACAATTGCAACCAAACGGAACACTTTTCCAATTACCATTGCTCCAAGCTAGGAGACGCGCATTCGCCGCCACCGCCTCGAGATGCTCACCGGCCCTCGGAGGCACGTCCGTCCATACGCGTTAAAGCGAGCAAAGGGGAGGAAAGACGACGAAGCGAGACGCGCACGGTTATCATTCGAACGACAACAGGGTCGTCGGCCCCGTAAGCGCTGGAAGCGAGAGAAGAGAGTCGGACACGCGTACCTCGCCGCGAAAGAGAGCGACTGCTCCACGCCGACCGAGATAAACAAAGAGAGAAAGACGCGGGAACGTCTCGTTGCTTTCGTATTTATCGAGTCCAACGTCGGAGGTACACTCTCCTCGCGTCGTTAAGGGTGGATCGGCGAGGTAGGTGGCCCGTTTGTGGCGGTCAGACTCGATAAATAAGTCGAAGCTCTTCTTGCGTCTGACGACTTCTGAATTTCACGGACTGTCATTGGCGTGACGTGGATCGATCGAGAAGTATCATAGGTACCGCGATTCGCATACCGAAGGGGGGAGAGGGATGCTGAATATGTATAGAGAACCCACGGATCTGTGTTTCCATCGAGAAGAGAAGGATGAACAGCTTCTCCAGATAGACATATACAGGGTGAGTCGGGAGGATCGGACCAAACTCCAGGAGCGCATCGTACACAAGATAATAATGTAAAAAAAACTCATATGTCCTTATCCGATCTTCATTTGTTTTCAAGTTACTGCATAATTCATCATTTCTATTCAGTGTTGTAAAAATGAAAATCGGATAAGGACATATGAGTTTTTTTACATTATTGTTTTGCGTACAATACGCCCCCCTGGAGTTTGGTCCGATCCTCCCGACTCACCCTGTATATCTATGGATTGCTGGAATCCAGATGTAGGTAGACTTGTACGGATCAGTGGACGAGTTCGAGTGGTTTCCGAATTTCGTATTCGATATCCTCGGGAATTGTTATCGAACAAGAAATGACGAATGCGTAAATACCGTGAGGTGGGCACGCCACTTCGTGCTCGCGTGAGAGGAGACACTCCACAATTTGTCTGGCTCGTGTGGGGGAATATTGAGCACACTTGGGCACACGTAGGAGTAATACCACCTACCATGGCGTAACGTGCCGCGGAATGGCTCGGCTGCAGCGATGGACCGCTGTACTATTATATACCGAGCCGGCAAAAAGCGGAGTTATTACTACTCTTGGATACGGTGTTAGGGGCGTTAATTTCGATAGCGATTAGCTTCCTCTTTATGGGCCTTTTGCCTGTATCGGTATCGAATGGGATTTCTTACGTATCGCCCAAGCGAGAAGAAACAGAGAACGAGAAGAGTGTCTTCAGGTGATAGCCACGCGGGGCGAGATATCATTTTATCCCGTCCCAATTAAATGTGATCCCGGGATCAAACCGATTCTCGCCAATGGAACTTATCACGCAATGGCAAATATCCGTACGCGCGGTGCGTCACCCCGAGAAAAATCGCGATCTCTCTATCGACTCCGAGGCGAACGATCCGTTAATATATCGCTCTCCTTTTCGAATTTGAATATTATCTTTGTCGCACAGCTGCCGCGTGGATCGCGGATCGCCCGCATAGCGGTACTCGGTGACCTCACTATAGATATAGTACGCCATATTATACGATCCAGTACGTAGCTCCGCGAGATCTAGATCCAGACAACACACCGCGGGCGACCCTTTATTTCGATCCGAGCGATGATCGACGAGGTGACTTGACGACCCAAAAAGAGGCATGTGAGCGAATTTTATGGACCATTTGCATATCCCGACACGTAAACTTCCCGATCTGGTGGGCAGCTACAAGTAGTTGGCTGCCTTTATATCAAATATGAGTGTGTGTAGTCAATTTATAACAATGATAGTATGTAAAAGTGGAGCCATGGACCGCGAGACTCGTTTCTGGGTGATCTCTTTGTATCCGAAATTAATTACCGAGCTAGAATATTACTTTGGAGATTATGGAAAAAAACAATGCTCTCGTTGAAGTCAAAGAATTCATGTTTCACGTGTGAAGAAATGACCCCTCGAAGTGTCCACGCCACTACACACACAGGTAGGCAGACGAGGGAGTCCTCACTTCGTCCGAGTCAAACACGGAGCACCGCTACTTAACCGACTAGAGTAAACGATCGCGATCAACTTTTAATTGGCGGCCGGCGGGAAGTTCGTGGCGGTTCTTTTTCAGCACTCCTATCCGAGCTCTTAACGAGTCCGAGAGAGCGCCCATGTAATTACTTCGCGTCAGTGGAGTGAGATATCGCCTCGGGATTATCGCGCGTTCGACGTTTCGGGGATCGTCGTAACTCGAAATTCGATAGCGATCTCCCGCGAGGGATGTTCGTCGAGATTGTTGACCCACGAAATTGTGTCACGTCGACGAGAAAATCGCCCCATCCGCCGACAAATTTTTTTTTTCCTCGGGAAAATAAAACCCGAAGAGAGTCCCGATCGACTCGAATTACTCGAACGGAACGCGACTTCGGTTATATCGATTACTTCCGAGGAAACCTCGCGTCCTCCTCTCTCCGTCTTCCCTCGAACGAGAGAGCGAGAGATCGTCGAGTGAGGAAGGGCCGGCTCGCGTGCAAGAGAGCGTACCCATTCCGTTCCGTTATGCCGTTGCGCAACCGTTGTCCGCGTCGTTACCGCAGCGATGTACCTACGTCAAAGTGGCGATCGCGCATCGACGTCGCGCGACACGCGTCGCTTCCCGTTGTCGCGATCGTATCCAGCCGAGAGAACAAGACTAAAAACCGCATCGAAATATCCACACGAAGAAGCTGTCTCCCTCTCCCGGCAGTTCGATTCGTCCCTTCGAGGAATTCTCTCGGCCCGAATCTTTTCGGCCGTGGTCTCCCCCCCCTCTCCGCGCGAAGAAATAAACGTCGTGGAACACTGAGGTAACGGTACCGGTACCGCCGCCGCCGTCGAACCCCAAACTCAGCCAAGCATCTCTTCGACCCCGAATGTACCGTGCCGTTGTTCCGAGTGACTCGTCATCTGATAACCCCGTCGACTCGCTCGTGTTCCGATTAATTGAACTTTTTCTCCCGATCGTCGCGGCGTTTACGGTCTCGCGGCTCCGCTTCGAGTTAATCGCCAACGATGACTGCTATTTCGGCGCGAGTGGCAATTTTTACACAGCGCGCTCTTCTTCCCTTTCAGATGCCGCGCCAAGCGATCATCGACAAGGTCGCACGTCGCTGCACACGGAGCCACCGTCGTCCAAGGCGAAACGCGAGCAGGCTCTTCGAGATATACTGTGGGCCAGAAGAAGGCAGATCCTGCAAGGACAACGACCGGCGGAGCAGCGGAGAATTTCGAGGATCCCGAGACCGCGTGGCGATGCACCCAAAGATATGGCGGACGTTTTAGAAGCTCAAGAATCGCGGCACGGCATTTACATCACCGATCCCGCCGGTACCAGGACGCAGATATCGGGCGACGAGGACGATTCCGAAGCGCTGACCGGATCCTACGCGAGGATGATTCCGGCGGAGAGTCGTAGAATCGTCGGCGAACGTGCCGACGGAGCCAGCACCACGGAATCGTCCGACGTCGAAGGCGAGACGAAGACCTCGAACCTTTCGGAGAACCTGACGACCCAACCGACCGGCGAATCGAGGCACAAGAGCAATTCGAGACCCCATTACTCCTCGCCGACGAGAAATTCCACCGCCACCTCCTCCTCCTCCGTTCTCTTCGAGGGAAACGGCCAAAAGTCCACGGAGCATGACGCCCACAGGAGGAACAACACGGTCCCGATGCCGGAATCCCTCTACAATTACTTCAGGCCCGTCGAGAGCAACATTCCCATTGAGGACATGTCGCAGTTCCTTTATTTCGGGCAGAAATTGCACCCGGAGACGCGCAACACGACCGGCAGTAACTCCGTGGAGACGACACCCACGGCGACGCCATTCGTCACGGCGCCCAGCCCCAGAAGACGGTTCGGAACGAAAAGATTCAGCGTGACGACGTCCGTGCCCGTGCCGAAGCTCGAGGACATCATCAACGAGGAAATGAACATCGCCGTGGAGAGGCAAACGGTGGAGAAGAACAAAGTGCCGAAAATTAAGAACACCTTCCGGAGTCCGGGGAGCGGTATCTATTACCGGAAGGCACCGGTGAGGCCCTCCGATCCGACCATCGTCTCCAACGTCATTGTCCTCGCGCCGGAGACCGGGAATTCGACGGAAACCGAGAGGAGCGGGAAAAGTGAAACCGATTCGCGCGTAGGTACATTTCCAGAGAACCCGTCCGCTCACGCGTTGAGTGACCAGGTGACCGGCACGGAGAGAGGAGATACGTCGTCGTCTCACGGGGTCAACGATGCTGCGGAGTCGACCCAGATGTCGTCGGATGGTCAGCGACGACGCGGTTCCTCGGGCCGGAGGGACGGCAAAGGCAACGGTAAAATTTCCGACGAGAAAAACCCGAGGAACGGGGATGATAAACCGGAAGGAAGGGATTTCAAATTAAAATCTCGAACGAGGAGCGGGACGAGCACGGCTCGAACTGGGTTGAAAGAACTCGAAACGATCGATCGAAACGACAGGAACGAAGAGAAGGAAAATATCAACGAGAGGAATTTGCAAAGGCGACTCGATAAACCCGACGATCGCAAGGATGATATGGAAGGACAATACACGGAGCATTCCAGGATATCCGAGAAGACTCGCGAAAATGAACACTCCCTCCAGCAATCGCCAAAAATCGATGCTACCACTTTCCAGCCGGTTTTATCATCCGAAACAAACGACGTGGCTACCGCAACGTCGCTCAAACCTTTCTTGACTCTTTTCCCCGATGAGAAATCAACCTCCGCCTCCGACCTTTTCCTACCAATAATCATTCCGGAATCTGAAACCGAGTCGGCCGATCCACAGATCGACCTGAAGTTAAATCTGCAAAAAGCGACAACCGAGGATGCCCCGAAACACAGTCGTCACCCCAAGGACAGAGTCCCAAGACCGAGCAACGACACCCTCGACGCTCCTCCTTCCGTTGCGTCGCCACCTGCCGCATCGGGCGCCCAACAGCACGTGTACGCGTACACGATAACCAACGTGACGCGTCTATTGCGCAACTACACCGGACCTGGGTTAAGCAAGGAGGAACAGCAGCACGCCGCTGCGGGTACGTCGGGTGCCGGGACGAGCGCGATAAGGACCGGCCCGCGTCGCGGTATAGAAGCGGCGCGTTCGAGAGTCGAACTCAGTGCCGGCACGGCCGTCGAAGCAGCAGGAACGACGAGGACGCTGGTGGGGGAACGCGAGAGAGCGGACGCAGCATCCCAGCGCCGGGGTCCAGCGAGGAACGGCCAGCCGGCGGTTCAGGACGTAAACAAAGCGGTCGCGGCGGCGCGACGCGCGAAAGTGGGTGAAACGGTCGCGGGTCGTCGAGCGGGCCACCAGGGTGTCGCGACGACGACGCCGGCGTCGTTGGATGGGAGCACGGAGGCCGCGCTGCTTCAGAAATCGGCCAGTGCCGTGCTCAATCAAAGGGACGGTGGGTTCGAGGAGAGCGGAAGTGACGGAGGGGCGGATTCCGGGAAGGAGGTTCCGATGGAAAGTCGTTCTTCCGCCGACGAGGATGAGAAAGTCCGAATCGAGCCGGGAACTGGTGCGGATTCGGGGAATGTGATGCGCGGAAGGGTCAGTTTCGATGGTCCCGATGGCTCGACGGAAGGAAAAGGAAGGGAGATGAACGAGGATCTCGTTCCGAGTGTCAATTTGACGGGACCAGTGTTGGAGCAAGTGGGATCGACCTCCGAACCGGTAACTTCTATTCTGGAAATTACTTCCACGAGGACAGTCGTGGAGAAGGTAAACTCGAGTGATGATTCCAAGAAAATCGACGCGGGACGAGAACACGTCGAAGAGAGTGGCGATGACAGTGCGCGGAATGGAAATAGGACAGATCCTCGTAAGGAAAAACAAGCGAATATTCACAGTGAAGGAGATGGCAGTGTCGCGATCAACACAGAGAAACGCGAACGCGTAGATGACGATACCGTGGACATCGAGACGACACAGACTCAGGAAAGGGGACCAGAATTTACCACGATAATTCCCAGTGAGACCACGTCAAGCGTCGCGACACCTGCAGCTTTTCCCGTCACGCCGAGAATGCTTAGCGATTTCGATCTGGCGAATAAGAAAGACGAGCTCCCGATAAAGTCTGTCGCGGAAAACGTCACCGAATTACCGACCGAAGTAAAATCCACCGACCCGACTCAATCCAACAGACCGTTCGGAATAGCCGAGGATCTGGATCCATCCGAAATTCAAAAAATGTACAGAGCGCGAACGACATCGAGGCCAGAATCGGAAGCCACCACTTTCCCGCCCGAAATGCAGTTCGACGTGCAGGAAAATCTGACTTCGTCGCTCGATCGTAGCAGCACTTCTCGCACGTCTTCGTCGTCCTCTTCGAGTTCCTCTTCGAGTTCCTCTTCGAGTTCTCCGGTCGGTCCGAAGAGGCCGGGAAGCGGGGAAAGGTCGCCCGAGGTGCGAGGAAGAAACCTCTCTGACAAGAGCAAGGACAAGGATGACATTTTGCCCATAATGCACCTCTATAACACCTCGGACATCTTCAACGGCACAGTGGCGGCTACGCAGACGGGCAGTGGCGCCGTTCCGGCCTCTCACCTGGCGGCACTTCCGGCACACGCCGCCGGCGATGACGGGAGGATGCACCTGGTGCCGAGCGATGGAAACGGTAGAAAGGACGGCAGTTCAGCCGCTGCGAACGCGACCGCAAAGCAGGCTACTCCCGCAAAAAGCGAGTTCGTCGACGCGCCTTCGGGCCTCGGCCGCCACGGCACGCACGACGAGGAACTTCCTGATTCCGCGGAGGGCAAACAGCCGGGAAGCGCGCGGAGGGATAGGCACGAGGGAAACCGCGGTGAAGCGTCTCGCGATTCCGGCTCGCAGCAGCAGCAGCAGCAGTCGGCAACATCCAACAACCGAGGATCGAATTACACGACTGGAAGCGCAACGGGCGGAAATAGGACTCGACAGCGGCCGAGTTATCGTCCGACGCCGATGCTGGAAGAGTTCGACGGCTCCGGCTACATCTCCGACCTGAACAGGACGACGTACTTCGAGCCCGGATTGATAGCGGTCAGTCCCAGGGAGTCGGTGAATGTTAGTGAAGTGATATCGAAGAGACACGATGGCGACGCCATTGCCACTCAAGAAACCGTGGCTGTGGTCAGCTACATTCTCGCTACTCTCGTGGTATTCCCTATCGCCGTTGGAGTTGGACTGATTTTGAGAAGACTGATCATTAGGAATCGTAAGGTGAGAGCTTCTTTTGTACGTTGATTTACAGCCTGCGCTTTTTTATCGGCGCGTGATGGATTTGCGATTGCACGAGCGTCGTTGAGGAGACTCGGAGACGGACGAATGGACATTTCACATTGCAAAATATAGTACGAGAGGTCGGGATGTACGTATAAAAGGTGCGGAGGAATGTTCGCGATGTTTCTTTCCTTTTGCACGGCACGCGTCGAGTAACAGTCACCTCGATATTGACCGTGGCGCGCATCTCTACAGCCCGAGAGCTGCTTTTGCAATTTCAAGAACGAGGTCATCGATGAATTCAACTACCTGCCTACGCGTGATGTATACACGTGAACTCAGGATGCAGATGCGGAGAGGGAAGCGGACGTTTGCAACAGGACACTTGTGTATTTTTGATCGATAAACATTCGACTCTACCGTGGCATTTAAATCAGTATTCCGAGTAAAAAAAAAAACAATACTCGACTTGAATATCAATCATCGCAATGAGACTTCCAGCATCGAATTAATCGCTCGTCCGTAATTGCTCCTCGTATCCGGAGTTTGTGTATGTACGCTTTGTCGGTGCCTCTTATGCGCATGTGGTCCGGCTCTGATACAATGATATCAATTACGCAACGGCGATTCACCACGCAACAGGTGGATCCGCGCAGGATGCTGCGCGGAGGTGCGGTCGATGATGATTCGATCAAACGCGCTCCCCCTCGCTCGCCTTGGTCATTTTTCTATTTTCGAGGGCAAGAAACGGCCACGCTTCGGGGGACGCGTACATTTTTCATCCCGGCGAGAGCCCCGTCCAATCGCGACCGCTTCCCGCAATTTCGCTCTTCCGCGAAGATTCCGTCTCCTGGAAAATACGACGCGAGGAGGGTTCGCTGTACTTGAAATGTCGGGTAGTTGCTTCGGCGCGGTTTGAATATTGTACGCGTTCACAAGCGCTTCGGTAGGGACTTTAGCTCGCCTCTTGACGGCTTTTGTAACGACGAGACTCGCCCGTAAAACGTTTTTCTAGCCGCCGGGGGACGTTAGCCGTCGTTGATTTTACACGCCGGTGAAATTGCCGGTGCCCCGCTCGTCGCGGTAATATATTTCAAGCGGTCCGCGGGATAGTCCGCGGGAGAAATGCGTCTGTCACGGTCCGATTGAAAATTCCGGTGTTTCCTCGTACAATTCCGCTTCTCCGATACGCGGCGGCGTGTCTCGTTACTTTGGCAAATATAACGCCGCTGCGGCACGAGATACAAAACCCGCCGATTGTGCTAACGGTATCCAATTTCGTCGATTCGAGGCGAATGACTTTCACTTCGCGGTCGAAATTCGAATAACGAGGCGGATCAAAGTCAGCGAGGGGGGGGGGGGGGGGGAATGTCATCGATAGGATGACCGGAGGATCGGGTCGATTGTACGATTTGCGGGTAGCTTCGCGGTCGACATTCGAATAACCGAGGAATGTCATGTCGGCGCGACTCAACGGCGTAGAAATTGTCGATCAGCGAAACCTATCTTCGCGATTCCGAACGGGATATGATATCTGGGGTACGCTTCGTCATTGTCATTGTTATTCGATGACAGTAAATCCGCTCGCGACCGCGTTCTCGGACTTTGTTCAATTCGTCATCGCGGTTCCCACATGGAGGGAAAAAATTAGTTGAGTCTACTAAAAATCACTTGCGGGTTCGCGAGCAATTATCTATTTACATCGATTTGATCTCTTTTTTCATATCAATTCGATATTTCTTCCTTGCAATCACATACTATTCCATGTCATTGTAAGGAAGAAATATGAGATTGACGTATTAACAATTTTCATTGATATAAATAAATAATGACGTGCGACCCCGCAAGTAGTTTTCGGTAGATCCGATTGATTCTTTTTTTTTTCTGCACTTTTTCTAAAGTCCTTAAAAAATTCAGAACCCTCAAAATACTCGTCTATTCGCGAAAAAACATTTTCCGGGATGGGAAGATCTCCGCCGACGCAATTACGTCGTCGAAGGTCGTCGCTCGTGTCAGGGGTTCACCGTAGGCGCGATCCACGCTGAATCCCCCAGCGGCGCGGCCACCAGATACTCGTCGCCGTCATTGTCTCTGCTTAATGGGATTCCATTAACTTCATTGTGTCGAAGACGGAGGCGCGTGCGTCGCGCGGCCGTCTGATGGGATTCTACGGAGATTATTAGCACCGAAGCCGCTTATTGTGTCGTCGATGCCGAAGTTTCAATCAAGGACCTCTCCCGCGGCCGATAACTCGGCAACGAGGCCGCGAGAGCGCCGCGGAAAGGAGAAGGAAGGAGCCGGGCCGGGCTTTGCCGGGGCTTTTTTTATGCTTTTGTCCTGCCACTCACGCGTTTATTCCCATGGCTCTGTCCGTTTAAATTTAATTTATGTCCGGCGACTTTACGATCGGATTCGTTACGCGTTAAAGGGCCACTTCGTCTCGCCATTGACGAAAGTGTTCTTGAAAGACCTTTTCGTGTTTACCTTTTTTTTTGTAATACACCGCAGTGGAGGCACGCGAAAGTCATTTCGTTGCTCCTCGTTTTTATTTCACCTCGTCGCAAAGCTCGATTTCTCAGAGCTACGACGATCGGGCGACGCGGAATGTGAGTTTCGAACAATGGCATAACTATCGGCATCCGCGCGGAAGGTGGTGATAGTGGTAATTGGTCGATGATAATTGCTCTCTCCCCTCCGTCGTTGCTTCATCTCGGAATCAAGCGCGTCTCTATTCGACTCCCTGATTTTGCCTTTGAAGTTTATCGAGCCGATGAGATTAAATATTTATCAAAACGCATACTCCTTAAAAAACACATCGCCGAGAATCAAAATCGCTCGACCGCAACTTATTTTCCGCCACCTTTCGTTTCGATTCCGAAAATTACAATCGTCGGATCGACATCTCGAAGGATGCGGATGATGAATTCTGCCCGCCGCGAAGAAATACGAGTCTTCCGTCGCACCGATCGAGAAGCTCGTACTTTTCCTGCCGCGTCGCGTCAAGGCCGATCCGACTGCTCGTTATCTCGCGCTCGTGCAACGCGAATCGCAGATGACGCGTGTAATCGTCGCGTGACACTCAAACGCTGACGTCCCGTATGCGCCTCTGCGCAGGTGCTGGAGGAGTCGGATACGTCGTCGGAGATAAGCTGCAGGAAGGATGCTCTTAATCTCGAGAGCGGGGACTTCAAGACGTCCATCGAGAAGGCGATCACGAAATTGCCGCGGATACAGCATTTGGTGAGTATTTCGGAACCGATCGCGAGTCCAGGGGCTCCGAGTCGATTTACACGATCGAACCGTTCCTCCCCCGAACAGTGTCACGAAGCGGAAAAGCCGCCGCCGCCGCCCCCTCCCCCTGAAGAATCCAGATGGGAGTTTCCCAGAGACAAGCTGAGGCTGCAGACTGTCCTCGGTCAAGGAAACTTCGGCCAGGTGAGAAGGCGAACACGCGATGTCCTCCCGGTTGACCTCACAGCGCGGAGTCGTTTCGAGAGAACCCGTTAAACTCCCGAATCGAGAGGAGGTTACCCCGCGAGGGGGGGAACCCTGTCGCGCGGCGAGTCCCGATAAAGTCCGTCCTCTCTCAAATCGCCGCTCGTCTCTCGAACAGGTTTGGAAGGCCGAAGCGGACGATCTCACCGGTCATCAGGGGACCACGCGACTGGTGGCCGTGAAAACCGTAAAGGAGGGAGCTTCCGCCAGGGAGAAGGAGGACCTCGTGCGTGAACTCGAAATCATGCAACAGCTGGGCAATCATCCGAACGTCGTAACGCTCCTGGGATGCTGCACGGAGGAAGGTGAGTCCGGAAAATCGTCACGGTCGAGTCCACGGACGGATCGGTTTGTCGTTCGAGAAATTCGCCGATCTCGAAACGCGTTTTTTTTTTCGCGCGACCGCTTTCGACTGTTTAATTTGCGAAACTCGTCGAAATAACTCTCGCGCGTTGCTTTCTAAAACGAGCTTCGACTGTGCTCTCACCGAAACGTCTCTGCGACGCGTCCGCGTGTATTGCGTCGAATCGCAACGACTCTCGGCGGACCTTGGTGAGGATGTGCGTGCAAACATCGCGAAGAAGAATGCATATCCTCCGTGTACCGGTATTAGGGGGGAGGCTAATTCTCCGTGTATGGTAATCGGATAGGCAATCATCGTGAGCTTCTCGAGAATCTCGCCGAGTGAGGTGGAGAAGACGCGACATGAGAGCCACGTGTGCGAATAGCGGAGATATAATCGCGCTGGCTGACGTGGATCGGCGATCGGCGTGAAACAATACGTCGGATAGGCTCATCAGAACTTCGATTGTAGAAATGTCGATTTTCGTCAATATTTTATCAAAACATCTACTTCTCTTTGTCATTAAAAATCGATCGATCGTCCATCTATCATCCCTCGTTTCAACTTAAGCTTTAAAAAATTTGAGCTCGATGCGATTCAAGTCTGCAGCTAACGAGATAACTCCGATTCAAATGAACAAACAAAAATAGAAGAGAACTGGTTTCCCTTTACCGTTAAAAATCGAATGATCATCCGTTTATCATCTCTCGTTTCAGCTCGAGCTTTCAAAAGCTTGAGCTTGATATTATTCAAGTCTGCAGCTAACGAGATAACTCCGATTCAAATGAAACAAACAAAAATAGAAGAGAACTGGTTTCCCTTTACCGTTAAAAATCGAATGATCATCCGTTTTTCATCCCTCGTTTCAGCTCGAGCTTTCAAAAGTTTGAGCTTGATACGATTCAAGTCTGCAGCTAACGAGATAACTCCGATTCAAATGAAACAAACAAAAATAGAAGAGAACTGATTTCCCTTTACCTTTAAAAATCGATCAATCGTCTGTTTGTCATCCCTCATTTTAGCTCGAGCTTCCAAAAGCTTGAGCTTGATATCATTCAAATCTGCGGCTAACGAGATAACTCCAATTCAAATGAAAAAAAAATAGAAGAAAACTAAAAATTCTCCTTTCGTCGACTCAGCTCGCCGATTCGCGATGATTTAACGATGCAAGCCCTGTCGCAATCGTTTAAATCGAATCGCTCGATCGATCGATCCGAGCGGTGTGTACACGAGCCCGGCCAAAATAATTTCGCGAGGGCTTCATCTCCTCCTTTTTTCTCTCCTCCCTCTTCGCGATTCGAGTTACCAACCTCGGCGCATTTGTTCACCCATACCACGTGCGCCCCGTCGTCGTGTCGTCGTCCACGTGCAATAGCGCGCGCGCGCGCGAGGCCCTCGGGAGACACGTGAAATTCATACCCGCGCGGCCCGCCCACCACTTACAGCCGAAATATTAACATGAGATCATACTTTCAAATATCGTCGGGCGCGCGCGGCCTAATTACGGCGAAAAAGGTGCGTCGGAGATCGTATGGGTAATTTTTGCGAGACCCTCCTTAGTTTCTTTCTCGAAGGATCTCTCGTCGCGTCCACCCCTTCGTCGTCTCACCGCGGGGCTGTCCCGCGGCGGCTGACTTTAATCGCGCGTAACTCGGCAGGAAAAGATCGCAGGGACTCGCGCGAAGATGCGCGTTTCGAAGCTCCGCCGTTTCTTCCCTCGATATTCCTCGAAGTCGCGCATCGGTCTCAGCCATTCACTATTCTTCTCCCGCAGAAATCTCAGCCCCGCGAAATCCTCCGTCGCTCGAGTCTCCGAGAATTTTTTTCTCCGAATTACACGCAGTTAAAGTCACAGCGGGTCCTTCGAATTGTGTTCGACGTCGACTATCTTATCGCGTTTGCCCGTGGAATTCATTTTTTTTTCTCCCTCCTATCTCGGCAGACCGACTCTTCGTCGTATCTTCGGCATCGTCGTTCGTCCCCGCCACGAGCGGCCGCCCAGGACTCTCGCGCATACAATAGAGAGAGCCCTTCGGGAAAGAGGAGTACCTCGACTCCGTGACCCGCCGCGCGTAAAATTTACGACATTTAAATTTCGGGTCCACTCGTATTTATGGTTCCGGACCACGCACGTTAAATTCACGGACGTCTGTCGGCCAGTCGTCTCGAGGCGCATGCGCCCCGTCGAAAGGAGCGTTTTAACCCTCGCACGGTTTAAGACCTTCGGGTCAAATGTGACCCAATCGGAAATAAAAAATAAATGTATATATTGATGGTTAATAAAATTTATTGAGTTCCTTAGATGTATTGTTAAACTGTTGAGTAACTCTTAATATCGCTGAAATTTGTATTCGAATTAGCCTTTTTTTTACAAAAATGAGCAGAATAGCAGCGTCTCTGTCTACGTGGCACGCGCCTTTTGACTTGATGGTGATTGGGAAGCGCTCGGAGACTTGACAATGGAAATATTATACCGACAGACGTACAGGAACCTTTATTTTGTTATTACAGTCATTCGAAAGATAGATCATGACGTCTGCACGTTTTATAAAATGAAATCTACCAGTAAAATATACATTTTAGACCAGTATGCGTGTAAGTACACGCTTATTTCTATCGTAGAAATTTGTTATTTTAAGAAAAAAACAATGTCTAAAAATTTCAGAAAATTATTCCTAAATGCAAAAAATCACAATTTATCGATATTGTGCGCTACGGGCAATACTATAGACCCGAGGACCATACGAGGGTTAAAGTTCCTCCTTCGTGGGCAGACGCGAGCCCGCTCGGAGGAGGAAAAAGAAAGAATCTCCGCGCCGTTTCATACGACCGCTCCGTGACAATACTCGCGATGCCGAGCGAGCAGTAGATACGGCACGTCATACGTCCGCCACCGCACGGTCCCCACTCTCACTTTTCCCCTTCCACGCGCAGTCGCGGCGAAGCGCGCGTGTCGAGATCATGAAAAATCTCGTTTCGAGTCGAGAACGCGCTCCATAAATCGACCGAGTCTCGCCCCATTCGTTAGATCGCGATTAATTCCATCTTTGTCGAGACGCACGACGTCCGACCCCGACGGTCTTTTCTTCCTTTTCGCGCGACTCCGCCGCGGCTAATCGAGTTTCGGCTTATTTATTATCCTCCGCGGCACTCTCACGTGCCGCGCGCAGCCGTTCCTCCTCCGGGACTCTATGAAATCGGAGCGACATTAACGACCGGCTATCCCTATTGTATTCGAGTCCCGCGGGGAATCGCCAATCGTGCCGTCCTCAACACGGAACCAGATAATTCAGGGAGATTAAGATAGCGATGACTAATTTAGGCACATCGCGGTAGATATTTAGCGGCGAACCGTGGTCGCTTGGGAGATCGACCCGCGCGACGTCGTCCTTTTCTCTGATATGCCGATCTGTTGCTGCTGAGGTCGGACTCTCGATCGGATCGAGGGATAAAACGGTCGTATCGTTGATATATCCTTCCGTCGATCGAGAGGGACATTAACCTCCGCCTTGGGAGCGGTTGAGCGAGCGGAGGAAGTTTCCGGAGTCTTTACAAAACGTCACGATTCTTCCCATCCTCTTTTTTCGACGCACCATTAATTCTTTCGGTGATCGTGATCGTTACAACGAATGTGATCATCAAGCAATCTCGATATTAACGCGTGCGATTTCTATAAAAATTCTGCCAGAGTGTAAAATTTGAAAATCGAACCCCCTTACAAATTCTGCACTCCCTCTTGGCTAACGCCTGCTTCGCGGAACGGCTGGAAAATAACGTTAAAAACGCCGATCGGCGTGGAAGTCAGGAATACACGGGGGAACGTACGCAGCTAGGAAAAACGATTAACCTTTAGCACGATCCACGGTCCGCAGTGGGCGTCGAATACTATCGTTCAACATCGAACCGAGCGTGAATATATAAATGCATAATATCCTCCTACAAGCCACGCCGCGTGTCCCTAACTCTAGCTACGCGCAGCGAGATCGGATGGTACGGGATAGCGTTGGGATTCTCTTGTTTCGTATAAAATCGAGAATGTGTAGTTCTCGTAAATAACAATAATAATTCAGTTAAACCGACAGAAAACGTGGAAAGAGTAGCTCCTTCCATATCGGAAACGATCCGCACACTCGATTTTAAATTCCAATGCAAGGCTCGACGAGCGAGGGGTGCTTTTCCCAAATTCGTTGTCATCGAGAGAGAGAGAGAGAGAGCGCTCTTATTTTTCGATTCTCTGCCGCGCCGGCTCAACGTCGTACCACTGTATTTACGACGTAGACTTGATTGTTATTTCGCACGTAGAGAACGATATACGTACCGTATCATACTGCGCGTCGTGCCGGACCGTACAAATGCCAGTTTTATCTACGCTGACGGAACGGTGAGTCTACTCGACGACTATTAAAAAATCGGGTAGCGAACCTGAAGGAGTTGAATCGTTTCACAAGACGAGAGAACCTTTAAATTCAAGGCAAATCCCTCCTCGAGTGCGTCGGCCGATGGGGCCTAAAAGCGAAAAAAATGCCGCGAGCAAAACCGCGTGCGCCTAACAAACTGAAGTTATTATGTACCGCCTAATACGAAAGTTACGATCGGCCGGGGGCGGGCGCCAACGAAAGTGGCCCCATAAGTCACAATCAGCGGGTACTCTGCTACACCGGGGCTAAAAGTGCTCCGCTTTGAATCATGACGTACAAATACCACAACGTACGCGTCGCCGTCTCGTATTTGGCGAACGCGACGGGGCGCCTAATCGCCACGCTCGTCAATTGTTTATCGTTATTAGCGCAAGATTCGCGTGGTTCGATAAATATCGAGCGGGTTTTTTTTATCGCTTTCCGCGAATTCGAGCGCGGCGCGGACTGCGTTTATAGGGTTTTCTCACGTGAAGGAGCAATTAAAGGAGAGGGGTCGTACTTTAAAACTTCAATTTTTTCGGACTCTCTGTGTATTAGTTCGTCTTTTTTCATCTCCGTTAAATGTATCCTCGAGTCAAGCTTGTAGGCGATGCAAGTGTATCAGTGTACGTGACTTTTACACGGATGGGGAGTTGGAATTTTTTACGCAACGGCATTGGACTCCCAACCCCCGAAAACCTAAGAAACGAGTACCGACTTCCGAGATGTAAGAATCAACTCGTTCCTGTATTCTGGACCGAAACTAGAAGCTGGATCGTAACTTTCTGGGACGGGTGCCACGGGATAGCCCAAGGGTAGTCGTTTCCTACTATTTTGGGGGCGGGGAATCCAGTGTCACAGTGCAAAAAATTCTAGCTCTATCCGTGTAAAAATTGCGTGCGGTACTTTTTTACTAACAAGATTTGCGACCGAACGAACATCGTTTCCGCATTCAGCGGCCCCCAGAATATAAGAGCGGTTGACGCTCAGGCGATTTACGACCCTCCTAGCCCACGATGCATCGTAGAATCAGGACCGCGGGAAAGAAATTTATCTCATCGCGAACGATACTTGTAACCGAGGCTTTAAACCGCCTTATTATGCAAATCAACCTTACTAAATTAAGCGCGCATGGCCCGGTGCGAGGAATATTGTCTTTAACGGGCCGCTATTTATGGGGATAATTTTTGCGCCGCTCTTGCACGCCGGGGACATTAACGAAAGCTGCGAACTCGCGGAGATTAACGCGGGATACTGAACGGGTACCTCGCCCCATCGCGTGGGGTACAGTCGTAAATTTCATGGAGAATTCGCCGTGTCCTTTAATTACCGCTATCTTCCCCTCCCGTATTCAAACTGTTGCATTGCTGCGGCAGTGATAAAACTCGCAACACATCTCGCGGTCCATTTGATCATCTCACGATTTCGGTATTCGCAATGAGACTTGCGAATTATTATACTCGAGTTTTTTTTCTCGAATTTATCGCTCGTCACCGGGATAAATACAAATTTTGTAATTCTGACCATGACGTTCGCCGTTTCAGAGCCTCTCTACCTGATACTGGAATACGTCATGTACGGGAAACTCCTGGCCTACCTAAGGGACCATCGAACGAGACAGGATTTTTACAACTTCAGTGAGGACTCCGCCGCTCTTACGTCGAGAGATCTCACAGTTTTCGGATACTGCGTCGCTCGAGGCATGGAGTATCTGGCATCCAAAAAGGTAAAAAAAAACATCTAGCAGAATAACTATCGGGATTAAATAGCGAGAGAAATTCGAATCGAGGAGGTATGAGAAACTTGGAGAAAAATACACACATGCTCAACGCGCACTTGATCGGTCGGCAAATGCATTTGGGAGAATCGCGGAAAGAAAATTCCAAGCCGACTGCCGCTGGATCGTCTCAGATAGCGACGCCTTCTCGTATTAATACGAATCACGAGTTGCATCACGTCCGATCTTCATTCTCCGATCTCCGAGATAGTCAGTCACTGGGTCAGTGTACTCGCCTACCTACTTTCGGCGCTTCGCCCGAAGGAAAAAGCGACTTTGAGCGGCCCGGAGGCCGAGACGCTGGCGCACACGCAGCCACGCACACAGAGCCGACGTGCATGGATCCTCCTTTTGTTCGATCCCGCGCGTGTGCCGAGACGTACAAAAAGTCTGGACCCAATGGATCACACGATGAATTTCGACGTGACGCTTCGCGTCCTCGCTCCTTTCAGACTTCAGAGTCCTCTCGATCAAACGACCTGCCCGTCTCGGCTCATCGTTGCGCGATTCTCGTTTTGCAACAGAGAAAAAGATTTGAGTAGTACACCGTTCTCAAAAATGCATCCAAAAGCTCCCCTCTGCGTGCGAATGAAAAATCACATGAAATTTAGGAGGGTGATGAATAATGATTTATGGAGATGGATCGTCGTCATTTTTTCCATTAACAAAGAGAAGCTTTCGATCGAATGGAGGTAAGAAGAAATCGATAGGTCGTCAGAGGATCTGTGCAACTTCTTCGACTGTAGAAATGCCCACCAATGAGAATTATCTCGTTAGCTACGCGAGCTTTTGCCCAAAGAATCTCTTTCAAGCTTTATTTCGTCACTGAAGCTATCGTTTCAAAGTTCATAAATACCTGTTCTTTTCTTTGTTCCCGACACCACCTCCCCCCCTATAAATATCCATAAGAGCTCGTTCGTGCGTACCGAACGTGTCAAAAATAATAAAACGAATGGAAACAACGAAGAGGCGTATATCTTTTAACCGGGGAGTAAAGAAACGGACCGGTAGATGTTCGCGGCGAAGACATTCCAATCTCGCGCGGTATACGCCTCTTCGGCGAAATATTCGCAGTCAAATATTTGCCCCGGCTCGCGTGCCCCCTGTTCCGGTGTCCTCGTCACTCCGAAATGTGTGTCAACCGCGCTTGGGATTCCTCCTCGAAGAGGAGCGACTTCCCGTGTCTCGTTGGTGAATGTTCGCGGTTATTTCGGTAGCTTAAATAGGAATGAGGCGAACACCGCGACGAAATGATGGCGTATCTAAAGTTCCCTCTTAACTGCGACCATATTCCTGTCAGAAAACGCAGTCATTTAGCTCCCCGAGAATCTCGACTCGCGGCTACTGCGAGACGTGACGAAACGTCGCTCGCTAATAAAAACAGCCGCTTCTAGGTGGGTACATTCCTCCGCTTTCGGAGCGAGCGTTTAGACAAACACGAAGGTTCCAGGAATGGGGGGCAAAAGGAAAAATGGTCGAAGGTGAAAAAGAATGAGAAGATCCATTCTACCAATGAGGAGAAAACAACGGAATTACCTACGTAGGAGTCTCAAAATAAATGATCATATAATAAATCTAAACAATAAAGTCGGGAAAATAAACGCAGCATCCAGTTCGCCTTGGCATTGAGTCCGTCTAGTTCGTTAGGCGTCACAAACTCCGCGACATTCGCACAAAAATTTTCCTTGCCACTCCTTTTTTTTTATTTCCACCAGCACACTTTATTTACCATTCGGTCACTCCCGTGTGAAACGTCGTGTATGAGCGAAGAATATATTCGAAGGTCTCCCTTTCTCTTTCTTCTTCGTCGCATTTTATTTCCTCTTTGCGTAAACAAAAAATCGAAATTAGAACCGATCAGACGATCATCCTGTTTCGTATATTTTATCGTTCTGATTTCGAAGATTATAGATTTATTAAGGAAATCTGATTTAATGGAAAGGAAATAATTGTCTCGTACACACAATCACTGATATCTTACATGTCCTTTGAAGTACCGACCTGATAACCGTGTTTTTCGAAAAAAAAAACCCTTGACATTTTCGCAAAATCTCTGGAATCGAATTCTCGGTCACCCTATTCGATGTGTTTTTTCATGCTGATTCCGAAAGTCACGGATTTTTTTAAGGAAATTTCAAACGTATACCGAAACATCGGCGATTTTCCTCATCATGTTCTCACATGGCGCAATTTTGCTTGCTTCGTGTTTACAGATCATACACCGCGATTTGGCCGCCAGGAACGTCCTAGTGGATCATAACAAGCTGTGCAAGATCGCGGACTTTGGCATGTCGAGGTTCGCCAACGAGGAGGGTGAGGTGATCGAGGCCCGGCACGGCAGGAACGCTCTACCAATCAGGTGGATGGCACCGGAGTCCCTCATCTACTCTCTCTTCACCACGAAAACCGACGTATGGAGCTTCGGTATTCTAATGTGGGAGATCGTCACTCTCGGTGAGTTGCCTCAAACCCTTTGCCACTTCAATGTCGCGTAGTCTCGCGAAACATGCTTTACGCGACAAACAAATCTGTAACACGAATCTCCAGGCTCCACGCCGTACCCGGACATGACAGCGCGGGAGGTGATGCGCAACGTACAGAACGGATATCGCCTGGAGAGACCCTCGCACTGCCGAAGCGAACTCTTCAGGGTGATATCCCGATGCTGGCACGCCGATCCCGACCGCAGGCCGGAGTTCCAGACACTGCGACGAGATCTCGCTCAGCTTCTGGAGGACAACATGAACGGACACTACGTCGATCTGGAGAGCTTCGCTTCCGAGTGCACCGACTGAAAGTTGCGCCCTCCGATTGACGAGAGTCTCTCATTTCCCTGGAAAAAAGCAACGATTTCCCTTCCAGCGAGAAAAATCGCCGCTACGAATCAATATTTCCGTCCCGATGAACGAGATAAATCGCGAGGACTAAAATATCGAATCGTTTTCTCGAATTTCGAACGAGCCGGTGACGTACACTCTCGAAGGTGCTCGCTTCACGCGTGAGAATGCATTTAATCCTCGAGACGAGAATTCCCCCGCAGGTACAGATGTGTGATCTGTACTGCGGTAATCTGGGATCGCTAAACACATAGTACGATCCTTCCTGGATCTTCGATAAAGGCGACGAAAGGATAGAATCGATAGGCTCTTCTCTACGCTCTGCCTCTGGCGAATGACAATTTTTTCCGAGCGTTTTTTAAGCTTCGAGAAAATCTCAAACGACAGAAGCGAGAGGAAGAAAGCGCGTAAAATAAATAATAACGTTTTCGATTACTGGAATTCGGTGCTTTCGCGGCGGCTTGGAGCGCGGCTGACTATTTTCCGGATCGACTACTTGGAAGGCGCGCATTGATTCTGATAATCGGTTCGACTCAGCTTTAATTAATATCTTCCAGAAATTGGTATATCGTTCGGGAGGTCTCCCCCTATACCCCTCGCTCATACAGTTGAAAAAGGAGAAGTACAGACAAAAAAAGTATATATATACGAGAATTCGCGCGTTTCGAAGAAACGAGGCGGGTGAAATGACAAAAAGCCAAGAAAAGGGACGTGGAACGAGTTCACCTCGATTCTCTCCGCGGTCGTGCGAGGTCACGAGGTATTCGGAAGGGAAGTCCCACGGCGATTTCCGTGGGACTGAAAATCGGAGAGAAAAGGAGCTTGACAAAGTATAAGTATTTTACTTAGTATTATTATAAGTAGCGTTTCTGGTGATATAGACGCCATTTTTTTTTCTTCAAACCTACGTCATTAAATATCATCGCGCCGCGAGAAGCGTGTGTTCGGACGCCGATGTCGAGTTCTCCGAAATTGCGACGATCGCGGCCAGAAGAAAAATCCGGTCGCGTTCTTTCTGAAAATCAAACAATCGACACGTCGGACTACTTCGATGCGATTACTTCGGGGGAAGGCACATCGCCTCCGGCGCCTCTGCTCACCGCGAGAAGAAAACTTGTAAATATATAATTATGTACTCTTACGAAATGTATCGCCGCCAAGAATCAAAAGCATAAAAAACATAAAAGTTCTCGCATTATTTTATATCACGTACATATAAATCTGTATCGTACTAAGGTGTATCGTTATAAGATTCTTGTCGTACGTTTATTCTTAATCATTCTAGTCTTTCGACACGTTCGGGGTGGCGATTGGTTCGGCGTTCGTTAATTCGTTCGATTTCCCCCCCACTTCATCCCTCGACGAATCGAACTCCACGCCAAGTGAATTCGGACGCATTTCATTCGGAATAAATGCCGACAGTTGACATGTTTCTGAAAACGTTTCCGAAAACCAATGATTTCAATCGAGAATTCGTTTGATAATGATACAAATCCATCAGGGATCGGTTTTCTTCCGAATAGAGTCCAGGCGATGCACCGCGGTGCAGGTTGCATCCCACGGTCGTTCGACGACTGCAGTTTAACGCAGAGAAAGAGAAACCCGTCGAAGCGCCGCCATCCCACCTTTGTCAAGTTGATATTTTTATTAAGTTTTTACTTCATTTTTTCTTCTTTGACTCTCAGTGCACTTTTGCTAATCGTCTCTTTACGATTAAGCGGGAGAAGCCGCTGCAGTGGCTCGGAGCGCGACTCGGCCACTGCAAGGATGCAGAATCCTTCTCGATTGCAAAACTGTGCCTGTACGTCCTTTATATAAATCGCACTGTGTTTCGCGCACATAAACTCAAAAAACCCTGTACTTAGACTTAACTGTACTGTATTGCGAACTTTTCGTCAGTAAATGTTATTGTATTTTTATTCCGTCGATTCTTTTCCATTCTCCTGTCCAAACAGAATTCCTACAGCTTTTCAAGGAGCGTTCAAACTTTGACGGGTACGACTACGTTGATGTTCCACCGCGTTGAAAATAAACAAACGAGGTCGAATACGAAACGTGTCCGCATCCTGCCTCGAATTTATTACAAGCCGGATTGCAAAGGTGCCGCGAGTTCCTTTCCAGGACTCGGTTCACCCGTGTATATACGCGTTAATTAATTTAATTATACCGTCACAGAAACGCTCGCGCCGATTCTGCAATTAAAACGGAAAAGGAATTGCAATCCCCGCGCGTCCAGCCGCGAGCTTTAGCGCGCTGAGAGCTTCAATTGCACGAGCGTAAGTAGCGTGGCACGCGCGCGGAACCCCTCAAAATTTAATTTGCACTCTCTCTGTATTCGCTACACACACGTTAATCGTATTTCCCGTAGGTACGACGGAATTTCGAATGCGATTACTTTTACTCGGATAATCCTGTCCTGCTGAACATCCTGCGTACATACAACACGACGTGCGCTGAAGTCCAGCCCCTGGATGCAATTGAACACGTCTACGACTCGCAGTAGTGCACACACACATGTGCGAATATACGTCTGTTGTTTTATTACTCGCCGCGCCGTGGTACTTCCGTCACGTTTCGCGGGGCAAATTGAAACGTGCGATTCTTATTACACGTTCGTCGCGTGTAACGAAGTAATTGTCCGCCGTGCAACTGCAGTAATAATTCAACGTTGCTCTTTACCCCCCGCGAAGCTCTGCTCCGTATTTTTATTTACCGTGGAAAACGGCACGTCCTGTTTTATTGAGAAACCTGACCGTATGTCGTAGACGCTATTAGAAAATCTATTAGAGCAAACGAAATTTGTCCCTTATGTAGAGTAGTTTAAATTGAACCGGCTGCACTACTTTCTGGTCCTATTGGGCAACCGGTTCAATCGAGACGACGCTTCCCTACTTAGATTCCTGAAAAACTCGAAGTTCTCGTCTCTCGCGTCGCTCCAACATATATCGTCGTTGAGAAGAATACTATCCTATGTCCAAAAACATGAAACATGAAACAGTGTGTTCCAATTCACACACACACAAACAGGTAACTATTTATATATATGAATTAAATAGTATTTAATTTATACATATATTAGGTATAATAAAAACCATACCTCGAAAAATTGCCCAGAATTGTCTTCGTTACAGGGCAATAAAACTTTCAAATGCGTAATACTGAAAACTAACAGAAAAGGACTTAGGATAGTATTCTTCTCAACCGACGATATTCTGGATCACGCGTTAGCCGCATTTGGCGCCGCACCGATCTCGCGTAACCGCATGAAAAACAACCCGCGGGTCCTGGCGGATGGCATCCGGTGACTACGTTATATCATTCACTACGGGGTTGTCATTATTTACCCGAAAAATAAATAAAGCAGCAAGAAGACCCGCGCGCGGGTTGTCGCAGCCGGAGAACAGACGAACGACGTACGCACCGGCGAGTGGCCGAGTCGCTCTCGATGCATCTTCCCGCGCGACGCTTCCTTGGCGAATCTATCGAAGGAATCTCTACGCTCTCGGAGCCGAGAGAAATTCGGTTCCGTTATTCACTCTCGAAATTTATGTATGTATGCTCCTGTCGACGACAGATGGCACGCGAAGGAATTCTCCGTCTGCGATCATAAGTATCGGACGTCACTCGTGGATCCAACAGGTGAAAAAAAAAAGATTCATCGTGGCCGATCCACGAGGTCGTCGACGGAGAACAAACATCGATCGACGTGGTCCTCTGTAATTCGGAATGATAAATCGTTTCCGCGTCAGGGAAATCTTCGATGTTCTCCGCTGCTTTCTAACGCTGGTTTTTTGGGATACCATGAATAATGCTTTCCATTGGATTTCTGTCCGATGAAAATCCTGGCGTATCGCGGCGACACCGGACGCGGAAGTATTAGAAGGATCGCTGCGGTAAGTCGACGAATCTGACCCACTTTGAGCGCATCGGAGGCAGCGGCGCGCGCGTAACGAGCAAAAGTGCAGCGATATCGAGCGGCGGTGCTGCAGCGGAAGCGGACGGATTATCGGCGAAGCGTGGTACGTATAAAAAGCACTTCGAGAGAGAGAGATCGGACAGGGAATGACCGAGCGTCGGCACGCGGGATGCGCGTCCATCCAATGAGAAGGTTTCCATTGTCAGGAAGCCACTGGGTCATCTCGCATTGAGAAAGACTTTCGCTAGGGAGGAGACCGCTGGAATCTCTTCCACGGAGTGGACAACCGTGGAAGACCGCGTCTAAGCGTTCGACCTTCACACAGATTCGTCTCACTCGATGCCCTCCCCCCGGTGCAACGATACGTTTCGAATTATTTTCGGACACCGCTGGATGGAATCGGGTCAAGTCTTTGGGAGCGAATGTCTCGTCGTCGAAGTGCGGAGAGGAGGGGTAAAATATCGCGTTGCGGGGAGGGACTATAAAGAAATTAGCTCATTTTCAAAACGACACTAGTCGAGCTCAGAACGATTATGGAATGAGCATCGCGATTAAAAATGAGGAGCGGACGTTCAAAAAGCAGTTTGTCCATATTAGCATTTTTTTCAGGAGAGGCCAAAAACTGCCCTTCTTTTAGGAAATAACATTAAGCTTAAATAATATATCTGTTCGCAATTTCTTGCATAAGTTTGAAAGCTTAATGTTATTTCTTAAAAGAAGGGCAGTTTTTGGCCTCTCCTGAAAAAAAAAATGCTAATATGGACAGACTGCTTTTTGAAAGTCTGCTCCTCAACTCTTTCTGAAATCCGGTGTCGAGCGATTTTTCATCCGACGAGAGATGCAACTGTGCGATAGCGAAGCGAAAGAGACCGAGAAGAAACTCGCGTAGAGATTTCTTCGCGGAATCGTATAATAAATCGCGTGTCGTCTTTCGAGATTCCTAATTTTATTCCAACAAGCAATCATGGGAAAACCTCGTAACGTTCGTAAAAAGAAAGTACGCGATGCACCGAGATGCGCAGCGGGGACAAAGTAAATAATCGCGCGCGCCTCTTTTCTCGTGGTCGGCGGAAAACAGGCGAGTACTTAACGAGTGGAGAAATTTCCCCTGCAATTTATGCAGAAAGTCGGATATCGGGTTTTTGCGCTCCTGTGTAATTTTTGAAAACCATTGTAGCTGCGAGAACGACAGCTGCGGGGAGATTCTCGTTGGGGAGTATCACGCATAGCATTAAACGGCTAATCTCTCTCTCGTGCCAGAAATCTGGCAGAGCTTTCACCCTCCGCTTCGTTAAACAGCTGTTATTTGAATAGAGGTGATGAGGAGAAAAATAGAAGATCACAGAGAGAGAGAGAGACCAGCGAATGCAATAGCTCGAAGTCTTCGCGAAAGAAAGTATGCTCGAAGACTGATGTAATCCGGTGCTTCCCCGTTGGCACTAATTACTTCGCTCTCGCGTAGAAGACGACATTCTTGAAGAAAAGCGAGAAACGCTCGATGCGTTACTTCCTACGAGTCAAATTTGCCTTGAGGTTCAATTGACGGCAGCGATTAATCAATCCGTCGAGAGTGTCGCTCGACCGTCGTTCCGTAAGATAAAAAAAATGTCCCAAATGAAACCAGGATGAGAAGAACGTCGACACAAAGCGAATTCCAACGCGAGCCAATCGAAGAAAGTCGACGAACGGAAGATACGACGGTCCGGATCACGACGCGAGGATGCTGCGACCACCACAGATATACCTTTTCAGAATAAAGGTGCACTCTCACAGGCAACGGCGGTGAGTGGCCGACTTCCCTCCCGGCCCTCTCTCTCTCTCTCTCTCCGACACGCTTATCGCCGACAACAACGCCCGGTTTCTCGGTCACGGCTACGGGAACGCGGCTGCTACACTCGTTCCTACGTTATCCCTCCGAGTTATCCCGCGGCGATTCTCTCCTCGCTAGCGAGCGACGGGTTGCGCGCGCATTTCGCGTACGGGCGCGTGTCCAGCGATTTTTGACCTACAAAAACTCGGCGTTACCAACGCGCGCGCGAACGGATACACCTGTAGCACAACGGGGAAGCTAATAAGAGTGGCGCGATACTCTCGACGCGAGAAGATGACCATCCTCCGCTCCTCCCGCTCTGTTCGGAGTGAATACGAGTGAATTGTTCGCGGGACTTCGTCGAGTTCGGATCGCGTGTAGAGAGAATTGTGATTTATAGCGCGATTCGTACGTGGCGCGAGGCGTACAGTGATCAGTAAGAGTCTGTTTATTCATATTCGGTGCATGATCCTCGGTGACTTTGTTGCTGGAAGATGAGGATACGAGGGAGAAGGTGGTTTCTGCTGCTGGTGAGCTATTCTCGGTGATCTCGAAGATGTGGGGGTAAAATTGATCGTGATTTTATGTCATCGAATCGAAGAATTTCTGCGAACCATCGCGAAAACATTCGATTGTGAATGGAGAATTAAGAGTAGGCTAAAGCAGGGCTAGGTGCGATTCATTCGCTGTAGCATTCATTCTTCATTATCCTTCGATGCTGAAGATCAAGCCGGAGCTGCATCAGGTAGTAGTTACGGTCCGTCGTATAACCAGACGGCAGACGTATGACGGGCCGTACGTACATACCTACTGTCTGCTATCTTCAGCGCTATTTTCCCTTTATATCAAATACGAATTTAATTGAAAAATATGTATCAATCACACATGGAGCGATAGAATTTTCAAAATACTAGATAGACTCTCGCACCAAACACGGCATAACGAGAGTGTACCCTCGTGTTTCTTTACTGAAACATTTCTCCTCGCAATCCTTTCACATGTTAGACGTTACAAAAATCACGTTCCAGTTTCCTTCGATTTATCTCAGCAGCAAAATAGCTCCTACAGTACAGGGTTACTGCAAAAAAATCATCGGTGGTTTTAAAAATATATATTTCAGAAAGTATTACAGATATAATAGTGGATGAGATGTCAATAGAAAGGGAAAATATTCTAGTTTTTGAGCATATCATTACAAATGTTCGATGTGGGCATAATGAGGTTCATTGATATCTAAACGAGGAACTCCCTCACAGTTGGATTGACCGATGTGCTGAACAAAATTTGATATCGCTCGCGTGGTCTCCCGATCTTACACCGTGCGATTTTTTTCTTTGGGGGCGCATTAAAGATAAGGTTTACGTACCTCCATTGCCAACAACACTGGATGAACTCCAAGAACGCATTACGATTGCTGTGTTAAAAGTATCGATCGACATACATTGCAGCGTGTATGGACCGAACTGAACTATCATTTGGACGTATGTCGTGTGACACGTGGAGCCCATATCGAACATTTGTAATGACATGCTCAAAAACCTGAATATTTTCCCTTTCTGTTGACGTGTCATTTACTATCATATCTGTAATACTTTCTGAAATATAATATATTTTTAAAACTCGATGATTCTTTTGTATCATACTAACCCTGTATATGTATATCACCACTTTGATAGGAACACTCGTACGCGTGGTTCCGCGCGTAAAGTCGACTGTAGGAATGCGTGCGTAGCACGTAACGCTTCGAGAGAAATGCAGGTCAATATACAGTGTCGCTGACGCTTATTAGATTTCCGCGTTCGTCATTTCCCGCAGTGTTTGCGAATTTCGAAGGTTCGATAGCGAAACCCATTTGTCGGTTAGTGGGTCAAGCCTTGACTGCAAATAACTGTCACCGTTGTAGGAGCGTCCAGAAGTACTGAAAGGACCTTTTTACCGCTGCTCCTTCTCGGCGCGATACACCGGAATACGCCGCGTGACGTTACACACTTATGAAGGAAGTCGATCTGTGTGGGTGAATCGAGAGCTCGTTCGACACGCTCGCCGTTTCGCGAATGTAAACGCCAAGCGAGGAGTATCCTCGCGCATTGTCGAGATTTCCCCTCGTAAATGATTTTCACCGATCGTTAGGTCGAAAGCTCTCTCGAGTCATCGAGGATAACGATCCCGCTGAGCGCGTCAGCGACTTCGGATCGAAGTACACAAATAATTGCCGTTGCAATATATTCTGCGGCTGATTAATCAATGATACGCAATGATAAATTGTATTCCTACGACAAATTTCAGGTGATTCTACTGGCAATGTCTTCGATCGTAAAATCGGAGGAGGACTTGGACGAAATCGACTTCGAGGAGGAGGAAGAGGAGGAGGAGGGAGACGAACGTAGCGATGAAAAAATATCTGTGTCGTTGCCGATCCAGAGGAACGTGATCAACAATCAGACGGAGAAGATTCGTGACGCCATTGAATCGGTAAGCGATGATATTTATTAATGCGAAGTCATACTTTGCATTTGCATATTAATCGATATTAATTATCGATCGCGTCGCTCTCGATAGGCAATGAAGACGCCCGAAAAGCGTGAACAAATAGGGGAGGTCCTGCCGATAATTCGCAGTATGTCGCCACCTCAGAAACTAGTGATGGCGACTCTCATATCCTCGAGGATCTCGAGCAACGACACGATTCCTCCTCCCTTCGAAGAGGTTCGATCCCTCTTCGGCAGTGAGAACAGGGAAAATGCCACGAGGGATTTGATGCTGCCGATCAGCATGGACATCGCGAAAATCATCTCCGATGACACTCCCGAGGAATTACCAGAGGTATCAGATGCTCTGATAAATTATCTATATTTTTTAAGAAACTGAAATCTTCGATCACGCTTTTACGACGCGAACGATTTCCTGCAGCCTGAAGAGCTGAGGTACGTGCATCCGGGTAAAAGGAGGCGACCTTATTACAGACAACCACCAATCAGAAGACCGTTTCCCGTGAATAGAAGAAACGTTCGACCGGGTGAGGCTTCGGATATTTTACTCCAAGTATGTACAATTCGATCACTGTATTCGCGTCGGTTATAAATTCTAAAATTTTTAAGAAGGATCTCGCCCGAAGCCGAATCGACCGGCTTCGAGACCGGTAGACTTGAAGAGAGCACCGACGGACAGCGAGTGCACTTTTTTCTCGAGCACGGTTTGCCTCGAAGCGATAGACTATCCTCGGTGAGTGTCCAAATTCTGTTACGAAGCGTTCAGAAGATAATCGCCGATTAATTCGTCGCAGCGAAGCTATACTGAGGAGCATCAGGAGTAACAAGGACATGGCAACTGCTCTCTTGACCGATTATAAAATGGAAGATAACGGCATCGTCGAGAACGACCTACCGGTACCCTTGCCATTGGAAAACAAGTTCGAATTCAGGCAGGAAAACCGATTCGAAAACAACGAAATCAAAAGGTGAGCGAAATTGTAAAGTGGAGCGTCGAGTTTTGCGAGAGCCGCGCCTGGTGACTGCAACATTTACGTAACCGCGGCGATGTAAGAGGCGCAATCATCGCGCAGGGGCTCGACTAAACTTCTACGACTATAGTTTAGAAAGCTAGCGGCTCACCGCGTTCTATAGTACGTATATCATATTATGAAGCTAACCTTACTCGCTAGGGAAGGAACTTCAATCACTATTATTTCATTATGTATGAGCTTTCAGCTCATACTTATATAATACTTTTTTGAAGATTATATTTTTATCTACAATAAAGTCTTATACCGACGTAGGCCAAAAGTTCATCGATAATGAGATAACAGTGATTAAAGTTTCTTTCCTAGCGCGAGTAGGCTTTTATCCTCATATGGTATATTTTCACTTGATCGTTCTCATTTTTTTATAGCATCACAGCTTAATTATCAAAGTGACACAGAACTGTTAGCACACGCGGATATGGTACTGCGAAAGAGCGATATAGAAAATCTCGAGCAAGGTTGAAACCCGCCACGAACCTGAAGAAATCCTCGCGACGCAATTGTTTACCCGCGCTTCTCGCAATCGGAAATCCAGCGGGAAAAAAACGTACCCCATGTCGTCACGCGAATTATAATACCTACTAATTCGATGCAATTCGATATTACTCCTCGCGTTACGTTTCCAGAGGTGGGAGTTCTCACGAAAAACGCGGCGCTGTGTAAAATAAGTGCGACGGAGGTCTTGCGACAATCGCAAATCCTTCATGTCCATTGTCGATAGCGTGCAGCTTTCCAACGACGGATCACGATCGGCGGTAGGGCGATCAAATTTAAATTGGTGCGACCGTTTTCTAGTCGATCGATCTCTCCTGCAGTCCGGCGACTGCGGGAGACTCGCCCCGATTTCTCGGTGCCTCGCGCGATATCTCGCAATGATTCCTAAAGTCGATCGCGCTTTTATTACCGATCCCGGCGCGGGATAATTATGAGAAGACGCGATGCGTCAATTACGCCGATTGATGTAAACGCGATCACAGCCGATTGTACAAGGCTCGACCAACGGATGGCTTATTTAACCAAGGTTGCTGACGGCAATTCATACTTTTACGTTTTACCACGTTACTTTCATTTTTTTTCTCTCGCTGCAGGAGGTCAGATTACGCGTCGTCGTATCTCGATAACGTGGAGGAGGGTTTCACGTGTTCCACCCAGGTGAAATACGCTCGACCGCAATTGGCCAGGGCGGCTTCGGGTGTGTGGAAGTACATCATCAACACAGGCGAACACACCCAGACCTTGCGTCTCGAGAAATGCACGTAAGTACACACAGAGAGAAGAGTATATTAATCACTGTTGTTCAAGATGATAGAGTTGTCATTTTGAAGAAAAGAATTGCCTTCATTGCTCTACTGTATGATAATAATTGACATACGTTTGGTGAAGTTTACTAAATATGTGTCAACTATTGCCATACTGTTGAGCAGTGAATGCGATACTTTCCCCAAAATGTCAAATCTATATATTATCTAGTATAATACCTATATTCTTATCTCCGTGCACCGACGAATGCATGTTATTGTGCACGGAGAGGAGAGTATACATATTAATCACTGTTACACTAGACAATAGATTTGACATTTTGGGGAAAGTATTGCGTTCATCGCTCAACTGTATGACAGCAATTGACATACGTTTAGTGAAGTACACTAGATGCATGTCAACTATTGCCATACAGTTGAGCAGTGAACGCAATACTTTCCCCAAAATGTCAAATCTATTGTCCGGTATAACAGTGATCGATACACTCTTCTCTCCATGAATTGATATTTTTCACGCCGAAAGATATTTCCGGATAAATCATCGTGAGAGTCGCGTTTGGGAAAAATTAAGTATGTCCGGTGAAAACACCGACTCGTCCACTTATCTAAATAAGGCGATACGCTGTGAGACAGACAGCGTGACGAACGGTCCTCGAGCAGCGTTCGACTGATCGAAGAACGCGAGGAAAAGGAGTTCGGCGCGCCACGTTACATCGATCGGTCATACGGCGTCATATTAATCCAAAGCGATTATCGTCAACTCGGCAATTGTAAACGCGATTTTCTTCGGGCGATTTTAACCGACATCCGATGGAATTTCGGTAGCGGGGATTTAAATACACCGCAGCTATCAGAACGTAATCAATTCCGCTGTTAAATCGCGATTAACGACCGATAATAAATCTCCAATCTAGGTACGTTTCACCTCACCGGTACGGCGTGGCCCGAGGAAGGATCGACGACCCGACGCCGCGACATTTCCCAAACGACACTCCGCGTCGTTTCGCGGCAAAATAAATGGAACCGATCGACCCGACGATTTCGCGTTGCCAGAATTTTCCCCGCGGATATCCCCCGCCTCCCGCTGTCAACTTTGTCTTACGGTTCAGCCGACCGCGAGCCCTTTAAATCGCGATTAACGAGCGACGAATCCATGCGGCGATCCGTGGTGCGCCGAAGAAACGTCGCCGGGGCACCCCGCAAAGCGTTTCGCTCCCATCCGAGTTTTCTTCATCCTTCTTTTTATCCGGCCGATTTCCTATCGCCCCACCCGTTGCACCGCGCCACGAAGAAAGTCGCCGAGAGAACGTTTCTTCCGCGCTTCCTCGTTCGACCACGATCGCGTGAAACTCTCGAGGCTGTCGACGATTCTCTCGGTTTCGCACGCCGCGGAAGTTCGGTGCGGTGAGGACGATCGGTCGGTGCGTTGGCGGATAACGATCTTCGGAGCGCGAAGAGAACGATTGACCCGCGACGGACGAGATTCGATCGATCGATCGATCGACGTAAGCCTCGCTGGGGTTTCTACCGATGACCGCGGGAGGGGGGTGGAATTTCTCGCGGTAAAAAGACGCACCGCTTCTTTTTCCTTTAACTCGCGCGAGCGCGATTACTCAATTTTCACGGCGTTATAGAAAATGAAACGCGCACGATACACGGTCGAATGCAAAAAAATCGTAGGTACATAGATCGGGCGCGAGCGTTGATAATCGGTACGCGGTCGGCGTGCTGTATAGGTGGCGAAAAGTAAGAGTCTTTTTTCGTGGTTCTTTCTTATTTGTCCTTTGACTTCCGCATCGTGGGAAGGAGATCGATTAAATTGCTCGGGAGCGTTAGAATGTATTTGTTTGAAAAATCGAGGGAAAAGAATCTGAAGGAATTTTTGGCGAGGGAAGTGAATATAAATTATCAATAATTTAATGTGTTCTATATAATATATCATTTTTCACCCCTCGTAAAATCGTTCGAAAGGATCATTGTTGCGTCTGATACTATGTCGGATCTACATTTGCATCAGATTCAAGGGAAACGAGTTATTCGGCAGTGGGGAACTCGAAAAAGTCAAGGAATTTTACTTTCAGATTTCACTAGACACCCCGTGGTGTATCTTGACAAGTGTAACAGATCGCAGCTCGGTCGAAAGCATCAAAATAGCGAGAAAAAAAATCGCACGCCCCAACGTTTCGTCGATACCCACTCTCGTACCGTTGACAACGCGACGGATCAGACGTTACGTAACCACGTCGCGCGGTTATACCCACGTATCGGCACCGCGGCACGGTGGTCGGGCACGGACTTTACAGTTAATTGACCGGCTCGCGAGGACCACTCATTGATCCGTTCATTTGTTCCGAGAGATCGATCGGATCCGTAAGAGAGCCACTGACGAAGGAGAGCAGCTCCTTTATGCACGCGGACAAGACTTTTTCGACGATTTCCCAAGCATCGTGCGCCACCCAGGAAAGTTTCCTGGATTTTGCATAGCTGCATTTTGCATTGCAACGGTTGAAAGCCCGGGATGAATCTCTCCAGCGGGATTCGGAGTCGATCGGTGCTTCGCTTTTCTCGTTTCCCGATCTCTAAGAACATCGGAACGCTCGGACGAAGCGAGAAAATCGTTTTTATCTCGGGACGCGTCAAGACGCGATACGCATGATTCGCCGCTCAATGAGAAATCGCGACGTTCCTCCGCGTCCACCGCGGATTACGTAGAACGAGAGCTCTTTCCAGCGAAGCTCAACGAGAGACGCCTTATTTGTGGGAACATTTATGAGCGTTCGGCTATTTCCACTTAAACGTGACGATTTTCACGCTCGAACGACAGAAACTGTATCCCCGTGTTTAACCAACGTAACTCCTTTTACTCGACATTTTCTTATTCGTCCTCGAATGCCAGGCGTTTGTCATGGTTTCACTGTACTCTTCAACCTTCCACGGAGGCCCATTGCAAAAGGCGAAAATTTCCACGATTTCAGGAATCCCCAGGCCAGCTGCTCCTTCATCACCGAGAACTATCGCTCCTCCTGCGTTCAGGTGTACAATTATCACCGGCTGCTCACCTGGGACGCTACTCTCGGTCTTCACATGGACATCTTCAAGGTGCCGACTTGCTGCAGCTGCCACGTCCACGGTTACACCGAAATTTATCCCCCGCACAAGAAGAATCCACCTCAGAAGCCGAAGGAGTCCTTCCCCGGCGTCGAGTTCGCTTCGGAGAATCAGGACGACGATTTCGGCGAATCGAGCAAGCCTTCCAACTTCGGCAACAAGAACAGTCCTAGCGCGGGCTTCGATCCGTCTTCCGGGTTCCTCAACGACTCCCCGGCCTACGAGAATGATCTGGTCGACGCTCCCAATTATCAGCTGAGCAACTCGAAGCCCTTCGTCGAGACGGTATCCAGTCGTCCTGGTTTCGCGATCCCCGGAAGGACGAGGCCCAAGAAGCAACCGGGTCCGAGACCCTTTGACAACCTTCCGCAGCAGCACGCACCGAATACCAGGGCTCCCGGATACACCGGACCGCTATTGAAGCCCTCCAGACCGGGAGGCAGACCCAGCAGACCCTTCAGGAGGGAATCGACTTCTCACGTGGATTTTTCCGGCAGCCGGAGAAATATCACCAATGGAAATAGGTGAGTTGAAAATGTAGCTTGAATGTAGACAACTGTGGCTATTTGTGTGGGCGTGGAAAAATGGCGAAACAATTCTTCGCGATTCAGATAGCGTTGTGCGTCGATATTATTGAGTAAACTCTGTTAATTATGTCTTTAATTATTCAATTATCCTTACGTAAATTCAGACGTAGTGATAACAGGGAGCGAAAGTGATCGCAGCCGCTAAACGGCTGGTCGCTGCATGCGCCTGTACGTCTTTCGGTAACTGCGTGAGATCGATTAAGTCACGAGGAAACGTCGATCGACTCGTCTAAAAAAAATTACCCTATTTTATGACAGCTTCTTCAAAATAGAACACGGCCCGCTGCAATATTTTAACCCGTGCTGTTACCGATTTTCCGGATAAAAAAATTCGTAATCTCTAGAATTATTTTTGTCGCTTAAACTTCAGGTACAGTCAGCAATACGATCAGGAGATAGACGCCTCGATGAAGTTGCAAAACAGTGGCTTCGATGACGAATACACGCAGGAACCTCATCGACGAGTGAATTACAATTATCATCCGATCATCGACTTTTTCAAACCGGAAGCGTCGATGCTCCAGTCTCCTCAACCTCAGTTAGCCACTCAGCCAGCCCCGGTCCAAAGCAATTCCGATTCTTGGAAACCCATGATTTCACCCTAGGCAATTCCACCCGTTTTTACAGCCAAGTACCTGAATTCGTGCATGACCTAATTAGCTTTTTCCCACCTCACGATTGACGAGGAAGCGACGACGAGAGATACGTAACTCGATGTGTCAATCGAACGAGGCTCTCGACCGATCAATTTGGATCGGTCAAATTGGGCGTGCCTTTGGAGAAAAATTTACGCGTGTTTTAATACGCGACTGCATTTATACCATTCAGCTTTAATGATATAAGTCGTATAAAATGAGATCTGCTATTGGGTCTTAATTACGGCCACTGTGGGATGATGCAATTGGAATTTTTCATCACTGTTTTACCCCTCATCGTTATTATCACGCTTACACTCATCTTATCTCGATATTTATGAACTCGTCACACTCCCATTTCGAATGTAATTATTTATGAAGTATTTTTAAGATTTCCGAAAATTTCTAATTTTTTAATATATGGTTACAAATAAAGAAATTTTATTGAATCTTTTCGGTTTCATTTTTATTCCTATCGGATTGTATCTCTTTTATCGGGCGGAAGGAATTGACGGCGCGTGAAGCGATTTATAGCGAAAGTTAAGTAATTAAGAAATTATGTGCGCGAACGATATTGACGATATAGATAAATTACCGTCTATGGACTGACGTGGACTAAAATAAAAGAAATAACCACGAGCAGTCGTCTGTGAATTATTGAATTTTGTTTCATATCGCTTATTTTTTTTTACCTGCCCGTTTGTTACTCGGCGATTCGCTCTGTCCTTCCGCATTAATCCGCCGAGCGTGTCGCCCGGATTCAACTTTCTTCGCATTACCGCTCCACGCTTCTCGAAAACTGTTATTCCCCCGGTTCCAGGACGCTCGGCAAAAGTAACCGAACAGTTAGTTACTTTGTTCTCTATAGTTCTATAAGGAAACTCCCGTTTTTCGCTACAGTATTTTTTGACGCAACGTTTATATTTTTCTTGCCGTTAACTAGTAACGCTTTTTCGTTATCCTTTGATCGCTTTTTCGTCATCAATTTATTATTTGAGATGGAGAGATGCTGCAATTTTTCTGTCTCTAAGTTGACCCACGTCTGTATAAATCTACGAATGTCATAGAGGATATAACGTATGCATTATATGCGCAAACTATTTTGATAACATTTAAGTTCCAAAGATTCCAGAATATAGAAAAAAAAAAGGAATGAACGCAATTTATATCCATCCAATTAATATTTCCTCAAAATAAAAACGTCGATCGCGATCAAAGTGTGAAAGCGTTCGCTAGATCGTATCGATCAGCATTTGCTGGAACGCTCCTACAGCCGCACTGTCCACCAACTTAGCCAGCGAGAACGTTTTTCATCCTACCTCTCTCTCTTTCAGACTGCGGGAAAATATAAATTAGGCTGCCACCACCGCGCGGCGGACAGTCTATGCTAGATCCTCGGTCGAAAATGATCGCTAATCTGGGACGAAACATCGGTAGTCTCTGTTAAGCTGTGGAATCTCAAGGAGTGAAGACGAACGGTGGAACTGAATTCGCTACGTTTTCGATTAAGCAATTAGAGACGCTCGCGCGAGAGAAGCTGGATCGAGAAAAAGTGCCTGTCTGGAAATCTTTTTTTTATCCATATCGACAGAGTGGACACCAACATTGTGGAACAGTGATTTTTTTTGTGAAAGACAAACTGATCCAATAGCAACGGTATCGACATTCTGCGGTTTGACACAGTTCACATGAAATTAGGGCGAAGAATTTTTTTTATTTCGACGTAATGTGGAACAACGTCCTGTGAGGAATCGCGGTGCGAGAACTTTATACCAGTTGCAATTTACGATCGGGACTGTTAACGTGAATCTAGGTGGTGTTGTTAAATGATAATGTGGCAGTGATAAGAGTAGCCCTTCAGGCATGGCTCTTATAGAGATTGGACGCTTATTATTCCTGCTTCTGTCGGTGGGGCGCGAAGTAATCCCGTCTTCATCGACAGAACAGGTCCTGCATGTTTTTCAGGCATCGACCGATGCCACCGGAAAAGATCATGAAATTGGAGGAACAAGTGATCAAATTGCTGAATCCAGCAATGCTCCCGTTTCCACTTATTCCATCCCATACATTAACTCTGATCAAATCGTAAGCAACCAGGAAACATTGACCGACCCCATGACGACTTCGGAAAGTGGTCCGGTGAACATATATACGGATCCTTACGGTGGATACACCGAATTCTCGGCCGACCCCGATGCTTCGGAATCGAACGACGAATCGGAAGATCCAGCTGGACCACCCGATCACGTGATACCCTACTCAGAACACGAAGAGCCAAAGGAAATCTCGACTCGCCCGAAATATAGCGCACCGGGAGAATGGGCGAAGCCACCTAAGGAAAAAAACATTCCTCTCGACTTCTCGCCAACGAAGATGTACGCTCAAGTCAGAGCAACTCACGTAGTGAAGCGAGTGCCTCAAGAAGAGGCCATCGCAGCGGCAACCACTTACGAAGAGAAGGTGAACGCACCGAGGCTGAGACAGGTCGTCACAAATTCCAAAAAAAATACCATCTACACCGAAGAAGGCTACGAGGACTCTGCTTACGATCACGCGGGACATGCGAGGGATGCTGATTTTCACGAAGGCTATGCGAAGAAATTGCGCAATCAGGTGGAAGCTGGGATCTGGTCGGGTAGTGGAAAAAGACCGAAGAAAAAGAAGAGTAAAAAGCAGAAGTACAGAGCAGGTGGGCCAAATTTGGAGGAGTTCGATGAATTTAGCGAGGATTATAGGGATCATTTGGACGAGATTCACGCAGAGTCGAATGAGGAACCAAAGGCTAAGAAGAATAAGAAGAAAAACCGAGGTGGAGCCGATGATTGGAGAACTCCGGATGTCGATCCGAAGTTGGTGGCTGAAAATGGAATTGAGAAATTGGAAAGGGACATAGAGAGAGAAGCCGAGGAGGTTGAGATGGGCTCGGAAAATTACGAGTTCGCCAAAAATCAGGAGAGGGAAGGTTACGACTCTGAGGATACGCAGGATCGACCCGTAGTAACCGGAAAGACTCCTCATTACAAGAACGCTCTAGATCAAACTGCCGAAGATGATCTTAGAGAAGAACGAATCGCATCCTCGCCATCTCCAGATAATACGGGACAAATCTACAAAGAGTCTTTCGAAACCACGACACTCCGATATGAGTCGCAGACCGACCCGAAGAGCCAGCAAGAAAGCACCTCGATATACGAAGAGCCAATGACAACAATTAACCCTCAAGCTCCGCAGAATATCATTGTACCGACTAATTTGAATACTTTCGATGCCTCTTCGGTACCGAAGGCGGTGATAGACTACGGCCAACAATTTTGGGAGATCTTGAAGACGACCAAAAGCGTTCCGACAATGTCTCAAATGCTCGTTCAAGAGCAGCAACCGACGCTTGCTCAGACCTATATTCAGGATCAGCAACCAACGGAGCCTCAGGCCTACTTTCGAGAAGAACCAACGACAATTCAACAACCTCTTCTTCTTCAAGAAACGACCACTTTGTCACCTGATAATTCTGATAATGCTCCAGTTACTCTGGCAACGATCAACGGACATGGTCCATACCTCATATTGACTAATAACGGAGAATTGCCGAATTTCCATACCGAACAAGTGCTAAGCGATGGTCAATGGTTTGAGCAAAATCAGGCATCGACCTCGGAACCGACTTCTTCATCTACTCAAGCCACATACGATCCTGTATTTGTGCAGACTTTCGAGTCTTGGAGGCAAAATAAACCAGCATATGCAGCTCAGGACGTCGCGACACCACTTCGAGTATCAACCACCTCTCCTCATCCACTAGAGAACATCGCTCTTGCCGGAACCCCCAGCTATTCGCTGGTTAATCTTCATCAGCCTCAAGAATCAGCTTTAGTGTCGTCGGTGAACGTCGAAAATGCACATTTTCACCCGACCAGTCCTCGAACGGCTTATTTGCTCAATACTCATAGCGTTCCTCAACACGGAGGTCATCCTGGAGCTTTGGCTCTTCATGGTCACCACTCGAATCCTCAGGGAAACATTCACGAGGTATCTGTGAATCCTGGTATTAACTCCAGCGAAAGGAGGAGGGGCGAGGGAGCTAGTTTCTTAAAGTTCCAGCCCAAATCGAAGTACGACCAGATGTTGAGTTATATAAGAAGCCAGCAGAGCTCCCAACCGACTGAAAAGTTTCCGAGGGGCGGCGGTGGACACGGATTAAAAAAAGGTGAGAGTAGCTTCGAGGATTTCACTATCGCTAAGTCGCCGTTTCCCGTTGTCTGTCCTCCTTCGGCATCGCCACAGTCGCTGGGATTGACGAGAGAGGTCACGTACCGCGGTTTTGCCGCTAGTCCATACACCAATGTCGTCGCGGGTCATTCGAGCGTGGCGCAAGAAAGCGAAACACCGCAAGAAGCTGGACGGGAGAAGTTTGTGGATGGTAGGAAGCATCTCGGAAATCTCAACCGGCCGTACAAGGGTTCGCTTATTGGTTCTCAAGCGGTCCATCGTGATCGCACTGTTGAGTTCGATTCGCAACGAAAGCTATTCCCCTCCTCGAAGCTGCTTCCGCCCACGCCGCAAGGCAGAAACGAATATGCAAAGTATCGAACTAATTCGGTTAGGTGGAACGGACGTCCCGGAAATGCTGGACGCGTCAAGCCTAGGTACAACGCTAACATTGGTGGCGCTGCCAGTAAATACAGACCGGACACTGATGCTTTAACTCAGTACCTGAACAGCAGGCGATACCAGCCCAGAAGAAGGAGAAGAAGGAGATCGCCGAATATGATGGAAGAGTCTAATATCGCTAATGCCATCATCGCTTATGATACCGAGAAAAGATTTGACGAGAATAATGGGAAGACTCGAAGACTTTCTAGGACGAGGAGAAACCTATTACCGGAAGGGATGCAGTCCGTAGTCGAGGATAATTACCCGAAGGTGGTAAACTTGAAAGAGAAGAAGTACGTCACTTTGGACAGAGGAAGTACCTCTAAAGGGAAAACTAAAGGTCGAAAAAGCTTGAAGACCAGACAGGAGCTTCTGAACGAGGCTCCCAGTGTCGTCGATGGTGTCATTAACAAAGAAATAAGCGAGAGGTTTAAGAGCAAGGAGGAAAAAGATGAAGAAGATGAAGAAGATGACGAAGAGGAATCCGAAGATGAGGAAAGAGGAAAGGTTGAGATCGAGGTACCAGAATTCGATTATGTAGAAGAATTGGAAGAGTTGAATAATGTCGACGTCACCACCACAACAGAAGCGAGCCTTAACTTGAAGAAATATCCTTTCTATGCAAATCAACATGTCTCAAGCAATTCTCCATTGAAGTACATCGTGAATCCTCGGGACGTTCCAAGGAAAACTTTCGGTGGCATGGAATTCTACGATTCTCGCGATAGGTACTTAGAGTGCGAAGAGGTGGAACCGAATTTAGAGCACGTGGAGCCTGACGAGGAGGAGCCAGTACCCAACAGAGACTTGAAGAAGGACTTGCCTCGTTTGAGAGGCCTAGGCGACAAGCTGGATTGCTTCAAGGCAAAATACTTCGACCGAGATCCACTGGATAGTCCTTTATTTTTCGAGAAACAAATAGCGCCGCCCACCGTACCAAAAGAACTGAACCCCATAAAGTTCGCTTCTAAAATCGTTGAGTTACCTCATCAAAAAGACAATTATATAGTTCAGAAGCTATCGAAAAAGCCCGAAACGACTTCTCGATCTCGCAAACGGAGACCGAATAGAAATCCTCGTGTGAGATTGTATAACTCCAAAGCCACCATACATGTGAATTACGTCGGTCATCCGCAACTTAATGGAGGACGAAACAGACCAGGTCACGTGATCAGAAGGTCCTCTACAGAAAATCCATTGAGAATAGTTAGACCCAAGGGACGAATCCTAAATAGAAGACCAGTACACACGACGGAATTACCAGCGATCAATCCTGTTACGCCATATCAAAGAGAAGTCTACAACGATGTTATGGGAACTATAAAGAATCAAGCGAATTTCTACGAACTCCATGGCGAAACTCCACCTGGTCCTGTGGTTCAAACCAGTAATCAAGCTCCGCAAAATTATATTATTGCAACTGCGAGTACCGTGAACAATGCTCAAACATTGAACTATGTGCCGAATAACCTGAGAGATAGAGAGACTGGTTTTCCCTTGATAGATATTACCCAGAGGCCACCCAGTGCGAAGATAGAAGGGCTATTACCACCACCGAAGGTTGCCCTGAAGAGTCAGAGAATCTTTCCTTACAAAACCGACAAAGTTTCGTATAAAACGAGAGCGAGAACTGAGAGCCCACCAGGGGTGAGTGGAAAGGTCGTGAATTACTACAGAACCGTGAAGGTGCATAAGAGAAGCGTAAAGGGAGATAAAAGAACGAATAAGGCCATTAAGAAAGAACATAATGTGCGTAAGAGGTCCGTAGATGACTCCGATCTGGAGGTTGAGGAAAGCAGAAGAATCTCGAGAGACGTGAATTCGGAAACGACGACGTCAACGACGGCGAAACCTCCGCGTAGAAGGAGAAAGCTCACAAGCGTAACGACGACAAAACGATCCAGTATTAATACGGAAGGCAGTACTCAGGACGCCGCGAAGCCAGTTTATACGATCCGAAGCAGAACGAGGCACTCGAAGAATAACGAAGAAGGCAAGAATGGAAAATTTACCGTGGAACAGAATTTGTCGGAGAGTACCGATACTAGAAGAAAGGAGCCGAGGTATAATCACGTCAGAAGACGCAAGGGACCGAATCAAAGTACCACGGAAATTCCTACAACGACACCAACGAATGGTGAAAATATCACTACGATAGTGGTGAGTAACGAATCCAATGTAACCGCAACAACCTTGCCAACGGTTGGAAACGCAATGGAGAAAACGCTAGGGGAACAGACGAGAGATATTCAGACGGAATTTTCTACGGAAAATAAAAAGAAGATTAATGCCGAAACAACGGAAGATGCTGCTAAAGTTCACGAGGAGCTTCCAGAAAGTACTACACCAGCAGTTCTAAGCCTTGCCGATCGTATAAAACCTCCTCACGAGTCGCAACTGAAAGCCTACCTACAATCAGACCCTCCAGGATATGCCGAAGCCTTTGCTGAGGAGCAACAGCAAAAAGTGCCTCCTTCCATGAACAGAGGAGGGAGATTGAAAAATGAGAAAGAGGAGGAAACCGAAGAGACTACCGCGGAAGAGAATAATACAGATAATCCAAACGAGACTCAGCGAGAAGACGCATCAGAAGAGAAATCCGAAGATGAAGAGGACTCTGATTCTTCGAGACAATCGGAAAAGGAAGAAGAGAGCGACGAAGAGTCACCGGAAGGCAGTAAAGAGAAGTCTAGCGGAGAAGGCGAAGGGAAACCGTTTTCCAGATTCATGGAACGACCGAATTCTCCTCCGGAACGTTTCGAGGACGATAGATATTCCGACCTCGGTCCACGAATCAATAAACCTGCCTTCTATCATCCTCCCTTCAAAGTTCCAGACTTTGAAAAAAGTCGGTTTGGTCTCAAGGACGATTCCGATGAGGATGAAGACGAGGACAGCGATAAAACCGAGGAGAAGGGGAGTTATTCTTATCCCTGGAAGTACGGAAGGTACGGTGAAGAGGACGACGATGGAAAAGAGTCCAGGTATAAAATAAGCTCGGGAAAATACGAATATCCGTGGGAAAGGAGGGAACGATTGGCGAGAGAACGAAGAGAGAGGAAAAAAGAAAAGAAGAAGAAAAAATCGTATGATGATGATGACGATGATGATGACGACGACGACGATGATGATGATGATGAGAGAGAAGCCTCTTCTTCCGACAGTTACGAAAGATACGTATATCCCTGGGAAACCGGACCCTATAAGCATGACCCCCTTTCTTTCTGGCGACGCGGACTCTTCGATACTTCTGAAGAGACTCCATCGTCCTCGATGAATTACAATAAATACATTTATCCTTGGGAAAGATACAACGTGCCGTCCAAATATGAAATCAACAGCAACTTCGGAAAACGCGTCGTCTTCGATAACGAGGAGAGTAGCTCAGAACATCGTCCGAAATTCAGCAGTAAATACAGATCGGCCAGTTTTCGAGTTCCTTATACGGTTGAACCTATAATTTCCTCGACTTTTGACCCCGAAAAGTTGATGGAATCCATCAGAAGCTTCGTCAATGAAGACTCGACTGACGGTATTACGATTATTCCCCTTGATACCACTACGAATCAACCGAATAAGCTAGCCGATGTCAATCCTACTGCTACTGCGACTACTACGTCCCATATAACTACTTCGGTAGCTCCGACTTCCAATAAAAGAGTGAGCAATTCAAGGATCGTTCCTGAAAATATCACTAGTGCCCCAAGAAAGAGGAATAGAGGAAAAGCTGGAGGAAAGGCCGTCGAGAAATCAGTGAAGAAATCGGTTATCAAAAATTCTATCGAGTCTGGAAAAAGTTTTAATAATAATAAGCAGGCTTTAAAGAATACTTTGAGGTATTCGGCAAAACCTCGAGGAAGATTAAGTAACTTCAAGAAAAATCAGCCGTTACCATTGGAATCGAGGTTAGCGACTTCTACTGAAAAATCAGCAGAAATACCATCAACAATTACATCGAAAATTGATACCACTACCGATCCAATGCCGAAGGTACCCAGTCGAAGACGTGGAAGTACGAAGAGCAACACAAAATCTGTTAAATCTGAAATATCTAGCTCAAAAATAATTCGAACGAAGAGTGCCGATAAAGATCCCTTAAAAAAAGATCAGTCGGTGCGCTCAAAAATTGCTCTCCGTAGAAAGAGTCGACCGGTGTCCGTTACGAGTACCACTACTGTTAAACCCGAAGTTACGGATCAATTTGAACCTAGAAAAACATTAATACCATCTACTTCCTCGTCGCTGGACGAAGAAAAAATAATAAATGAAGAGGAATCCTCGACGACGCTTCCAGTCTCCTCTGAAATGAAAGACGATGTAGAAAAACCCAATTCTGAAGATTCTACGCCAACGACCAGGACCGTCGAGCATCGTTCCAGTGTCTCCAAAGAGGAAATCATCACTAAAACGACTTATCCCAACGACGACACTATGAAAAAAAATTACAACGAGGATCGAAGTTCTCGAGACCAATCGACGTCCTCATCCTTCGCGAACAAGCCGAAGAAACCCTTTCCCAAGCTCTACCAGCGGTCAAGAGGAAATAGGAAGGAGACTTTGAAGAGCAGAGCTCCTACGAAAAATGAGACCGTGAAAAAGGTTTCGATTGTCACTGAAGAAACTCCAGATCGCGTCTACCAAACTAAAGAGGTGGACACGAATGGTAAAAAAGATATGTTCGTTTCCGTCAAACCCAATCAACGGCCAAAAAGCAGAATGGACTCGTCAAACGTGATCCCAATGAAGAGTGAAAGTATAGAGAAGGTATCGATCATCACCGAGGAAACACCCGATCGCGTTTACCGGACCAAAGAAGTGGACAGAAACGGTAAGAAGAATAAGTTCGTCACCATTGAACCCAATCAACGATCAAGGGGCAAAGTGGACTCGTCGAAGATGGCCCCCATGAAGAGAGAGAGCATGGAAAAGGTTTCGATCATCACGGAGGAAACTCCCGATCGCATCTACCGTACCGAAGCAGTGGACATGAACAACAAGAAGGACATGTTCGTCTCCATCAGATCCGACGACGACGACGATGACGACGACATGACCGAGCCCTTCCTCGACGATAAGGAGCTGCGCATGAAGGATGTCGAGATGGAGGAGTTGGTGAGGCGAATGGAAGCCATCGACAGCTTCGACAAGATGATGAAACTGACCGGAGACGATGCAGATGGCCATACACCAAGTGACCATTCGTCAGACGTAAGTTTCTTTCGACCATCCAGGGGTATCCAGTTGACTCAGCATGACTCCAGCAGCAAAATCATCTCGACCGTCTCCTGGGTCTCGCAGAACTATGCGGATTACTAGTTCTAGAGTCACGTGCATACATATACACACAATGCTACGTCGCGACCTCCTCTCTTCAAGGAATCTCCACCCCGTTCCTCTCTCTTTCTTTCGTTGCAATAACTCGAGCGGACGCGTGTCAGAGTTTCGGCCGGGGCCCAGGTTGCTGAAGCAGCTTACGTGTAATGCATATACGAACGATTTCAGAGCTACTTAGTAAGGAATCCACTGAGGGAGACGTCAACGTCGTCTTCGTCATCTTCGTCATCTTCGTCACCTTCGTCGTCTTTGCGTTCGAGCAGAAACGACGAGAGGAGAAAGGAGACGAAGAGAAGGAAGGACAATCGTGAGGACGATGCTGAATATCGGCCGAGACGAGAGCAGGAGGTTGAGGAGCCGAAGACAAATGAAAGAAAGAGGAAGAAGACCAATCCTGAGGTCGATTCCAAGAAGGTTAATTACATCAAAGATCCTCATCAAAGATTATACTATTATTTGGAAAGCCGTCGATAAGGAATAAGATAGCGAAATTCTTTTCTTATTGACGCTCTAGAAGCTCAAGGAATACGCTGTGGCATCTGTTTTTCATAATTTTTTTTTATACTTTACGAATAGTACGCGCCATATATTGCAGCCGATACTATGAAACTGAAATCCCTTAGACTCTAAATTTGTCAGTAACAGCAACGGGAAATCATTAACTACGCAATATTTTCGCGAGTATCGCTATCTTTTCGTGACAGGAACAGACGCCCACGGTTATCGCCATATATAATAAAGCAGTAATTAATGTTTTTCTATTTTCGTTACTTATAAGAACCTAGAATGCAGTTTCAGCTACGACATGCCATTTCCTACCGGGAAAGTAGGTATCACACTCTCATCGCGAAACAAAAAAAAAATAGCAGCTAGAAAAATTTACATTTGGACACTGGTACCTAAAGAACTGCTTTCTACGGCTGTACGTCCAGAGTGACGCGCATTTCTCTTTAATCACCATAAACACCATTATTAACTTGCGAAAACGCCTACTTAGTTAGAAGAAATGACAGAGATTATTCTCGCAATTAGCATTTATCGTTATGAAATTATTCTGTGAGCTAAGCTATTAACGAACTGTGGATATATTAAATATACATTTTTTTAAAGCGACTTGCGCGATCGAATAAAGGGAGAGAGAGAGAGAGAGAGAGAGAGAGAGAGAGAGAGAATTCACGCTAAATAGAAAGGAGAAGCATGTCATCAGACGGTTTACGACCCTAATTTGAATATTCGCATGTCGCAATTCTACCCTGCGTTCCACTGGTTACGCCGTACAATTAATTGCCTCTCTCTAAACGGGACAGCGGATCGCTGTTTTGCGTTCCTATGTTACCAAACTTCGGTCGTCGTTTTTTGGCTGCCTTTTCATGTCTCTTAAAATAATTCCCCCCCTCCCCCATCCCGCGAGACCGATCGACATTCGCGCGAAACTTTGACGAGGCGAACGGCTTTATATTCGTGCGCGTAAGAAACTATTGATTTCACCCGTTTTGCGGGGTTTGCCTGTCTCGTTGCTCTATTTGTATTTATATAAATATATATATATATATATCTCCTTGTACATAGACCACATTGTTTTTGTTATAATTAAATAAACGTTATATAAATCTGACGCCCAATCGCGGTGTGTGGTTCCTCGTCGTGTCTTGGGCAATCAACTCCCCCTCCTCGCCCCCTTCCATCATAACCCGGTACACCGGTGCACGGAAATAAAAGCAACACATTCGATTACCCGACGGTTAGCTACCGGTTAAACGCCCAGCCGAGACGATCGTCGATGGTTCTCGAGGAAAATCGTGCGACCACAGATCGTTTAACGATTGTGGCGTGGGAAAAAAGATGACAACCACGGGTTTTGTCACTTCCTACAACGGCCACTGAATGACTTTCGATGCAGAAAGCACCCATTCAAGACGTTGCGTAAAATCACGCCCAGAGCGACGTGGGGAAACGACTTTGATAATTTTAGTCACCGTGAAAATTGGGAAACCTCGATTGTCGCGACTTTTATGGGTCACGGGAAAGACGGAAAAAGAAATTGCGTCTGCTCTGTGGCTCTTCGACACGAGAAGAGGAAGACGGCGACGGTAGAGGGAAGGAGGAGTTATTCAACAGCTAATCGAGAAAAGTCGCGCGTAAAAATCGATATTGAACGGATCTCGTTTCCCGAGGATAACGGATTACGAGAAATGCCGCGAATAATCCCCCCTTGGGAGCACGACAAATCCATCGCGGATGAAAGTTTGTTCGAGAGAGAAATTTCTATATGGGAAGAAATACTTTTTACGGTGTTCTGTTTACTTTTGTGCCAATTTCTTTCCGCTCCTGCGAGCACCGCCCTGCTTATACAGCTCGATTCCGCGGAGAAAGCAGAGTTTTTCCCTGTCAATGGTTTCTTGTTTATCGAGTAGAATTGAAAATTATTTGTATTCGAAGATCTCGCAGCACGAGCGATCTTGGCAGGATTCGCCGTATCACTGTCGATCGATTCATTGTGAGTACTTCTTGTTGTTTTGCAGCGAGGAAGAAGCGACGTCTCATGACTTTCGCCTCATTTGCTAATCTGGTACCGAGTAACGACCTGTAATTTCGCGAGAAAATTATAGAGCCTTGGTACGAAGGCGATCGACGAAAAAATAATGTATTAATTGAGATGGAAAATGATTGAATTAATTTAACAGGACTATAAAACCCCAAATCTCTGCTGAAAAAAAAGGATGAAACACGATATTACGTAAAAAAATCGTAAAGTAAAATTCCCTGACTTTTTTTTTTACAGAGATCGTTCGCTCGGTTGATTTCATTTGGGGCGAAAAATTATATCTAGTGTTCATAAAATTATTAATATTACTTTATATTTCCTGAAACGGTGGTTTCCGTATATATAATCAGCGTGAAAAAATACATAAGATAGGTCAGTCGGGCAATCGATTCTAGAGAGATCTCAATTTCTAACATCTCTTGAGTGTTGCCGCATTAGAAGACAATCCAATTCTATTCCGGCTTTTTGGTGTGGTTTCTTCCGCCAAAAAAGAGAAGTCTGGATCGCTTGTAATACTCGCGGATAATCTCTAACCGCATCCAGTCTCCCGCAGTTCAATGGCACGCGTTACGCACGATCTCGAATTCGTAGTAATAGATGCGGGGTAAACGATCTCTTCCTAACTTTTTATGGTTAAAGAAAAATCCCACTCAACCGTAGTTACGCGACGAAGGAAAGGACTAATGAGATGCCATTATGCAGGAACGATGTTGAGTCGATCGGAGGCTTATTACATTTCCAAAAAAATGCAACGATATATATCCAACTATATATAGATTCTTCCTCCTACTCGTTATGGGAGAAGAGATAGGATCAGAAAAGGTCGCGGATCCAACGCGATCTATGAAAGTTACCTTGAACCAGAAATAATATTTCGCGGTGTCAATGATTCGATTGGACGCAGGTACCCTTGATCCGATTTTTAAATGCCTCGCAACTCATACCCACAACTCGTGTCATTTTCACTTCCTGCACTTCCCTACGGTGACTAAGAATTCGCCTTTCAGAATTTAGAAGTTTCGTGAAATCGCTACCAAGACCGTGATTGATCGTTTTTGAGTAACGCGATTTTTCATTTTTAATTGTCTCCAGCTGCAATATACATACTCGATTATGCCTTTCTTGCTCCGTACTTTTTCCGCGTGGACAGGATATCGACGGAATTACATTATCGATCAGTCGTTGCACCAGGCTGAATTCGAAATCGCTGCAGCGCGTCGAACTCGAACCGAAATACATACTAATAATCTCGAACTTTTTCACACCCTCCGCAGTTGGTCCCATTCGCGACGGATGGACGCATATAGAGATTTAGAAATTGGTGAAATCGCACGAGACCATGAACGATCGTTAACATTACGAGCGATGGTATTGTTACACTCCTAATTATTGTATCCTAGTTATATATAGTGTCCTTCTTGCTTCTTGCTTTTTCTACCGTGCAACTGGATGTTAATGACAAATATTTTTAATTGGTCGTTGCACCGCTCCGAGAAGAATATATACTATATTTCTCTCCGCGAGTGACACATCGAAAGCTACTATCTAATATAGCAACATATTTCCGTCCTGCAATAAGATTGCCTAATATCAGGATCATAGAATGCTACATCTGTTCAGACTTGGGGCGAGCTTGTCGAACGCTACCGCATGCGAAGGACGCCGTGTATTGAATTTCCGCGTCGTCTTTTGTAATCACCGTAACTCCGTGTCATTGATCCGCCTTAGCACCGCGAGTATAGAGCGATCACGATTTCCATTTAAATTAACGCGGAGCGGACGAAAGGATGAGAAAAAATTTGAACAAAAAAGGGACGCAAACAGGAGACATGTATACCTATATGTAAATACCTGCAGCCTGTATAGCGAACACGTAACTTGGCAAAATTGATAAGTCATTGATTCGCTTCCAATTAGAGAGGCAGTTGTATTCGTGGAACACACTGGAAGGTCTTTTGCTAGATCTGATCTATGGAGTACGAACGTATTTCTCGATCAATACACGACCGATGGAGAAGCAAACGTAAAGCTTCACGTACGCGTGAGGATGGAATGATAAAACATTATTTATGCGATGGTAGCTTCGTTACTCATCGAGATCGACACAATGTCTTACTTAATCTTAATCGTCGACGAGGTGGAGTGTTACGACCTCTAAAATAAATCAAGGCACTTAAGTGACACTCAAGCCTGTTGAAAAATTGTACTAAAGAAGATGGCAATCTTAAAAATTTATTTGATAACGTTAATGAAGAGTGTAATAAAGATTGCTATCCTCTCTGTTCCACTTGAGCAACATAATTTACGGTAACTTCTGCCCAACAAAGAAAGTCTCTCCTTCCAGCGCGTCAGATCGTAAAGAGAATCTCGTGCAAACACAATTAAAAGGAACCTCGATCGAACATACAAATGCAACACTACTTCTGGTCTGGATTAACGAGTAACACGTCACTTTCTTCTGTCAGAGATCAGATTGAGCATCGAAGTGTTAATTTGAAGCTTATTCAACGTGTCGCATGCTCGTATAGAGAGAAGTGGAAGACATTTACACGAATACATTTGCGATACTCACGCTGAAAGGTTCCATCCAGAGCATCTGGACAAAATGAAAAATTGTGGAGCGCTCCGGAAATCTCGACTACACGATTATCACGTACAAACGTAGTTCTACACGAATCATAATAATAACTCAGAATAATACAATCAAAGGAAACCTTGGTCATACATATACGTATATACATATATCCGACTCGACGTGAGAGGTGCCGTATCTACCTCAAGGTTAAGGTGCCTTAGAGGTATACCAGTACACGCTACACACATATTGCACTGATAAAATCCTAGTCCACAGTGAATAATGTTTGGTCTTGAAAGGAAACGCTCCGTTTTGATTGGCCAATGGCGATACCACACCGTCTATATAATTCGATCTTTGGTATCACTTGACGGTTTTGCTTTTCTAGCGGTGCAGCATACACTCGTGTAGTCGACATGATCTCCGCTAAGGTAAGTGCATGCCTCGAAAGACATATAATTTTCGGTTTCAACAACGTTCGCGAGTTCGGCGTGTCGGAAAAAATTGTCGCGGTAGAAAGAAGAAGGTAGATGTGTTCAACCATGGGGTGACTGGATTTTTAGTGGGTGTGGAAGAAAAATAACAGAGCGTGAGAAATATGCAAAGATGTCCGCACCTGCAGGAAGTTACGTCCGAAGAATTTCAAGGGAAAGTTACCCGATAAAGTCCAGCAAAAAGGAAAGGACGCTGCAACGATCGCTGACTCGACTGGAATGGTCGATGGTGCCTTATGCAAATGACTCGGAATTTTTGTCAGAGACCGAGTTTCCTGAGGAATATTGACCAATTCGCCGGAACAACTCTGTCCTGAACGGATTGCAATTTCTTGTGGCTCGATCCAATTTTGCAAATCTGAATCGAGCGCGGCCTTCGAGGGTGAAACTTTTCGAGCGGCTGAGCGTTCTTTCCTCTGTCATAATGAGCGAGCAAAATGTGTAGCGGGGGAGTGATTTGATGATTTATCGAGTTTATAATTAATAGAGAACGATAAGGGGAATTCTTTTTCGAGGATAGAACTTTGGTCTAGAGAAAAGCTCTATTTTAACGTGCATAAAAAAATCAGAGGTAGATTTTAGAATGAAAATGTACAGCGGCATTCGAGTGTAAGGGTTATTCATCCCTCTCTCGATATGACACCCCGTGATCAATTATACCAACAACAAGTGAAACAATAATTCCTTAATTATAGTGCAATTATGTTAATATTTTTCTGGGAGAATATCAACCACTCCCTTCAAATTTGCATCGATATCCCGTATTCCTTTTCGACCCGAGAGAAAAATGGAAAACTATTTTTACACCTACATATATATCTTTCACACCTCGAGTCATAATCCTGCATCGAAACTCGATCCGCAACGAGTTTCCACGTCCCCCGGCTATTTCCTAATAATCCCAACGAATTAATCGTGCAAATGTCGTTCCAGATCTTTACTCTCGTGAGCCTCAGCGCACTCGTTGCATTTGCTGACGCAGTACCGGACAGTGCAGGCATCGTTGAAATGGTGAACGGACTTGCATATGGTAAGCAGGCTTATTAAACGGTACTGCCTATATTTACGCGTTCAATAGTGCCATTCGTTGCGTGTCACGGCCATTTTATTAATATAAACGTGCGAGAAAAAAAATGAGGATTATCCGCTCCGTCGAGATTTCTAAAGGAGATATCGCATCTTCTCGCCCACAGAGTTCACTAGCTACCAGTTGATAACACCACCTGCCTCGTTTCATGCTCCTACAGAGTCCAGCACCTGCCAGCTGTGCTTCACAGCAAATTTCCTTTCACTTTTGCGAGCGCCTTGCCCGCAGTCTACCCGCTAACAGTATGCCAGATCATTCTAGATACAGTGATCACCTTCGCAGCGACATACCATCGTTCCATCGCGTCTAGGTGTGCACGCATTTTCAATTCTAGGAAACGTGACTCATGCCATTAACGGAAAAACATCTTTCCTTGTGTTTCGATATAGGGCAGCAGCAATGTGACTCGATAAATATTGTTCTTTTTTTAAATAATGATTCAGGTGGAATCCCCTATGGTAGCGTGACTGGCATGGTAGCGAGATACCCGAACGATCCGCAAGGCAGAGGGTACCAGTATAATTCTGTCGCGCCTGTTGCTGGCATTCGTCCGTCTCCCACGATCGTCATAACGCCTAACGTGAGGGCCCCTGGATTAGAGGCCCGAGGACACGGTCCCGTCCAGATTTACAACCATCCTGGGGTCGTGGCACCCGGCGTCGTCGGTACCATCAGCCAAATTGGCTATTAAAATCCTTTGTTTGAATAATTAATAAGAGAGACTGTCCTTTTCTGCAGAGAGAGTGTAATAAAGTTATTTATTTCTTCCGTGCGACTACACCTGCAATCTGAGAGTGATTGATATGCGAAATATTATGTAATCTTCTCTCAGCCTGAAATTCATTTGGCAGTGTCTTCGTCGAATGCGGCAGATTGCAATTTAATTTGAGAATTCCTTACGTTAATTAAGACGCTGTATCTTTGACACAAGTACACAAAGGCACAGCTGGATCACCATCGCTCGCCGTGCGCCTTGTCATCGAGTTAAAGTAGAGATCCCGTAGCAGAGCACCGCCCCATGAAGGTCGATTCCCGTAGACAATTGTTACTTTCCCCTTCCCCTGGTAAACTCGGTCGCAACAAGTAGCAAGCAGGATCGTTGACACATTTCAACCGAAACGATGACTCTTCGGGAAATATACGTTAAACAGCGGGGCTCCGTTTCACAATCCGGCGCGGCATGCTCCATGCAGAAAATATTACCTCGTTAGACTAGTCTCGGTTTATGATGCAGTGTTAGTATGATGTAGTCGATAAAACTGAACATCGAACGTCCAACGGAGTTCTATAGAACAGTGGAAATCCGTCGTCGTTTTTGATGGAGTATCTATAATTTTTTTGCCGAACTCACACAATAAATATCGAATTTCTAAGTATCTAAAATGAAAATGATACATATCGACTTTCCTACCACCTTCTGGGACTACTAACGATAGGAAGATCAATCAATCCGGGAACAACTCTTTCGTGACTAAACTCTCAGGTCGAGAGACTGTCTAGTCATCTATCATTTCTCAATTAGCACGCCGTAGGGTTAATGCGAGAGGGAGCAGGCCTAAATAATTGACGACACGCCGATTAACGCGGATTAGTCAAAGCCCGTTGTTTGATATCGTCGAATGCAAATCTCAGCTCAGCGATTAACGCAGCAAAGATAGAATCTTCCGACGCGCGTTGCCCCGTAAACGAATCTCTCATCCGAGGCTAATATAAGGCAATCCAAGATACCGTGTTGGTATATACACATCAGCGGCATTTCAGAAGTCAGCGAAACACTTAACACGTGCTTCCTCTGCAAGAGGAACCTCCAAGCTACCGTACATCCTGCCACAAAGGACCCGCCCAACCGTCAGGTACCAACGAGATATTTACAACATCACATCGCGACGAATCAAATAGACCATACGACGTCGAGATTTAAGGGGAGAAAGTATAAATGTCATCGCGTCAGAAGTAAACCCTTTAGTTTTCACGAGTCCCGCGGACAATGCATTGCGAACTACATGTGAGTAATTCACAGACGTATTTTTTTACTTTCAACGATATCGTGATAAACCTGTACGGAGTGTCCGCAATTATTGCAGATTGTAATTTTAATTTAGAATTTTATCGCAGTGATTGTAATACAAGGAATAATGAAAATAATATTTCACGATGAAGTGACGTAATAATAAAGAAAATATTCCGTTCGCAAACGTAAATGCAGTGATTCAAAATGATTCGAATTCTCCTATATGTACACCGTTCTTTCGGACAGTGACAAATTTTGTGCAATATGTTCGTATACAAAAAATGAAAGTTTAAATTTTTTTCCTAAAACCGAATCATTAGCAAATACACTGTGATTTTCTGAAGGAATAACTGCCCACCCTGTTGATGAAATAGTGCATCAGTCACTGCATTAATATGCACTTACGAGCGAGTGTACTTTAAAATGTTGCGCAGTATAATTACTAAAGTGATATATGTATGTATTATAAGAAAATGCCAATCACGCTATCCCGAAGAATAATTATTGAGCAATTTGCACTTTCAAAGAATATTTAATTGTCGCCCAACTCGCGATGGTGTTATCGAACGTGTTATAACTTTCGATTTACATGCACTTACAGATACTAGTGTGCTGCGCTGCGTGGCTGGCAGGTGCATTGGGTTATCCACGAGCAGCGAAAGTACCGGTTGGTGAGTATCAAAACAATAAGACAAATTGATTTTTCAATAATAAAAGATGATAATTAAACGCACCGAAAGCCGAAGGGTCATAGTAATATGGTGCTTTAAAAATTGGATATTATGTTACTCTTAATTAAAATTAATATATGGTTATCTAGAGAATCTATACGAGTGTTGAGGATTTACATCAAACTCAGACTCGGAATATTTGCAGACTCTTAGACAAATGAGATTTTCTACTGAACATTTCCCGAAAAAATTGTATTCTCTAAAATCGATCGGTCGAACATCCTATCCAATGTATATTTTCGCACTTATTCAATAGCATAACAGCGTCATAAAATGTTTCAATACAGCTGCTGAACTCTAATTATAGTAGGAAACGTTACTACTATAGCAGAATATTTTATCAATTATACAGGAATATAAATATAGATATCGCGAGATGTACATTTTGGACAGATACAAACGGGACTATAAGAAAATAAAATCCCTAATAAATGAATACATATCCCAACAAAAGTATAAAATTGAAACAATAACTTTAACAGATGTTCCCTTACCTCCATGTGTAGTGCAATGATACAGGGTGCCTTCTTTTTCGAAAATTATTCTCCTTTACCACAATCCTATCGTAAAGGCTTGATATCCATTTAGGCAACTGAGACATCATCTCCATTCAAATTGGTTCAATTATGGTCTCATCGATTGTCCCATTTAATATACAGCTTTCCTTGAAAATAAGGTGCTACACCTGAAACATTGCAGCAAACATGGTGAGAAAAGCAGAAAGAAAATGGAACCATGAACAACGATGTACGACGAACTAGCATCGTCGCGACAACGCATGTCAATGGTTCTTCAGAATGAAAAACGCAGCCTTACGTATTAAAAATGGATAAGCTACCCGAAGAACAAGCTCAATTTTATTCTAACAACGTTTAGAATTATTTTTCGATTCAAACGACAATCACGTCGAGATGACACACAAATATCATACAAAATAGAGATCAGTCAGTATTGATAACCAGGCTGCGTATTTCGTTACATCAAAGTGATCCCACAGTAATGTTGCCCATCGTATTAAAATGATATCATTAATAAATGTTTATGTGCATGCTTATGCTTAAGGAGAAACGAGAAAAATTCCATAATCGTTATCTTCTAGAGAGCAAAGTAAAACTCTACATATTAAAGAATCAATTAAAAGACGTGGGATCACTTAAATAAAAACAAATGCATGTAAATGGAATAAGCATGGTGACAACGTGGAAATGTACATTGCAAAAACTATGATGATACTTCATTCGCTCGAATGGAATACCATCGACAATTCTTCTTCTTCGGCGGATGCTTCTTCGGGCAAAGCCCTGGAGAGATTAGGAGTGATAAGGTTCACGGTGGCATCTATTTCAATCACAATTTTTTCTTCTCTGTGAATTTCAGAACTAAGTTGATGTAATTTTTTATATATACCTATCACCATTCGATTCCAAGAAACAAAAATTATACGAAACAAGTCCGAAAAAAAATTAAAGAGAAAATAAATGTGATTGAATAGGATGCCTCTGTGAGCGATACAGATCCATAGCACCTTATTCGAAGATTACTTCATTGACTCGGAGATTCCCTGACACATCGAATGTAAGGTAAAGGTTTCATGCTTTCGACACATCATTATACATAAAATATACATGCACGTATACATATGAAAGAGATATGTTATACGTATATAAATGTAATATGTATATTCCATCTAATACAGTGTCGAAGACTGAGACAGCTACATATATTCATATAAAAAAAAGAAACGCGACGAATCTAAATAAGTGGCTAGCCCAAACGACGAGCTCCGATTCCTTAAATCGCAATCCGTACGTTTGAGCACATTTATACGAACCACCGAGTCCACTTCACTTTAATTCACTGATAAAGTATACTTCATTGTCGCGTACGTCCGGGTCTAGAACCACGGGCGCTTATCGGTTGTCGCTACCCGGGTAGCGGATATCTTATAATATAAACCAGGTTCGAGGACATTCTCTCGCTTAACCACGGAGCGGATGTTCTCCCCTGACCCTACCTACTTAACTACCATTCATTCCAGAACTTTATCCTGCCTACTTATAGCTATATTAAAAAAATTCAACCACACGCATTCCAAACAAGCACACTCCCCACGAATCACATTCACTCCGCCCGGGTGCAAAGGCCTACACTAGGGATAACGTCCCGGGACGCATCCGTCACCCGAGCTTGAACCACATCTCATCAATTCATTCCAAACGCGGTGAAGTAAACTCACTTACTGTGGCTTTGCTGAAAACATCCTATAAAATGCTTGATTAGTACAGTTTTTGTTCGAACGGTCTAATGACTCGAATAGAAAAACATATGGAATTTAAGGGAATTGTATTAAAAATCGAATAGAAACTGTTGAAGTAAAATTGAGAAAAATTCATGAAGTCCTTTAGAAGAATGTGAACTTGAAAAGCTCTAATTGTCCATGAAAAAAATACTGCTCGAGGAGCTTGAGGTATTAAATAAATTACTCGATGTATTAAAATCCTAGGGTGTTTCCCTCGTAGAAGTGGAGACACTACAATATTCAGAGGTGCATTCGGGAGCCCACTTCGACTTGAGAATCGACCCACCGCGAAATCCCTTCTCGCTCTTAACCAAATGACGCAACGGTACTCGAACATTTTCGGCAAATGTAAAGTCGAAATCGGAGGATCATCCGACTTCAAAATTAATGCGGACCGCGCGACGAATCACAACGAGAAACATGTGAAACAACGCGAAGACGAGAAGGGTAAACTATACAACCCTGAGCTAGAAAAATAACACACAAGACACATATATGAAATCAGGCCACTGACGAGTCGACGCAGCTAAGGTCGACTCGCCGTCACTATGCATTGCCATGTAAAAATTACAACCAGTTCCCCGTGTCATTTTGGACCAATCGTCCTGCGACATGATGGAAAACCGGAGGGACTCAAAATTCATAGAACCTCTCTGCGTGATTCCCGACGACGAGGCGATGGCTGCTCACTCCAAAATCTTCTTGCACAACCCCTGGAGATCCCTCCACATAAGCCTATTCCACAATAATTGGCTAATCAAATGCTTCGATTTATTATATTAATTAGAAATTAGACTGGAAGATATGCCGATTGACTGTGAAATAGGCCTACTCTAGGAGACCAGCGGGAATTACGGCGGCCACTTCAGTTGATGTCTTGTCCAGCGACGTCGTCTGCGGGATACCTGATCGTCTTGAGGCGACTCTATCGGATTTTATTTTCGGGCCAAAATACCGTGACTCTACTTTATGCTGCTGCTTTATTTTGCAAGAAAATACCACTGATTCTATAACCGATCCGAGCAGCAAGGGAGGGCCGGTCTGCACGCGGACGTACACGCGGGTACGCTGGGTAATCGCGCGCGATCGTATCGTCGAGTAAAAAGCGCCGACCGGCCAGGGATCACCACCGACGTTTGAAATTTCATCGACAAAATTCACTGACTCTGCCATCGCGGTTTTCGAAAAAGTTCAGGGTCGAACAGCGTACACACGCGCGGGTGTAATTCCCTAATCGCGGTCTACGAGTTTATAAATGACTTCAGAATCTAGGCTGTTCGACCGGCATTAAATAGAATAATAAAAACTTCGTAATAAGCACTGACTCTATGAGAAAGCATTGCGCGCGATCTCCTAAAAATCCAGCGTCGTCATCCGCTGCATGCTTGACCATCTCAGAGGGAGTCCAACATCTTGAACACAAAAAGCCATAGATACATGCCAACAAACCAAAACGAAATAAGAGAAACGTATCTTTACAGTACTGACGCGTAAGCCTCGTGTTGAGTGATTTTTTAGGACAGGGCCTATAGGAGAATTGAAGTTTCGAACGAGAGTACGAAGTAACCACGGCGAGCGCATAAGAGCTTCTCTGTCGCACACTCCGACTGAACGAGCCGGGCGGATGGCGAATGTGCGAGAGAGAAGCTTTCATGCGTTCATCCGGGTTAATCGGCGTTCTCGCCCGCACTCACGCGCCTCCTATAGGCCTTATACTGAAAATCACTCGCTGGAATGCTAGCGCGCGCACGGAGGCGAGTACTTGATTTTAGACGAGAAAACGCACTGTCGAATGAAAGAACCGGGTGCGTATGGATGACTTACACCGAAGACAAAGAGTTACTTACATTTCGTTCTATAAGGAGCAGCATTCGACACCCGTCGTCCGTATCATATCCTTTCGGAATCGAGCGGGAAAATTTTCGGCTCGGCACGGCTGCTTCGTACCCTGCTCGAAACAATGAGCCAATTCGTTCCGATACCTCCGATTGATTTGGATTTTTTACGGCACACCTTTCGAAAAATCCGTAAATGACATATATCACTGTATAGCCATGAACGCTGGTTATCGATGTTTTATTATATTTGGGTACGAACTCGTACGATTGCACAAGATATTCGACGATTAGGCGGGAGCTTTCACGAAGCGCGTTGTTTACCTTTACGCCGGCTACCTGGGTTGACAGGAAAAAAACATGGCGTCGCCGACCGCCAACCGCGCATGCGTGCTTCATCACCCGCTCCATAGAAATAATCGATATTTTGAAGAAATCATCCGCGCAGCAATATGTGTAATCGTACGAATCGAAATCCAAAACTTGAGGACTCGGCAAATGAAAAAAAAATCGCCGAGTTCCAAAATGCCAGCAATTAATAGAAAATAATACTAGTGAGATCTTTGATCTCCCAATAATGAGTGCAATTAAAAAGAAAGAAGGTTCTGGAGAGTTCTTCCAGAGAATCGTGTACAACAGAGAGGCTCTTATACCGTCACCGTGCATTCTCACTCAAACTCTTCACGTTCACTTGTACCCCACCTTGGGAATGTCACTGTCTAAACTTTCATAGAAAGTGTAATAATCGAGAAATTAGTGTAGAAAAAAATGCCAGTCTCCGTTGATTAAAAATATAATTTAGAAATAGACTCTCTCTCCTTGAAATTGTATAATACCAGAGATCGAAATCTCTGCAATCGATCACTTGACCAATTATACATAATTTAATCGTAGCCGAAAGTCAGTGTGAAGTTCCTTTCTTTAAAAGTGATTCGACACCGTTAATGTGTTAAATAAAAAATATCGTTACCCCGTATGTCTGATTGACGTTGACAAAAAATATACTTACCTCGATTATATCTTGCTACAATAATCGAGCCGTTCCCTGCAACAATAACTTAAGTCTAACTTAAGCTTTTGTTACAGATTTATTAATTTCCACGTGCAACGTTATATCAACTACATGTGGTATAAGGTACAGGGGTTCCGGTTAATTCTGAAAAGCCTGTAACTTATACTACATTATGTAGTCAATATGTAAGTATGTTGCTGGACGTAAGAATCGATAAATCTCTAATAAAATCTTAACTCGACTTAAGTTGTTGTTGCAGCAAACGGTTCAATTCGAAATCGATTGTTAATATGTATCCGAATAAATGAATATAATTTTCGAAATCAATGTCGAAAATACGCAGATCAGTACCATTAAAAAGAGATATAATCGAGAGTAAGAGAATAGAATATTTTTCTCTAAGTGTGTGTATGTTAACTTATTCCCGATCTAAATAACGTTACATAATTTGTCATTTCTGTAGATACCGTGCTACTCAAGAAATTCGCCAAAAATGTGGAAACCGTTCTATCGCCGACGCTGATCGGAGAACTACAAGGCGCCCAGTCGAATAGATCTGCTGTCAACGTCGCCTTGACCGCACCGAGAGATCGAGAGCCACCACCTCCGAATCCAGAAGCGACTGGAAAAACGCCGGAGATACAATTCGACAATCAGATATATCCCTATCACTATGAGAGGAGTTTCTACTATCAGTATCCCCCTCCTTACTCGCCTTCCACGCCGAGCCAGTACTCCTCTGATTTTTATCGTCCCTCCTTCAGATCCAAGATCAATTATCCACCTTCAAATTTTTACAGACCCGACTGGTACCATCCCTACCCTCCTTCCGATATAGCCGCTAATCCCAATCCCGTACCTGCGAACGCTCAATCCAGTTCGAATGCGAATGTCAACGCAAACTCGATGAGCGGCAAGCTGGATGGTAATGGACCACCACCCTATCACCCTCCACCGCTTCCTCCCGCTCCTCATCCGACTCCTCTACCGCCAAATGCCTTTGTCAGCCTTGATCTATATTCACCACCTCCCAGAAGCGAACCCTTTCCAAATGTTGAATTCGACAGATTCAGACACAGCGTATTAAACAGCCCGGAATCTCGAGATTACTTCAGACCAATCTTCGACAATCGCCTTTCTTTCAACGATAAGTATCCCGATACAAGTTTGTACCAAAATTCTATATCGCCTTTAGCGCCCCGTGGACCACCACTGCTTCCTCCTCCATATCCTCCACCTCCTCCTCCTCCTCCTCCATACAACCCTCATCAGAATACTGCCCCTCAGCCGGCTTCCTACTCCTCACATCTCCCTCCTCCACCCCCTCCTCCGGGTTCCGTGTCCTCCCCTTTATTCGGTTCCTTCCGTAACCAGGGTTACATTTACCCTCCTTCCGCATATAACTACAGGCCATCGGAACACTTGAACGGTCTCTTCGGTGATAATTTCACGAGAAACTTCCCTTCGCCCCCTTTTGGAGGATTCGATCAGAATCGCAGTCCCGTTTACCAGCCTCCTAACCCTCCTGCACCCCAAGCTGCCGCCAGCAGATCGGCAGATGCGGTAGCACAGCATAATACACCACCTCCTCCGCCTCCTCCCCCTCTTCCGATGCCAATGAATAATCAGGAATCGAAGCAAGACAAAATGAACAAGCAAGAGGAAACTGCACCGGCTTCGAGCTCTACTTATGAGATGAAATTCCTCATGCCGTCGATGCACCACGAGCTGGACTTCATGTTCCGCCCGCATACCTTCAGGCAGTTCACTTACACCACGAAGAAGTATAGAGTCTGAGGAACGCATGTGTCTGCGAAATCTAACACCGTTTACCAGAGGAATCTACTCGGAAAAACTTTTGAATTTAAATAAACGGTGCGACACTGGACACCTTCGCCAGAACCTTGAAGATCGTGACGAAGCTGAATTTTATTCCACCGATAATTAATTACAATCAATAGCTAGTCGGAGGAACACGAATTTTACGGCGCGTAATTACTTGACATTGATTTCGGCCATTCAATGTTTCCATATCTATAAATAAACTTTAATCGACAGTAAATCTATCGTCGCTTTCGCTTCTGCAAAACTATCTTCGACATGTCTCCAATAACCTTTCGGGATTTTAGTCTAGTCTGTAGCCGGGTAAATAAATTATTGAATGATGAAAATAAAAATCATTGTATGTTGCATTTCGATTATTCGTGAAATAATCTCGCAATCGCGTTTCCTATTCATCGTACCTACTGATTGCGCTGCAGGTTCTCGACAGTTCTCGAAGTGCGTTCCCGTCCAATGATCTAAGTGACGGTTAGACGAGGTAACTTCGTCTACCTATCATTTTTTTCTTCCATCATGTACACAGCAGTCAGACTAACGAGTGACTGTTGTCGACGGGAAGAAATTTGGATATCAAGGAGGGACATAGTCAGTCTTGGCCATAGAAGGCAGAGCTCGTACACGACTACTTCTTAGCGTGCGTTTTCGTAATACCTGTATCCACATAACTTCTATGACCGCGGTAACAATGCAGGTTGTCATTACGGTAAATGGTCACGAATGCAAACGGATGAAGGTTTTTTACTCGGATGGGTGGAGTACCGAGGCAACATATTTCCTATTTAAAGACTCGAAGGTTTAAAACTGTGGTCATTGGAATCGCTACTGTCGAGGGAAAAAGAAAGAAAGAAAAATAAAGAGAGATTTGATTGATTGATAGTATGTTTATTGTCCAGAATTGAACAAGGCTTGTGTAACGAGAGAGAGAAAGAGAATTTGTGAGTTGTATCTATTTGAGTGAATCGTCCCAATCGAAAATTTGACGACTTTAAAAATGATGGCAAATTCGAAGATTGTAAGTGTAAATTGTTCTTACTAATAATGTAAAACGTCTAATTTGCTATTAAATAGCAGAAGAGTTTTTTAATTTTATTTCGTTCTTCCTTATATTTATCAATTTTTCTTTTCTTGGTGCTAAAGTTCACTGTAATGCTTCTAACATTGGCTGTTACACTTTACGGTATCGACGCTCGACCTGGTGGATATTACGGAGGCTGCGTCGGTCATAACTGCGGTGAGTCTTAGAACTTTATGTCGAGAACTCGAGATTTGATTAAAAATATCATAAACGAATATAATTTGATAATTTGGGGCTATCTTTCACTTCTACCACAGGGTCACTCTACTCGTGTTACGGCTACGGTTGTGGCTATGGCTATGGCTACGGCGGCTACCACGGTGGATACGGTCATTATCCATATTATACGAGCTACTATTACCCCTCTTACTGGGGATAGATAAAAAATCTCGAGTGTGTCTCGTCACCCACAAAGTAAATATTGTTTTCCCTATAAAGAAAAATCTCTCACAAATCTGATGATATATCGAAGAAGCTCCGCAATAAAAAACACATAATCGATTTTCTCATCAGTAAAGGAATTTACCTAATGAATAAATAGCGTCTTTTCAACACGTCATCAGCATCTGCATACGTCTGATCACCAAGAGAATTCAGTCGATGCACTCAGCATCTTTCATTATTTCGCGTCGCGCGGTAGTTATCATCATCATTTCACATATTCCTCCTGCTCCTACAGTCATTATCTAGTCTTACAAAATACCTCGAACCGAGACTAACTCAATTGCATCACATCCTATCTAATTTTTTGTATTATTTGTTAATTCATACGGAAAGAAAGATAAAGTCGATCTGGCGTTTCATTGTACGATTACATTTCAACCAACAATCCACTACTCTCGTTTGGAAACCGGTCGAAGGAATCCTCCCCTCCAGCATCTCAAAATTTTCTCATTGCCTTTATCGCGCTCTCGAAGTGAGCCCGATGGCCTGAAGTGAAAGTTGCATCGTCGTGCATTTTTGCGAGGTGCATAATATTCGGAATCCGTTCACCTGAGTCGCCATCAACCGATTCGAGAACTTGAATGAAACCCAGTGAAAAAATATCACGGCAAGAAAAAATTGCAAACTCCCATGAGGTAATTAAATTGCATTCGCAATAACGCAGATTTTGCCAGAAGTCTCCCTACGAACGGGTTAGCAAGATCGACGACGCGTCCACGCTGCCTACATCAGTTGCATGCGTGACACTTTAGTGACTTCCGCGCATGCATTTACTGCTCGTCCCGCTTTTTCGCAAGTTGCACCGGGTTTCGCACGAGCTCGAGAGGCACGCCACCGAGTCATATAGTCATTCGACCCTCACCACCACATATCTTCGGCATCTCGCAGAGTTCAGCGGGTCTGTTCCGTGATGCAATAGTGACGCGACGTGTAAATAAGCGATGTTTAGCATCGCGCTTTCACTGGGACGTATGTATAATGCGATTGCGATCTCAAAATCTCGTTAGCTCGTAGAATCCGGTTGCTAGGTCAAAAGATATCCATAACGAATGGTCGTCAATTTAAAATCAATAAGTCCAGCAAAAGGGAGGATCACGAGCAAAAAGTCAACTTTCGAAAGAGTGGGGAAAATAGAATAATTATTACTTATGTATTCCTATTAGAAATGTAATTTAAAGACGAGTGAAAGGGTCCCAAAGTAAGAGATTAAACGGAACACGACTCGCCCTAGTCTTCTGGTAAATACCATGGTAAGTCAAATTTTGGGCGCCTGTTTTATCTCACGTTCCCCTGTAATAGAATAAGTTGAAATTTCCGATAGCGAAAACTCTTGTCGTGTACAGTTGTTAAAAGGTGAGTTGTTCCTTCTACGACCTTTCAGAAATACCCTTTAGATGGATCTTTATACAGACGTGTGGAAAAACACTCGAAAATCCGGATCTCTTGAAAGCGTCGAGGCGAGCAAATACAGTGGAACTTCGATAACTCGAATCTCAAGGGAAATGAGAAATGCTTTGACTTATCATAGTTTCGTCTTATCGGCGTTCGAGTTATAGAAGCTAATAGAAAGAAAAATTCGACTTATAAGAGGGTAATCTTGTATTATAAGATTCGCAATGCACTACGGGCTACGATTCGGACTGCAGTTGGATTGGATTCAGTTATCGAAATATCTACGAAATTGTAAAGTGTTGCAAAATGCATTTCACTCACCGCTAAAAGTAGAGCACGCAGCGTAAGGACGGTGTCTCTTCTTTTCTTACGAAACTGCATAAGCCACGATTACGTCGAAATAAGCTGCATCGCTTCAAGTCGGACAACGAGAACTTTCGTATAACAATAAATAAAGTTTGCGAGTATCGAGACGTAAAATCTTCGGTTCCAACGTTCCTTGTTTCGGTTCGAACCCACAGTATTTGGTGTAGCGTGACGAGTTGACTAGTGGTAAGTACCAATGTAAGGAATAAAAATTCAGAATCTCATCTTCGACTCTCCGTCATGCATGTTTCAATCTTCATCAACTGTATTTCCACTTTATTTTAATTTATAAACAGTAATCCTTGGGAATAAACGTAAAAAGTACATCTGACGAAGACTGGAGATCCGCGCGACGAAAAGTTGGAAAAAGGCTTAAATTCTAAACCTTCAGAGTGGTACCCCTGCTTAACTACTGGTAAGACCCGCCAATCACTGCCGGATCAGTCGTATTGGCACGCTGTATTCTCAAACAACACGTCCAGGACAAATGAAGCTGTTCGTGTTCGCCAACAATAAACTTAGTACCACTCCAAAGATTCTTGTCTCCAGTTTTTGAGAATTTTGATGTAAAAAGACGGTTGCAGGTTCATCGGAATGTAAGTCAAACTTTCATGTTCGATGCATGCTATGGGAAATCTCAATGTGTTTGTCACGAGATTAATCTCTCGCGATATTAGTTTTCGGTAAACTAAACGCACTAACTAGTACCTTATCTGCCTGATCTCCTGTTCTCGGATCTCAATTCGTACGCGCAAAATAGCATTGCCGTGGATCTTCAATAGTGTCGATCGAATATCGATCAGCCGGAGATGACGACGAGCGCACGCGCAGGTGGCGAGCTCTGGTGACGACCATTTGCATTTCTGCTAGCTCAGTTGGACGGCATGACAGTAAACACGTGTTTGTGAAAGCTCTAATAAAATCGTCGAAAGCATCGTATATTTGTTCGAGTTCGTGTCAGAAACAGTGAAATATCGATAGCTAACGTTTACGGCGTCACTGTGACATACATTGAGTATGGTGTCCTTTGAAGCTGCACTGTGTACACGCAAATCAATTTGAGGTACCGGCTCGAACAACAATCGTATCGAGCGAAAAATCTTCCGGCTTAGCTCCGAAAAGATCCGATATAGAGGACACAGAGATTGAATGCTAGAGGTATAGAACGAAGAGTAAGTACGTTTTCTTTGTCAATGTAAATCAAATATATGGACCAACGATGATTTTTTTCATTTAACGTTAACCGGGGCTGAGTTACCTTGAACGAAAGGAATTTCGTACCGACTTTTGGGTACGAATGAAATTGTATATAATTGAGGGAGAAACGATGTCATGGGCATTAAAGTACTGCAAGATTTCATGATTACAATCAGCCTCGCGGCAGTCGATAAAGCTAGTTTTACATATTCCGTTGGAAGGTTCAATTTAAATCAAAGCACTCTCTGATTGGGATACACTGATTTGGATGCCCAGATTCTTTTTCACTTTGTACAAATAAATTTTAGTCTCAATGTAAAAATTTATGTTAAAATATGCTTGATATCTATATCCCCCTGAGAGCTTAGTATACATAAATTGTTATATTTTCGTGTAAAACATTTGAATTTACATTCATCTTGTTGTAAAAAAGTCATGAATTTTTTCAAGTTTTGAAAAAACAATAACAAACCATATGCTATATATATGCCCATTTAAGTGGACGTCAGGTCTGAGGAGGATATACATATTTCTTTTCTGATTTCTCGATACACAAGGAGTTACGAGGCATTCCAACAGCTTTTCCACTGTTACCTTTCTTATGAGTAGGTACTTTTAATTCCTTTCATACATATATAATTTCTCAAACTGAGACTGCAAACTCAAAGCTCTCCTATTATAATAGCTAGACATTATCAAACGGGAAAAGGCTTTCAAAGTAGCTAGTTACCCTGAGTGACCGATTAAGATTAAAATTAAAATTAAAATCAATCATCATGAGTCGAATTTATAATAATTCCCGTATTACGTTTCTCAATGTAGAAATATAATAGATAATACTCCTGAACACTGAATTTCCTCTCCACGAACAGGTGAATAGTTATTATTGGAGAACATTGTTTACCCAAATTAATATTGTGATTACCTATGAAAATAATTTGCATGGCTAGAGTTACTAATCATCCTAAATCAGAGTTAATATTCATATCATATAATGGCTCAGTTGGTACAATGCCTCTAATATTTCTGGCCTTTTAGCAGCTCTGGAGAAAACCTTAGAATCATCGATATGTCAATGATTTCGGCGAAAGATATAGTTTTTCGTACATAGAAAAATGCAGATATTTTATATTTATCTCTTGAAATATCGACTTAACCCCCTCTTGCATTTTGTACCATATATGGTACATACACTGATGTGTGCTACCTTGTAAATCTTCTCGACTGCAATATATATAAAAAAGTTATATGTATTAATAGCCAATTGTACGTACATTATTGTTCCTGTGTATGGTGTACCATATATGGCATAAATATTTTTTTTAAAATAAATGTTTATTTTTTCATAAATCTTTTTTTAATTATTTTTCTGGTGAATAATAAGGGCACAATGCTGTTATATATATTTTTTAAATGGAATTTACAAAAATCATGCAGGAAGGGGTTAATTAACATTTACTCCCTGATCAGTGTATGAAAATGCATAAGATAGAGGTGTCAATCAATCATTTTCAGAATTTTCGATTTTTAATAAAATCTCAAGGAGAGTACATGTCTATTTCTAAATTATATTTTAAATCAATGGAAATTAATATTTTCCCCTACACCAAGTTCTCTGTTATTACAATTTCTGTGGAAGTTTACATGGTTCTCCTTTCTTTCTTAGGAATGTCAATGGGTAATTTCAAGGTAATATCATCCCTCAGAAGTAATCAGGCATGCGATAGATGACGTCGCTGGATTTTTTAAGAGATCGCGCGCAATGCTTTCTCATAGAGTCAGTGTTGATTTTAGTCTATGAAATTCCAATCACCGGTGATGGTCATTGGCCGTTCGGCGCTCGTCCTTCGCAGATGCGATCACGCGCGTTTACTTAGCGTACCCGCGTGTACGTTCGCGTGCATAACAACCCTTGCTCGCTGCTCGAAACGGTTATAGAATCAGTGGTATTTCCTTGCAAAATAAAGCAGCAGTATAAAGTAGAGTCACGGTATCTTTGCCCGAAAATAAAATCCGATAGAGTCGCCTCAAGACGATCAGGTATCCCGCAGACGACGTCGCTGGACAAGACATCAACTGAAGTGGCCGCCGTAATTCCCGCTGGTCTCCTAGAGTAGGCCTATTTCACAGTCAATCGGCATATCTTCCAGTCTAATTTCTAATTAATATAATAAATCGAAGCATTCGATTACCCAATTATTGTGGAATAGGCTTATGTGGAGGGATCTCCAGGGGTTGTGCAAGAAGATTTTGGAGTGAGCAGCCATCGCCTCGTCGTCGGGAATCACGCAGAGAGGTTCTATGAATTTTGAGTCCCTCCGGTTTTCCATCATGCCGCAGGACGATTGGTCCGAAACGGCACGGGGAACTGGTTGTAATTTTTACATGGCAATGCATAGTGACGGCGAGTCGACCTTAGCTGCGTCGACTCGTCAGTGGTCTGGTTTTATATACACGTCTCGTTATTTTTCTATGTCAGGATTGTATAGTTACCCTTCTCGTTTCCGCGTAGTTCAACGTATCTTTTGTCGCGATTCGTCATGCGGTTTGCGTTAATTTTGAAGTCGGATAACCCTCCGATTTCGACTTTACATTTGCCGAAAATTTTCGAGTACCGTTGCGTCATTTGGTTAAGAGCGAGAAGGGATTTCGCGGTGGGTCGATTCTCGAGTCGAAGTGGGCTCCCGAATGCACCTCTGAACATTGTAGTTCCTCCACTTCTACGAAGGAAACACCTTAGGATTTTAATACATCGAGTAATTTTTTTAATACTTCAAGCTCCTCGAGCAGTATTTTTTTTCATGGACAATTAGAGCTTTTCAAGTTCACATTTTTCTAAAGCACTTCATGAATTTTTCTCGATTTTACTTCAATCGTTTTTATTCAATTTTTAATACAATTTCCTTAAAGTCCATGTGTTTTTCTATTCGAGTCATTATAGAACGTTCGAACAAAAACTGTACTAATCAAGCATTATAGGATGTTTTCAGCAAATCCACAGTAAGTGAGTTTACTTCACCGCGTTTGGAATGAATTGATGAGATGTGGTTCAAGCTCGGGTGACGGATGCGTCCCGGGACGTTATCCCTAGTGTAGGCCTTTGCACCCGGGCGGAATGAGTGGGAATCGTGGGGAGTATGCTTGTTTTGAATGCGTGTGGTTGAATGTTTTCAATATAGCTATAGGTAGGCAGGATAAAGTTCTGGAATGAATGGTAGTTAAGTAGGTACGGTCAGGGGAGAACATCCGCTCCGTGGTTAAACGAGAGGATGTCCTCGTACCTGGTTTATATTACAAGATATCCGCTACACGGGTAACGATAACCGATAAGCGCCCGCGGTTCTAGACCCGGACGTACGCGACAATGAAGTATACTTTATCAGTGAATTAAAGTGAAGTGGACTCGGTGGTTCGTATAAATGTGCTCAAACGTACGGATTCCGATTCGAGGAATCGGAGCTCGTCGTCTGGGCTATATAGCCACTTATTTAGATTCGCGCTTCTTTTTTTTTATATGAATATATATAAATAGTTGTCTCAATCTTCGACACTGTATTAGATGGAATATACATATTACATTTTTATATACGTATGACATATCTCTTTCATATGTATATGTGCATGTATATTCTATGTATAACGATATGTCGAAAGCATGAAACCTTTACTTTACATTCGATATCAGGGAATCTCTGAGTCAGTGAAGTATCTTCGAATAAAGTGCTGTGTGTGACTGTATCGTTCACAGAGGCATCCCATTCAATCACATTTATTTTCTTTCTAATTTTTTTTTCGGGCTTTATTCGTATAATTTTTGTTCCTTGGAATCGGAAGGTGATATATGTCAAGAATTACATCAACTTAGTTCTGAAATTCACAGAGAAGAACACATTGTGATTGAAATAGATGCCACCGTGAACCTTATCACTCCTCATTTCTCCAGGGCTTTGCCCGAAGAAGCATCCGCCGAAGAAGAAGAATTGTCGATGGTATTCCATTCGAGCGAATGAAGTATCATCATATTTTTTGCAGCGTATATTTCCACGTTGTCACTATGCGTATCCCATTTATATGTATCTGTTTTTATTTAAGTGATCCCACGTTTTTTAATTGATTCTTTAATATATAGAACTTTACTTTGCTCTCTAGGAGCATAACGATTATGGAATTTTCCTCGTTTCTCCTTACGTGCATAAACGTTTATTAATGATAGCATTTTAATACGATGTGCAATATTACTGTGGGATCACTTTGATGTAAACAAAATACGCAGCCTGGTTGTCGATACTGACTGATCTCTATTTTGTACGATATTTGTGTCATCTCGACGTAATTGTCGTTTGAATCGAATAATAATTATAAACGTTGTTAAAATCAAATTGAGAATGTTTTTTCGTGTAGCTTATCCATTCTCAATGCGTAGGGCTGCGTGTTTCATTTTGAAGAACCATTGACATACGTTGTCACGGCGATGCTAGTTCGTCGTACATCGTTGTTAGTGGTTCCATTTTCTTTCTGCTTTTCTCACCATGTTTGCTGCAATGTTTCAGGTGTAGCACTTTATTTTCAGGGAAAGCTATATATTGAATGAGACAATCGATGAGACCGTAATTGAACCAATATGAATGGAGATTATGTCTCAGTTGGCTAAATGGTTATCGAACCTTTATGATTGGATTGTGGTAAAGAAGAATAATTTTCCAGACGAAGGACACTCAGTATCGGTACACATTGTGGTGGTGAGAAAAACATTTATTAAAACTGCTGCTTTTTTCATCTTCATAATCTTTTCACAATTTTTATTCATATTTTTTACTTATTTATTGTATGAAGCATCTTAATACCTCTATTTATAAAAGGGTATAAATGCATTGTATATAATATTTTGGTGAAGTTTGTCTTCCGGAATATATGTCAATTATCATATTTTACGCCCTTTTTCACGCTGATTCCAAAAGTGGCTATTATTAAATCGATGACTTACGTAAAAAGGACATTTTGAGTATTAGTGATTGTATGCGCTAGTAGATTATTTGTGTTCTAGAAAATCGTTGATCTTTATAGATATTTGGGTATTGCTTTGTGATTGCTTCATTATATTCGATATTTTTGAAATCAGGACGAAAAAAACGCATAAAATGTGGTAATCGACTGATTAATTCCGAGGAATTCGGTTTTTAAAAATTTTTTATCCTTACGAGAATATAATTTATCAGAACCTCTGATAAATAAATGTAATTGTGATAAGTGTTGCAAGTGTTGCTTCTCTTGTGCTACCAGCGTAATGTAATAACGTAAGAGAACTGTGGTAGATAAGTCAACTTTATAATACCGTTCGAGATAATTTATTGCTAATTCATTGGTGGTAATAGATTCAATAAATTACCTGTAGAATTTACTTCAAAGTCAGTGTAAAATAGAGGGAAAAATAATGTCTTGGAACGTTTAGAGTAGTTTTGATGGCAGTTCAAGATTATCATTTGGTCATATCTAACGTATGTAGATTTATCTTCATAAAAGTGTACGCGTCAACTCATGAGCACGCGAAGGATCGTACCTTTTCAAGAAGACAACCAGCCAGGAGGTTTGCCATTTGAAGAAGGTCGCCATACTCAAAAGTTTAATTTGCAAATGCGCCGAATCGAAGGTTGCTCGTCCTTGTTTAAATTCTCCTCGATTCTCCAATCCCCGATCGAAACAAGCAAAAAGTCGAGGTTACTAATTGCGGAGATATATTCTTCGACGAGGCAGTTTATCGACTTGACTTTCTGCGGAAATTCATAGTGTCATTGCGCTATACCGAAGAGCCGAAGAGTTATGACTTAATCTCAGCGCTAGCTACTGTTACTTGACTTATCGAGCGTCGAGAGTCAAAATCGATACCCGCTCTCGATTGCAGGATCGTGGAAATTAGTTCTGCAGAGTCATAAGATAAAATGACTTATAATTGATGCCTAAAACGTAATTTTTATGAAAACCAGTTTTTATTTGAATTCATAGGTTGGAAATGGAATATTATTTGGCACATATTTTCTCGATTCAAGTAAAGTAAAAACGTAATAGTTTTATACGTTTAAGATGAATGTTAAAAAACCATTGGGTTCTTTCGAATTGACGACCTCGACATCCTTTTCATGAGAAGGAAGTATAGCAGCATTTAAAGAAACCCGCCTTGCAGGATGATAGCGAACCGCGTGCTTCCACATCAGATTATTTTATCATTCTCGCTTAATCTATACTCGCGAAATATTGCCGAGCCGATCGACCGATCATTGCATTATTTGAAAAAACATGAATAACCATGAACATGCGTTCGCGTTGAAGAGTCGTTTATCAAATACATCCATTCATTCTCTAAGGTCAGAGTCTATTGATATTTCCAAACGGATGTAGGTACTTATTCGCAGAGGCATACGTACATATGTATTATTACGAGTATTCTCGATAGACAGGAGTTACAGAAAATCATTGAAACCTATCTGCGGACAACGTGAATTCCTCTGGTGTATTTTGACAAATCTTATCTGTCTCAGAAACATAAAAATTTAAATAATGACTAACTTTACTCCCCTTCTTTCGAATCAGAATGGAAAAGAATTAATTAGAGTGATTATTTTTTAGATGTTATATATAATGAAATCATTTCTCGGGGTATAGTCTTTTAGACTAATCCTTCAATTACGAATAATATAGTTCTAATCACAAGTTACACAGCCCAACAGCAGCATGGTGCTGCAGGTTCGATCGGAGTCAGTTCAGTCGTGACATCCTGCTAGGAGAAAGGAGTTGCAATGTATAACTGTAATTCCGTAGCAGTAGTGGTTAACCCTGAGTATGCGAAGCGTTTTACTTTTCAGTTCCCAAAGATATATTTGACCCAGGGACGATTGTGACGTTTACCGTGAAGGTACGGTGACGGCATCGTTTCCCCGCTAGTGGATCCAGACGATCAAGGGCGGACGACCCGTGGAAGCCTACGTTTCCCTCCTCCACTGCGAATCCCATCCTCTTAATGATCAGACAACTTTCAATGCGTTTCCCTCTCCCTTTCCGTCGATATATCCTCGGTGTCGATTTTTCCAAGTCTTTCTGCTAACGAATTCCGATCTGATCGTCATTTTGTTTCTCGAGGATTAAGTCACGCGTTAGCAGACTGCGTGGAAATGATACCTCATTTTCATTGGTCGACTTCCTTCGCGAAGAATCTGATATCGTTAAATTTAATCGATCTTTCTCTCAGCTATCTTGCGATAGCGTAAGTACGATCGATAAAGCCTGCTTGCCGGAGCTCAGGTATGCGTGTAAGTCGTGCAATTTCCATACCACAGCTATCGTTGCGTATACGCATGACTCCGATTCTCAAGGGTCATTGTTTATTTACGATCATCCTCTGCCATGGAGTGCCGTTAAGAAGGTCGATTGCTCAACGAAATCATATTTATCCGCTTACCCTTTCCCTTCGGCGTCTCTGGTCATGACAGTACGATTGTAATCTTTCCTCGAATGTTCAATAAAATTGAGGCTAACGACTTGAAATCCTCAAATTCACAGCCAACGCAAAGTTGAAGTCGCCCCCAGAGATTTTACGTCGAGACCTGTGATGAAGGTCTATAGCAATACTCGCTTTGATCGTTCTCACGCGATATGCAGTCGATCGTGTATAAATTCATCGCCCCGCCCGAGGCAGGTCTTAGGTTCAACGTCGAAGTTCGAAATGTCATGAATGATCGGCGCAAAAAAGTGCACCGAGTTGTTTGGTCGGTTAGTCCATTTCAGAGATTCGAATTCTTCCGAAAATATATCAGGCGTTTCATTTTTATATGTTTTATATATACCTACGCTATTATCGCTAGGTCTTGGATCATAAGGCATGTCCTGATATCACTCGATAAATACACCAATCTGCCATCCTCATTCACACCATGAGCCTGTGCTCATCCCATCTCGATTACTTTTATTGCATAACGCATCACGCCCTGCCTAACGTACCCATCACATAATAGGTCATACAAGTCGTACGATTGAATTTGTAGAAAAAAAAAAGTGTATCCAATCGTGGCATTGTAAACAAAATTCAGATATTTTGATTTCTTTTTATTTTTTAGTAATTCTTCTCAAATTATTTTCGGGGTTTCACTATTTCTTATGGTATGTAATTTTCTGATCGTCGACAGTTTTATGCTTGATTAGGCAAAATTGACTTGTTAAAGAGAATCGTGCAATTCTCAAAAATTAGAAAATCATCTTCGATCTCTCGGTAACTTTTTTCGGGGGAAATTCTCGCTGTTCGATTGCACCACTGTACAACAAAAAAGTAGTGCGAGAAGATCTTCGCGAAATTAGCGTAACCGTTTGCTGCGTACGCTGACGCTGTACGCCTCATACCCATTCGGAGGACCTTTCGAACAGCTCGCATCGCGCTGTCCTCCTCTTCACTGGAGACTCTTTCTCTCCTTCTTTCTCTTTCCCTTCCACTCGCCATATAACAGAATTACAGCATCCTCACAGACGTTGCTTGGAATAATCGCATGGACCAACGTTTGCTGAATCCCCCCACCTGCCTATCAGGTGAATCCTATAAATGCTCCACGGTATCCACCGAGAAGAAGTTAACTCTCGGGACACTCGATCCCGCGAGACATGTGTTAGTTTTAAGCAGTAACCCTCGTCTTTTTAAGGAGCGAATTAAGTGTCGAGCGTTGTAATGGTAAGTGTGTCGCGTTGCGCGAGTCGTCTACACGCAGTGGAGTGAGAAGATCGTAAAAAAGGTGGAGTTCGCGGGTGAATTTTAGTCGATCGTTGCGGATTATTATGTGCAGCGTTCGGGTGAAAAATACTGGGTGTAGGAATTTGTTATAGTTTTTCTTTTCGAAAAGGTTCGTTTGACTGGGGGAAGATGTACGACGAAATTGGACTATTTTGATGTGATTTTATTTACGTATCGTACATTCTTTTTCCAAGATTGAGGCACGAAATAAATGGGAAAATCGGAAGATTTTTTTTGGCATCATTTCTGGAGTAGTTCGTTCAACGAGCCTTTAAATATTATCGATGTTGAAGTTATCCCACCTTAACAAGCATTTAATAGAGAACTACTGACCAGAAGCATCAGTCATCGACGTACAGGCAAATACCAAAGGTTATTATTGTTCGTGACTTGAAATTTCTCAGAGATTCTCCATCGTATGATCCTCCGAACTCGTACGCTATTTATTTACTTTTGGCGTCCATCCCGGGCGATAAAAAAAATCGTCGCCCAATCGTGCCCCTCGACGTTCCATAACGAAAAGTAAGAGTGAATAGAGAGAAAACGATGCGTTTCGTTGGGACGAAAACGAGTTTCGAATCACGTTCCTCGAATTAGGCAAATTTGAGGAGACGACTTTAGAAAGCCTCAATTTGCGTATGCCAGAAGTGCGTACTTTCACGGATGCACTTTAACGTTCAATTCGACTTTTAGCATTGTTCATTTGAGTACGTAAAATTCTACGATAACATTTAAATTGAAAATAAAAGAACCGGCGATTTTTCATCGTTAGATATTCTTCATCGAACACGCGAGGCGTAATTCCAAACGACTCGACGATTCGTGTCGGTCACATATGCGCGAATATCTTACTGGATAAGAAAAATCCAATTAATAGCTACCACCTCCATCTTCACCGCGTGTTGCGCAGGGATAAATTCCCTGACGCAATGGCAAAAGGTCTACGAAACATCTGGATGGCGTGGGTGTTACGGTCACGAAGACAACCTGATATAGCGTCCGCTTGTTTTGGATCGTATACAACTGAATTCCGAATTAACGCAAGATACCGAAGCGTCGAAGCGACTTCCGTAAAGTTACGCCATCGATCGTCTCTTCCAAATTGCCTTGGTGACGCCCACGCAGGCGTTGTTTCGCTTGCTAAGAGTTCTCAGGGAAAATTATATTCAAAGTTGCTCATTTATAGTCAAGAAAAATATTGCAAGATAATAGTATGTTCGAGAGAGTTCGCAGAGGTCAAGCCGTGTGATTTGCGCGTGTGTGACATTTCCGACTTCTCTGCTTTCTCTCTCTACGTCGCGTCAGCTAAGTTGCTAAATGTTAGACGGTCCGATCTGCGTAGGGGGGAAATCGGGCGAGTCCTTATCAGATGCACTGGACGTAATTCAGCCACGAGATAGAAGAGTCGATTTAGAGAAATACATTTTCACTGACATTTCAAAAATGTCACCATACCCATGACGACTGATATCTATTGAACAAAAATAGCTATGCTCTGTCGAGATACAGTAGAATATTTTGTCAGTGAATCCAAAATGAGACACGTGCTCGAAACTTCACGGGAGTTTCGAGCGTTTCTCTTATTAATTCACACCGCTTGCAGTTATGCAATTTATTCATCGCCTCATTCGTTTGCCGATTAATCTTCGTGTTTGACTATATTACAATTGCGGGATACTCGAGTCATCAGTTTAATTGTGTTTTACCTTAGAACAGATTTGGTGCTATAATTGAAACCTCATTACAAGAGTTACTATTAATGTCTTAATTCATTCTGACGGGTTGAAAGTTCGATGGCTTAACGCGGATAATTGAAAACTACAGTTAAGTTGCTAGGTGGGAAAGGTCAATCCAAATCGCTTCCCGATTCGCGCTTACGTAATACGTGTTGTCTTCTGAAGGCGTCCTTATTCGCTACGGATGTACGTTTTTGAATGATTCATTCATAAAACTCGCTATTCTTGTGTAGTACGTTCTGTTCGATATTTATCGCTAGATAAATAATGAAGGAAAGGGAGTAGAAGGAGAGGGGGAAGAAGGGAGGAGAACGAGAGGGTGGAAAAAGGGTGGCCGGCCCCTATTCTCTCCTGACCTCCCCAAATCAGAAATATTTTACTCCTATATTTGGTATCTATTTAAATTCTCGTTATATTCATTGTTTCGCTTGGTCATTCGTAATCGATTTATTGAATAAGAATTATATGAAGAATTTAATGTAATTTGGACGTCTCGTTATGCATAACTTGACTAAGCGCCATTTCAATGAACTGAGAAAAATGACTTTTAGTTTTATGCTCTCCGGAAAAAAAAACTATTCATCAATTGGAGTTCCTTTTTTATATGGACATCAAAAATACTAAGGAGAAATTAGTTGACCAGGCGACTAAAACCCGTCTGAAATTAGCGATTGGTCATGTAATACGTAATTCCAAGAAGTAAATGGAGAATTTGGCGTTTAGCGTTTTTGATCATTTAAAAAAAATAAAGGTTTTTATTAGCCCATTATTTTTTTTATAATTAGATTACGTCTATAGGTAGACACTAGAGGGTGATATTATCTCCAAATTGGCGATTTGGCGCTTAGTCAAGTTATGCATAACGACGTCCATTTATGATACTGTTGCAAGCAATGTGTTACCGGATCTGTTTCTGCTCGGACTCATTGCCTTCTATGAGTGATTTATTGACGATGTGCTCGTTCAATCACTTTGACATTTAATATATGTATGGGAGGCGATCGTAGGTACAGGGAAAAGTTTCTCTTAGATAAGGACAATTAATATTTCATTAGAATTCTTTCCAGGCTGATCGTCTGAAGTAATCGCATAAACGGCTAGAATCATTGAGAAATCGTTACTTTTCCTCGAAACTTTGTTGTATCCATATTGCCGTTAAACACTTTCCTTTCGATATGCATATATATGAAAAAGAAATAAAATGGTTGCGACAGTCTCTCGTCACGTTTACGAGATCGAAAGACACTTGGAAATTCTCACCGGTCCTTCGAAAATGTCTGATTTGTAAAATCATGAACTCGCGGTTATTTATTATAAGTAAGAGCAACACGAAGGTCAATGGTGGTTTGTTAACTACCGAGAGGGATAGCTAATAGAATAGCAAACAACTTTCGATTTCTTGACACATCACCCGTGCGCCAGTCTCCCGGGTCTTTTCACGCGATAGTAAATTCAACTTAAAGTTTATTGCCATCGGTATGCCGCGAGTCCTTGATGACAAGGATGCCTCGAATGGCTAAATTCCTCGCGTTCTCTTCCAGCCGACACTCAACATGTTAAAATATCAAAGAAAGAAAGTATCCGTCCACGCATTCAACGCCGTTCAGGAGTGCGATTAAAGGTTTGCAAAAAAAATGCCACAGGATCAATAACGTCCTCGAATCTCTATACATATTTACCTACAGTCCACATGTAATCACGATTATAAGTCGATTGTACCTTTGAGTACCACAGGTGTTTCAATAAATATCGCAAAGTTTGTCGAATACTAATTGGTGACGAGAAAATTATTCATACAACGCTGACGCCTCCTCTAATAGGATCGTAAATCATTTATCGTTCGTCCGTCGACTCAGAATATCCTCCTTTGAACGTTAAGCAAACAAATTCGAACGCGGAAGATATTTATAAAATCCCTACGCATTAAGCGAGTATCATTTTATAATCGAATTAATTAAATATGCAAATATCCACGGATATTTGACCCTTTTTGTGCCAACTTGTGCAATCTACACATTTCGAACGCATCCGAATAACATCGTGCGACGAGCCATCGAGGCCACGCAAAGATCGGGAATAAATTTAAAAGATACTCGAGCTATCATCTACGTATATAGTTGCTAGTGTGAAACACCGTCAAATCCTCTTATAATCGAGTATCGATCACTCGCGCAGATATATTTTCATTATGCAATGGAGGAGCCGTAAATTGGTTAATAAATTTTGCGGCGACCGCGTCTCCTTTCGTAATGATGATAAATACCGGTCCTTCGTTTTCCGACGGTCAAACCGAACGAGGTTCGGAATCTGTTGCGCAAAGGATGCGCTCACGATCTTTTACCTTCGCGGTCGAGAAATGATTTATAATGCGATATACGCACTCATCATCCGATGCAGAAAATCTTGGTCAAATAAACGAAATCTTTTATTGAGAGAAATCGAAATCTTTTCTCTGGCCCAGATAATAAATCAGATTTTTTAAGCGAATCTATGGCTCATTTTCGATCCAGATAACGCATTACTATGATACAATAGAACCGGAAACTCTCCCATTCGAATGAAATGATTGAGGAAGTAGAGTTTTAAGAAAGATCTTGCTCCTTTGTCGATCTCTGTGCATGTATCTTTCAAAGGAGAAGATGATTTGTACCTGCCAAATGGCTTTCGCGTTGTTTCCTTTGACGCTTTGTCTTTTGATGAAAAGGAAATTAATGAGAGGCGAGAACGCGATAAGTCACAATCGACGAAAGAAACTTTCTTCCTCAGTTAAGAGGGACTTGGCTACCTCCAGCTTCGCCTACATAAAAGGCATTCTTCTTTCACTTGTACCGAGTCTCTGTCCATGTACGTTCGAGCGAGCATACGTAAAAAAGAGCCGTAGCTAAATGCCTTCTCGATATATTTGTTTAATCATACTAATACAGGGAAAGATTTGCGTTTAATACTAATACAATTTATCTCGATTTTCATATTCGAATAGAAAATACATAAGATTTGTCATCACTGAATACCGTACTATACGTATTCTTGCTACACGAGAATATTTTCATTCACTTTCGAAATATTATAAAAACGTAACCGAGTAGTCGACTTCATCATGTACACATGTGTAGTCGCCTCTCAAAAGCAGTCAGACTTCAACGTGCGACTAATCATTCCTGACAAATTGACCAAACGTGAATCATTTAGTCTCTCCTAATGAAAATCGTGACTTGCGATAACACAGCCTCGGCTGGAGGACGAACGTGTCAGAATTGTTCGACAAATGTTACGCATTTAATTTCCTATAATGGACATTCGTTTAAACATGAATCTTCCGTCGAGAGAGGATACCGTTGCACCTTCCATATGCGGGTCGACTGTTTATGGAATAAAGTCCATCGCAAATGTATGTGTATGTGAGCCTGTCGTTACCGTGGATGCCATTGGAGCGAGCGGCTCAGACACTTTCTCCAGCACGGATGCAAATATGACGCGAGCTTCTTCGAACTGCATCGGTTGCACATTGAAAATAAAAGTCTGTAGAGACACGTAGTGATCAAACTTGGTGAATGAAAAGTTATACCATCTCATTTATATTATGTAGTAATTTACATCCTATAGAAAGCACGCGAGGATAATTATTACTAGTATTAATAATCGACTCCATGGGGCGCGTGCTACGAATCACGGACCTTCTCATTCAACCGCACCATCACCCGGCGTAAAAAAATGTTACAAGGGAACTGGTACACAATTATATATAACGCGTGTCTCTCAAGTACGCGGTACGCACCGCGTAACCTTTCACATATTCGCGCGGTGGTAGATATAGCTTCTCCTCCATACACACACACACACACACACATTGCCGCGAATCTTCCATATAAATTATATAGGTACCGAAAGGTCACTGGACGTTTCTTCGAGCCAGAACACTCATGTCGGGTGATGTTGCAAACGAAACGAAGATTCGATTTGTCGCGCCGTTGTCCACGCTGTCGATGTGCTAATGTTCCTTCGGTTGATTATTATAAATGAGACGTCATCTACGCAAGGCAGTTACGAGAAAAACCGGCAAGAAATATCGAGAAACGACGAGAAATTTCTCAACCCGCTTCGTTTGGTCGCATTTCTAGAAAAAAAATATAAGTATACCTGAGACATATATACTGTTCACTTCTGATTAGAAGGATAACGATTCTCTCATCACGACACACGCGTTAATCAATGAATCTGTACTACACCTTCTTGCTCGTCGGACGAACCTTTCACGATCCCCGGTATATTACGGTATATGTGCTCGCTCTATTGCAGCGTTATGTAATTTTACCGTGGGCGAGGCGTGAGATTATCCCACGGGACGATCTCTCGAATACGAACCGATCGTTGGTGCGATTTTTGTATTTGGTTCGGTAATCGGTGGGGAAATATTCCGATCGACCCATAACGATGGTAATAATTAATGGACGCTGATATATCGATCGATCGGCAGACCTTTTCTCGATACACGTATAGAACGACAAGCTGATCCGTCATTTGACGAACTAATACACATAAATCTAGATTTTCTTTTCATTTCCTTTTGTGATGTACAGTGGAAGTTACTGTGGGCCACCACTGCGGTGGCGGTGCTCTCTTCGTGTCATGGATACGATAGAAGCGCAAGGGCGATAGAGAGTAATGCGAGACCTCAAGAACCTTTCGAAGGTTATGTATACAATCCACCGAATAAGGAATTCACTCTACCGCCTCGGTAAGTTCCTTTCCATTCTTCACTCGCAATTGCGCGTTTGTATCTGAAGTTTGATCGCGTATAAATTGCTGGACGATTGAATATCTTCTTTCACATACAGCTACCCTACTCCGGAGAAACCACAAACGTATCCAACACCAGCGCCACCAACACCTTCACCTCCGCGAGAACCGCCATCTCGGCCAACTCCAAAACCGCCGACACCATCTCCGCCGTCGTACAGCTATCCTACTCCGGAGAAACCACTAACGTATCCAACACCGGCGCCGCCGACGCCTTCACCTCCGCGGGTACCATCACCACCAGCACCCCCAAGACCGCCGACACCATCACCGCCATCGTACAGCTACCCTACTCCGGAGAAACCGTTAACATATCCAACACCGGCACCGCCGACGCCTTCACCTCCGCGGGTACCATCACCACCAGCACCTCCAAGACCGCCGACACCATCACCGCCATCGTACAACTACCCTACTCCGGAGAAACCGCTAACATATCCAACACCGGCACCGCCAACGCCTTCACCTCCGCGGGTACCATCACCACCAGCACCTCCAAGACCGCCGACACCATCACCGCCATCGTACAACTACCCTACTCCGGAGAAACCGCTAACATATCCAACACCGGCACCGCCAACGCCTTCACCTCCGCGGGTACCATCACCACCACCACCCCCGAAGCCGCCGACGCCATCTCCACCGTCGTATAGCTATCCTACTCCGGAAAAACCACTAACGTATCCCACACCAGCGCCGCCGACGCCTTCGCCTCCACGGGTACCTTCACCTCCACCACCTCCAAGGCCACCGACACCGTCTCCTCCATCGTACAGCTACCCTACTCCGGAGAAACCACTGACATATCCAACACCGGCACCGCCGACGCCTTCACCTCCGCGGGTACCATCACCACCAGCACCCCCAAGACCGCCGACACCATCACCGCCATCGTACAGCTACCCTACTCCGGAAAAGCCACTAACGTATCCAACACCAGCGCCACCAACGCCTTCACCTCCGCGGGTACCATCACCTCCAGCACCACCAAGGCCACCGACACCATCGCCGCCGTCATACAGCTATCCTACTCCAGGAAAACCATTAACGTATCCAACACCGGCACCACCAACGCCTTCACCTCCGCGAGTACCATCACCTCCAGCACCTCCAAGGCCACCGACACCATCGCCGCCGTCGTACAATTATCCTACTCCAGGAAAACCACTAACGTATCCCACACAGACTCCGCCAACGCCTTCGCCTCCTCGTATACCATCGACACCATCTCGGCCGTCGTACAGCTACCCTACTCCAGGAAAACCATTAACATTCCCAACAACGACTCCACGACCCCAGTCACCATTCACTGGTTACACGTACACTACACCGAAGAAGCCTCTTACCTTCCCACCGCCACCCCCTTCTCCACCTTCGACAAAACCACCTCCGTACTTACCTCCTCCTCCTCAACCGCCGACACGGCCGCCGTACGTACCTCCTCCTCCGCCACCTCGACCACCGACAAGGCCTCCGTACGTACCTCCTCCATCTCAGCCACCGACGAGACCACCGTACGTACCTCCTCCACCTCAGCCACCGACGAGACCACCGTACGTACCTCCTCCTCCACCTCAGCCACCGACGAGACCACCGTACGTACCTCCTCCTCCACCTAAGCCACCGACCAGGCCACCGTACATACCTCCGTCTCCTCCTCCTCAGCCACCGACAAGGCCACCGTATGTACCACCTAAACCGCCAACAAGGCCTCCGTACGTACCTCCTCCCCCTCAACCGCCAACAAGACCTCCGTACGTACCTCCTCCCCCTCAACCGCCAACAAAACCTCCGTACTTACCTCCTCCCCCTCAACCGCCAACAAGACCTCCGTACGTACCTCCTCCCCCTCAACCGCCAACAAGACCTCCATACGTACCTCCTCCCCCTCAACCGCCAACAAGACCTCCGTACGTACCTCCTCCCCCTCAACCTCCAACAAGACCTCCGTACTTACCCCCTCCCCCTCAACCGCCAACAAGACCTCCGTACGTACCTCCTCCCCCTCAACCGCCAACAAGACCTCCGTACGTACCTCCTCCCCCTCAACCGCCGACAAGACCTCCGTACGTACCTCCTCCCCCTCAACCGCCAACAAGACCTCCGTACGTACCTCCTCCCCCTCAACCTCCAACAAGACCTCCGTACTTACCCCCTCCCCCTCAACCGCCAACAAGACCTCCGTACGTACCTCCTCCCCCTCAACCGCCAACAAGACCTCCGTACGTACCTCCTCCCCCTCAACCGCCGACAAGACCTCCGTACGTACCTCCTCCCCCTCAACCGCCGACAAGACCACCATACGTGCCTCCTCCTCCACCTCAACCGCCAACAAGGCCTCCGTATATACCTCCGTCTCCACCTCAGCCACCAACAAGACCTCCATACGTACCGCCATCACCACCTCCTCCTCAACCACCGACAAGGCCACCATACGTGCCACCTAAAACGCCAACGAGACCTCCGTACGTACCTCCACCCCCTCAGCCTCCGACGAGACCACCGTATTTACCACCAGTTACTCAACCGACTACCGAATACGTTCCACCGGTAACGCAAACGACGACAAGACGACCACTGATAACTGATACTACTCCGAAGTACACTCCTCCTTCATCTAGACCCACTACTCAACCCCCGACGTACTTGCCACCGATAGATGGACCTAAGCCTAGCACGAGACCTCCCCCTTATCTTCCGCCATCTTCGCCAAGACCAACTTTCGTAACAGTCGCCGCACCGCCATATCCAACTCCACTGTACAGTATAACCCCCAGCACTCCAAGCTCACCTCCGCCGACAGGAGCTCCAGGGCCAACGCCAACTCTGCCATCCAGCACGGAAAGACCCTTCGATGGATATGAGTATCCAAAGCCGGATATATTTTTCGATCTTCGCAAGCGATAATGCGTGATCAGTTCATAGTGAACTGTACTGCCATTTCATGAGATTTAAGAGATGCCGTAAGTTGAATCTACGCAGTTAGAGACAGTATTTTCTGAGAAAATACGAGGGAACAACCTTTCTTCGAATGAGGTTCAAGTAATATTAAGTGAAAAAACTGCATTTTTTTATACCACTCTGTAACATACATGTAAAAAATAACGAATAAATATTTCATAATTATTATTTTATTTGGAATGTCAGCTAAGTAGTAGAGCTAATCTTATAAAGGCGAAGACATAATCCATATCCTGCACACGTGTAAGAAGTATTTCAAACGTTAGTACTGCACAGGCGAATGTTCAGCGTGTCTCGTATTCCACGGTGCATGATTCGACTTTTGTTACAGTGAGCAAGTAGCCCATTACTCCCTGCTTTCCCCCTTCCACGGACAATGAGAGCCTCCCCCACGAGCAAAGAAAATTTCTTCGTCTCTGATAGGATCACTGGTGAAAACACGCGGTGTGTGTTTAATCACGATTAAAGCATCGAAAGAGGAGCATCGAGTGTTCCAACTGCTCGGTATAATAGATAATTTTTATTTAAAAGTGTTGAAAAATGCTTATCGAACGTCATGTGCTTCTTCTTTTATTGTAGAACATTTTTACATATCTATTAATTTTTGTCAAGATTATTAAAGTTCTCCAGTGAAAAATGCTAAAGTGAAATTTTATCGTGCGTCGTTCCCAAACTCGATCGCTCAGTGAATAAACGGATAAATGGTTTTACTGATCCGAGTATAAAAGAATTTTCTTTTGAGGTACATCATAGATTTCCGAAAGGAAATGTTTGAGACCGGTCGAAGATCCGCGATTAGTACATCGGAGCTTGGGCTCTACTCGGATAGGCGTGATCGATATAACAGGAATCGATATGGTCCTACCGTTAGGAAATATGTTATTGGTGTAATGGTTGTGATAGCAATAATTTTGGTAAGTTTGCTAATCTTTTTTTCATTACAAATGTGTGTAATAAATTTTCTTATTATTTTTACATTTGGATAATCTCCTAAACCCCCCATAGAAATGTGTCATCAACATTTCTTAATTTTTTGAAAAGACCTCTAAAAAGTTTGCATCACCAAAATATTGTCGTAATTTACTAAATTTCTTAATAAAAAAGAACACGGTTGATTCTTAATTAGCTGAAGGATAAATAGCCCCGCTACTCGCACCTGCGTTACAATCTACAATTAGACCGGTATCTGTTCTTCACAATGGAGGAAATCGCCTCGCTAACGCGAGTACACGCTGAGAAGCTTTCCAAATGATCTCACTTTCACATCACTTTTCTCATGATCGATAAATGAGATAACATACGAGTTACGCAAGTAGTACAACTTTTGAACTAATCGTGATATCTGAGAAATTCCAAGTTTTCATTATGCACACGTGTGAATCACTTTATTATACTTCTATACTATATTATTATATATTATGCAGGGATAATCGTAGTACTTGGATACCATTACGATACTTCTTGATTTATTTACTGTTTCGTTGTATAAATTTTACACATTTTCCCTTATTATTAATATAAAAGAGTAGCGTAGGATCAAGACTCCCCCATATGAACGATCGCAGTAACATTCCCTCCGATAGTCTTTGAAATGCTCTTTGCCTTCTGCACGCATGGTGGGCCAAGCGGCACGCGTGTCTAGGAGATTTCTACGCTCTTCACATACGAGAAGTTAACTGTGTTCTGACACGAATCGTCTTGGGTGCGAGGCAGAAGCAGATTCAATAGCAATATAGTTCATGAGTCAAAGAGGCTCGATGTGCTTTTGAAAGCACCTAACATCTTTTCCCCGATAATTCTTTTGGTGGCTTCCAATTTTCTCGAGGCAGACGGGAATCTTCCTTTACGACTTCACCTCGGCCGCTTCATCCACTGCCAAAGCGAATCAAGAGACGAAGCACATCTACATTTTGCAAAATGCTCTCAAGAGATCGAGCAACGTCTCGAAGAAAACCTCGCCCACGACGTCCCTGCCGGAAGTCGGCGTAAATACGACGAAAATAATCCTGATGCAGGATCGGTCCGACGACGAAGAGAATCAGGATCCGCAGTTACTCCCCGAAGACCAAATAGAAGAAAATGTCGAGGAGGAACAAATGGCGTCCGAAATTCGAACTCAGAGGATGGCTAAATCCGACCCGGAATTTAGGAGTCAAAATCTGAACAATTTCAAGCTTCGAAGGAAAATTATGGCAGGAAGCGAGGACGAGGAGAACGTTGAGAGTAAACAACTCTTCGATAACCACGCTGTGGTTTATCGCGTCAGGCAAAAGTAACTCTAGAAGCCATTTAACTTTATCGCGGTGTCTAGCGAAATCTGAAAGGAAAATTGAGTCACTTTCCCAGAAATGATAACAAATATACATAAGGCGGTCGAGCGATCGATTTCAACGATTTAGATTTTTTCATAAACATCGAGGGACAATCCTAGATTTTTAAAAAATTTTTTGACCGCTGGACACCGCATTTGTAGAAGTCGATATAATCAAATGAACTTACAAAAAATAAATGATAATAGGTACAAGCAGCCCCTCTACGACGAAGAATTCAGCTCTGAAGAATCTCGCCCGGCTCCTTTTCACTTTGAATTGCGAACTCCTCATCCAACCTCGTTCAAACGACCAAGGTACCCCCAACTGTCGCAGTATCGTTATCCCCAGACATCCAGAAATATCCAGGACATTATCAAGTATCTGACGCACGACGCCGAGACGCCTAACCGAGGTATTAAATTCGCGGGAGTGTACGTGAACCCGAAGAAGTACGACCTGTACCCCGAGACGGGAGAAATGATGTCAAACAGCGACAGATCCGAAGAGCAAGAGAATTCCCCATATTCGATCGCTTTTAATGCTGATCCGCTTTATCAGTATAAACCAAAGCATCCAGCGGATGTGAACCTCCTGGCAACGTCGAACGTCAGGTTCTCACCGTCAGGAATCAACAGATACAACCCTTACTACGATCCCTTATTGCCGCGTCCAGCTAGTTATTTCAATAAGCAACAATCCTCAAATCCAGAACAACCTTACGACAACGCAGGACTTTACACCGCGACGAATTTCGGGAAGAAGAGGAAACCGAAACCTTTCAGTGTGATGCTGGATATATACCCAATAACAGAGCCTAACGATCAAGGGAAAAAATCGACGAGGCCGAGGCCTGCGGTTCCGGGTTTCGAGGACTACGACTCCAGAAGACCGACTCTTTATAATAATCGAGGATCAAAATTGTACGCGTCAGCTGGTCAGCCCATACCGGTAGTCGCAATACCAAGTCAGCAAGGTCTGACGGATGAGGAAGAGAGACAGCAAATGGTATTTCACCTGAACCTTTATCCCAGGAAAAAGAACAAACTCAGCAGGTATTTTTGTTTATTAATCGTTATGTACATATATGTAGCACACACACATAGTTTACACTGGAGGAGGGGTATAGCGCCTTACGATGTAAATTCTCGTCATCGAAAAATAAAACAAAGAGAAGCCGTGCGGGACTTTCACCGAAGTACCTTGTGTGAGTAGCTTCACACCCACTTGAAGCGCAAACAAAGACTCAAGAGGTCGGCTGCGTGTAAACACGCGTTCAAGGCAACTCGATTAAAATTTCGCAGTTAATTATATTTAGGCTTACCGCGACGTGTGATGTCATGGTGCGAATATTTTTTTTTTTTCAATTTACGCTGCAAAAATAATTATATATAGTATCAAAGACGGACGTCCGGGTGCTTCGGGTCACGAAACTGTGAACTGAAGAGGGTACCTACACGGAGAAACTCAAACGGTAAATTTTACCGTATTCAGCAATAAAAAAGATCCACATAACACTTTTCGGGAAATTTACTCAACAGAATAGTACACTCTACCGTAAATTCAGTGGACTTTACTGTTATTCAATATATTTTATTATTACTAAATACATTTTATTGTTCTGTAGAATAAATATCCCGGAAAGTGCTATATGGACCTTTTTTACTACTGAATACGGTAACATTTACTATTTTTCCGTGTACTAGTGACGCTCGACTCGGTACACGAATCCTCGTCATTGTCATCAACTTCCACGCTACGAAACGCAATATACAGGCGCAGATTCGAGTATTTATCCGAGGAAGAAATCGCGACTTGTTCTCGAATTAAAATATTAACCACAGAGTTAACGGTGCGTTGAAGGATCATTACGCTTTCGCGGTCAGCAATTCCCATAATTACTTTTTCCCCACCAACATGAGTTCTTATAATTTCTAGTCGACATGCAAACTTCACGGTGGAAATTCTATTTAATTTTCTCCGATATTCTCAAGGATCACGCGATTCAATTTTTTTTTTCGTTTGACATGAGAGAAAATATTGTAGTATTTTATATTTAGTAATTTCTCAAATCAGTATGAAATAATACGTCAGATAGGGTAGTCAATAGTTCGACTACAAAAATTTTGATTTTCGCGGAAATATCTAGGAGTACCCCTTTTTTCAGTAGCACTGAATTTTATTTATACAGACAAGACATTCTTCAGCGGTCTGAGTCAATACCAGTTGAAGATCGGAATCGTTTCGTCGAGGAAATCACGTCGCCATTCGATTCCATTGCGAAGGAACTTACAGTTCACTCAGCGGTCGAGGAGTTGAAATTTCAGGATAGAAATTCGCGCTACGAAGAGAGTCAATTGGATAAGAAAGAAGAGGAAAACGGATTTACGATGGATGATGATGGCGGGGGTCTTGATCTTCTGGACTTCGAAGATAACAAATCGGAGGACGCAATGACGGATCAAGAGAAAGATATGGAGAAATCTCAAAATACCGAAGATGGCAATGATAAATCAGAATACGACCCTGAAGAAATTATTACAGCAACGATTCCAAATATTTGCGTCGACTGTGGAAATTCCACTACATTAATGAATAGCAGTGAGGTGAATGAAGATGGACATAATAATTCAATGAAAGATATCGATACTGTCGATGGTTTTCAAGAATTTGCCGATGGGTTAATGGCTACCGATTGAATGAGAATTCCATAAAAGAGAATTTAAAGTAATATGTGTACAACTTTGCTTCCTCCGTTTTCGATTCATGGATCGCTTCAAAAGATGACCAGTTTTTTCAACGCGAGATTCGTACGCTGCCCGAAAGATCGGAGAAAGTAGTGGCCAGCGATGGACAACACTTTGAATGATAAATGTATAACCAGTTTTTTTACAATAAAGCCTCGAATTTCGGAAAAACAGCGGAAGCAGAGTTTTACACCTAATATATAAGTGATTTTATTCACTCTCTTCAACGATCTTGGAATTCCGCAAGAAACGTATTTAACACGTTCGTATGCATATTTTTAACATTATTGGTATTACTAGACTTTTTAATTGTAAAGATAACCTTAAACTTCGGCGAAAATGGGAAAGGGAAGATGTGCAACATTTCGACTGTTTACCACTAAACTACGCTATAAATTCCACGCCAATTCGTTTACCTCACCTTGACATTTTCCTGCAAGACATACCGAGAAATCGGTAGGCCGAACGTTCAAGCATAAGTTTTGTTAATTAATCTCGAAATTGCATCACACAGCTGTTTTAAGGAAAGGTTAAGAGGTTCCTCCTAGCTACTGCATAAGAATAAAGATTTATAGCACGATTTGTGTACGATGTTCGGAATAATTTAACAATCACAACGAAAGTTGATTTTTCTATAAATATCGTCAAATGTACAGTTTTATTTTCTTTAAATACAAGAATGTATAATACAAGAGATATGAAGATATATAATATATATTATCGCTTCTGCGCGCGATAAATTTCAACGGCGTTAATATTGTTACATTTTGCATGTTTTTCAACGAAGGCCTTATAAGGACATATATATATATATATGTTCTCCTTATCAGTGAGTACCTAGTAAAAGCTATCGAATTTGTACAAAAGAATCGCATTGAGAATTGTGCACGATCACACTGAAACTGCCTTGGGCAGTTATACAGAGTTAAATAATACTAACAGTCGTCGCACATAACTCGCGAACCACTTTCAGACACTATAGCACCATTTATCATTACTGTTCGTATCATGGGATCAAAATAGGAAGACTGCTTCGGCGTCACTTCATCAATTTCTGATCATTTTAATACCGGAACATTGTCGACACTCGTCTTTCATCTGCGTACGATGAAGAAAGATGAGAAACTGAGTATTCGTATCAGGATCGACATATCATCAACTCGGGGACTTCCCCGAGGCGTAAATTATCTCGTCGAGGACTGTAACGAGCCTTAAATCATGGTCTCGAAAGTGTACTAGGATGATAAAGCGTGGTATCCGCTCCCCACTCGTAAGGACCTTCGTGCGGACCGAGGGTCACCATGGTTCCTGGTCCCAGAGTGGTGTGAGATTCCGCGTTAACCATTCCTGGTCCCGTGGAGACGTAGCTCAACGTAGGACGCGGTTGTTCTCTCAGGCGAGCGTGTTTGACTTGCCTCTTGTATCTGTTAAGAAAACAAAGTTTTTTATTTAGGGGATATTTTTTAATCCTAGACAATTACACTGTAAGTCATTTTGGGGGTCATGAAGAGGGTATTAAAATCTGACTTCAGTTTATGTTCCGGGCTGGTTTACCATTAACAAAACTGATTTTGGTTTGGTTGTTGCTGCTCAATTAAGCATTTTTTTCAATTTTGTAGTTTTTAGGGAATATGAAGGGAAAACGGTCATTATTAAATTTAAAAAAAATATTTTTTTTTTCACAAAATAGTTGTGGTGGGGGTTTTTCGGTACGAGGAATTCATTTCTGATATTTATATTTGCTAAAAACATCCGCCAGAGGGTGCTACAAATAAATTTCCTATAAACTTTACGTATTTTCTATGAAAGATCATGTGTTTGTTTAATATATTTTCATACATTTTCTCATTATTTGTTTTATTTACTCATTTTTAAAGTATAAAATTTTGAATATCGAAACCAGAAAGTGATGAACAGGGTGAGAGATTTCACCAAGTGTGCATGCCTTTTGAAGGTAAAGAATGCTTTTACGGTTTATAACATTAATGTAATAAATGTTGTCTTTTTTTTATATTTCATACATTTTTTAGCACGTTATCAAGGAAAGAAATTAAATTCTATGATCGCCGATCTATGCTGGACTTTCAGACGTGATGCTGACGCATATGATACAGATAGACCGTGAGATAATGACAGATTCTGGTGCCCCATTTTCGCATACAAGCCTCGAAGAGGGTTGAAAAGTACTTCGATTTTGAGTAGAATGAAGGGAAATTTACGAATGGTCCCTGGGGATAACATATGGAAAATTCGATTTTTCTTAATAAAAAAATAAAAGGTACTTCTTGCCCATTTTTTCACGCAAGCCTTGTTCACTAAATGATTAATTAATAAAACCTGGCTTCGGAAATCAAAGGCTTGTGTGGGAAAATCGGTCAGAGAATCTCGATTTTTCCTTACAAGATTACGCCCTTATTTCAATCCTTTAGCCACCTGCAACACTCAAGCCTTTGGTTTTCCGAAGCCAGGTTTTATTAATTAATCATTTAGTGAACAAGGCTTGCGTGAAAAAATGGGCAAGAGACACCTTTTATTTTTTTCTTAAGAAAAATTTAATTTTGCATATGTTATCCCCAGGGACCATTCGTAAATGTTCCCTTCATTCTACTCAAAATCGAAGTACTTTTCAACCCTCTTCGAGGCTTGTATGTGAAAATGGGGCACCCCAGAATCTGTCACTATCTGACGGACTAAGACGAGGAGAGTGAAATAGAAGCGGAGGATGCTGAAGGCGAAGAAGAAGAAACCCGCTCTGTAATTTATAGTAGCGAGAGCGACTAAGAATAAATAATAAAAACTTTTAAAAATATTTTTTAACTTTTTTTAAAATTTTTATTATTTGCAAAAAAAGGAGCAAATAAAACAGAAATAGTAAGAAAATGTATGAAAATATATAAAACAAGCATGATCTTTCATCGAAAATACGTAAAGTTTATAGGAAACTTATCTGTAGCGCCATCTGGCGGATATTTTTAGCAAAAATAAAATTCCTCATACCTAAAAACCCCCACTACAACTATTTTGTGAAAAAAAACATTGTTTTTAAATTTAATAATGACCGTTTTCTCTTCATATTTCCTAAAACTACAAAATTGAAAAAAAAACGCTTAACTGAGCAGCAACAACCAAACCAAAATCAGTTTTGTTAATGGTGGACCAGCCCGAAACATAAACTGAAGTCAGATTTCAATACCCAATTTAGTGATTTACTGTGTTATTAATCGAATCAATTTTTTTTTAATACTTCGTTGAACTCTTTCTATTTGAGACAATCACGGATGACTCACTTTCCACCATAACTCCGATTTACGAGAAATCGCAAATAATGGCATTATTTTCTCAACCTTCCATCAATCATACACTCGCTCGCTTTCTGAACTTACTTCGCGTGCATGCAGCATAGCGCACAACTGGAAATGATAGCAGCCACTCCCACGAGAACGGCGATGGCGAGTACCCACATTTGCGTCATGGAAGCGTCAGCTTTCGAGACGAGAGCCGCGCAATGCTGCACCTTATCCACATGATATTTATTGTAGACCTTCCTCAGTTCCTCGTTCTTCGGATCTGTTAGTAGAGCCTTCATCTCGTCCAAATCGTACGACTCCTTACCGACCATTTGGAAGCAGGAACTGGTCGATGAGAAGTCCAGGGAATTATCCTCCTTCGAATAGAATTGCGTGTCGTAAACATTCACCGTGATGGGTAACGATAGAGCCTGTTGGACAGCATTTTCGAAACTCTCCAAAGTCTTCCTAACTTCCACCGGTGGTTTCGAGAACACAAACTTGAGCATATCTCTATCTCGTAGGAGGAAAACCCTGACGGTGATATTCGTCTCCTTGCCAGGAATATCAGAATTATTAGCGGATACTGGAATCTCCATGTAGCCATCGGCATACCCTGCCATCGAAGCCGTTGTTCTCAGTTCACCAGTTTCGCGATTCAAGGAAAACTGCGAGGAAAGATCTCGCTGTGACATGGAAGTATCGACCAGCGAAGTGAAGGACACACGTCCCATATTGTAGTTGATGGGTAAAGCGTCCGAATCGGTATCGATAGCTTCCAGTGTGATGAGACTGGTATCGATCGGTACGTTTAATCTAACTCCTAGCGTGACGTTCTCCTTCTTAAATCGAGGTTTGTTATCGTCTATATCGAGAATCTTGATCAGGACTTGTCTCTCTGACGGATCCTGACGATTGTAGGGCTTCGGCACTACCACGGATTTTTTCACTGAGTACTTGAAGCACTTCACCGTCAGTAAATGTCGATCCGCCGACTCTCGATCCAAGCGCTTAGCAGATCTGATGATCGCGGAGTTGTTTCCCAGACGTTCCAGGCTAAACAAATCAGCCTCGTTGCCATAGATGATAGCGTAGTCGATCATCCCATTCTCCCCTATGTCCTCGTCGATCGCTTCGATGACACCCACTTCGGTTCCGATTGGCATCTCCTCGTAAACCTTTAACTCTATCGGAGGACTGTCGAGATTCCTCTTAAAGTGTGGTTTGTGATCGTCGATGTCATCGACGATCACCTGGAGAACCCTCGTCGCTTGTTGAGGAGGGTCACCCAAGTCCTGAGCCACGAGGATCAGTGTGTAGGAGTCCTTTTTCTCGCGATCCAGCAGCTTCTTCGTGGTGATCAGGCCAGCGTCGCCGTTTATGTTGAAAGTACTGGCATCGATGCCGAAATTACCATCTTCTAGGAACTTGAACGTGATCTTCCCATTAGGGAGATTAGGATCATCAGGGTCGGAAGCCACGACCTGGAAGACGGGGCTTCCGATTGTGGAATTCTCCGCGATGTGAGCCACTTCTTCGAGGGTCGGTCTTATGAAGAGTGGCACGCCGTCGTTGCTAACGACGTCTCCAATGTACATGACTAGGGCGACGTCGGAATAGAGAGAAGGTTCACCGCCGTCTTGAGCTCTGACGCGCATATTGTAGGGCTCGGTTCTTCCCTTTCCGGTGAGCTCTCGGGCGGAATATACCTCACCAGTTGTGTGATTGATTTTAAAAAGTCCTGAGTAACAGAAGAAAATGAAATAGAAATATTGTATCATTTTATTTCAATCTGCAGATATTTTCTAAAGCTGTAAAAACGTACCGTTAGCTTCTCCTTCGTCGATAATTTCAAAGTACACCGTTCCACCGCTTCCTTCGTCAGGGTCCGCGGCGGTAATGTTCACCACGCTGATCCCAGGTGGGGCATTTTCCGGTATAACGGCAGTATAAGAATCCTGAGGGAAGCTAGGCGCGTTATCGTTCACGTCTAGAATATCGACCGTTACGAGTGCCCTTGTACTCTTTTGGTCAGCTCCACCTTGGGGCATATCGGAGGCGACTACATAAAAGCGTAGGACGGATTGTCTCTCCCTGTCGAGCGTAGTATTTGCTGCGATCTTTAAAGAAGTAAATATTTTCTCTAAAAATCAGTATTCCTATCGTGAATATTCTAGGCATAAAACAGGGAATATTTGTTCACCTTAATATTTCCACTTATCGGGTCTATCTCGAACATATTGATATTTTCCCCCGTCAAAGAATATCGAACTTCTCCGTAGCCCCTCTTCACCTCCTGTTCCGTATTCGAACTGTCCATGTCAGAAGCCTTCACATTTAAAACGATCTTGGGAGGCTTCGCAGATTCGAGAACGGAGATTTTGTAATCCTTCTGAGTGAATATCGGACTGTTATCGTTTATGTCCTGAATCTCAACTATCACGTTAGCCTCGGACATTCTTCGGGTTATCTCGTAGTCCCTCGTCAGGGCACGAACTTTGAATTTGATGAACTGAGAGGAAAAATATATAAAAGACTGATCTCTGTGTATAATTTTCAAATCGTTATAAAATTAATTCACAAAATTCCATCGCAGTATTCAGTACCTTCTCATTCAATGCTTCGTAGTCCAGTCTCTTGTTCAAAACCACATTTCCACTTTGAACTCCGACATTGACAAATCCGTTATCGTCCTCCTCTCGAATCAGCTCGAACCGCTGAACCGGATAACCGGTCAACGGCTCCTTCGCCGAGAGCATCATCAGAGTCGTTCCTAGCGGTTGCTCTTCAGGCACTGATACGCGAATGGTTGGATTGTTCGGTGACCAACCAGGATTGGTGAAGATAGGATTGTCATCACTGTACGCTTGAATATAAATAGTTACTTCTGTTCTGGCCACTTGCTTCTCCTTATCGACGACCGCATGAGTATCTATAGCTTGCACCGTTAATATAACTACAGCCGCAACTTGATAGTCCAAGACCCGATTAACCGTTATGACTCCGGTTGTAGAGTTTATGCGGAAAGCCGTTTTATAGTCATAAGGTGTAGCGCTCTTTAGTGCCACTCCCGTTTTATCGACCGCCTTTATAGGCTCTATCAGGGAATATTCTATATTAGCATCTGAATCTGGATCAGTCGCTGTCACTTTCAGAACGAACTTTCCTATTCGAAAATGAGAATAATATTTCGTCAGTATAATTTGAAATAAATATTTCTCTGTGGCGTTTAGATCCAATCGCTCACCAATAGCAGCTCTTTCGGAGATGTACACCAGGTACGTTGAATTATCGAATACGGGAGGTTTATTATTCACATCTATAATGCTGACAGAAACTGTGGTAGTAGCAGTCTCTCTTACAGGGGTTCCAGAATCGATGGCATAGACGATCACTTCGTATTTATCACCACCAGTCTCCAAGTCTAGTCGAGCGTCGGGTGATACCGTTATGATGCCAGAGCTGAAATATTAATTAACGATGTACAACGACGACTCAGAATTCGGACGTAAAATTGATATTTTTTCAAAAGCCTACTTAGAATCGATGACAAAGTTATCCTTCGCCCCGGCAGCGATTTGATACTGGAGCAAACTGTCTCGCCCGTCGGGATCGTTCGCAACCACTCGCACCACTTCGGTCCCTGGCGCTGCGTTTTCCAACAATCGTGCCTTGTAACTGTTCGGCCCCGGAGAACCTGGCTTATAATTTCCACGAAACACCGGCTTCTGATTTCCGGGAACTCCGACTCTGACTATCAATTTAGTCTCGGAATACAGAGGAGGAGTCCCAGCATCCGTAGCTCGGATGCTTAACTCGTAATGACCTCGTTCCGTGTCCCCGGAACGGGCTGGTTTCTGCATCGTCACCTCGCCGGTATCCGGGTTCACCTTTGGTTGAGATTAATTGTTTAATTTCCTCGCGTATCTCTTTACAACTTTACATCGTCATTCCGGATCACTTTGCTTCTCGATATTACAAAAATAACGTACTTTGAAGACATTATCCGTCATGCTATTATGATGACTAATCGAATAAGTCACTTTCCCGTTCCCATGAGTCGGTCCATCAACATCTGTCGCCCTGACGAACATCTGGGGATCAAAGCTCGTAGCACCTTCGCGAACGGTCCTAGAGTATTCCTTCTGCTCGAAGACCGGCTCGTTGTCGTTGACATCCTCCAGCTCGATTAGAATATTAACAGTTCCGACTCTTCCACCGCCGTCTCTCGCCTCCATCGTTAGAGAGTAGGACTTCTGGGCCTCGTAGTCCAACGGTTTCGCCACGGCAACTCCACCTCTTCGCGGGTCAGTTTGGAATTTGTCAGCGCCGAATCCTCGAAGAGTGTACGTGAGCTCCCCGAATGCGCCGCTGTCACGATCCGTCGCGAAGACCTCGCCGAAGTGGGTGCCAGGTTTGGCATCTTCGGGAACCGATAATTTATAGGTTGATTGAGCAAATTCTGGACTGTGGTCGTTGGCATCTAACAGTTGAATATGGACCAACGAAGAGGCGACCTAAATCAATTAGAGGAATATGAAGAAGAAGAGAAAAGGAATTATTATCACACGACGGAATGATTTTGGACATAAAAAAAAAGGCCAGTGGAGGCCACTCACCACTTCGTTAGCTACTAAAGCGACGACCTCGAACTCCAGCTCCCTCTTAGAAGGATCATCAACGTCGTAATCAAGCACGCTGGAATCTTTAGCCCTCACCACAACCGGAACTCTACCCTGAGCTTCTTCGGGGCTCACCGAAAATGTTTTGCTGATCCCAGGATAGCCAGGCGCGTCTCTCAAGGCCAACTTGTACTTAGCGTTATCTCCGACATCGCCGTCACTTATAACCATGTTCAAACCTGAAGCGAATCGTCACATTCGAGCATTAAAAATCTTCGTTCTCCATTTGAAAATTGTAGAGACTTTCGAAAAAATAACGAGGCTCGTTCCGCTAACCTGGAAGAGGCGTGTCGGTCCCTATATCTTCGAAGATCTTTATGCTGAAACGATCCCGATTAAATACAGGCATGAGGTCGTCGACGTCCGTAACCACGATCGTAATTACGGAAGACGCCGTGTCTGCGGGGATCTCGTTGTTGATCAGCTCCGTCGCTTTGACTTGGAACGTGTAAATTCCACCGTTCTGCAGGATGCTAGGATCCTCTCGGTTCAGGGAGATATTTGTGGTGACCAGTTTACCAATGGTGACGTCACCCTCGCGAGTCGTTTCCAAGCTAAAGTGCTCCGCGTCGTCGTCCTCCAAATCCAACAACAAAGGTCTCGGCTGACCGGTATCTCCATCGCGTGCTCTCACCGTCAGGACCGTGTGACCGGCTGGGGTATTTTCCGGTAGAGCTGCGCTATATGGTGCATTGAGGAAAGTCGGTGGTTGGTCCTGAAGAAAAATAAAATTCAATAACAATAATTATAGAACGACTGCAAATATTCACGAATATTAATACGTGCAAAAGAAAATTCGCTTGTATACCTGAACGTCTAGAACGTCAACAGCAACGGTCGCTTTGGCACTTAATCTCTTAAAAGGATCGCCGGCTCCGTCGATGGCGAGAAGATTGATCAGATAGGAGTTTCTTCTTTCGTAATCCAAAGGTTTCGCCAGCGCGATCTGTACGTCGTACTTTCCTTCGGCTAACTGGAGGTGAAAAATTACTCATTTTTACGATTTTACAAGGGAGCTAAAAATTGACGTCTAATTTGACGCTTTAGAGTTCGATAATTAAAATTTGATTGAATAATCCCGTGACCGTCGAACCTTTTCCGTGGTGATGCTAAAAATTTCGCAAACGTCGTCGTCCCGAGACGCTGCGACGCATCCGACGTGCACGTCAGCATTGACCCCGCCGTCGCGATCGGTCACCATGATACTCCCAGGCGGAAGCAACAAGCCTCCCACAGGGGCACTCTCGGGCACTCTCGCCCCGTAAGGACGACCGTGGTATACCGGTGGATTATCATTTTCATCCAGTACTGCAATTTCACGACGAAGAGATACGGTATTCGGCTCGGACCCGGCGACACCCTCGTCTGAAAGCATCGAACGTACGGGTGACGACAGCCCATCGATGTCACGCACGAATTTCTAAATCGGCGAAAGTGGATCGTGAATGTTACATGTTTTTTTCTCAACGAGTGGTTTCGCGCGCTCCTCGGTGGGATTGGATCGTTGGTGGGAATCGGTGAGCTCTGACTGGCAAAAAGCTTGTTTTCTCGGGTTCCCCGAGTGACGGGAGATATTTATCTTTCGTGCAAAATGAACTGGTGATGGCGCAGCATCGCAACGAGGAGACTTCTTTTTTTTATAGCTATTCACCGTGACTGCTAATTTCTAAATTTCTCTACATACCTATTTCTTTATTTTAATGTCTCCCTCTTTCTTATGATATATTACATGAAAAAATGTAGTCCATTTTAGTTTCGGCTGAATCGAGTCGAACTGCTGATGTAAAAACATCAGTATAAACAAATATAAACGAACATCGGTAATAGTACCTTAAAAAAATTAACTCTCTGCCGTCGAAAAATGAGAAATTTCTGGAACAAGTCTTTTTACGAGTAGGTATATAATCACCAGTTATGCTGATGATGACTTCGATCAGATCCTGAGCCTCTCTGTCCAAGGCCTTCCTCAGAATGACGACCCCGGTATCTCTATCCACGGTGAAGTATTCCCCGCTGATGGAATAGTGCAGTCTCGATCCTTCGGGATCCTCTCCCTGAAGGGTGTAGACGGGTGCTCCGGGCGGTGTGCCTTCCGACACGGCCAGTCTGGCCATGTCACCGCCCTGGATAAAATGTGGAGCCCTGTTGATCACCTGACCCCATATCGAGCAGGACCACGCGGTGACCAGAAGCAGCAAAGCGGGCCACATCGTCCGTCACCTGAAGCGCGAGAGGTAAAACAATCTTGTCGAAATTACAATAGACAGACAATCGGATCAACGGTGAAAACGTATTCGGTATCGGTTCGACGACCCGCGAATCGTCGCAGCGGATAACCGCGAACGGGTGGGCAGTGTGAGAAGCGTTTCTCGCCCGCGCCGCAGTGGTATAGGGAGATAAGTGCACGCGTGCCCTGCTCGATCCGTTGCACCGGTAACGAGAATCCAGCATTTCCTGCGGTTTGCAAGGCTCGCGAGTGGCTCGATTACACGCGCGCTCTATATTTGGTCTCTTCCAGCGAGTTCCGGTTGGCTCTGTATGTATAATATGTACGTGTGCTACCGGCGGAGAGCCGTTAGAAATCGGACTCCGTTTCTGGAGTAAAAAAGAGCGGAAAAAAAATCCACGCGGAAAATTCGTCCGGACTGTAAACCGGATATTTAAGTGCAGGCGAGATTAACTCCATGCCGACACTTTCGCGTTCCTCGACGCGTTGTCGACTCGCGATTCGGCTCAATTGTCAGGCTGACCGGTAACTTTCTAGTAGGTGGACCTTCATCTGTATTATGAACAGGAATATCTTGCGCAACCCTGTTGTACGCGCGACAGAGCCGAAGTACGTTTCGTTTCTCCTAGAGATTCGCAGAATATTCGTCCACCGGCGAAGGTACGGGATTAATGGTTACGACGATTCCGGATGCTGCGATCCTTTCATCGATTCGTAATATCAGCGGAAATCGTCGAATTTTCAAACGACGCTCCTCTTCGAAAAAGGTTTGAAACGTGAAACGTGTGCTAAAGAGGCGCGATTAACTGTGCAGTGGCATTGGACGATGACCCAGTAATTTCTCAGTAACGTCACGCGTGAAGCAGAACTCTTCCGCGCTCTAAACGCTATACTGTTGCGCAACGAGCTCTTAAAAAATAACCGCGTCGGTAAAATACTTTTGCAACTGTACAATTGCCCCTTTCATCGATTCGCAATAAATCCACGATTCTTAAAATTGCCCGTAAGATATAATCAAGGAGAAAAGCGCAATCTTCGTATAATAATTGAACATTCCATCGTTAATTCCTCCATTGCGAAATTCAACAACTCGGTGAAACGAGTGTATGTTATTATCCCGCGAACCCGGTGCACGGTTTCTCTCGAGGCGTCGTACAACGCGGAAAAGTGCGAAGTCGAAACCGTGACGACAATCATAACGCCTCTTGCGCGGTGTTCCGACAAAGAGTTCCACGCAAACGATCAAGAATAAGTGAGAGAACCTGCTAGTCGGTACGCAGACTTTGGAACGAATCTAACTCATAAATTTTCAGATCGAACTACCGATGCGAAGGCTGAGTGAATGGGAGGCCTTATTATGCACATGGGAGATGTCGTAGTAGGAATACCTCGCCCCTTGCTGACATTTGCGTGGAAGAGAATGGTAAGGATTGCTTAGCTGTTCGGTGATCCATGCCACCCGTAGGTATTTGCGGTATAACGGGAGAACCCTGTACAGCGAAATGGATAAAGGCATCTTTTTGAAATTAGCATCCAAGCTAGAATTATTGAGAAGACGGACAGTCTGCACACTTTACGCAATCGTGGCGCCTTCAGGGATGACGAGATCGCTCACGAGTTTCACTCCTCTTTGACGAATAAGTGGTCATGAAAATATCGTCAGATTTAAAAGTACGGCATTTTGCGAGCCACGCCTCCAAACCAAACGTTGAGGGCTTCGGACTGTATCAGAGAAAAGGCTCCCTTGCCAGCATTGAAATCTCCGTCTCAAGACCGAGGTCAGGACTCGTTTTTCGCAGTTTTTGATCGGCGAGACACGCGCGTCCACCGATTTAACGACCCGCCTATTAATCCCACGCCGCTCGCTCGACGCCGGCGTTACCGGGGAAGTCGCGTCCGGTTTACAAGTTTTTTCGACGAGAAACGGATCGGCCGAGCGGATATTCCCATCCACGCGGAGAATTTCTTTTAGCGACGGGCCGAGTTTACCGTACGTACGCTCGGAAGACAAGTAAACGCGTACGCGCGCGGACGACTCTAGGTAACTGTTCAAACGAGTCTCGCATCCAAGACTGTTAATCGTAGGAAAAAACCGTTACCCTCGTATTACGTTGCACGTGTGGAATCCCAGCGTGGCCCCGTAGCTACCGGAAGATACGTAAGTGCTACAGTTGGTCGAGCAGGAAAACGCATCTATTATGGTCGTACGTATTTCCTTTTCGAGCTGGTACGCGTCGATTTTTACGCGGATTTATGCTTTCGATCGGCCTTGGCATCGCGAATGTACGATAATATGTGACTCGCACAAAATCTTCGAACGCGACGTGATCCGATCTTCAACTGATAGCGAATAATTACTATGAAAATATCCTTTCTCGTTTCATAATTTACTTTATTTATACGGAACACTGAAATGATTTCAATTTCTTTTTATCTTGGAGCGACGAAATTTCATTTCTAAGTATTCTTCAGAAGGCGATAAAACTGAATGAAAGCAAAACACGCCTTCATCGTCGTCAAAATTGGAGCACACATCCAAAAATCTTACGAGTCATTAAATCTTCTCGCGAGATATCAAACTCACCTCATAAGTTAAATCCAAATTCCTTCGCAAATAACGCGCACCACATCACCTCAACTCATTGTTACGACACGTTTTTGACACTCACATCACCGTTACACCGTAACCCTTCGACAGCCACATCCCGACTCGTCAAACTCTTCCGGCGGGAGCCTTTTTCAGGTGACACGATGCGCTTAATTCGTTCCGAAAATGAACCGGTGTCTGCTAGACGGTGGGCAGGCACACACTGCATCGTAAAGAGGTATGCGGCCTCCGCTCTGGGAGTGGAAGGAATGGAGAGAGACCGCGCAACACGGCGGAACAAGGAGAGCCTTATAGTCCTCTCGCGGTAATTCTGCTATGCTCCTTTTTTTTCATTTGGTACGAAGCATTCTCCATCACCAGGTGTACGAACCGGAACCGTTGGCGACTCGATCGATAGTGCGAAAAATTAGGGAAGAGCTGTACCGTGATACCTGGTTTTGCTCGTCGACGGAGAGGAGCTGAATTGCTGTGGCCACGTATTGTGATAATTAAAAATTTGTGATAATTAAAATTTCGTCGACTGAAATATCGACAGATCCACTTGACAGAGAATCGTTAATTCAGTTTCGTGCTTATAAATCCTTTCTATTTAAATCTAGATTACACTGTGAACAATTCTACGGTGTGAACATATACAGATCACATTTGATGTTAGATAACAATGGCGTAAGATTAAATGACATCAGATATATATATATAGGTCCACACCGGTGAATTGGTGTTAAAAGTTAACAACACTTTTTTATCGCGCATCTATTATTTGCTCGTAAAAGGTACGTCACACGGATAATTACGCTATACGAGTGTACTCGTTGTGTTACGCACGCATCACAGGACATAACATCCAGAACCTCGTGTACTGCTCGTACTTCCTTAATCCAACAGTCGAACGTAAGAGAAAACTCGTGGGTATAATTATTCTCCTCGTTTCTCTCTTCGCATACAGGAAGACCGCGGCTATTATCGCGTGCGCCTACTCGACAAAGAAACGAGGAGGATTTGTAGTTCCTCGTCCAAGGAAGCGTTTGAAAAGTTCTCACGAGTAGTTACCTCCGAACAAAATGCAAATATTTTATTTCTCATAAACAAATAGTCATACGGTTATACGATACACTGGAACAGCACCGATGATCACACGACGCGATGGCGTATCTCGCAGCATCCGAGATTCCTCTCTCATTCGTATAAGAGAGATGGCACGATGCCCTCACCACCACCGATGGTCGAGCCTGACTATTTAACGGGTGCAAGCTATAAAAGAGCAACGCTAAAATGCCCAACCCAGGCTTCTGGGGGATAAAAACGTGGCGGCGCTGGGCTCTTGGAAAAGGAGAATCCGTGAATCACGACGAGGATGGAGGTACGGCGTGGCACGAGTATCCTTCGGTCGGTGAAAGAGAAGGAAAGAGACGGAGCTGAGAAAAAGAGACGGATGAGTCAAGAGAGATGGAGGAGAGAAAGAGAGGCTTCCAACTGATGGGAGAGACGACTGGAGAATGGAAGGGGGCAGGTACAGTTACCAAAGGCCGAGGCGAACTGCCGCGCTTTGCCTTCGATGATAAAGTATCGACTTCGTTCGCAGTCGGACGGAAATTATTTCAACGCTCTCGCGAGTCACCGCGATCTCGCGATCCAGTCGATCGAGTTCAGGAGGAGAGGCCAGATTTTTCGGAACACTCCTCCGACGCGCGTCCCGTTGTTTTTCTTCACTTTTGAGTGATAAATCAAACCGCGAGGACGGACGTAACTTTCTCGACAAAATACTCGCGCTGCATGAACGTAAGGGGGACATTAGGTGAATCGATTCTGACCTACCTCGGGAACTTTAATTTCTTTCGTTCTGGAATGACAAACATTTTCCGTTTCCTCTTATTCGAGGACTTCGGAGACGCGGTAAGCAGTCCGCTGTGGTTTTTTTTTCGGTACGAATTTAATTGGAAGTTACTTCAAAAGTGCCACATCACGTCGATAATTTACGTGCACAGAGATAATTAACGTGCAACAACTGGGATATAATTTTTGTTTTCGGAGCACTGATACCCGCAATTACTTTATTATCTTGTCTTCCTCGCAACCGGATGTACTCACGTAATAATTTGAGAGCGCAATGCGATCTAGTCCGAAGCTTGGAATCTCGGCGAAAAATAAGGAACGGGTTAAGGAACTCGATGATGACTGGGCGTAGACCGTGGGAGTATTGCAAGCGTGTGTGTACCGTGAGCGACAGGGTAAGGGGAACGTGGGATAAGAACGATGCTCGCGCAAAGATCATCGGCGTCGCGCCGCAGCTATGAGTATTTTGCATTCAGCGTGGTAACGAGTTTGGGAAAACTCTTGAGAACCACCACGACAACGCGGTTGTTGTCGGTTAACCCATTTCTCACGCTTTGACTCTATACACACACACACACACACACACACATACGAGCAACACCAATTAGCTGTTCTCCCCTGTGTCTTTTACACGGCAAATTAGCGTGACTCGAGCATTCGAGTCGTTTATGCCAGCTACGAGTGATTGCATTTTACGAGGAAAGAATTTAATGTAGAAAGTATTGGCCTGCAGTGATCTGAAAGTATCCGATCCGATCATCGATGGAGACGGGAACGTTCCAGTGCAGCTTTCCTATAGGAAGTTTAATTTATTGAAGACATTAAATTTTGGACTACTTCCTCTTAAAGCTTTTGCTCCGTATTATAATATATATAATCACGCAATATAAGATAGGGCGGAGCAGATGATTCCAGAGATTTTGATTTTTGACAAAATGTCAGATATCCTTTGATATTTTTTTCAAATTTTCGCAAAAATCGAAATTTTTGCAATCGAGTTCTCAACTGCGCTATCTTGCGTATTTGTTTCACGCTGATTCCGAAAATAATAGATTTTATAGGGAAATTTTTAAGGAACGCTGAGATATCAAAAATGCCGACGCATTCTATAACAGGTAACTTTACGTATTCGATTCAAGAATATACAGAAGAAACTCACTCGAGCGAGGCGATCATCCTCGGAAGTCACTGACCGTATAAACGGATCCAACCGGAAGTACCTACTTCCTTCAATACGCGTGCCTACGTCACGCACGAGCGTACGCAGCAGCTATACGCTACGACGATCACCGGCGTGGCACGCAAACCGTGGATATCGTCACCTTCACCCTATAAATTATCCGATCAGACCGAATCGCTCCTGGTCGAAGGCGCGACAACCCCTTTCCAACCCTATAATTCAGGTCCGCCGATGGATATTGGCACCCGATCCGCGTATACCCACACGCCCCTTTTTATTTTATTTGATTTTCAATTCTACACGCTCCGCAGCCAAATCTTTCGTGTAATTTCCAATTTTTCCACGCGCGGTACGAGGCGAGAGAACATGTGCCAACGGTGTCGATTTCACGCCGACGTTTTATCGGCAAACGGTGCGAATTTAGAAAGTGTCAAAAGGGTTGGCAAGGGATGGAAAAAATAATGCGTTCACGCCCATCGCTGCCGCGGCGATAGGCACGCATGGACGCGACTATAGATGCATTGGATCTTTTGGGGGAAACCTGAATCGATCAGCTGCACTATGCGAGACACGAGGGAAATGCTTTCGCCGTGTCGAAATCGATGAAGGAAGGTTTAGAAATTCGGGAGAAAAAGGAGAAAGATACTACGGTGCATTTGAAGAGCGGTGAGAGGAAAGTATCGAGTGAGTGGTGTAAATGAAGAACTGTAGCAAGAATACTACAATTACTCTCTCCGGTACGCTGGCCCGTATATTATGCAAAATAGTTATGTAATCCCAAGAGGAATTCGTCCGAATTAACGAAGGAGAAAGAGACTCGGGGTCTCAGGGATGTAGTTTTCTAAAACGGTAGCTCATTGTCAGTCACTTGGATTAATTAGCCGCTGTAGTCTTTCCCTCGAGCTCGCTCATGCGGACGTCGACCCTTTTTTTGCAGCCGACGATGGATACAGCTAATAATCACGCTGGACTGCCGAGCGAAGAACCGAGCTGCGGCTAGGAGAAAGTGGTTTTGCCTAAATGGATGCGGATATACGGCATTGCGATAGGAGAAATTATTGTACGCCAGTTGAGTATCCACTGATATTATTTTCTCGGTTGCATACGTGGAACGACACGTAATGAATATTATTATCAACCCTTAGGATTAAAAAAAAAATTCTTTGTATATGTATTTCCTAATAAATTTGATCTTATAAATCAGCATGAACAAATAAATCGAATAGAGTGGTCGAACGAGTGCATTCGAAAGTTGCCTTCTCGGAGAAAGGAAATAAGAGGACGATGTAATTTTGAAAATGAATATTAGAAAACCCCGAGATGAATGCCTATACGAGATTACACCCGTTCCATAAAATGCCCTTTCTCCAATCGGCGACCCAGCCTTCGAGCGACGTATTACTTTCAATTCGTTACAGAATGTGCCTCCGGTAGCTGCGAGACCAACGAGCGTGTTTACAACCCTCTTTTGCATCTAGGTAGATGGCTCGTGCGGCGCGACATATGCATCGCTTTACACGCTGCGACACTTCAGCGTGAAACGTCGAATACGAGATGAAACTTTGTCATGCAAATGATCCTTGCTTAGGGATGATTTACGAGAACTGACGTCGTACGGCAATATATCGATAGAGTTCCATTCTCGCCGAATGGAAGGTGTGAGAGGTGTCTTTGAGTGAGGTGAAACGAAAGAAATACCCATATATTGCCTCCGCAGTGCTCGTAATATCGAGGGACGTAGTAAAATCGCGTTGAGTTCGTGGAAATTACAGGCTATCCGGATTATGATTATGTAAATTTTGCTGACGAACGACCCTACAATCTGCACCCGTTAACTGTCTTTCCTCATTGCATAAATAAAATAGAGAGACACTGTACTCTGTAGATCGCGACGCGTTGAATGCTGCACTGCGAGAGTCATCAATTTCGTGGAGTGTTTTTTGGAAGAAGAAAGGAAGAAGTGAGCTTCGTGGAGATTTCAGGTGATGAGGGGGATGATCCATTTGCGAGAATGCCTCTTAACTCGTGGAGGGTCAACGATTCTTGACACATTCTCCGGAAGCACGTGCAATTAACACCTTGCAATATCGCACAGCCAGTATTCGTCCACGTGGCAGTGAAAAATATCTCTTCCGACGAGCAAATATGTGCATCGCGGAATTGCAACCGGCACGTGGTCCGTCTCCCATCTAGAATAATGGACGCCCTGGTCCGCAGTACTGGGTCGAAAAGTCTGTTTGTCTTCTTTGAACAAATTATTGACAGTACACTCAGAATGCGTGAATATACCTTGATAACGAATCGTTGAGCAAACACGTAACACGTGGGCCCGGTATTTTTCGTTCCCGTGTAGTCCAGCCAGTCTTATTTGTCGGAGATCCGGGGACACGACGAAGAGCAGGTAGACGAACAGAGACCCCTGAGTTGACAGGTAGTAGCGTTATTAAATTTCATAGATGGAAGATATTTGTTTAAATTACCGACCACGCCTTCCCATTCGTGTTTAATAACTGGGAATATTGTGATCGATCGGCTGATGTATAGGTGGCCCTCGTTGCTTCTCCAGCGGTCATTGCTGATGACGATTCGGTGGTAGCGATGTACGCGGTGAGCCGTTTGGGGTAGCTGAGGAGAAGCAGTTTAAACTGGTTGGTTAACATTCGCGTTTCCAAATGTATTCTCAGTCGCTTCTCTTCTTCGTTCGAAATCCCTTCCGTAATACCATTTGAAGTGTTATAAAAATTATTGAAAAAACAAAATTATTTCTTCTAGAAAATGAATTTGCATCGGGTAATGAAAGAGCAAGGACATTTCGGGGGATACATACCAAGGATCGTTTCGATCCGCAATGATGAAGCATAAAATTCGTCGTTTTCATTGTCCTAATTATTTTATCCCCCCTCGTAAAAATTCCTCTCCTCTCCTCTCCACTCATCGACTACCTGTTGGTTTCTATAGCAATGTCGCGGTATTATCAGCTGATTAGCGCATGTGACATATGGCCACCGTTAGCTTTATTAGATTATCTTCTACTTAGTTTCACCCATATATCAGTCGTCATCGCCAACCAAAGAGTGAGACTGTGAATTTTTCGGTGAGGCGTGCAGATCTTCTCCTGTGAGTTTTCTCCTGCGAAAATATCTGAAGAAAGAAGGAAAAAGTGCAACGGTTGAGGTGTGTATCGATGTGCGAGGATGATGCAAACTTTTCTCAACCCTTGAGAAACCATTCCACTGAACTTTGTTCTTAATTTAAATCGTAAAAAATGTGGTTCTGTGTCCTTAAAAAGACAAATTCACTTCTCTTTCCTTGGTCGTATTAAAAAATTCATTCTCGATCAATTTCTGGTTAGCATATTTATAGAAGCACCAAACAGTACCATATGGTCAGACGTAATACCGTATCTGTGATATGTTCTCCATCAATGCACTATCTATGCGAAGCCGATATAAGTCCTTATTAATTTGACGACATAGTCTACGGCAATGGCGACTAATTTCAAAAATTCATCACTCCTCTGTTATCGAAGGAATGAGATTTTTTATTTAAACGATTAATAAAATATAGACGAATGCTTTTAACCAGAATAATCTACAGATTTCGCTCGGGGCGTATAATTTGTACTTCATCCCTCGGGTTCAAAGGAATCGCTGGACACTCAGTCAAAGCCAACCATTGGCCGAATCCGAAATACCAATCGAACCGTTAAAGCGTGCTCTGTATAATTTCCTAATGCCAGCTTCTAATAACGGTGTATTATCTGCACGAAGGGTGGCTTAACACAGAACCTAATCTCTATTTCTCCCAAAGGTAATGGGAGAAAAAAATCTATAGAGTCCGCAAATCGAAGTAAAAAATTACTAAAGAATTATTTCGCAGAATTCCACGTCGCTTTTATTTTGAAAAAATACTGTAAAATATAAAATACTACGAGTAACTCATTACAAGATATGCAATGCATATGTAGAAATGTAATACGTGCAATATGCGTTATACTAGACAACAAAAATTCGATATGACCCTTTCGAAACAATTACTCTCCCAAATTATCACGCGCAATTCAGATTTTCACCGCGACCTAATTGATACAGCTCGCCGGTAAAATCTTAAAGCGGTTTAATCACCCTCGAAACCTCTAATCCCGTAACAAGGCGGCTACATCTCCGTGGCACGCGTCTGGCGCACAATGGGGTGAGGAGGGGGGGAGAACGGACGCTAGGTAGGTACTCCGCTATACTGATTATGGGGTGAACTCTTGGTATGGTGCCCCATGCATGGTGGTTTAGTCCGGTGGAGGGGGCAAAACACCCCGGGGATGGTATATATGCTCTAAGAGCCCCTTGGCACATGCACAGTACTAAATCGTACCCCGTGTAGACCGGTGGTGCCTCTATGGTATATAGATTTTTATTTGGCTCTCGCGCGAGTCGTTCCGTCTATCGAAAAATCAACATGTCGCGTCGAAGTGTTTAGCAACGATTCCATCGAGTGACTCGTTGCAACGGTGCAGTGCAATTGACGATCTTGGATAGTTCTCGTTGTGGATAATTTTATCGATCGCTGTTACTTTCGCAAGGTGGGTAGTCCGACGAGAGGGTGAAAAACTTGGTGGCGATACTTTTCGCGACGTGGATTACGCGCCAATTAATTTAATTACTCAAAGGCCGTAATCATGAAATGATATTCCCACAAATCAATGAAATTAAACATTGCCAAATTAAAGAACGACGACCTCGACTGAAATATTCTTATGACATTTCAGTAACCGGCCGTTGCTCCTGCCGTCTCTGCAATGTCATCGGACTATTCGTTCTGCAGCGAAGGAGGCTTCGACGAGCTCTCGAGTTCTTCCGATTCCGGCTTCGACGTGAGCTTCGAATCGCCGAAACACGAAATACCGACGGACAGCCTCTTCACGCCGATCAAAGAGGAGAAGCGGAAAAAGACGCGGAGCACACGCTGCAAGAGTCCCACGCAGGTAGAAAAAAAAACTCACTAGAGATGGGAGGACGTATAATAGAATGAAGATTAAAAAATATCGTTCAGCCGTAAAAATAATTTAATCGTCGATTTATCAAAAGAAAGTCGCGCTGTACACTTTTCGCGCAAAAAGAAATCCAGGAGACTTCAGGGGAACGATATCCGGTTTTCATCGAGCAATGAGATAGCGAGAGAGAACAAAAATAGGAAGAACAGAATATCCCCGCGCGATATTCAATGACAATAGCCGCAAGCCCAATGATCGTACAATATCCTCCTCTTCCTCTTCCTTTTCAGGTGCTCCGTTTGAAAAGGAACCGTCGCATAAAGGCGAACGATCGCGAGCGCCACAGAATGCACACGCTGAACGACGCCCTGGAACGCCTACGGATGGCCCTGCCCACGTTTCCGGAGGATACGAAATTGACGAAGATCGAGACGCTGCGCTTCGCTCACAACTACATCTGGGCGCTCTCGCAGACCCTGGGCAACGCGGAGAGCGGCGAGATAACCGTGAACGTGGGCAACGTGACGGTCAGCATCGGCGAGAACGGGAACATGATCACCTCTTCGACGGGAAGCTGCGCCGTGGCGGCGCAGAAGAGGCTGGGGCCGGCGCATTCGGCGTTCCCCTATCCTCAGGAGCGATTCATGCCGGAGTGGCAGGAGTACGATTGCTACAGCGACCAGAGCATCAGTCCACCGGTGCAATATCAACCCTGTTTCGATCAGAGGATGTACTCCCACCACGCGCAGCATCAGTTGCCGACGCCTCATCATCACATGGCCACGGGACATCACAACAATATGTATCAGTGCTTGTAAAATGACTCTGTGATGCTTTTGCTCTGACTGCAGTCGAAGGAATCCACCTGCCAGATTCGTCGATCACGATCATCGTGCGTTCTACCTGCACGGCCACAGCAATACAGCGATACGGGAGTCGTTTCCCGCAGGGTCGAATCGGTAGACAGCGCCCCGGCGCAACGCGAGAGGGTGCGTACGGCTGTCGCCTTCTTCCCGATCTCGTGGGAACGCGCAATAACCCGATGTGACGTCAGATGGTAATTTCATAAAGTGTCGGTATACTCGAAGTGGTGGCATAACTCGGTGGGTGCGAGAAGTTTCTCAGGTTCACTGTGCCGCTGATATGATCATGGACTGACAGGGAAATACGAGTGACGCGTTAACTCGATGATTGTGAACTTTCGTTTAAATTGATCCGGAAAAAAAAGTAACACGAGCGAACGTAAGGTTCCCAGAAATGGAGTTGAACAGATTTGCAATGCCGTCAGTCGATGCCGATCTTCACTGTGATGATGCAATAATCAATTTTACCCATAAATCGTACAATTTTCACGAGTGCCTCGCAAAGGTTATGATGATTTTGGAAATAACGATATTCTTATAGATATCGTCCGCCTTTAATCCGTACAATAGGTAGCCGAAGGGGAAGATCAGGGAAAAGGTGAAAATTCTAGGAGGGTATTATTTTTCCAACGTCACTCCGCGCCGTGTAAATTTTCGCGCGATCGACGTCCGTGCTACGATTAAGGACTGTATAAAAAAGATGGAAGAAAGTGATGATTCTAAAGATTATCGTTATCTACTTGTAAGTAAATATTATATTTGACGCGAAACTAGAAGTAAGACTCCTCGATCGTCCCTCGCCGATGCAAGTCAATGTCTTACTTTTGTTTTGACGCCTGTTTAGCAATCCAAAAACCCGCGAGAGAGTTTTAAGGGTTTTTTCTTCGCGCGTAGGATTTAGTTATCAACGCAACGTGCCGCTTACGGTTCCTCTTTGATTCTAGTCATCGATGTTAAATTAACGATCTCTACTTATTTTTACGTCGCCTCGATCTCAGTAATATTATCGTTTTCCATTTTCCGGAACATTATTATTTTCTCAATTTAATAGTAATAACGATACGCCTCTTACCAGTGCTCTTATCCCGACGGAACTGTCGATCCCAGGGAACATATATTGTACAGAATTTATACTTTACCAATAAAGCGTATTTTATCTACAGAATTTCGACGATTAACGGCGTCTTTCTCGTGATTGCAGTGAGCGCGGCGAGCGAAATTGCACGTTTCACGATCGCTGCGTTATTCGGCAGGCGGGAGTGCCTGCCCAATCCACTTTACAGGAATGAAGCTGCGTTCGGGAACGAGGGCGCACGTGGCGGGTCGCGTGTCTTTTGTAAAAATCACGGCGGGACAGATGTATCACAAGTTCGAAACCGAAAATACCCCACCCGCTCCGTCTAATCCGGCCGATTACATCTCCGTCATGATCACGATCAGATCCTTTATTTTTGTGTTTTTCAGGTGTCACGGAAAATCGGACGGACGTTCGCGAAGCGCCTATGTATAATTTCATTTCTCGGTGGAAGTCGCCCTTTCGAATTACCGGACAGAGTGAGAGCACGAGAACGCGCATTTCCATGACAAGGGCTGCGGGTGTTTCCTTTCGCGGTGCAGCAGCCGAGTGTTAGGATAATAAATAGGCAATGTCTGCCGTTCTCGGTGAAACGAAGAGAGCGGCGGGGGAATCTATCAAAATAAGGTCGCGGTGGGTCGAGAATGGAACGATAATATTTTGCACCCCAGTTGCGCAAAGCTCTCGTCGACGAGGAAAGTCTTGTTTTCCTTGGCGATGCGCAGTCGACGAGTTGCAGCCGCGCTAAAGTATCGCCGATGAGTTCGTGAATTTCTCTCGATCTCGCTAATAGTGCCTCCGCACTAAGGACCGATCGATTCGTCGCGCCGCTCTCGGCATCCGATCAATAATTTCGAATACAAGGCCTATTTGCAAACAGCTCGCAAGCTGCGACGAATCCGTTAGCACGCTCGATCGTTTCCCCAAATCTCACCAATAATGGTAATGATTCAATGGCGCTATTATGTCGACGATATATCGATGTGTACCCAGCGCGCCGCGACAGACGGGCTACGGGGCTATAGAGGCGTCGGATTTTGGGGGATTTCAATCGGTTTTTGCCTCGCGTCAACGCGATCCGCCGATTCTTGCGTCTATAATGGGAGACGCGCGACGGCGTCTAGGGGATTGGAAAAAGGGGAAAGCAATGAAGCTCGCCTAAATGAAAAAAATAGATCGATGGGAGAAAAATATTTTATTTTCAGTTACACGGATCTTTTCGCTTCTCTCGAATAAATATACGTATTTTCAGGGGTGAGTTATTCACAAAAATCGTATCAGTCTTCCGCTAATTGAAGACCTTGGGACCAGAAGGGGACATGCCACCAAACAAAGTTTTGGAGAAAACGTCATTTTCAACTTATTCTCAAATCGTGAAATCCAGGTTTTAAATTTTTATCGAAAATAAGGTCAACATTTGTTTGGAACTATGTAATTAAAAACAGAACAGAGGCCTTACAGTTTTTGTTTTTAACTTAAACTCATGTTCGACAAAATTGTGGCTTATCCCCTTCTGGTCCCGAGGTCTTCAATTCTTCTCTTGTGCTTCTTCTCCCTTCGTAGCTCCGAGGGATGCTGCGACGAGCCGAGTGTCGAAATAAAAAATACATCGCATCGAATGTCCAATTTTCATCTGCACCAGCAGGCCGAGACGCAGTGATTTCGCCTCGATCGACCTTTCGTTGGGTCGTTTCCGTCGAGTGCACATATCGATCGTACCGGGCAATGCTCATTGTACCGGGGTGCTGGTCTGTACGGTGACATACTGGTGGCTGACGGAGGTGCTCCCCCGTGGCGCGCAAGGGGCGACGGGGTACCCCGGCTAAATTCGTCAGGGCAGGGGACTACGTTTTCCTAATTCACGAAAATTCGTAAAATTACCCTGACCGATCGCTGAGCACTTAATCGATGATTAACGACCGTGACTCGCGCCGGTGTACGTCGAATCGAAAGCAGGACGGCTCCCCTCGGGATGGAGAGATCCTCCGTGCTCTTGAAAATCATTGAAAACTACTTTCCCCGTATAGAGAATAATTTTACATTTTTACGTCGGGGCTCCTCGATTGACATAACGCAGCTTAATGCCGTTTCTCCCTAAATTGCGATTCGCTAAAAACGACAATCTCATTATACCAAACCTGTTCCAGTCGGGACCCTTGTTTACCCTGACTGAAAAAAAAATAAAAAATTAACACGAACCACGAACAAAAATTCTGTTTGACACACATTTCCGCATCCATCGGCGTCGTATTTCGGCATCTGTTTAGACCAAAAGGTAGGGGTAGCCCGACCAGCTTTTCCATTGTAAGTTGGCATTTGCAAGCCTTTGTGGTAAACCACCAACAAAGCGTACCGACTACCAGTACAGGGTAGTTCAGTCTCGCCCTCTCCCCCCCCCCTCCATCTCTCTCTCTCTCTCTCTCTCTCGACCACCATCGATGACGATTCTCTATCTCGCCATATCCGTATGTGAAACGCGCGACACGCAGGGTCTACTAAAATATGGAAAGCCGTGTATTTGCCTTCCCTATTGAAACTCGAGCCTCGCATGGATCCCTTTAATCAGACGGGAGCGGGATTATCGTTCACACTATGTGCTTCGGCAGACACCTTCTTCAATTACGGTATTAATGAAAATAAGAGCCTAGAAAATTATTTTTTTTATATTGCATTCCGTTTTGAAATTTTCTAAATATCAGCCATTACCCAGCTTCCCTTTCTTCTATATACTCGTAAATCAATTCTGACGCGATTGTTCGATTTCTCGTATCTCTTCTTTCTTATTTATCAGAGTGCTTAGCGGTCGGAGACTTCTAAACAATCTAAAATATAATCCGAAAATTTTACTTTCGAATTTCACTCCACATACACATTACACGTATGGAGAAGTACCTATTTCTTATATCGATATGCGAACGAACGATTCACATGTCGTTGCATCGATTCCGGACGTTCACCCCCCGCTTTCAGGATCCTCTCTCATTCTCTCTCTCTCTCTCTCTTTTGTTTCGTCTTTTCATCGCGATCAGAAATGAAATCCGGGCCCGGATTGCCCGAGGACGTCTATCCTCGAACGCGCGCGATTGGTCGACGGATATAGTCGGTTGGCAGGAACTTGACAATGACTCTGCAGCGGGATATATACGATGAAGTTTGACTCGCGATGGAAATATAGGGGACAGATGTCTATGGGGAGGGGAGGGGGGTGGGGGGCAGGTGTACCCCAGTATACGCGTGCCAACCAACCCCCCACTGCGACGCCATTCAAGACTATAATTTACTTGAAGAATGCCCCGCGCGGCATTCATCCACGATGACGTACGCTCGAGATCGAAAACCAACAACCCTCCGTGCGGTGATTTTGCTCGTTTGATTTTACGCTGAATCCTTAGCGCGGAATCGAGGTAAAATTTGTTCGCAAATTTCAAATTTTCCATCCGGAGTTGCACGGGGAATAAAATTAGCAGTAATATTGCTAGGCGCGCAGTTTAACATCGCGCGCCATGGAATTCCGCGCGATTCTCCTTCCCGCTGCAACTCGTGTGTATCAAGTTGGTATTATTGTTTTCAAAGTATAAATATACGAAGAGTGGATAGACGCATCGCACAGCGAATCAACTCGTCCCGTAATATTAACTGCAAATAGGGTAGGGTGGGGGTAGGATAGTTGTGCCACTTTTTCTTGGCACAGAAAAGAATTAGCAATAATATTGCTAGAAGCACAATAAAATATTGCTCCTCTCCTCAATCAGCGACATTTATTACTATACTAAAATATCTAACATTGGTAAATGTAAAAGCAACACATTATTGCTAAGTATTACAACGATATACTGTTCTAAGATATCGAAGCAATATATGGTACCTAAGCAATGTATTGGTAAGTATAGCAACGATTAATTACTGTCAGGTCTCTGAGCAATACGTAATTATTAACATTGATCTACAAAAAAATATCGTTAATACTTTCAGCGATATTTCTTGAGACGAGTTAGTTACGAAACATGAAAGTCACTTAAACTTTTTTAAATGGAACGCGCTATCTTTATTCTTACTAAATGTATAGATCTTATCGGGACTAATAAAAATGGTATAAAGCGTAATGACCGTATGTTCAACCGTTTGCGAGACATTGTTGTTATTTCTGCAATATTTCTTATCCAAATGTATATTGCAATTCTTAAAACAATTATATTGTTATAATATATCAGCAATATTTCATTGATAGATCGGCGATAATTTTCTTGTTCGGGTATTGCAGAATAGCTATACTTACTACGTTTCATAGCAATAACATATTCTTTCATATAGCAATATTATAGTGCTTCGATAATAATTAATCATTATTGCTGCTATAGCGTGATAAATATTTCTGCAATACTTTTATTGTTTGGTCAACGATGGTTTCTTGTTCTGATAGGTAATAGAGTTTAGCAATACTTGTTTAGTGATAATATATTTTTTCATATTGCAATGTATTAGTGCTCTGATAGCAATCACAATAATTGCCGCTAGTGCAATAATATTTCTGCAATATTTTTCTTGCTAGTTCGACGATACTTTTTTTTCCGTGTGAATAATTTTGAAACGTCATGAATTCGGCGTAGCGGCGATTTTTAATCCGATTCACTTTTAAAGATGGATGAAATTCACAATCAGACGCTTGAGAAGAAAAGGCACATATATATACATACATACGTCCGCTTAATCAAAATAAAAAACGTGGGTGGTCCGTACCTACGTCGTTTTAGTTTGTACATCTGGTAGAGTGCGAGGGGTTGTATCAAACGCTCTGACACTTTTGAACCAGCCTTTAATCACATGTAAAACCGGGATTAAAGCCGGTGATAAGACCCAGTTCGACAAATCATTGATTTTGCCTCATCGCTGCGAGGGCGGTATTTCGTTGGGTAGGATTACGTTGGGATTACGCGAGAGCGCTTCGAAGTACGCGCAGTATTTGATCTCGAATATTGCATTGCGCGCGCGCGCGTGTGCGGCCGAGTGAGTTCGTTTCGTTTTGGGGGAACCGCGATTTGTAATTCGTCCTTACATCACTAAACGAGTAGAAGAACGTCACGCTGCGAGACCGCGCGTAAATGCAGCAGCACACGGAAATTTCATCAAGGGACGAGTCCCGAGAAAAAAATTAATTAGATAAATTTGAGCGATTTTAGCTGAAAGGACGTGCCGTTACTATATAAAATTGTATAGTGCCGCAGAATTAACGGAGCGGGATATATCGAGTTTCCAAAAACCTCGAAAATATTTCGTGCCAGCCGCGGGTCATCGCGTAAAATTGAATCGCGAAGCCCGCAGCCGCCTTTCTCCTGCAATTTCCAAGTGGCCCGTCGAAACGCGCAGTAACTTAATATCGCGGCCGCCGTAGAAGTCCCCATCATCGCGTTTCAATGAAAGGACGTTGCCTGATTTCACGGCCGCGTTACTTTAGTGAATGGCGCGTCGACTGTGAAGTGGCTTCCCGAAAAACGCGGACCAGCGGTCAGTTAACCGTGAAAGATGAAAATTCTGTCGAAACAACGTTGGCTAACGGTTGTACGAAACAATCATTCTTCTCCTCCGTTCACTCTCGATCCAGACGATTCTCTTCGTGCTTTTGCCAAACTTATTCTTTTTCCCCTGAATCGATTCAATGATTGTCCGAACTATTTCGAATTTTATTTTTACTTTGCATGATAAACATCCATACACGATGAAATCCCACACGCGCGGATACACGATCGCGTAATCACAACGCATCTAAATTCGTCACCTCTCTCTGTCCCCCGTTGACGACGACTCGGTCTCTGCGGACGGAACCTTTAAATATGCAATGTTATTCCTACACTTTACACGGTGTCCGTCCATAAGCAGTCAAGTGGTACCGTAGCTCGTGCCCCATACGAATTCCGTCCTTCTCGCACCCCCAAAATCGTGGCCCCCCCCCCCCCCCCCTCTCGAACCCCAGTTATAGTACTGGCAGCTCATTAAACACCCACAGCACCCCTCGCGTCCACCCCTCACCCTGATTTAACTATTGTTTAGCACGCGTGTGTGAGTTCGTACATACGTGCATGTGTACGGACGCGTACGTCATGTACGGAGGTGGTGGGGCCGCCGGATACCCCCGACAAGCCATCTGTCCGTATTTCGGAGCGGCGTACGTACGAATGGCAGTGGCTCTTTGCCTTGATACACTGCCGACTGCTGATGGACTCCGATTTTGGCAGACAGGCTTCGAGGATGTAAGATGGAAATGATTCTTTAAAATCGTGAAAAAATAGAGCGTTGATGAAATAAATGTTACTGAAAGTATATTTAATTTGATAACAGACTCGTTGTCTCGTATAACTATATATATGTATGCGATTCTTCAATTTCATTTATTTAAATGCAATAGATTTACCTGTGCCATTCAAACAAAAATTTGTTCCTTCACATTCATCACCGATTATTGAAAGTTTAATACCCATGCTCGAATATCGATGCGATGAAAGTTGAGAACCGCTCGGAATACAGAAGTGACGTGTCGCTCGCGGGCGGTACGCGTACACCGGCTCTAGCTTTGATTGTGATCGTTGCAACCCCCACATCGGGCTCGACCACCCCTTCTTCGCTACGACGCTGCACTACATTATTATTTCATAACAATCACACCGCGTACGGGCCGATAACTGTTATGTTAGGAACCTTTACGGCCCGCTGGGCGAGTCGCCGGTTAAGGGAAGGATTAAAAGTTAAACACGCGAAGGCAACTCGATCGAATTTCGTCGATTCGGAAACCCTCACGCGCACACATACGCGAGTTTCCTCAAAATCACCTCTTAAACCCGTTACCCTTCACTTTTGTATATCTCACACTCAAAAAAATTTGGCTACAACCAGAAAATTATAGTAATTGCAGTGATAATTTTCTTCGCAATGGCAAGAATTCTTGCTACGCTAGCAATATTTGTCTAGTTGTGTCTGAGGCAGCCAGAAATATAGCTGGATTAGCTAAATACTTTTTTCAGTGCACTATCAGCGCTGTAATGACATCCACACTCGAAGGCTAGGCGAAATAGTAATCAAAACACACAGGAGAGTCCAAACTCTGGACGGGAGAGGTTCAACGATCACTTGTCAATAGTCAGCCGAGCTGTGCGGTAGACCGTGACGCCTCTGTACTAACCGGCCTAAGCATCGCATGACGGTTTGATCAAGTGACGAAAATCGGACTTTTAAAGAATCGATGATCAATGACCTAACTAGTGGACCGACGAAACATTTCTAAATGTCTGACGAATTGTATGTTTAATTTTTGAAGCATATTCCATTCCGTGAAAATACTTCAAATGTCTTTAACTTTTACTTTACTTTTACTTTACTTTTTTTATAAAATATTTGGTTGAAGAAAGTGAGAACGAAAGGAAAAAGAAAACAGGAAAGGGGAGGAGAAAGTGAAATTACAGTTTACCAGTGTCAATTACCAACCGCGATGTGGACAGGACAAACCTCGTGCCGCTTTTTAATTGAGTTTTTCTCGTCGATGTAATCCGAGAGGATGGACGGTGGTCCGTCTGTCCGTCTGTTGGATCATCTGTCGAAAAGGTTGGATTTCGTTTACCCCTTCTCCTCGTTCGTAGCCGGACAAAAAGTTAATTAAATCATCTGCCGGGAGGGATTGTTAAAGGGTTTTCGGCTCTTGCCGAGGACCCATCTTACCCCAGTGCTTCTCTCCTCTTCCTGTTTCCCCAGAAATGTGCATTTCAACATTTATATCTCTCGATTCCTTTTCAATATCAAATGAGTATTGTGGTATTTTAAAAATTGCTATATTCTACGATTGGATTATCGAAGAGAAGAGTATGTTAAACAAAAGTTAAGTGGTTTTAGTAACTCTACAACTTTTGTTCGAGGCATTTTCCTGTGCGACAAGCCAATATCGCGAGTTACAGCGATCTTTACCGCGTACGTTCCTCCATTCCCGAGCCCCTCCGTCGGATCTTCACACGAAACTCGAATTTCTCACGTGCGCGAAAAATCGATATCAACGATTTCTATACGGAGCCACCCGCGCGCGTTCGACAGATTTATTTATTTTCCTTTTCGAGAGCGCGGACCACCTCGAATCGACCACCCCGAAATCACGAAGCGAGACGCGCGCTAAGTGGAGGAAAAAGCGGCCTCTTTGAAATCCGCCACTCGCCGGAAAGATCAGAGGGGCCGCGTGGAAGGATTTTCGCGCTTTTGACCCGCCACTAAACCTCCGAAGCGTTTCCTACGCATGAAATTTCTCGAATCGCGTCTGATACGTTGTAACTATATCTTGTTGCGCGTAAGAATCGAAGTACGCCGCGAGATATCCGCGCTTCGGGAAATCGAATCGACGATCCTTTTGATCCACCATTCGCGGCGTTTCGAAGGGACCGTCGTCAATCCGAGCGTGAGATTCTCGAGGATGAATTTCCTTATTTTTTTCCTACCGATCTATTGTAACCCCCACCGTTCATCGTAGCTGTAGATGCATTTAATTATTTACTCGTTGGGGGAAAAATTAAAAGGCGGAAGAAATCGCGGTTTGATGCATTACGACTGCAGCTGCTACATCCTTACTTTAATCGTATTATATGTGATCCCCGTGATCGATACTTGAAAAAAAAACCGGAAAACTTCAAGAAACCGTATATACATATTTATAAAAAAAGGACAGATGCTTTACTTCTTTATCGGTTCCACCGTTTCCTCTACCCGGATATTCGAAAAAAAAGGTCCGTGAAACAGTTTCCTTCCCGAATCATTAATTTCGTCATTTACAAATCGGCTGTGCTCACTGTTGGCTTTCACGGCGGCCAGACCGAATTTTCTCGAACCCCATGGCCGACGCAGAGAACGACTCCGCACACACAGGGCCGTGGCGAATTGATTCGACGCGTTGTTGTTGGAACCGCGTTACCCAAGGGGTGCGCGCTAACTTGCTTGGACCACCGATTGTGCAATTTCAAGCTATTTAAGCTATTCGACGCGATTTATTTCCCGGAAAATTTCGGGCCCATTTGCATGTGGACGCGCATGAAATTCTGTCGTAGGATGATCGGGAGTATCGTACAGAAAATTTGAAAAACAAATCTGCACGTGCCCGGGAGATATAGAAATTTTAAAGGAACGTCCGAATAAAGTTTTTATTAAAATATGAAATGCACGGTATATGTTTAACGAGGGATTTCTGTATTTTACACGGACTACCAACGCCTAAGGCTTCCGAAACCTCAAGTCTTTCCTATAACGAGATTTGGTCGCGTTAAGGCAAAAGACGCTTGTCCCTCGATGTAAAGCCCTTTGAACTGTGTCCTTAATATACAAAGAACGAGATCGAAACGAAATCGAAGACTGAGTAAAACTCAAATCACTTCTCAAAAATACACGGAGAGAAATTTTCATTAAAAATTACCATGAAATTCACGTAACCATGAGACATGATGTCAGCGATCAAATTTTCACACATGCTTCAGGGTAAAATTGACTGCTTCTTTTCTTTTCAAGAAACAAATGACTGAAATAGAACGAAGGATAAATAAATTTTACCATGGTCTACGGTAAAAATTTGGTTGTTAACATCATGTCCCATGGTTACGTGGTTTTCGCGTTAATTTTTAACGAACATTTATCTCCGCGTAGAAGATAAAAATACATTCTTCTAAGTTCCCGCGTAAAATGTATCTCGAAAGAATAAATGTATCCATAGAACTGATATATTATATCTAACGCGTTTGAATATGATAGGTTAAAAAATTTCCGGCCAATTACCCCTGTAGGCATACGTGGATGATAGGGAGCATTCACGTGGTGCGAGTATCACACGCGCCACGTGGCCGGCACGTGGCCGGATGGACCGCGTATACGTTTGTTATTCCAACGCATCTTTAACGGGGCAAAGTTGGTGTCGATTTAACGCGGGATTACTCGTGGATAGGATAGGAAGTGATAACACGATAAAATAATAATCGTATTATTCGCTTATGCGTAACGCGGCGCGTGTCATTTCGAGAGCGCTCAAAGGAAAGGTAATGAAAAACCAGGATAAAGGCTGCAGGGTATTATTTTCTTTAAACTTTTTTATTTTGCATGTCATATGGTAGAGAGAGAGAGGTACTTATATATATAGTTATCCAAATGTATTTAGAGAACTATCAGTAGAGCGGCACGAGGGATTCGCACGGGTATTTCGTATGACACGCGTAATCCCCATTGAAGATCACTGCATAGGATGCATTCATATGAGAACATCTATCATAAATTCCTGCCCGCGGGAAATAATGGAAAAATTTCCAACAATTTTTTCTCATTAATTTGCTCCAAAATTGAAATAGATCGAGATCTTTCCATATATGTAAATATTACTGTACGAATTTCCATTCAGAAAACTGCTACTTTAGTTCAATTTGAATTTAAACTTTGACATTTTCCCAGAAATTCTAGGATTCCACCGTCGAGCCTATCACCCTTCAAAAATACATGAAGATCGTTCCCAATATTTCCCACAGGTCGGAGGATCAACTTGTTACGCCCTATCGATCTCCTTTTTTTTTCTAAACAAACCACGAATTAAAGTATCACGGTAGCCACGTGTCGAGCTCGCGGCACACGTGACCCGGTGCCGGCAACGCGTGTTCGGATGGGAAGACGACTTAACGCCTTCGCCACGTGACACGATGCGTCGCAGCAACCCCCACCGAGAAATTGATCGTGACCAAGTTCGCGCCGCGTGCACGTGCGCCTGGTCGTTCGCCCAAAGTGGGCGTAATTGAGATATCATAGCCAGTTTCACGCAGGAGTGAGATTCCCGGCTAATTCGGCCGGCTTTATCCCGAGACGCCACGTGCCGACGGATAGCGAGTAGAGGTGGTGGTCAGGGTGCGCGTTGCTCGAATAGAGGAGGCACGACGAGGGGTGTCGGTATTTGTGTGACGTATAATTTATCGCATCCCGCGAAAGTAGAACAACTTTGCTCCAATTCTTCTCGCGGGTAAAATGCGTAGCAGTGGCGGAGGAGGCGATTCGGGGTGAGATTCCTCGTGAATAAATTTATCAGACCGCAATGGGTCGACGAAAGAACCATGAGCACACTACAAAATAAAGCTCAGGGACCGAATTAAAGCTCGCCGCGGGTTGTGTATTCGCGACGAAGCGTCGGTAAATGTTTGCACCACGTGAAACGCCGGGGGTAGTTTGCCGGGGGTTTCAATTAGAGCGCATCCAACGTGCATCCTTTGAATAAAATATTTTCCCCGTGCGAGTAACCGCGGTGGAACGAGAGTTTCGAGCTCAGACAAGAGACAGCCACTTTCTCTTTTTTTTCATTTTACATATGCATGTAGATAAATATATAATTCGACTTTGGATTTTTACAGATTCCCAAATACCCTCAATTGTTGACTTTAACAGAGATCGCATCATTTTTACGAATTTTATTTCGAATGTACCTCATTCTTACATGTAACAATAATTCGAGGGGAAATATTATTCGGGCTTCGACCTCTGGCAGGTGAGCCAATCCGAGCGAGTAACGCCTTTTGACGTTAACGCCGGGGCTCTTATGTGCGAGGCCACCATACGAGTAAATGCATTCGGCTACAAAAGGCCAGATTTTAATCTCCCGCATTAGTTCCTGGTTACCGGGGACTATTACCATTATATTTGCACCGCGCGGCTATATCAATCCATTGTTTCACTTATCTGATTTGTCGTCATCGGGGACGTAGCCGAGTTGCTCTCCCTTTACTCCCCGCGATGCTTTTACAACGGATTTCTCGACGCCACTCGAAGCGTGCAATTATCGCGATGAGGAATCTGCAATCGTTTCGAGGGTGCGCCGAAGCATCAATTGATCGATACTCTCACCTTGTTTCCACTGTGTCTTATTTTTCCGAATTCCTTTAATCGTCGTCGAACGACGTCACATAATATACTAGATGCAACGCGCCGCGAGCCGTAGTCCTATCCTAGAAGAATAATCCCCCGAATACAACGGGAATCTTTTGTTCCTATAGCCCGCTCCGATCCGACCAGCCGAATCTCGAGGGAATCGTTGCGTATTATATTCCAGTTCACCCTCCTAGAAATGATCATTATCTCTTTAGGACACGCGATATACCCTCGGTAACGCTGGCATCATGGCTTTCGCGTGCTGCATGGGGTGTCCACGTAAGATGGCACTTGAGGGATGCGAAATTTTCCAACAGGGTTTAGCGAACCACGACCTTTCGAGTTTCATAAAAGATCGCCGAGAAAAAAAGTTTGGAAGCAAGTAACGTCCGCGCAGAGTTTGTGCAGCGCGGCCAGAGTGTACTCGCGATATCGCAGATGTCTATCGAGTTCTACCGGCCACTCCAAAATGAAGCGAACCGTCGAACACGGGGCCCGGTGGGGCTCTCCAGAAGTAAAACAGTTGCCGGTTACGATAAAATAATATGAAGGAAAAAAGTGCACGCGCCATTGCTCCTCTTGAAAGGTACAGCGGGGTGGGATGGATGCTGCGACGTCGACGCGGAGGGTCGTAAATCTATGGAGATTGCGGTGTCCACTCGTGCAGCGTCGAGCAAACAAAATAAAAGTCCTGCTCTCTCGATTCGATCGCCTGGATGTAAGAGAGACTTCTATTTTTCTGTATATCTTCTCTTGCACTCTTCCTTGATAATTCATATTATACATATCATATCGCTACCGCGTTAACTCTGTATATCTTTTTGGAACGATCGAAATCTCTCTGCAATCAAACTCTCAACCAACTCATTCGATGAACTTTTTCGTGTTGATTCCAAAAATCATAGATGTATTCGAGAAAATCTATAAGGAACGACCAGATGTCGATGATTCTTTATGAAGAAATAATTTTCTTGTACGGGAAATTATCGGTATCTTGTATTTCCTTTGAAATATCGACAGAATAATGAAGATTTTCGTAATCAGCTTGAAAAAATACATAATACAGGGCAGTCGAGTGGTCGATTTAAGATTTTCATGTTTCCGAAAAATTGAAAAAAATTATTAAGTACCTCTTAACATTTTCGCGAAAGTCGAAATCTCTGGAAACGAATTCTCGACCACCCTATCATAGATTTATTGAGGAAATCTCAGAGGAAAATTAAGATATCGGTAACTTTATGAGGAGAAATGATTTTCTCACGCATTACGATCGAGCGATCGATTCGCAAGATTTCGATGTTTAGCAAAATGTCAAAGGATGGCCAACATTTTGCTGAATCGAATGATTAGTTTTTAAATCAACTCAATTTGTTTATCTGTACGGAATTTCACGTCGAACAGTTCCCTGCAAAAGGAACCGGTTTCCTCGGGGCATGTTGCTCTACGTTAAAGAGGCAGGAGGGGAATAAGCGAGAGGAAGAGCGACAAAAATAATGTACATAACAATGAGCGCGAAGGAGGGAGAGAAACTGATTGCAAGAGAGGGTTCTCGAGGCCTACCCATACACGGTCATAAAAAAAAGGAGTACGCAACCTTCGACTGTCCCATTCCATTCCCCATTAGAGTATATGCCCCTCTTTGAAGTCGTAAGTGCAGTCTGAAAAAAGGAAGCAAAGCCGCGCCCTCTCGACGCACCGAACGAACCTCGCGATCGAGAGAAGGAGAAGATTGCAACGCGAATTCCCGAGAGGCTGGAGCGGAGACCGGACCATCGGTCGTACGGGATATACGGGACGGAATAAAAATTGTAACGTTTTTCCCGAAAACAAGTTCACCCCTCTTTCCGGAGCACCGGCGCGGCGCCCCCTAGTCGAGCCACCCTCCAATGACAGTTTCGTTTCGAATAGATTTTTTTTGTCTTCTTTGTGACCGGGGCGGTACCTGCCCCAGCCTTGTCCCCTAGGACGTCTTTCCGCTCGGACGCGTGCGAAGAATGACGACGTTGCCAGGGGCATGCAGGGAATACACGCGTGTAATCCCATCCGAGATTATGAACTCGAACGAAGCTAGATGCTAAATAGATTGTAACGAGGGCGTGTTAAATGATATACCTGTTCAAGACTCGGAGGCGCGTGCCCGTTTGTATAACTACTGTAGATGAAAGACTGACAATTCTCGTTTGTTTTTCAGTATCCGAGGACGAATGCATCGTTAGGATTGGCCGAGCCGTAGAACTGTGGCATTAGTCGACAACTCGCGAAGAGGACAGGCAGGCTCCGAGTGGAGCTCAGCGACCGGAATAGTCGCTCGGATAGCGAAAGGTCCCGGATTCGAGTACTGGTCCAGTTCCCCGTGCCCCATTTTTTCCGCGAGTCCGCATTTTCGATTGTGGTCCAGCAGTGCGAACGGAAAACGCTCCGTTTTTCTGACAAAGATCCCAGAGGAGAGGCGAAGAGCCAACAAAAAAGTACCGGGTGTGAAAATCCCCGGCGAGCTTGTTGGCTAAACACCCCGACGATAAGTGAGCCGAAGCCACGTCGTTTGGCGTGAAAAAAAAGCGATATTACGAGAGCATACAGCTACCGCGCCGCGTCCTTTTCGACAGCTGGCTCAACCGGACCGTGAGTAACGCTCGGGATCGGAACCAGATTTCTGGAAGACTGCCCCGACAGTTATGCTAATTGAACGGAATATTGATCAGGTGTTTGTCGAGGTGGATGCGTAAATGGAATACCCGGACGGTTCGTTGTGGTCGAAGGGAGGAGCGGCTAATACGTACTGCGGATGTTCCTTGTTCTGTTCCAACGGGAATTAATCGCTCACTATATGGAAGCAGTCAATGACCGATTAACGAGAGAACGATTGGCTGACGTCAGCAATGAGTTTTAGGGACGTGATAAGACAGTGGCTGCGAAAGGTGATTGGCATTTTTGGGAGGGTGGAAAATAATTTTTCTCTCTTTCATCTTCTCCGCCGTTAGCCTCGTACTTCAAATTAACACGGAGGGTCTACCTCGGAAAGCCAGTCGAAAAAATGACAGAAATCATTGCGGAACCACCGCAGAAATATCAAACCCACCTATAACCCATCCCTCTAAACGCTTTTTCGAGCTGTCACGGTCTTAAGGGATTACACGTCGATTACAAGGCTCAATTTTAAACTTCGGCCCTGGCGAAGCAACCCTTTGTGGGTTACTCTATGGTTTTACGATCAGTCACCCATGCTTTGACGTGGCGAAGGGGTTGCCCGGCCCGTTTCGAAAAGCGGATTACGCTTCTTTTTTCATCTTCCTCGATTCCGGCCCATCGATAGCGGAGTGACGGGTGAGATCTCGTGATCGATGGGGGTTTCGCTCTGTGCTCTTTACAGAACTCCTCCTTTCGGGATGCGCGAAAAAGGGATACACCGTATCGAGAGGCTTCTCTTTCTCTCCCTTCGACAACCCCCGTCGCCAGTGCGGCAATGCGGTTTCACGCGTTCTCCGGGCTGCTTTTTCGCTTTCCCGAGCTTTTGTGGCAATTTAGCGAGAGTCACTCTGTTTACATTGACCTCAACCCTTCAGCGAGAGAAGTGGGCGTGTCTCTGGATGAGCTCGAGGGGATCGCAACCGGTTTTTGAAAACGGGATGGCCGCGGAAACACCATGGCTGATGTATCCTTTTGCATAAAATTGGTAAAAAATATAACTGAAATTGTCATAACGGGTGTCCTTGCAATTAAAAATAATTTCTCTCTTCGTCTTTTCAGCGAAGATCATCCGAACACGAGAAGCGCGAGAAGCAGAAGCGGTTCACGAATCTGCAACGCGTCCTCCATGAACCGCTCGGTACTTAGTGCGTACTTAGAAACTTAGAAGGCCCCTCCAACGTACTGCGAAGGTGCCCCCAGCTTTTTTTTTCAGTATGAATGATGATGTATGGATGTTGGCTGGATGCTAGGGGCTCGCTAAAGGGTTCCATTGTTGCACCCCCTGGAGAACCAACCCTCTCCCCGCAGGGGAGAACTACGTGAAATATTACTACCGAGCAACAAACTGCATTCTGCAGGCTGTATACTGTTAATTTTATGCCCGATTTTTTTTTCTACCCACTCGATCCACTCCCCCCTTTTCCGCTGCCGACCCTCGCCGCTCTTCTCCTCCTCCTCTTCCTCCACCTTCGCGCGAGTTTCAATTTTCCTCTCCGTGTTTCGCCACTTTCCCGCTCCACCATACTTTGAGAATTTTTAGGCAGAATTCTCTCCCTACCATTCAACCCTCCGACAGAATTATGCACGACGTGTTTAGGTAGAATAAAAGGCGAGCCTAGCGCACCTAGGATTACCGAATCCGTAATTCGATCGGCCTCGGGGGCAGGGAATATTCATAGAGGACGACGATGTTGCAACCCTTGAATTCCGCGAGAACAAAAGGTGACCGCAATTAATAGGGCCCGAAATCGGAGACCGCTCCGCGGGCGATATGCAAATCCGATCGGACACGGTTTTAGAAATTCGCCGCGGCCCTTCGCCCGTCTCCTCGACAAAGCGTGACTCCCGTACCAACAATGGGAAATAATAAACCGTGATAAATAGCCGGGCAAATACAGGACGATCGAACTGGTGCCGCAGTGGCCTCGCTCCAGGTGCTCACGGTTCCGGATCCTCGAATAAATACGCTCTGCAAATAGCGAAGGATCGGCGAGCCGGTATACGCTCCGCGTGTGCACGGCAAGGAAAGGGGAAGAGAATAGGGTGAGATTCGCTGGTATTAATTTTCCTGTTCGCGTGTTTGCCCGCTCTTAATTTGTCGGGACGATGAATTATTGGCTGCAGGACTAGGCGTCGCCGGGGGGCGCGATTTTAATTGCGAACTTGCAGGGAGAAGTGCAAGGGCAAGCTCACGAGTCGTGAGCGATCGCTACGTAAATCGCCCGGTTCTCCATCCCTCAAAAACACTGACCCCGCCTCGCGAGTGTACCGTTCGAAAGACCAGATTTTTTTTCGAGGGAGGGAGAAAGGGTTGGAGGGCTGATAAAAAAAAAAGTGGTCCACGGAGACAGATTGAGGGGCGTGCAGAAATAAATCAGCCTTTTGTCTTAGAACTCCCTGAAACGGCCGTTGGGGCTCGGCGCGAGGTGACGTCCATTCATTGAAACACCCCAGCTGCGATCGAAAAGGCTTCCACGATTATGGCACCGAAACTTCGCGAATTTGACGTCGGTACAGAATCGTCAAAAAGTCCACTCGAAGCGTATCGCTCGTGAAATGTATCGCTTCGTCGATTTCGAATACTTCTACGTAATTTAAATAATACTTCGAGACGCTGCGAGCCATTTTAATTACCATTTGACGTAGCGTCTACGTTAACTCGTTCCTTCATTACAGATGCGATCTTAATTATCGCCAGTGCAGCCGAGGCGAGGAAGCTTAACGACGTCGAAAGCTTCGCGACGAAAGAAGGGGTTAAGCGGTGCGTTGTATCGGAAATGATTCGAATTAATGTCACCCCGCGCGAGCCCCACCTACGGGTTTCGGCTCGGTCCCCGAGGAGTTCCTCGTACAACGAGGGCGAGGGAGGACTTAACGCGTCGCGGAGCGTCCTTTGGGGTGGCGCAATCAACGGGTACGACGTCTCCGTCTCCCGAAAATGAATGATCTCTTCGCCGCGTCAGCCGTTACGAATTCAGGAGGAGCCGAGTTGTCGCTGTAGTTTTTTAACGAAGGGTGAACTGTAGCGAGAAGTGTGCCGATCGCGTTAGGAGTTTAATTAATTGAGCACACGAGACTTCGTTAGAACCAACGACTTTGCCGCGCGATATGCGATGATGACTCAATTTTTTGTTTGTTACAGCTTTGCCACCGATTGGTGATTTCATTTCACGGTACGAATGTATTTTTCGTATCAACCGAAATACCTGGATGTCGTTAACGTTCCATTTACACAGCTGCAGGTCGACAGTCAGTATTGAAAAATAACGAGAGCGATATCTGTGTGTTCTCAGTTTTACTCGCGATATTTGTTTGTTCTCAGTTCTACTCGCGATATGCAAACTCTGATCTCACTGAACCTGCCATTACTAAGCCCACAGTGGATAAATTCGAACCGAGCCGACGAATTTGCTGGGTAGCTACGAGGAGCAATATGATCCCGCCGCGGTATAACAGTTTTTCTACTCGAATCTTTAGATCAATCCAGGCGCCGACTGACGGCAAAACGAGAAACTCGCGTCATGTGCAGCAGAGTGCTGCAGCAATTGGTCGGGGAATCTTTGCTCTTTGACACAACGTCTCGATGATAGACTACCTAACGGACTACTCCGGTTCAGTCGCTTCTCGACTTTGGTCGTTTAACTCGCGCTATCGTCCCCGATTAACCGGGTAACCGTTCCTCATGGCGTTTGAGTGGTTCGAGCGAAGAAATAATCGGAGATAATTGAAAAATCGTATCACGAGACGATAAACCGTCCCAAAATTGGAATACGCGCGTTTTGCTGGTAAACGGGTCGAGTAAAAAGAGGGTAAGAAATCGCATCACCTTTCCTCGCGCACAAATATAAACGTCCAAACACCTCCTCGAATTTCGCGGAGCTCCTAGACCTCCTAGACCTGGAACAGACATGTGCCCCGGACGATACTCGAACCGCACGTATTGCACGTCCGAACGCTAATCCTCGCGCGAACACTTGACCCCTCGCATGGTCAGTAACGCCTCCCACGTCAGTTGCCAAGTTACCATCGCCGAGTACACGTGTACGAAAGCCGCTCGAAGGGATAGAGCGACGTGTGAGAGGCGAGTCCGGGGGTGGAAAGGTGATGAAATATAATTGCGCGGGCGCGGGTCGATAGTCGGTCACGTTGCCCGGGCGACGGCAACCTGCTCTCTCCTCCGGAACAGGCGGAGCCTCTTCCTCGCGGCTCGCTTCTCGGTCTCCCAGAACCACGTCGGCCTTCGCCTACGTCACCAGGGTCCGCGGATCGTCTTCGGAGTAATTCGGGGTAAAGTTTCACGAGACACCGATCTCCCGTCTTCTTCGCTACCGTCTGTTTCCCCCCCGATTCGAATAAACCTGCATCGCCCCTTTCGAGGTCCGAAGAGGCGCGCGCGTTAATTGATACGAAACTATCTTTAACGACCGCGCCGGCGAAGCATCCATCTCCGCAGCCACACCGTGTATGCACAGACGAGAGTTCACATAAATCACAAGTAGAGCATCCAGCCGCGTAGACCGGCCGAGAGTATCGCGCTCCTCGCAGTGTTCGTAGCGTCTCCGCACGCGCGTTTCGCGTTGCGAGGAAATATCTTCCGGTGTTCGAGCCACGACAGTGTACATCTCTCGATCGGATATCGTCGCCTTTGGACGCGATTCACATGTGCTCCCTTATCTCGGCAGTTGTCGTCTTCGCATGTCCGGTTAAATAAGTGATAAAGAGTGTTTGATTTCTCAGTAGCGGCATAATTGAGATATTAATTACTCGTAAGTGCGAGTCTGTTACAGAAGTTTCATCCGTACTTCTAAACTTCTCTTTTCTCTCTTCTCTCTCTCTCTCTCTCTCCCTTTCTTTCTTCGCGAGTTAAAGGCGAAAGCAAAGTAGGTACATCATTCACTCAATCATCATACATTACCGAATTAATTGAAATTAGTTGCTGTAAAATTTACTAGGAGCCGGTACGCGACGTCACCCATCGAGAAGTTGCGGAATAAATGTGGAAGTGTGATTTAAATCTCAATCCAATTGTGACTCATATTAAAAAACGAAGGAATTAAATATACGGTACGAAATTCTTCTGTTCGAAAAGAGAGGGAGAGAGAGATTTCTAATACACCAATTTTTATTTCCACACGTGTGGAACCCGTCCTCCCGGGTCCCGGACGGATCCCGTTCTCCGATTTTTGCTAGAAGTTTAAACTCGGACCTTTCAGATCCATCCAGCCTCCACCCACGACTAAACGACGCGCCGTTAACCGTGATTCATTTCCAGTTTATGATTCCAGGAATTGTTCTCCGGCGAGACGAAGCTCTTGGCGTCCGGACTATAATTTACAAATTGAGATCTCAAATTTACACGGAAAGAAAATATTTCTCTACTGGGCGTCCTAAAATTGGAACAGAAAATGCAAGAAAGGACAAAACAATTCGAAGCGTCCGAAAAATCAAAAATACGACTCGATGAAACGAATTCAGCCGAAAATGTCCGAAAGTCGAAGCACCAAAATTGGAAATCCATAATTCCGTCGAAAAAATTCCTCGACGAATTTTTCCAAAATTATTGGGGCTTTCGACTGGAGGATTTAACGAGTTTCAACAAATTTGTTCATCTGTTGTACCGGCCAACCGATCCGGCTAGTCTCGGAGTGGCTCGGGCACTTTTCGGTGAGTCTATTTATACACTTGTCAATTATCTATGTGCCAAATGGCTTTGAAGCACAGAACAAAAAATAAACGGGTTTCTCTCGAATCGATCGACCGCTGTTTCTTATACGCGTGAAAAAGTAGATGAGAAACGAACGTCGCAATGCCTACTGTAGGTACACGAACAGCTGCAGGTGTTATTTACTCGTATTTTGCTATTATGCCGACATCGATAACAAAAAATTAAATAAATGACCGGTCGTCGTCTTACGGCACCGCGCACACAATCGCTCGGCATTTGTCGGCGTGCATGTGAAGCCGCCTCCGATTTCATGCCGTAACAGCACTGCGTTTCTGACTCTCAGATAAGGAGACGAAAGCATAACGATTGAAGTACCCAGAGTATCCACGAAATCTGTGTACTCTACGCAACTTGAGAAAATGTGTATATAAAATTCGAGCAATATATTGTACCTTCTTCATATCCTGTTATTCCTATCCTACACCGAGAGAAATAATTGCTAGTGTCAAAAAATATGTCTTGAATCAAGAACATATCGCCCCCTTAATACTACAACTAGGTAACTCAAATTTTCGGTATTTTCAGTTATCTACTTTGTACCCAACATTATACCGAACTTTGTACGCTCTTTTCGGTGCTACAACGAGATAAGTTCTGTCGTATATTTAAGATTAGAAATCCAGTAGTACGATTATAGATATAGTCACTAAAGTGACTAATATATGCATGCAATGAGTGCACAGTTTAAATACCGAAAATTCTAATTATCTAGTTTTAGTATTAAGGGGATGATATGATCTTACAGATTTTTACGAATACAGATTCTTGGTCGTAGAAATATATATGTATTTTTGATACACAAGAGTATCTTCGTTGGAATAAAAAATTCTTTCTGCGCGAAAAAATAATTACTCGAACCTATAAAATATTTTCTTGGACGATGAAAATCATGGCTTGATCCTGGAATTATTAGGTGTACAAGTAAGTTTTAGGACACTTTTGCCAAAATTCAGAATTAATTTTCGAAAAAATTAAAATACATTTATTCATCAGAATAATCCCCCTTACTTTCAATGACCTTTAGCTATCTTTTAGGCAATTCACGGATGCCTTCCGCAAAGAAAGTTTCATCTTGCGAGATGAGGAAGTTATCGATCCATTTTTGGACTTCTTCAAATGTTTCGATACTGCATAACAAGCCACCATATCATCTGTGAGCGGTAACTTTGAATTACTTTTATGATACGGAATGGAAGTGCCCTAAAACTTATTTTTACACTTAATATATCATGTTTTTGATTGAAGAACAAATTTGTTTGGCACCAGCAATTATTTCTCTCGGTGTATAATTATACGCGTATAAAAATGATATATGCAACGAGACGATACACTAAATATAGTTTCAAAAATTAGCCAAGGTTTTGAATATTTCTAAAAATGGCTGAGGTATCTCTCCTCGCAGGATTATGCATGGTAATTGACGTGATCGAGGAGAGAGGATTCTCGGACATCGATTTGAAATGGGGAGATCCGTACGGCTGTCACTTTCCTCTGATTCATGGTATGAAGCCGTTATCCTTACCCTGGATGATCGTCCTGTACACCATAATGTGGATGGGAGCCTGGGGAATTATGTTTGGCTTTTGCTTCAAGCTCGCCTGCTTGTGCTTTGTCTTTCCTTATTGGTACATCTTCCTGCTGGATAAGACATTTTGGAACAATCACAGCTACCTTTACGGCATCGTCGCTCTCCTCTTCTGGGGCACGGGCGCGAATAGATATTTGTAAGTTCCTTGATTTTTTTACTCATCAAGATTACATAATTTTGCGAACTCCTCGCTACGTCGCCTCTTTTCAGTGCCCTCGATTCTAAGACTGGAAAAGGCGAGGAAAAGAGCGTCCCTTTCTGGAATTACTTCATCGTGAAATTTCAATTCTTTCTTCTGTATTTTTTGGCCGGTTTAAGAAAATCGAGCAAGGAATGGCTGGAGGGCTATGCCATGACGAATTTGTCGAACCACTGGGTATTCGATCCATTCAAGTGAGATATAACTGACAACACAATTCAAATCATAGTTCTTCAAAATAGAATAGTCTGCATTTTTTATTATTTGTTATTCGTACGTCTCGTGACTTCTTCAGGCTATTACTGACTACCGAGCAAACAGATTTTCTGATCGTACATTGGTTCGGATTTATTTTCGATCTGACCATTGGCTTTTGGATGCTGTTCGATAAGACGCGAATTCCGGCAATGATATTTTGCACGGCTTTTCATCTGATGAATACGAGGCTCTTCGTCATTGGTGAGTCGCCATCCTACGTGCGATTTTTCGAGAAATACACTCTCAAGCCGCGATTGTCACTGACTGACGTCGTATCTTTTTTTTCTATCTCAGGTATGTTCCCTTACGTGTGCTTGGCGACAATGCCGCTATTCTGCCGCGTGGACTGGCCACGAAAAATTCATACTTGGTTCTCCGAATCCTCGAAATCCATATTAAAATTGGAAGAGGACCAAGATGAAATGCTAGAGCGCCTGAAAAATGAAAATAAAAATCTCGAGAGCAAATCTGACGATGAAGTTTTTTTAAGAGAAACGACTGGAGTCGACGAAACCGAGAAAGAAAATTTGGATAACGATGAACTTCCGGAAATGATAAAAAACAGTATTAGCGAAGCTGGACAAAATTGGAAACGATCCCAAAATTCCTCCAAGCCTTTAAACGATCATCCGGACAAAAAAGTCAGCGATAATTTTGACAATAAACCGAAATGGCAAACATGCAGCGACGAAGATCCCGTCATAGCATGGAGGCATATCGATCAGGAGAAGAGCAAAATTCCGAGGGTGACGAAGAAACAAAAATGCGTAGTCTTTCTTCTATTGTGCCACATTGGCTTGCAATTTTTCTTGCCCTACTCGCATTTCGTAACGAAGGTAGTATTCCAATATAATATATATATTAGAATATAATAATCTTTATAAAGACTTACAAAAAAATAATAAAATGTGAATTGCAGGTAGGTACTTTTACATTTCTCATTTTTATTTTGTAGGGTTACAACAATTGGGTTCCAGGACTCTATGGTTATTCGTGGGACATGATGGTCCATACCTGGGACACTATCCTCGTCGTCATTCGTGTACACGATAACGAAAATAATCGAGACCACTACGTGGACCCGCAAGCTTGGGTACAGGGAGATAGATGGTCGAAGCACGGTGACATGGTGAGGCAGTACGCCCACTGTTTGAAGGTTCGTAGGGAGTATATCGATGATTCTGTCGTCATGAAAATTGGTGAGTGTCATTATAGACAAAAATAAAATATTGGGCACCCCATTCAGGATAATTTGATGAGACAAAAACAAAAAGCTCTGACGTCCGGTCGCCAGCCGGTTGACCGCGATCAGTGGGCGAGGCTCTCGTCGAATCTCAGCATCTACATCGATGTATGGTGCTCGCTCAACGGCAGATTCCAGCAGCGGATCTTTAATCCGAACGTGGATATGTTGACCGCGGAATGGAGCCCCTTCAAGCCCGTGACCTACCTAATGCCGCTGCTCACTCAATTCAGCTCATATCGGCAAGTCGATTAGTAATCTGATCGCGCTATTTCCGACTCCTCGTATGTTAACAAGAGCTTCGATGATATTTTTTCCTTACCGCTCGGCTCTGGGAAACATATGTTTCTTGTATTTTACACCTGTGGGTACAATTATTTTTAGTCCAGTTACATAAACTCATCTACCGTTCTATTGTCTTGTTTTATCGTGAACTATTATATCAGTCTATTGATACAGCTGTTGACATTGAAATCTTAATTCAAGCAGATCTCCGCCCAATACTGACCCCGTGCCACAAAATAGGACAACTGCTCGACTGCTTCCGGTTAATGACGAAACGACAGTTTTATCGCGCACAACACCTGCGTGTGTAAACTCTTTTTTATTTTAATATTTTATATATAGTTACAAGCTGGATGAAATTCAGCGGAACGTTTACACCTGGTCAAATTACACCGATGTCTTATTCGTGGCCGACTATCCGGAGATGCACTTGGAAAATTATATCAACAAAGACTTGAGCAATGTGTCTTTGACAATACTCGAGGGGGAAGTGTCATATTCGGAGGAGGGGTGGAAGGAAGAATTTATCGTACCGAAAGGCAGTTCCATTTCTGTGATGCCCGGCAAATTCCATAAGGTACGGACGATCAGTCTGTATCCAGCTTGTTATATGTACACCTTTACCAATCAGACGAAGCAGAAATTGGAAGCCGAAGGGTAAGTAACGGCAAATCTGTTTTATGATATTTTCGAGATATCGACGAATGGGCTTATTAAGCAAAGAAATAACGCGAGGTCGTAACCCAAAGGATTTTGCCATCGATCAAGTTTAATTGTGGTTTCAGAGTGTTACAGCCACTTTCCAATGCGAAACCTGCCTGGTCGATTATGATGGAGTTGGAATACAGACTGAACGCGATAGGTCGTACATTGGGTCACATAGCTAATGCTTTTTTCTATTTGGTCTATGATGTTCCAATGCTGCGAAGGGTTCGTGTTAATTAATTTTTATAATTTGATATTAAATGAATTTTTTATCACAGATAAATGCACAAAATGCAAAGGAAGTACAAGATATTGGGAGAATTCAAAATGCTTGTCATTGGACAATATATTTTATAATATGGCATACGCTTGTTTAATCAGTATATAAATTTGTGTATATTATTATATAAGAATTTGGAGACTGAATATTGATGAAGTTTGAAGTCCTGATAATGAGAGGGGAAGGATGTAAAGGTATACAAAAATTGCGAGTGAAATTTAATGTGAAAATATATTTCTGCGTATAAATGGATTTATTTAGCCATAGTCTATATTCTTGAATAAATATGTCTAATGTTCTATAAGTTCTGAGAACCTCGGAAGTGCCTTTAACTCTTTTATCGAACCTTAAGCTTACGGTATCGATAATTAAAATGCGTTAAACCGCCTTTCTAATATTTTTACGTTTCAGAGAGAGAGAGTTATGTTTATCTATAAATATATATTATCGACGTGAGAAACATTCAGTTGACATTTTCCCCACTCAATTCTCTCGGCTCTCGAAAATATCGAAAGTCTTGGTCACTGTCAGTTCGCGGTCGCTCGCTTCTCGATTGCGAATAAATATCAATGTCTCGTTGAGTACAGGAGTACTTAAATAATGACACACAGAATTTTGTAACTTCATTTAATCGTAAATTAAAATTAAATAGAATTACCCTTATAAAATCATGAATAGAGATATATTTACGCGTGTGAATAATGTTACAAAAACTGGGAATATCGAAGTAAGTAATTTAAATTGAATAAAAAACAACTTAGAATAACATTTATTGGCCATTGATACAGTGATTTAAAGTTTGTGACAGATAATTATCGCGTACTCGTAAAAATACTCGTGCGCGTATAGCTTCCATATAGCGCTAATTGATCATATCCCTACCAGCATTGCACGAATGGATGCATCACCAGCAGCCCCCTCGAGTACGTGTTGCAAAGGAATGATTTTGAGAGTAGATATAGGGCCGGAGTGTCGCGGATAGTAGTCGCACCAAGTGGTTTGTGGAATGTGTACGTGAAATCCGTGTAGGGGGCTTTAATGGATTCGTGGAATTAATACGAAAAATCATATTTTCACAAGTAAACTTTTTATCGGAATTCACTATCGGTGAGTGAATTGGTATATTATGTGCAAATTTATATCACGACGTGTATTTCGTTGTTTCTTGTTTCGTAGTGTTCCAAATAAATATTTGTGTCCCACTGGTAATACAAAAAAAAATAGATTGACGTTGCGTACCTGAACTTTATAAATTTTTCCAATACAGGTGAAACAAATATTTTAGTTCCTTCGAATATTTGCATATTTATATTTTGACAAGCTGCGAGGACCGTGTTGTAAAAGGTGAGTATTGTATACTCTACTTATTAACAGTTTACGTATCAGTTACCGTAATCATTCTGGCAATTTAAATATCATGTACGAAAATACGATACACCACAGTCTTGAGAAACTGCCAGCATTGCTTCGTCACTCGTCCACGACGTAATTTTACCAAATTTTTTTTAATGACGTTCTGTCGCGGTTTGTAAATTTAAAAATACTGGAAAATAAATGTATCGGGAATTAAAATATTCGCTTTTTTTTATCTAAATCGTTCGTATACATATTCGTAATTAAATCATATTTCTTGAATGAAATATTTTTGAGTTACTTGAACTTGACACCATTTCTTTTCCGCGATACTTTTGTATATGCGTATTGTTTAATCACCTATTGCCTTTCATTGATGAACGATATAATGAGTGGAAAGGCCATTAAAAATAATATCCTCGCATCGAACGCTCTTATCGAACGGAGTAGTGGAGGATCCCAGACAGACATCAACGAGTATCCCACACAGTCAAAAACCGATTCGCACGGTTGGTAACGATCTTCTATAAATTCTTAAGAGCATTGCAAGGAGTGATCGCGAAGAGTTTCAATTCGTATACCAATGGATTCGTCGTGACGTGCTAAATAAAAAAAATTACGTAAAAAAAGTTCGAAATGATAAGTGCATTCGCTGTAAATAATCATCTGTCTTTCCTTTATCTATACATATACGAGTGCGTTAAATTTTTATCAGTGCACTGCCGCAAAGGCTCTATCGCATCGTATGTCGAGCAACAATTAAAACCTTCGTCAGTGTCAGCAATTAATTCATTAAGGTTGCACGTGGCTCGCTGTTGTCTGAATGCGTAGTGTGGTGGTCTCCAATGTTTTACCAGAACAATAAAATAATTACCAAGCACCATCTTCGTCGATTATGCTCTGGAAAGTATACATATACGTATATAGTGCGCGTGTAATTTGACACTGCACAGATGCAGTAGAATTTTCCACGACGTAATCTCCAGTTTGGACTTTATTCTCTTGATGTTACTTTGAATATCTTTCCGCGAAATATATCGTAGGATATCAATCTCTTACAATATCAATTTGAACAAATGACTTAATTAAAAATTGTAACACTGTTGGAGATCGAACTTTATCCGAGTAACTATCGAAACAGTGCTCAGTTATTTCCACTCTTCATTCTTGCATAAATGTGGAGGGAGAGAAATGGTTAATTATATCGAAACGACCGACGATTATCGGGATGACAATTTTAACAGCCTCTTTGTAGACTAGTCACGCAACTCTTATGAGTTTAAATCGCGTAAAGGGATACGGTTTAAAGCGAGGTCTAGGTCAGAGTTCAGTTATATTCAATTCACCTGTATTCGAGGCAATCGGCTCCTAAAATTCTCTCTATTTATCTTTTTCCTTTTCCACTCAAAGACTGACGAGGATTCATTAAAAATTCTTTGAATCTTCATCATGACGATCGAGAAACCGGGAAAAGAGGAGAAGGCACAGGAGGAGCCAAAGGATGAACTGTTGCAAGCTCTGAGCAAACTAGGCGAAGGATCTAGACTCCTGTGGACAATATTCATCCTAACCATCTCACCCACTTTATTCAACGGATTCCATGCCGTTAATTACGTATTTTATGCCGGGGTACGAAATTACGAAAAATTCTTTTGGAATTTTATAATTTGAATGGATAAAATTCGAATGTGGGAGTTAAGCTAAAATAATTAGGCTATCTTTACAAAATTTAATTCTTTTTTTCACGCATTCCATAGGTTCCCACACATTGGTGCGCTATACCACAGCTTTCGAATGCTGGCTGGACCGACGAACAAATTAAAAATGTCTCCTCCAGTAATTCGTGCAACAAGTACAACTACAATTACACGTACCTCGCGCAAATAGGATTTGACGAAGCTCTAACATACATTGACGCGCGCGCCAAGCCAGATACCCTCAGCTGCACGGAATTCATATACGCCGATGATATCGACGGCACTTCGATAGTCGAACAAGTGAATATCAATGATGAAATTAAAATTCTAGAGGAAAATTACATTTTCCGTTAGTTGCACTTAGTGCACTTCCCCTTTGGATCGTCAACAATATCATTGTTGAAAAACTAGGCAGCTACTCTGCACTTTTATACTGAATATCACAAACATTCTACAAAAGGAGAACTCAGTTTATCTTCGATATCGTAGCAGTAAATTGTTCCCTATCCCTAAAAACGTTTGGAATTGAGATATTTCTTTGCAATTTCAGTGGAATCTCGTATGTGACAAGAAGGCATACCGCACGAACACTCTGATGGCCTTGTCTCTTGGAAAATTTCTGGGTGGCGTCTTCTTCGGCATTATCGCGGATAAATATGGGCGCAAGCGTTGCTACGCGATAGGAATTATACTTCTAATTCTTTCCGGTCCAGCGAGTGCCATCGTTCCATGGTACTGGGGGTTCATGTTCCTCAGGTTCCTCACCGGCGCCAGTAACTCGGCGGTGCAATTCTCCTCGTTCACCATTTGTAAATTCCTTCGGAACAGCTTTTTCGTTGATTATCGAGGCTTTAATCGATCTTAAAAATTGGTACGTAACTGCGAAGTCACTTTCATTGCTTCCAGTAACTGAAGTGGCAGCAGCGAGATATAGACAGTGGATGGGTATTGTGTATAGCATGGGCTATCCTGTGGGTATGATGGTGTTAGCTGGCATAGCTTATTTGACGCAGGATTGGAACCACCTACAACTTGCCATTACCGTTCCAGCGGTGCTTCTGCTCATACATTCCTGGTAACTCTCTGTTCGGACTTCGGCGTGATCTTAAAGCACATGTTAAACTGATTATCTTAGAGAAACTGCAATTATATTAATAGGTTTATGCCAGAATCTCCGAGATGGTTGATTTCTCAGGGATATCGAAAAGCGGCGCAAAGGATCATTGAAAATTACTACGGCCCGGTGAATGATGCGCCACCCTCAATTTGTATTCAAACAGTGTCAGAAGCTACGAAAAAGGAGAGCATTACGACGACAGTCGCCAGAAACCCTGCAAAGAGAGACAATTTCTTCAAGGCTAACTTCGCAAGTCTAAGAACATTATTTTCGCATTACGAGCTGCGACGAAGAATCGCTATCATGTACTTCTCTTGGATGTCAACGTCACTGGCTTACTATACTATAGGTAATGAAAGAAATTAACGATTAAGAGTTGGAAAAATACGAGCAACCAAACGAAAAGAATAATTGACGACATACTCTATTTCAGCATTGAACGTGGACAATTTCTCCGCGAATCATTACGTCTATGTATTCCTGACAGGCGCTACCGAATTACCGGCATACTTGCTACCACTACCCTTATTAGCCTTCATGGGACGTCGAAAAGTGTCCGCGCTGCTCTTTACCATTTCCGCGATATGTTTACTGAGCATTTCGGCCATCGGCAGAAATAACACCACCATTATCATGGCAATCGGTTTGATAGGAAGATTTGCTATAGCATCAGTTTTTAGCGTGATCGTTTTGCACACATCCGAATTGTTCCCCACAGTAAGCAAAAGTTGGTTTTATGCGAATACACTTGGATCTTTTAAACGAGATCTCCCGTGCACCCTTATCAAGCTTGAGGCGTGCAGCCAAGTGTCGCAATAACTCATATTCGTATATTAATTCATATTTATTTCTTTTTAGGTAACCAGAAACAGCGTCATAGGTACTTGCTCGGCTATGTCGCACGTGGGCAGCATATCTGCCGGATATGTGGCCGATTTGCTTGGTGCAGAAGCTTGGTGGGCCCCGTCCACACTCTGTGGAGCATTAGCATTGATTGCGGGACTTTTCGCTTATTTGCTTCCTGAAACACGCGGCAGAACTCTCGCAGAAACGGTCAATGAAGAAGTTGCGAAAGAAAGGGGGAGCGTTTCAGTCAAGAATTATTGTAAATAGGAATAACTCTCTGTACAAACTTGTTTAATATTCTATTTATTTTCGGCGCTAGAAATCGACAACTGCATTTTTAAGTGAAGTGCATCCCAATTAATTGCACAAGACTTGGCGCGATAAATAAAGTGACATTTTGTACACTGATATTTTACAGTTAAAATTTATTTGCTATTCCCCGTATTCCTAATGTTATATAATTAATAGTTGACATTAATCAAAGGAATGTGAGGAGTTTTATTTAAACGCTACGGTTTTTTTTTAGAATTATTAGAAAATTCTTATTAATTCTTACGTTTAATGTATTCATAGGTGGTGTGCTTGTCCAACTTCCACATAAAACCTTTACTCGGAAAGGGGGGGGGGAGGGTTCTTTTCGGGACTAGGGCGACCATGAATCGCCTAAAGAAAAACCATTGCTAAATTTTCAAGGTCTGAACAGATTGAACTTCTACATGTATACATAGAACTAGAATGTCTTGCATCGCGGCATTGAATTCTTAGTTCCCGAAAACATAGAAAACGATTACCGGCGTACAACACTTAAAAATCAACCCCTTTCACTGTTTTCAGGGACTGGAAATCCAGTGTCGTAATTAAAAAATTCCAGCTCTATTAAATAATGCCACTTTAAGTTATTGGCTTCGGTCATCACTTTATTGAGTTTGCATCAAGCAATTTGCGTACATTATGGGACTTAGGAGTAATAGACACTGACCAAACAGAATATATACAAATAATATGTTCTGCCACAAGAAGAAAATGTAACAATAGTGGCGTTCAGTTTATAAATGCATATCGTTTTTAAATCGTTATAATGTCTGATCAATTATTTTATATATGCGTATCCTATTACGTGTATCGCTTATTATTCTATTTCATATCAAATGTTTCGCATTAATTTTACGTATCTATATAGGTATATACAAGCTCCTCAGTCTTGCGTGGAGATTGAAATAGATCTCTTTACTTTCTTCACCGAATCGAATTGAAGCAACACGATGAAGTTTGAGTTATACTAAAAGAGGCCAGACAACGCAAAATTGATGTATACCATAAAGATATGAAAATAAGCTCCAACATATAAAAGAGAGAAAATAATATTTTTAAAAATGAATGTCTCCCTCACTCCTTTCCAATACTCACGGGCAATAATCGCGTTTCAAAATATTTACCAAAAATTATGTCGGTTATTCTGAAATATTGTTTCAATAATCGTCTCCCATTTGAAGTAAAACAATCGCGTTTAAAGATCATTGGGTTGCTGACAAAGGAAAAAAATACAATCGCATGATGCACGTCGATATGTAATATATCATTCATATCCTTACAGTGAAAAGAAAGTAATACATCTACGAGGTACACGAAGTATTATTCTTCAGATTTTTTAAAAGTATTTTATTTCCGCTCATTAATACAGAGAGTATCATTATAACGGGCTGTACGAATACGAATTTGAGCAAAAACTAATTCCTCAAATATTGGAGCATTAATTCATATTTCGAGAGTGTCTATCGGCTTTAAAGTATAAGATGCTCGACAATTGAAGTTGATGCACCAATTTTTGGAGCAAGAGCTTTTGCTCCATTTTTTCTGTTATATACATGCGGTCCAAAATGTTTCTTTTTAATTTACTAACAATGAGTCGAGTGCAACAATGGCTCGCGTCGCACACACTTTCGCGCATTACTTCGTCCACAATATTTTGCTTCAACAGCGATCGGATAAAAAATAAAACGAAGACTATGAACATTCTAAACATTGGCAAAACATATGATGAACGTGGTACGAAAGGTAGAGAACTCTCACTCCGAAAATCTAAGCGACTTCGGAGTCTGGTGGGTCGCGCTAATCATTAATACTTATTCCCTATATTAATTCTACATTAAACGTCTAGAAATTTGTTACCTATATTACAGGTCTAGCATAATAAAGAATGTTTGGAGAACATTGGTCGCAACGCAAGTAGTTACCATATCTGCATGGAATAACGATCGGCGCGTTACTTGGGATATCATTAAAAAACGAAAGGGGCGCATAGAAAAATCATTACACCGAAATACTGTCGACGAATTATTGTTATGCAACGTTTTCTATTAAACGTTGCGCGTTATTACTTATCGTTAGATCAAAAACTCGGATACAGAGGCTCGCGCGTAACCCACGCAGCACAGAGCTCGCTGTAGACACGTAGCGGATAAATGCGTTTTAAAATACGTATTGCAGAAATAATCATTAATCTAAAATACCGTATGCTGCGTGGGCAATCAGTTAATTATCGGAGTTCAAGGGTGAGAGAACCCTATCTTTAAGATAGATACGCCATCGAACGTCGTTGATTAATCTAAGAAATATCTACTACTATTGGTATGAAAAAAAAAAGAAGGGATAGGTTTTCTTTTGTACAAACGGAAGTATATCAATCTCTCGTAACAAAAATACGTATTAAAATTAAAGCCTTAATAATCGAACTACGTTCTTCTCTATCATTCTCTTGCATTCTCCCCCTCTTTTCTTTTGTACCGACAAAAGTTTTTATTATCGCGCATAATGCATCGTAGCTACCAGTACCGCGCTTTTTCGTTCATCATAATCTCTTCGTTGGTTTCCGGTAATGATGAACGGCCGAGCAAATAAGACGACTATATTGTCGTGCAAAATATAAAGAAAAAATTTGCTTCGAAATGCAGTGGACGTAGCGTTCTTCACGCTCGAGGGGTTAAACTCCTAGACTATGTCTCGGAAAGATGTAAATATACAGGAGCCCGTCTGTAGTATCTACAAAATATCGTACAGGTGAATGAGATATCATTATTTGGATGACATCTAGATGCGCGTGTGATTTCCGGAATTGTATAATAGTAATTATCTGGCGATTCACGTAATATTTGCATACATCTTCAGCTTCAAATCGGATGTTTCTTTCAAATTCAGCATCGTACGAACTAATGTCGTAATAGTACGCTCGCTACAAGTTTAATGCTACAATCCTATATACATAAAACACATTGTATTGGCACAGCGTATTGCGTGCCCGGACTGCCATCCCACGAATCGGTCGTTTTCCTTCAGCCCTCACATTCTCCGCGCGTTTCCACTTTCTCGTATTGTAGCGTCGAAGTCAACGTGTAATCTAGGCCTACGTTATGCGCTTTTGTATGTGAATTCGGAAGAACTTTATTCATTGAAAACGACGCGCAAGTTGGAAAAAATGACGATGATATTCAAACGCGACAAATGTATAATTTATCTATATCGCGAAAGTACCTTAATAATTATTTATACGCATCATCGGGTCATATGAATAAAGAGAAGTATTTTCTTTTATTTCGAGTATCTCAAAACACTTGCTGATACTCGGATTAAAGACTAATGCTTCCGTTTCATTCTTATCATCCATTGAAATAATTGAGGCGTCACAATGGTACAGGCTACACTTCTTGATACATATCAATAATTTTTTCGATATATTTAGCATCTAAAACGTAAGAAGTATGATATAAGGCCACTGCAAACTTTATCATGCATCTAATCATAACAAGAGGCTAAAAGCATCGCGTCGTCGTCTTATCGATGTGCCATTACTTTTGTTAGAACCGACACGGTATATACTTTTATTTCCGGGATTTAAGCGAAAGAAGATGGACCATTGCCGTTGATTGGTTGATCAAAAATTCGCGCATGCTACAACTGCAATTTCTAAATGACAGTGCAAGCGAATTATGTAATCAATGATTAGATCAGTTGAACTATCGATACGTATAAAAAAAAGATACGTACGAGTAAATTTCAATGAAGCACTGCGTGATTATGTTCGCTATTGAAAAATTTACACGCTACACGATGCGTATAATCGACAATTTTCTTCACAGAAGGTATCCGTGTTCTAGTACATATAAAACCCTCCACTCTTAGCGAACAATTAGTCAACAATTTACACGATTTAAGGAAACATCTCGAGTTCTAGTGAAGTTGCTCTTCCTTCGCCACATTCGATCTGTATAAAAATTAAATTACTACAAACTACAGTTCTTAACATATACGGGTGGCAGTCCTGGCTTTACTGGAATGTAGCAATTATATTTAATTATCCCAATCAATTTACTACAATAAGAGTCGATCGTGTCTAGTGTCGCGATACATTATACTCGTATCGGCGAAATTTTCCTTCCTTTACGCTAGAACGTGTAAAACATCTTGTAGGGCGACTCGATTTAAAACTGAAATGTTCGGTGTCTATCGGCTATTATTCACCGATATCACAACCGCACAAAATAATTGTTATACGATCTTCGTTCTCGAATCATTCGAAAAGCTCTTCCTTGCATGCGAATAACAAAAAGCAAAGAGAAAAAAAAATACAAAGAGCGTATGAAAAACAATATATATCCATTTGTTATAAATTAGAGTCAAAAGACCCATATAAAAAAAAATTCATTAACCCGGCTTCGTCGTAAATAGTCGAATTCATCTCTGTACAAGATTCAGTTTTAAATGGAGCACTCTGTACAAAGAGTAGTCCTATGGATTTAAGTATTCTCCTAATAAAACATGTGTATACATATTTGTTCATATATCTCCTCAACTTGCCTAAATTTAGAACTATAATTATATATACGTATATTTGTAATATGTATAACTGCTCGTCGATATATCTAATATTAATATAAGGTACCTAAGTCGTGGGTTCGGAGTATATAACAGTGTCGCGCGTGCGAAAAAATTTGCCAACGTCGAATATACGCGTGTTTTGTAGAATGTATCTCTTCGGGCTTGGCAAATGTTTTGCGGTGGATTTTTTTTTTTATAAATTCATAGAAATGTAAAATAGCTGCCATCCTGCAATGCGGACATATCTCCGCCCCGTTAGAAAAAAATCTATACGTTCAATGTGTGTGTGCATCGTACTCGTCTTCGCGGAACAAACAAAGCGTCGAGCGAGTATACGCGTACTCGAGTCGCGCTCCGCAGTGTCAATAATAATTTCACGTATATTTACACAAATTTCCCGCTTGCCCCCTACTCTCACGATTCACGCTCGCGATCGCAGTACGTATAGGTACGCACTCTCCCCGAGTCGTTCATTTGTCGCGCATTCTCGAATCGAGCGAGATCGTTGATTCGACATTTTTATTAGACTCTAAACGCGTTAACGATCCGCTCTAATTATTACATAGCCATTAATGCCTTTTCGAGGACGCGCGAACAATTGGAAATACGAAATTTGTCACGATCCTGGAGAAGCTATCTCCTTGTTTCTCTCTTAAACTAAGATTATGTATTTATTTACAGATTTGCCACTGAAGATTCCCTTGAAAAATAACCGCGCAGCAACGGCTCTCCGATTCGACGCTTCTGGAAACTCGTTCCTCGCGGCTCGGCAATGGTAATAATTATTAGCAGTCGGCGCAACAATTTCCAACTTCCCGTTAAATCTCTTACTCCTTATTCCGTCCTACCAAATAGTCTTTAAAAACCGAGGCACTTGCCCAAGTCCTTTCTCGCTTTCTTCGCGTCCCTATACAGATCGAAAATACCAACAAAAATGTACATGGAAGGCACGCCTCGTTTACTGCGAATGCTTATGTCCTACTCAACGTTTCATTATCTTCTCTGTTCTACGCACCTAACAGGCCACTACTAAGAACACATTCCTCTAATGATATCACATTTTACATTTACGATCTACGCATTATCGTTCTCGGATATCTTTCTCTCTCGTGTTCGCGCAACGCGGTTTACGATCCGTACGGATACATGTATGTATTGGAGTACTGCTCCTTTTCAACTAAAATTGGTACTTGTTGCTTCATTAGCGATAACAACGGCTGCATTGATAATACCACGAATGACGAATCATACCACGAGATTGCACAGAGTCGACGCGTTTCACAGTAGCAAGGATTTCCTTTCACGATTAGAAGGGTGTGTGTTTCGTAATTCATTAACGATATAAACGGCATTTTGCAACAGTCGCGGTAACAGTTCCCGGGCCAAACGACCGTAAATCTGCTTTATTAAGAATGAAGGAGATTTTACGCACCCGTTATCCCCGTTAACGACGCTCTACGTCGAAACGGCAGCATAGAGAAGAGTTATATATATTGAAAGCTAAAATATTAAATACCTTATAACGCGAAGTCAAGGCACCAGTCAGAAGTAGGTCCAGCCGCCGTAACGTCAGAGCTATAAGTCCTCCAGTACCCGGTCAAGTGCTCGAGGTAGAAATATTTTAGAGACAAATCATGAATGAGAAAAGATGGATAAGTTTGACACAAAATTACGAAACAGGAAGCATCCGTGCGCGGAACTATGCGTATCTCGTCGTGGTTGGTCGGGCAGCGTCTATCGCGAGCAAAATTTCAAGGTACTCGCAATCGAGTCTCCCCCGACAAGAGATACGCTCTCAAAATGCAGTTCCAGCAAATGAGAAACCCTAACTACAAATGCCGCGGCCTCGACGTACGACCACGCGCACATCTCGGCGATGATGAGATATTTCGCAACAGCGATGCAACGCGCGAGTCAAGGTTTCGCATCTCCGCGCCGACCTGCGATCTCGTAAATCGCGTTACGTCGCGGCCTATCGTTGGTCTCTATACACAACTCCAACGAGGAGTAATTACTCATTAATTCTAACGTTCGAAGCACAAAATGGCGTCTCGACGAAATCCGCCGATCAAATGAGTTCAGTCCGCGCGATTCTCGTAAACCTGTCGACTTTGCACTCGTTGCTCGGAGCCGCGGCATTCCTGAGCGACGCGAACTCGTGATCCGCCGAGTCGTAATTCGCCTTTCGCAGACTTTCGAGCAGACGCTGCTCCGGTGGGAAGATATTGTCGTTTTCCGCGCTCGTCCGCAACCGCGGACACTTCTGCGAGCGTGTGTCCAAGCGCAAATTCGGATCGAAGGCGTCGCCGCTCGTCGGAAACGCCTCGTCGAATCCACGGTGCGGCTCGTAGAAGTCCAAGTTGAAATTCTCGCGCGGGGTGATCATCGTACCCCCTTCCGGTTCCACGAGAAATCGCTCAAAGGCCCCGTAAGATCTCTGACGATCGCAATTCATCGCGAGGTCGTTGAAGTTCGGCAGGAACTGGGGATTAAAGAGGGAAGAGATCCTCCGGCCCGCCTCTTCGTGGCCGTAGTACGTCGGCACCATGAAGTGGTCGCGCGTCGCTGGATTCGCGTCGCGCTGCGAGGAAATTTCTCGGGGCCCGTCACCGCCGCGCGAGAAACACATGCCGTAAAAGTCCGACAGCTCCAGCTTGAATTTACCGGGGGAATCTTCAGGGCGTGATATCGCGAGATGATCCGCAGTCGCTTCCTGCGAGTGCGATGAGCCGCGGACCGAATAGAGGTCTCCGAAGTGATCTTCCACGCTCGTCGGGTGCCTCTGTTCGAGGGCAACTCGTTGCCGCTGTCGCGCCGGAGCCGTCATCGTTCGCTCCGACGCGACAGTGGGCGACCGGCGGCCGCGCTCCTGCCACGAAGACGTCGGATCGGTCCGCGCGAGATTTGTACGCGTATAATTGTTTCCGGAGGTACTTTCCGAAGTTGCGCAAACGGTCTCGACTGCCGCGAGACTCGAGGAGACCCGGTCACGGCCGTTCTCGGACTCTGTGAACTCCGAGGACGAGGAAGAGCTCGACACCTCCGGGTCTGGAGGCAAGCCTCAGACGGCTTGTCGCCTTCTATATCATATGTACGTCTTCTTCACCTTCTGCATGGGCTTGTTCTCCGCCGAAGAATTGGCGTTCTTGCCGTTGGGATTCTTCGGGGGTACATTGAGCACGAGATTGATGGATTTGTTGTTGAAGCCCGGCGACTCGGGGCCCTCCGTCAGTCGGTTCAGTTGTTGACGCTGTTCCGGTGGCTCCGGGTAAGGCGCGCCTCTCAGCCTCTGGGAAAACCAGAAGCCCGACGCGAAGCCCGCGATAAGGGAGAAGAAGCACGTGCCCAAGAGCGCTCCCGTCAGTGTTTGCGCGGAGTATACCACGGGCGTTACGATAACTCCTGTAAAAAGAGAAGAACAGATTGCGGGTGGTGTAAAAGGTTTCGCGCGGCTTTTTGCGCTGGGTTTATATACACCGTTTGCGCTCGAGCGATGCCTTCCTTTCTTTCGTTTATTCCTTTTGTCATTAAGCTCGCCCTCGAATAGATATAACATACCGATACTTTACTTTGAAAACCTCGTAAGTGCAATTTTTGACAAAAATGTCATTTATAGCTTACTGTGTTCAGATTTTAAACCTTAACGCAGTAAGCTATAAATGGCATTTCAGTCAAAAATTGCTCTTACGAGGTTTTCAAAGTAAGGTATCGATACGCGGGACGCGGGACGAAACGCGAGGACTCGGGAAAAACCAACATTGCGTTCGATACGAGTATATAACGTACTTTAACGTATTTTTCTTCGCAGTCAATTCAATTTTATCCGAACGATCTATAGGAATATCATCCGATTAAAACGCATTAATGAGGATTCGGTTTCGGCTTTCCCAATCCGATTTCCGTCCTCTTTAAATCGGAACCAATCGGAATTCTATCAACAGGATACCGTTTTAGCTCTAAAAATATCCCATGGAAATCCGAAGTTAAGTATCGCGCGGATTATTTTGTGGCTTCTTTCTGTAATATTCAAAATTGTAATCCGAGCAAATATTAACCTACATTTCATTTTGCAGCTACCGGAAACCGAGCTTTTCGAGAAACACAGAACGATGTTGGGATGATCGAGCGTTTTACGTTAGTAATAAAAGATGACGCGGAAGACAGCAGATTACAACATGACAGTGACAAAGTAGCGACGCACAGAGATTAGAGACAGAAATATTAGTAAGCGCTGCAGCCAAAACCAATACATGGTGATAACGATAGCTTATAGCTTTCAGTTTTATACCGCGGCTTTACATCGATGTTGCCTTGGTACGTCGATTTATTTCATGGCTAGTAAATCGTAATTACGTCTGACTGCGGTACACAACAGAAGCAATAGCGCACTACCTTTATTTAAATACTACTGCTTTAATAATTATCCATAAAAAGCCGCGACAGAGCTGAACTTACTAAAATTTGCGTTACGCGGAATTGTGGAAACGTCGACTAGCGATACGCGCTACTTTCAAGGAGGAATTCTACAAGCGTGGAACTATCATAAACGAAATTTCAGCCGAGCCGATGCGTCATTACAAGACATTTATCCCTTAAATCTAGATTTACCCTATGTCTATATTCTATTTTTAATCGACCCGAGAAAAAATAACTGAAATGTCGCATCCACATTTCAGTTGACGAGCGCGAAGCAATTAGCATTAAAGCGTAGGGCCGGTTGGTGGACAAATTACCTTGAGGTTCATTAGCTCTTGGCTGTGTTCGACTGTACTGATTTTCTCGATCCAACTCGATGACGATTTCATTGTCCCGTTCATCGGGCTGCTCACCACGCCCAAGTCGGGGCGGTACCACTGGTTGCGCGGGCTTCGCCATCTCTGAAGCAACATTCACTAATTGGCAGGGACAGACAGTCACGTACAAAATGGAAATTGGTTTAACTATGATTCGATTGCTAAACTATATATAGATACTAAGAAACGGCGTATCCTCTCCGAAGCGTTAGTATTATATGATAACCGAAAGAGAAACGCTATAGACTCGGTGTATTATGTATTGGGATCAGAGGGAACTATCACTGCCACATGTACGAAGCTTCAAGCGTCACAGTATAGAGCGTTTCCGACACTTCCCCGTAGAGATAATTTCATTGCCCATTTGACGGGCATCGACTAGATTCGCTTAATGACAGGAACGAGATAATTCAATTTGCTTAAATACTTTATCGGAGATAAACGCTTTGGAAAGTATCTGTGCACGTTATGATGGTGTTTAGTCATTGATTTTTTGCTAACAATTCGATTTTTCAGATTTCCTACGCGAGAAGAAGTCCGATAGAGGGAGAAGCATCGGAACGAAGCTCTGTGTACCTGCAGAATCTTAATTGATCCTTTCGAAACGGAGACCCACTCACCGTAATATCGGAAATAATTGTATACGTACACCGAAGAAGACATTGTCAGGCCAGATCAATTGCCCGTTTGCTCTTTTCAGTGCAGGTATTTACGTACATTACATATATTCAGAATTACGTATCGCAAAGGAGATATTGACATGACCACTCGTGATATTATTAATGACCATTCGTGCATTTCGAATGAAGAATCGAATGACGAGATAAGAGAGAAAGCGAGGGGAGAAACATTCACCATTTACCATAGCAGTCGATGTGATATATCGCGACAGTCGAGAACATTTAACGGGACGATGGAGCCGAGTATGACTATTTCGATCGATGCGAAAAAAGGTAATAATTCAGGTATCTCGAGGGAAATTTTGTCTTCGCTGCGACGTACAGTCATGTCGGTAACGCTTTCCGATAATTGGAGAGGATCGCAAAAAGTGCCCAATTATTACGATAAAAAAAGAAAGAAACAACGGTGCTTTCGTACGAATCGTGAGGTCACCGAGGCGGTTGTCGTTATCTGTATATAATTTCGAGGAAGAATATGTTATCGAGTCGTTCGCAAACCACCGTGGGTAGTTCGATTGAAGACGATCCGAACAAATAATTGCTTCGAGCGACGCGATATTGATTTTTCAAAAAGAAAGACCCAACTTCTCCCACGACAGTTTCTCCGAGACACTGATCCCGCAGCTGTGGACCAACCCGTGGTAAGACTCGATTGTCCGGCGTCCTCCGCTAAAAGCACTACAAAATAACGACAATATATATATCCCTCGTCGAACCCGCGCGGAAATTGCGACGGGAAGCGGCTAATTAATTTCGTTAGAGAGGAACAAATTATATTCCCCCGCGAAGGACGTTTTATTTTCCCTTGGGTATACCTGAGGATCACCTCCGCAACTCTCGACACGCTTCCGTGCGTAGCCCGGGAGGAGCGAAAGGAGCGCGCTCTTCGGCCGACTTCCAAGAGCCTTTAAGCACCTTATATATCGATTCTCGTTCCTCTTACCGTACCTCCCCGCTAGATTTACGCAACTTTCAGCGATTTCCGCGGACAAACGAAATCCCTGTATCGACGGAGCGTACGGGGTCTTTTTTATATACGCGGACGGGGCGCTTCTCGATTCGATCGAAAGTCGGTCGATCGAGCTCCCGCGGTGCTCCGGTCACTCGAGCAGGATAATCCCGGATAGTTGGAGATCCGAAAGTATCGTGCGTGCCTACCTTGCTCGTATCCGCAGCCTTTATGCTTGCCGTTGACGATGTCCTGGAAGAGGGTTTTCTCGGCGTCGTTATCGTGCAGCTTGGTCGGCACCGCCACGCAAAGATTCGTAGTCGCGTCCCAAGCGCAGTGCGGATCCTGAAGAGCGACGCAGGCAGCGCAGGAGCCTGCCAAGGGGGAATCGCAGTGATGGAGGGGAATCGCTCGGACTTCCGAGTCGGCTATCACCATCAGTTTGCTCGCCTCGCCGGCCAAGTGGACTATCTGCAAGTCCTTTACGGCCTGGTCTGTTGGTGGTAAAAGAAAGATGGAAAAAAAGAAGATAAACGTTTGCGGTGGGAAGCGAGAACGAGTGGACAGGGCTTCTCGATGCTCTTGTTAGAGTGGCACGACTAACCGCGGTAAAGGCCGTCTCTTTGGGTAACCGACGAAATAAATGGGAAGCATTTCGAAGGCTGCAATGGTTGTAGTCGCTGTACCGTCTCGATTCTCTCCATTCGAGTCGAGACGTTTGACGTCGTAATTTCCGAAATGAAATTCGGTTTAAAATTGGGCACGGGATAAGAGTAATTGCCTCGTTTGCTCAACTTTTAAAGAATGAAACCGAGCATCACAGCTATCGCATCTCGAAGACGTCTTTCAGTTTCTCGTCGAACTGTACATTCGCTTAAATGTGTATACATGACCACGTCAGGGGCATACAAACGATAACGTTCCCACTTACCATATCTAAGGACTTGCACATCGCTTACGATGACTTGACCGACCTCAGCTCGCGAATCCGGTGCTCTGGTGTTCAGTGCCTTCATCACTCTCCCGTCATCTTCGCGCATAGAAAAGAGGAGACGCGTGATGCTTTAGAGAAACTCGTATTCGGCGAAGTAATGGGTTGAAAATATAGTGACAAAGCGAGAAACCACCAGGCATAACGCGGCTCTTACCAGTGCCGATGTAGAGGATGTCGTAAGCCTTCCCGTCTAATGCCTTCACCTGAGGATCTACCGCGACCTTCGTAAACCTGTAACTGACGAGGAACGCGTTGTAGCGATTGCGGCGTACCACGCGACGATCATCGACTGCACCTACTGCTATTGACTTACTTGAGGCTGATTTTGGTGATGACCGGCAAGGCAAAGTAGGACTGGACAGCGTCGTCCATCAGTGGATGCGACTTGACGAAGTTCACGGTTACGTCGGGAAGCGTTCTGGAGTCGTTGACGCACGCGCCGGGTCTAGGCTCGGGCACCTTCTCTGGCAATACCCTCAACCAATTACTGTTGATGGTTTCCTGCTCCTTAAAAGCTCCCCGGAAAACTTCCAGGATGCTGCTCATGGTAAAGGCGCAAATGGCCGATCCACCGATGGAATTAGAGGGGGTCGTGAAGACCCCGTAGATCAGCTGAGCGTGTTCGCCGGCATAGACGCCTTCCGTGACGTCACTAGTGGATTCTGCGAAGCAAAAGTGGTGCCTCCGTTTTCATCGTAATACTTCCTTGTACCGTAGACGCGGTAGGGAGTGACGAAGGACTTTTAAATTCCCTCGGATAAGCTCCGAGCTCAGCCGGATGATGTATAGGTACACGGTACACGGGGTGTGTAGGTATATAGATACATTACAAGAATAAAGCTCGATTCAGTGGCGAAGAAGCCGTAAAATGTCTTGGGCCATTTCCGGAGCAGAAGATGCTGCCTACGTCGTATACGTACGAGCATACGTGTATACCTGTAGTGCGCTGTGCGCCATATATCTACCGATACGTGTCGTATCTCCTACGTACATCTACGTGCGAGCGCGAATTCGCGGCCAGACGAACTTGAGAGCTCTGGCACGCGCCTCGTCGAGACGACGAAAACTCACTACGCGATCCGAATTTCGGGACGCATTTACCCGACGTTTCCGCCATACTTTTTCGAGTAAAGGAGAAGTTTCGTTCCAGCCGCTTGCCTATCGCAGCTGGTGACTTTCTCAGGGTAGAAAAAGTCGAAACTGCGGGAGGCCTTTCTTCCAAGTATAAATCGAGGATAACGTCAATTTTTACGTTCACGAAACTCAATCAAGTTTTAGGTGGTTACTCTCGTCCTTTTTCCACAGAGAGTTCGTCCAACCCAATGCGGAACAATTATTTGGCGCGTCCAAGGGAAAAATTGCGAGCTCCAACCGCGTCCCGTACCTACCCGCGGAATTGTCGGTGGAGGGACCCAGCGCGGGCCTACGATTTGGCAGAAACCCGACCTACCATCTACCTACCTACTCGTATCCGCGTTCATCCGCAGTCTGCCTGTTGGCTGACGGCCAGCAATCCCTGGATATAGGTACGGGTTTCGGTTCGATGTGCGGCGACAATATTCTACGTTTATATACCTCAACCCCGCCACCCCCTGCCGCCCCGTCTGCCGCCGGCCCTTCACCCGCATTGTAGCCGAACACGCGAGGTTCATCTCGCACCGAAGTCGCTGCAGCCATTTATCTTGCAACGGGTAGGTAACGCGCGGCCGCCTACATAGATATATTTCTACTCGTCTGTACGCGTGGCTAGAAGTGGGTACCTATCTACGTATAGGTGATGGGAAGGGGAGAGGGTGGATAGCGTCGCGGTGCAACGCGACGGATGAATAAAGTCGAGAGGATCGAATCGAAATCTCGTTCGGAAGCGCTGGAGGGGCTTTTGTCGAGAGCTTTTTTGAGCGTCGCGTCGCTCGTTAAGGGTGAAAGGATCAATCGACCCGTCTTTTTTATGGTTTTCAATTTTCTCTCATAAGCGTATTCTCGACTCTGAATCAAGCTTCGCTCTTGTTCGATCTCCCGCAAAATCGTGGGAAATGGCGGTAAAATCGAAGCGTCTATCGCCCGCTAAATTGTTCATTTCGTTCGTTCGTCGAATTCATTTGATTCGTCGCGATGGAAAGCATTTTCGAAACGAGATGCCGACGGAAATATACCTTCGGGAATCTCCAGATAATACCGTCACACTCGTCAATTTGTCATTGCCTCCAGCCTCGCTATTATTGCTCGCTACTGAAACGCGTCGAACGCGCGTTTCGCTTGTTCTCCCGTACAAACATAAACGCTAACGCGCACCCATTGTTCGAAGAACGGCAATCGCCGTCCCCCTCCAATTATATTCATCTTTTTTTTAGTCCCCTCTCGTTCAAATCGCAAATATAAGGCGGAGAGGAGGGAAACGAATGAATGGGCGATCGAACGGGTACTCACGTATCTCGTTGAAGTAGAAGGGGTAATCCCCGGGCACCGAGCAATTGAGCCTGGCTTTCAGGAAGCTCGTCCATCTGTCGCCGAAGGCGTGCGGTCCACCTTTATCATGTTGGCATACCCTCCCGACCCGTGGATATACCGCCTGAAAATTCAAAATACCACCTACGCGTTAGTGCCTCTCTCCGGATTTTTTTCAGCAATTTCAATTATAACAGCTTATTTCACTCGGTGTTTTTTGCTCGTAACAATTATTCGTTGCGTAATGCTCGAAAAATTTGCAAAAATAATATTCAGTCACCACGCGTGACGCGCCAAAAAGACGCGCTAATGAATTCGCGTACAACGGACGTGACGGCGTTCCTCGGCGGAGTTTCCGATTGATCCTAGCACGTCTCTGTGTGCCGATGCATATGCGACTATGCAAATCTATGCGCCACGTAGCCTTCGGAAGTACATACTTTACGTGAAACCAAGACCATCCCTACCAAGCATCTCCGTTTATTGATTCAGCCGCATCCGTGGGACGGATATGTATATTCTATATGCGCGAGACTTTAATAAAGTTGGAACTAACATATATATGCACGCGTTTCTCGCAGGCTGCGCAAATCGTAACGCAATTTCCGCGCGGCGACGTTAATGCTTCGCAAAGAATATATAACGTCGGCCCTTGATTTACGACAGAAGGAATCGATTAAACATCCCTCGGAACAGTCGCGCGCATTTGCTCCTGCTCTCGACGGCCGACAATCGGATATCACTCGTTAAAGCGCTCGCTAATTATTCCCCTGACGAGTAAATTAGATTCCGATAAAATCTACCCGTGCGGCGAAAAACGCGAGGCAAAATTATATCGATAGCAACCAATTCTCCCCGTTCCAGTTGACGTGTTATTTGCGCCAATTATCGAGTTATTCGCACATTGATTATCGTACGTATTTTATCCATCTACATACGTAACGTTAACAACGAACACTGCCATATCGGGCATACCAATTTGCGGGAATTCGACACCGGAAGTAAATCGGACGTAAATTAACCCTCACCGGGTAATTGCACTCACCTTGCCGCAGTTCATGTATTCGACGGCGGTCTCCCGATAAAAGAAGAAGACATAGTCGCCGTACGCGAGCGAACTAACAAAGTTCGGACCTGTGACACAGAAAAGAAGTTATCGTTATTCGGGGGGCGTTAATTTTTCTTTGACGATTTATCGTGCAATTTATTTTTAGACGGGGTTCCATGGGTACATTACACGTATATACCGTATACTGTACATACGTATACTCGTTAAGCATCGCGTTACGTGATATCTCTCACAGCGAATCTAAAGTGTACGATGATATGAATGCAATTATGTGTCGCGATAAATCTACGAGGTTTAAATGGGGCGACTTTTCAACGCGAGGCCGCTGATAATCGCGTGTTCGCAGTCGAGGCAACATGCATCCGAGTTGTACGATCGCTCTAACGCAATGTTGTAAACATTGATATTTAATGAGATCATTCCACTTTGGAGCACAGATCTACGTGTATAAATACAAATGTATAGACAGGTGGTGCTTTAGGGGTGTACGCTACACGTACACGCGCGCGCGCTCGATGGACATTAATTTTCACACGATCAATCGGTCTTCATCGAATCAATTATAAACGCATATTTCATATTGCAGTACCGTTGAGTTGATTGAGGTCGGAACGTTCCGTTCGAATTGGCTCCCTGTAAATCAGTGGTTCACCCCCGGAGAAGTCGGCCACCGTCGCCGCGTATAATTGTCCTCCTGAAATATGGATGATATAAAAAATACAATTAAGGAGAGGTACGACACTTTGGTAAGGCTCGAACACTTTGCAAATTTTCCAATGCGTATATACTTGTGCTACGTGCTTGTATAGATACACTATGTTCTGAAATTTGAAATACAAAGTTATGTGAATTTTAAAAATTACAGTATTGAAACTGAGAATCATATGAAATTGTTTGAAAATTAATATCTGTGGTGTATAACTGAAACAAATATTTCAATTTTGAATTGAAGTATATTAATTTCCAAATGCATGTATGAAATTTGTAATATGAAATGGAATTTTCAATTAAACATATTACATCAAAGAACTTGCTTTTGAAGTTTCAAACACCGTATTAAAGATTTACCATGTACGGTTATGAAATTTAATAACAGTTCTTGAAAATTCATATGCGAGTCGCTAAATTAGACGCACAGCAATTATATATTGTAAGCATAACAAATTATTTACGAAAATTCATAACGTAGGTATTTCAATTTTCAAAACATTTGGTTATCAAATTTCATGTCATATTTGAAAGTTAAGAACACTTGGTTTTGAAATGTAATAATCTATTTGAATTTTAAAAACTATTTGTTTGAAATTTCATACGCTTCTACGTGTGAATATTAGTACACTCGTGCATATGTTAATTGCTGCTTCTTGCACATTTCTATTAAACATTTTTAACAGTGTACGTAATTATTGTCGGTCGTTTAGCCGGGGGCGAGTCTTTCAAGCGACAGGTAGAACTTGAATGGCGGTTTCTTGGTGTAAGCGTATAGACGTGTATCGAAATTCTTCGTAAACGTAAATACAGTGACGGAGGCACCGATATCCACCAAATAATTCTCAATTGCCTTCAGTCTTCATTTCTGTCTGTTAGACTGAGATAGCTTTCGCTTTTCGGAAATTATCGGGAAATATCCACGTGTTAGACGATTATCGTCACACTTTACGGTATGTTTAATCGGAGTGAATAGAAACAGAAGTTTCGAAGCTAACTTCCATAATTTTGGTTAAACAAAGTTTGGCTTATATATATATATGTGTACACATACGTACGTATCGACGCAGAATAGTTTGAGGTAGCCCGTTGCTACCAAAGCCGGCCCAAAGTTAGGTGCCTGGATATTATACATACTGCGGTATATGGGTATTTAATTCTATCTCGGCAGAATTTCAAAGTAACTCGACGAAATTTACATTAAAAATTGAACGATCTAGTCGCTTCACCCATAGATGAATTCTTCGACAATTACTTTTGCCAACGTTTTTCCAGTTTGTCAAAATTGTATTATATAATTAAACAAATGCGCTCGGATCGTATAACTAATAATCCTCAAAGTCCTTTCAGTGTCGTCGGCAGTACTTAGTTACTTTCCGACATGCAAAAGTGACGATTCTAATACCTGCATTATAATGTACATGTCGCAAAAGTAAAAAGAAAGGGGAAGAATAATCCTCGCAGAGAGCAGGAGAATTCAAGAACTGCACACGTAGATACACACGCGAAGCGAGTATATAAAGAAGGGTCATATATGTAACCAGAAAGAGTAGACGTTAGACTTAAAGGATAAACGTGGACGTTGCAAGCTACAAATCTAGTGTGAGCCTACAGTGAAGACGGCAGGCAATGCGATATATGTAATACGTGGCACTGGCATATAGGCGCAAAAAGATATATGTAATATATAGCTCTTATATCCCATTCTTTCTCTCGGACAGCGAGGATTCGCTCAAAGCTGCTCGACGCCGAGGCAAAAGAAATCGTGAGGAAACTGCGACGATGATCGAACGAATACCTTACCCTATCGGAGTTACACGAGAGTTCCGACGGGTAATAACGAAAAATTAAATAAATATAATCGCCAGTAAGAAACACGCGTTCGTTTAAAGAAATTCTTCGAAAAATAACGTGACTTATAATTACCGACAAAAACGGCGGTGCTGTTGTGCTGAGGATCGTGAGGACACAATCCTCGGCCCTCCGTGTCCTTCTCGCTGACGTACGCGCCATTCTGCAACAGAAAGAAAACAACAGCCATGTAATTGGCGAATTGTGAATACATAATCGAATAAACGTTCAGTCGAAAAGTGAAAAAGAACCGGTCCCAGGGAATAGCAATAGCACTAGAGACGTCATTTCCACATTCGAAGAAGAGGCTGATCTCGTCGGACGCAGTTCGAAATTCGAAACCCTCCCTCACATTGTAGACACCCTCCGGCAAGGTATCTCGGAGAAGTTCTTCCATCCCCTCCGAATCGAGTCTAGTTTTGAGGTAAATTCTTTAGAAATCCCCGGTAATTTTTGTCGGTACAAAGTAAATTGGCGAATGGCTCGCGTACGAGACGTGCAAACGACCGGAACATCACCGGTACTCCCTCGTCCTCTCTCTCTCGCTCTCACGCGCGCACGCGCGTGTCTACTGAAACCCACCCCCCACCGAACCACCCCTAGAGAGCCACTTATTCATCCTGTCGGTGTAGGTCCACTTCATCCTCTTTCTCTCGCCTCTCATCCTCTCCTCGTCTCTCCATTCCCGTTTCAGTTCAGTTCCTATTTGTATTTGCAGCTCGTCCCCGCGACTACGCTGACCCTACAGCCAATAGCACTGCTGCGCGAAAGAGAATAGACAATGGGAAATGGTAGAGCGGGAGATGACTCCTGTCGCTACATTTCCTCTCTTCCTTTTCCTCGTCTTTTCTCGCAATTTTAAAAATCGTCTTTCCTCCTCATCCCTCTCTCTCTCTCTCTCTCTCTCTCTCTCTCTCTCTCTCACGCGACTTAAATCGCGCGTCGAGTCTTCCGGAGATGAAAAAAATTCAGGAAGGTGGCGAACGCGATATACGGTGCTGTATGTGTATATAAGGGAAGAGGGAAAGAGGGAGAAAGAGAAAAGGAATGCTCGCGATAATCTCGTCTTATTTATACGAGAAGACGGAAGGAAGATGGATCGAGATCATCGGGATACGGCGGCTTTGCGCGATCCTGCGAGTGGACGTACGTGGGAAGGGAGTATAAGGTGGGTCTTCTTTGAGGTAAGGATACGCGCAATCTTTACAACCGGTATGGGTGTTGCCAGGGTGTTGGATGACGAAAATGAGAGAGCGAGAGGGAGAGAAAAAGAAAGAGGGTATATCCCTGGAGTATAAACGAGGCATTCCGATGACGGGTATTGAAACCCGCTACAGTGATGATTTCAAAGCAGGTACACAGATCAAGATGAATGCGCCGCGTCGTCTTCATACCGTTTACATCGCATTAATTCATTCGTCCGGCAAATCTGGGTCCTGCAACTGCAGCTGGGCGATATTCGCAGCGTTTCTCGAAAATTATTCCAAGGAAGACTTGCGAGAAGTTGGAATAAGTTGTACGATCGACCGACTCTAGATTAGTACGTCTAGACTTGTAAGAGAGGTGGAGGGCCGATGTATATTACATAAGTAGGTAGGTACTTGCGAGATAATAGAAACTTCCTTCGCCCAAGATTGGTGGCTCGTAGTGGATTGGTAAGGAGGAGGAAACGGAAAACGCGTTCTCACTCGAAAGGGGTTGCAGATCAGCACGATATCCCTCGCGGGAAAGGCTGCTCCCAAATAAGAGCCGACGCGGGCTAAACGCAGACAGAGAATTGCAGCTTCCGACTTTTGGTCTTCGTCGATTCACAGGACCACGTTATGGCACCGAAAAGACGACGTTGCTAGAAATTATGACCGCACTCGACTTTCCATCTAGTCAAAGAAATATACATATAGCTATATGTGTGTGTTACGCTTATTGTTCGTGAAAACGAAACGCTCCGCTATCTAAATTGCCGCAGGAAAACTACGCGGAGGAACGAACTGCGGAAAGGGGTCGAGATGCCATCGCGAGAAAGTTGATTACGGGTTATTTAGATGAAACGAAAAGTTGAACGTTATCGCTCTTTTCAACATTCCGAACTAATTATCATTAATTAGATAAGTTACTTCGCTACTGAATACGACTTCACGACTGGCCATTGGTACAGCCGCGCTATACAGTATGGGAGACGGTGTAGCTTGCGAGTTCTTACCGCGCTAACCGAGGCGCGATAAAAGTCACTCGTAAAAGTTACTTTGACGCGAACCTGGCTAGCGAGGGTTGAAGCTTACGTAGGTTCGAGTCTTAGGTACCCGTAATACGGGCGAATAAGTTTTGCAACGTACATATTATGGGCGCCAAAGGCTGAAGGTAATGCAATTTTTAACAAAACAAGTGATGGTAGAATAAGTATAGGTGGCGTGATAAAAAAAAAAGCAATATTATTCGGAGCGCTCCAATAAATTGAAATTCGGTTATCGAAAGCGTTTGTCGAGCCTAACATAACCTAGCGTTACCAAGCTATCCTCTACAAAAACAAAAGAGATTAGTTAAACCAACACCAGACCTGTCAAATAAGGAGAATGAAGGGTCGATCGAGAGAAAGTAACATGCCCTTCTCGAAATTGCGTTCCGTCACGGATAGCGAGAATATTAGCACCCTTCATTTAATAATGAGGAGAGGACAAAGGTATTCCACGTAAACAGAGTCACGCCATCGAATACCTTTACTGCTGTTCATGAACCGTGATAGGAACCGTAACATAGGCATATGTATATACTCTATACTTCCAAAAATGTATATTTTAGTTACCTAACCTCGTGCTACGAACTTCAAAAATGTACTCGTAGTATACTATAAATCGAAATGAGTGGCCATTTATTTGAACCCCAACCCAATCACGACGCTTGCCATATTTAACACTAATTTAATTAAATTTTCCAAACCCTCCTCCTCATCAGTTCGAGAACTGCTGAATATTCGATCTAGAATTCGATAAGAAGGAAAGGGCATTCGATACGCCCAACCGCCCGTCGAAGAAAGAAACCCCCTTGCTTCATTGAACGGAAGTTTCGAATACTTTCCCTCCTCGACGCGCGAAACCCACGTAAATGCGCGAGGGGGTGACTATATACCCGACGCGCTCGGAAACCGCGGAAAGCGTGCAGGATAATAGGTACAACGAGTGAATTACAGCAGTCAGGAGTCTTATCGGACTCTGGAGGTTCGGTAAATCATACGGGATGCGAGCTTTCACAAACTAATGGACTAACCAACCCCTCCCGACCTCCGCAAACCGTAACATTCGCTAATCTCGCCCTCGTTGGTCGGGTGGGCGCTTTCCTCGACTCGCGATTCCACCTCCCACGAGTGCCTAGCTGCACAGCATCTGCGCAATTCTGTACGGGTTGCGGGGAAAAAATAGGAGCATTGGTGCATAAGGCGATAAAAGAATCTTGGCTCGTGAATAAAAGAAAGAGGAGAACTGGCATTGTTTGTATAAGAAGGTCCCGACGATGATAACATTTTGTCAGTCTTTGAGCGACTGCTGGTTGCTGAGCTCGACTTCAGGCTGCGGTTCTGGACACAGAACTTGGGAACATCGAGCATCAGACGGATAGGTAAGAATTCATTAAACAATATTATTCTTCATTTATCTATTATATAATGCATTCCTTTATTGCCATTCTCATTACATTCGCGTGAAACATTATTCTCTCTAATTCATCTACATTACGTTATTTCTCTTTTTCACTCTAAATACTTATGTATAGGTATATAATATATTATAAAGAATGTCTAGCCGGGTCATCATCCCTTCAATTTGTACCCGACTATCAAGCGAGGATGAGTAATAGCCTCGTATACTCCTCCACTTTGAATTTTAACCCACAATCTGAGCCGGTATTTTCTCTGCTCTAAAAATTCCAATTATTTCTCATATAGTAGAGACTGTGAGACATCTAGACTCACGGATTACCTCCATAGACTATAATAAGAAACGACAGACCAATCTTGCTCTCAATCCGTGCCCGAATCCTGATGTACCAGCACACCTCCTGCATTCCTGATACTTGTTCTAGAACCCCAAAACACCCTCTTCATCCTCAATATTTGTTCGAAATCCTTTACATGCCCTCTCCATCACTAGTTTTTTTTTTTAAGATCAACACATCCTCTACATCTCTATAACGTCTCCCATAGCTAAACCACACCCTCTACACCCCTAATATGTCTTCCGCAGTCTTACCACACTCATTGTGGAGTGGGGCTATGGAAGTTGTATCGGGGATGAAAAGGGAGTGGTGGAGCTGTGGAAGATGTATTAGGAGTGTAGAGAGTGTGTTGGGGCTGTAGAAGTTATAATATGGATATCGTCACCTCGATATAGTTTTGTTCAATATCCTCCTTTTGGGAATGGGACATTGAACAAACCTATATTGGGGTGACGATATAAGACGAAAGCCTACCTCGTAATAGTCACGCAGAACGTGTTTTGCCTGCGCGAGTTCAGTAGACCCCGAATTAATCGTACAGCTGCGTGTAAAATTCATTGTCGCACACGAATCACTCATTGCCATCACCATTACCGCCGTTGTGCGTTACACCAACCTTAACAGGATGGGGAGAGCAATTTATCAATGCAACACCCGCGCACCAGCTCTCTCACCACCGGATACGCAGGAATCTATCACCCGTCGGTTATATTCGCACGCGGTATCGGAAATGTCGCGATGATTAAAAGCCCGCCCCGGGTTTCTTCTTCAGCTATGTCTAAACTTGGATTGCTACTCGGAGCGTATGTTCTCATGGGGATCGGAATTAAAAAAGAAAAGAGGAAAAAGATTATATCGGGTTTATACAGATGAAGAAATGCGACTATAGCTTTTCATTTTCCCTGCATTCAATAGATTTAAAAGGAGAAGGGGAGAAGAGAGAGGGTCATATCTGTGTTGAACTTTCATCTTCATCGAGGAAAGTGTTGGTAGATTCGATCAAATCAGTGATTAACACAGTGAATTCTTGTCGTGCAGACTTTTTCTTCTCGAGTGGCTATATGTGTGAATTTAGTGATTACCGATGCATTTTACTGATTTAGGTATAAAGATAGGAATTATCGATCTATATAAGACAACAAGCCGAAATAGGAAATGTGATCAGAATATCAGTAGACGTCTTAAGTAACGGGACAATAACAATCGCTGCTGTCGCCGTCGCCGTTGTCGCAGTGGGTAAATGATAAGAACTCCAAAAAAAACAGCCCAAATCCGCCCGGAAATGAAGGCAATGTTCCTGTGAAGCTACTTCGCCGTTCGTGCCGTGAATCCCAGCGGAGTGACGCGCTCGGACTAAAAGCTAAAAGCCGTCAATTTGGAAGCTACATTATTCGATGAGGTGAAGAGTATCGTTACGATGGAGAGGGAGGAGGAAACATACGAGACGGGAGAAGTTCGTCGAGAAGTTCTTCCGCGTTCTGTTCTTCGTTCTGACTTTGCGTTGCACGCTTGTCCCGTTTCATTGCGATTTACAGCGCGTGTAACCCATGACCGAACGAGCTTTCGACTCCGCCCACTCGATCCTCTTTCATCGCATTTATTCACCCGCTCGGTATTTTATGCGTCTTACGTTTCTTGCGGAAGAACCTTATGGCGAGGCAGTTTGAAAGGGGTTATTATTCACTCGTCGATAAAGGAAGAGAAGAGCCGTAGTCATATTGAATCACCCTTTTTCGCTTCTTGTTTTTACCTAGGCATTACATTATCCGTCTTCTTTCTCTTTCGGAAGAATTCTGTACCGGAGCGGGAAGAAGAGAACGAGTCAACAATGACTGTACTTCCGAAGAATTCCAGCGCGAAAATTGCATCCCACGGAATCGAATTTGTATCGATACAGTTGCGGAGCGAGATCGCAATTCGCCTGGCAATGTTTCGGAACCATCCTATGTAACTCTAACAAAAATTAAATACCACATTGCACCGTGATAATGAAGCGCGCTGATGGATTATAACCGATGGAACGAAAAGCGAGTGTAAGAGCTAACGCAGGTACCTCTCTTCCACTCTAGTTCTCTCGCTACAGACGCTACGCACTTCGTAGTCGTAGTAAATATACGTCGGAGCAGCGAAGTACCCACCTGCAATTAAATGCTTCGAGAGCCATTCTCGCCAGTGGCGAGAATAGGAAGGAATAAAGCGTGTAACGAACTGGTGGAAAAAGAAGAACAGGCCGTCGAAGGGGTTGCATCAAGGTGCCCATCTGCGGACACTAGAGTTCCGCCGTCCTCGGAATGAGCAGAGAGAATTACCGCCAATTTTTTCTTTCCGCCACACGGCGCAGTGCGTATCGACAAGTCTAACGCGACGCTACCTGCGAGAACATTTCCCGAAAACCAAGTCTTTCGGTCCTCTCCACCGCTGCAGCGCCCCTAAAGAGAAAAAATCGGTCGTCTCAAAAGACCGGAGAAAGCCGAGGCTAAGAGTTGACGCGAGAATGGAAGAGGCGATGGAACTACTGTCAGGGTATCGTCTGTTAAAAATAGAGACGTCGATTGAGGGGGAGAGGAGGGAGGGGGTTCGACTCACCCTCGAAAGCGCTTTTTTCTCCTTATCGAATCAACGTCTACGTTCTGTCATTCGTCGCGCCGTCTTTTTATCTGCGAGCGTGTACGGTCACACGCATTTGTATTTATACGAGTGCGAATGTGAAGAAGGGCAACCCCTATACATCTCCAGATACACACATAATCGTTCTTCGCGTTGTCCCTGCGTTCCGCGAGCGCTGAGGTGTGTTTTAAGGTAAAGCAATTTATATGGATGCGTATATCTCGAGGTAAGAATAGGTTGAACGCAGAGGAGCGCTTTTGTGGAACTTTAATGTATTGTAACTCGTAAAGAGAAAGCTCCTCGAAGCTCTGTATTTATGCACGAACCGTGTGTGTCCGTATCTTTACCAATGTTGCTCTCGGATTTGAAATAAGACCGGTGTAGGATGCTTCCGGAATGAGAATACATATTTTTATCCCCTCAACCCGAAAACACGATTTCACCCCGGTACACATCCCTCTTATCCAAGCCACCAACGACGCTGCGGGGTACCGTTGTTCTCCCGCAAGAAATACGTCGCCGAGAGAGGGGTAAACTCGTTCGCTCGAATAGTAGGTGGGTATGAGGTAGGCACCCCCATCGTTTACCGTGCCCGTCGCTAGCAGGGTGAGCCGCGTAGAGCCCCCGCGGTACCTCGGAATTAAGGGTGCATGGCGGAGGAGAACGGATGGTGCACCGCGAAATACAACGGGATAGGAGAGCGAGGACGACGGATCCTGCAGGGGCTTTTCGCGAGGTAGAGGCGCTGCCTCGTCGCACGGTGCAGGGTAACGTTGTGCCGCTGGCCGTTCTCCAAAGCTCCGACGCACATACGGGAGACCTCCTCCTCCTCCTCCTCCTCCTGTCTGACATAGCGAACAGCTTGTACCCGAGGAGACCTCGCGTGAAATTACGCCAGCTCTAGCCATCTTCGCTCAATGCCCGAACTATCCGGACCACCGTTGGATCTTCGTTATTCGAAAAACTCTCCACGAGCGCCTGCTGGCAGCCGAGCGTTTCGTCGTGGGAGCGGATCGAGATTGATGTACACACGACGGCTGTGTCGATAGACCCAAGCGGTGAGAAGAATGGTACAGGTCGCGTGGCATTGGTTAACGTGCTTCGAGAAGTCGGTAGGTCGATGCGGAGAGCAACGTTGAAAACGTTATCGTACTCGACTGCACTCGACGCGGTGTGTGTAAAAAAGAATGAGCAGAAGGGGGTCACACGGCACCGTAGTAGTCGGTTATTCTCGCGTGGATACCGAGAGTAGATTTAAATGCGGTGCACCGGCGATTCGGTCGGTCTTATCGTGATTTCCTAAAGTCAACGAAAACTCCTGGACATTTTGGGAAGATCGGCATCTCTCTGGAATCGATCGTCCGACCGCTCGGTCTTGCGTATTTTTTATACACTCTCTGTATGTATCACCACGGCGCGCATCCTCGATAAAATCCTGCATACGTCCTTTTCGTTTCCACGCTCACTCCCGCGGAAACGAATGACTCCCACGGGAACGAGCGCAAACGCCCGTTACCCGAGCGTAGGACTTGGTATTCGGCCGATACATTTCGCGATGAAGAAGGAACTGGACGTCGGAGCAGTTCCAGCCGTGCGCGATGAGAACAGACTCGCGGGAGGACGAGCGAAAGGGAAGTGAAACACTCGTGCCAATTGGACTCGCCTCGGGGCGCCTAATCCCATCAGACGGAAGGGCGTGGGCGAACGAATGAACGAACCCGTCCACATCACTCGAAGCCATTGTCCGACTTGCGAAAAAGAAAGGACCTTCCGTGGTGTGACGTGCTGCAGGGGATATCGAAGGGTTCGTGCCGAGTAGTCGCGCTCTACGACGTAGACATTGATTCAAAAATGCGTTACGTGTAAGTCGGTGCACAATTAGGGGATGTATTCCCTACGCTCTGAGCATCACTGCTGATTAGTCGAGTAAAAGCACGCGAATGAAGAAACTGGGTAGAGTTTCGCGCCAAATACTGTTGCGCAGCGCGAAGCTCTGAGCCGTGTTATCGCTGACACGCTAGGAATCTGTTTGAACTGAAGCGGTGGAATGCGGATGATGCTTCGATCCGATTGAGGCTCTTCCGATCGGATGAGGCGATGAAACGCGAAAATGAAAATATTCGTCCGCGCGTCATTATACTTATGCGTCGAGTTTACTGGATTCAACATTATTATCGCTAGTCGATTAAGCGACCGAGAACTGTTGACCATTTTCCATTGTGAGAGTCGAGCGAGATGCATTATCCCTCGTAAAATTGTTACGGCGGTAAGAAAGGGTATGGGTACCTCCGCGAACGATGAATTCAATTTATTAGTACGCGAAAGAACTCGATTCACCGACTCATACATTAGCCGAGCTCTGGCAACTTATTATACACCCCGCCTTGATATAATAATTATAATTATCGGCAGAGTTAACGACGCGACTCCTATACCTACCTCCGCTTCCAATTCTTCTCCGTTGAGCTTCGACGTCTAATGGTCCATAACTTTCAAGATCATCGCGCACGAATTGGCGTTTACGTTTTACGTTTCATAAAAATAGTTATGGCGGCACGCCCACTCTACGCGGTCGTATGCAATGAGCTTTTCTGACACGAGTACACGCAGGACGACGAAAAAAGCTGGAGCGCGAGCGTCAAAACCGTATTACTCCTTTTGCATATGAAATGCATTCTGATCATTTCCCCAACCGATGAGAGATGAAAAACGACATCAAGATCTTCCTCCTTCCATTTCGAAATTCATCGTCATTCATAAATGTCCCTGGTTAGTTATCTCCACTTTCCATAAAACACCGTATACATCGTCTACACACATATGCGCACATGCAACACACACCGGTTGCTCTGTCGCCGATACGTGCACGTATCTCTTGTACATATTTACGTACAGACAACCATACGTCACCCTGCCAGGTATAATTTCACAAATGACACGTTTCATATGCCGTATGAATTCGCAAAATTGCAGGGGTGATCGAGTGCCGATCCGAGTACTCTACTCTCATCATTATCCGTGTTCCGAGGGGATTGAAAGGTCTACGCGCACCCGTACGTATACGCGAGTGGCTCGACGCTCTCGTCGCGGTTATACGCAGTGGTTCGATATGGCGAAATGCTCTGTCGAAGCGTTCCGCGTGGAGGATATAACGGCGGAAGACTGGACGGGGACGGTAGACGGAGGGAGGATGCGTGTACCAAGATTAGAGTAAAAATAGAATTGTTCGACGAGCTACATAATCGCATTGTCGAACCTTTAGAATTGCCTTTTTCCAGTTTTACGGTTGACCGAAGCGGAAACGATTTACCTGCAGCTCGAGAGATTGCTTCTATATTTTTTGGGTGTCCGTAAATAACTGTCTAGACTTCAACCGCGCAGAGAGAATAGAATAGAATAGAATAGAATAGCATTTATTGAGCTCTAGGGCGTACCCTCTAAGAGCTGATGGGAAAGCCAAATTAATATAAAGGAAATGAATTAAAAGTAAAAAAGTAGCTTAAACTATAGTAATATTAACGACTAATGATAATAAGCAGAAATAAAAAGTAGCCGGTACAATGTAATACTAATGAAGATGGTAACGAGAGAGTAACAGCATTGATAATGATGATTGAAGTCGATAACAAAATAAAGAAATAAAGCAGCAAGAACAATAACGAATAGTAAAGAATAAACGTAATGACCAAGAGAGAGAGAGAGAGAGAGAGAGAAGCATCATCTGGATCACATGGAAAATCAAGGATCATTTGATTACCCGTCAATTTTTTGCCCGAGTGGTAATAACGCTTTTCGGAAGACCACGCTTCGTCTACGGAAAAGCCCGACGCGGGCATCAGCCAAACGTCCCTCGGAAACGAGACGAAGCCGATCAAATAGACGTCGAATTTCGACTGCAGTCGTTACCCTGTTGAGTTACGGACGTAATCCCACGGCCGTCGTGAGGTAAATAGACTCCGTGCGCGCGCGCGCAGAGAGAATGGATTTTAAGAGCGCGACGCTCACGCGCTTAAAAGAAACTGCATGAAAGGAGAAAAGCTGGAAATCGTCCAGGATAAAAGAAGCAATGCGACCGGCGGAGTACGAGGTTAAACGAGTGTACGCGACGTGAATGTCGGGAAAAATAGAAGGCTGCGAGGATGAAGGAAGTCGAAGTGCCCGGGTCGTTCGAGGGCGACGAATTTCGGCGTTCCGGTGTTCGGATTCCGGGAGAAGTGCTCTCGGTCGTTACAGTGCCGTGTGTGGCTCGTCCTCGAGACGCTCGGGCGGACTCTTTCTCTTTCTCGCGTCTCCGGAGCCGGCAACGCTCTCCTCGTGGAATCGCCGAAGCGAGCTCGCCTCTTCCCGATACCCGCGGGAATCGAGTCTCGCGGAGGTGGCGTAACTCGCGGGGGAGGGGGAGATTCCACGGGGATCACGAGGAATTCCGTTGGGATCGCGCACGGTCGAGAGGAAGATTCCAATTCTCTCCGGATGCGACCGAGGCGCGGAGGATCTCTCATGCAGTCGAGGAGGCGCGAAGGTCGTTACACCGTGTGATGCCGATCGCGAGAGAAGAATAGTCTTCGCGCGGTCGACTTCTCTCTCGCGTGCGATGCGCGCCGCGACGGGGTGGGAATACTCGCGATAATATCGTCCCGCACGGCCGATAAGAGGCGTCTCGACGGGTCTCGCGCGAACGAAGGGAGGGGGAGGAAGGACAGCGAGATAGGCGGATGGATATTCCGGAGAGGGGGAAGAATAATTAATGGTCGACTTCCGCTCCCCCGAGAAACGTAAATCGGACACGACCGCGAAGGAATTATCGCGCAGCTTGCGCTGGACCTGCGAGTACGTACGTAAATCGTATTCGCGAATGGCCACCTACGGACGTGGCCAGGTGAGTAATTGCAAAAAAAATTTCAAGGACTTCCTCCCAGTTTACTAATAGGCATGTACCGTCACGGAACTAGTCTTCGATCAGTTAAGGTTTTCACGGAATTCTTTTTACTATATAAGTATAATAGATTAATAAATTGAAAACTTTTTTTTTGTAATTGATAAATTTATTGTTAAAAATACGCTATAAATATCACACTAATTGCGGCAAATCTTCATTGTCATCAGCGATGATCAGGCATATATGTACATTGCGAATGGGATGCGTGTATGGTAACAATAATTACTTTCAGTCAATAGTAAATGCCTCTTTAGTGTCTAATATTAGGTTGTAACATAAATTTGGAATAATTCTTGTTTCTTCAGGTGTGTAAAGCAAATTCAGTGACGTGTCATACCTCATTTGAAAGCTCGTTTTCTTGCGGTTATTTTAAGGTATAAACTGTTTTGCTGTGGTTCGTGGTTAAAAAGTTACGCCGTTTAGAACAATGTCGACTCAACGTCAAAAACGTTATTCCAAATTTATGTTACAACCTAATATTTCACCGATGAATGGATCATGTTTACTATTTACGTTATTTCGAGGGCTATTACGATTACAGCACTTATCGAAGACTCGAGACCGACTGCAATCAAGCCTCTATATGCGATATTTCAAAATATTACAAAAGAAAATACCCAATGGCTCTTAACCCTTTCGCTGCTCCAGACGTATATACAGTACCTATGTCCCGTGGATAACGCAAGTATTTGAATTTCCCTGACATTTGACTTTGGTAGTGCTTGGAACGGTGCTGTAGTTAGAGTTGGCTTTAAAAGAGTGCGCTGCGTTCTTACGAGCCGTGTTTCGAGAGCGAAAAGTGTAAAACGTCTGATTTTTCCCGGGAACTGTTAATTCGGGAGATCGAAGCGTCTAACCTCGAAATTAACTGAATTTGTAAAAATAACGGTAAATAATGTGTAGAAGTGATGAGAAATAATCATACATGTTTCGGAAACACGGCTCGTAAGAACGCAGCGCACTCTTCTAAAGCCAACTCTAACTACAGCACCGTTCCAAGCACTACCAAAGTCAAATGTCAGGGAAATTCAAATACTCTTGCGTTATCCACGGGACATACTGTATACGCCTAGAACAGCCTGGACTAGAGCAGCGAAAGGGTTAATATTCTACGACGTGCTTCCAGCACGAGTAGAGAATCACCGAAGGCTCGACCCTGAGAAATTCCCGGTTAATTATCCCACGAGTGATATTTTCTAGCCACCAAATAAATCACGCTCCCAGTTATTACGACGCGCCCAGCATTCGCGATAGGCGCGCGGCGTCATTATTCTTATACCCTTCCGCGGGTCCGTCCGCCCAACGAGCTTCGATCGAATTCCCATAATTATTTATAGGAGAGGCCCACCCCGTTGAGCGCGAGGCTTTCAAGAGTGCTCGACGTTAAAACGCTTCCCCCCCAAGCAGTGGCGTGGGACAAAGAGTTATTGCGTGCACTCAAAACGCGCCGAGCGGAGCGTGTGTGCGCCGTGCGGGGGTTGTTATCGAGTGCGAAAGAAAGAGAGAGGTGGGTTGGGAAGAGCAGGGAGAGGTTCGGCTGCTACGTGCGTGCGATCCGATGCACGATAGGGTTGCTTCGCTTTCAACTTCGAGTCGGGAGGAGAGTGGGAGGGTAGGGGCCAGCGGGACGCGGCAGAGCGAAGATTGTACACAAAAGCTACTTCCGCGATGGGGAAGGTGCATCGCGCAAAGCCAACGGCTTTTATCTACCCCTACCGCGTCGCTCGCTCACTTCAAACGCGCGATGGAAATGGGAATGTACGTCGGGACGATTCGACCTCTCGCGACTTTCGTGTTTCGGGGAATAGCGATCTCGTTTCAGGGGATTGCTCTCCTCGTTCGACGAATATTTAAATAGCTTTTTTAAATTAAATCCGCATCTTAAAATAACGACGGGATATAAAGAGGTTCTTCCTTTACCAGTTAAGAGGAAACAATTCGATTTTCAAACGATCTTTTGTATCGCAGATTCGAAGAACGAAGTGGGCAAAATTATTTACCCCGCATTTTTTCATTTTTTATACCCGTTCTTATCCAGGCTGGATTGCGACATTTGGAAATGCAGCCACGTCATCGTGCTGCTGTGAGTCTATCTCTCTCGCACTCGCGACTTAGCATGAGTGCGTCTCTCTCTGGTGTTTCGATGACGTCACAATGTTGTAGGGAGAAACTCAGCGAGTAATTATTTCTTCGGATAATTTCTTTGTCGCGTAATATCGAATATGTGTATGCAGCTTACAAATTGAATTTAAACGTATAAATATTTTCTTTCCTTTAAAGAGCGAATCCGAACTCGGGTCGACACATTTGACGCGCTCGACTCGCGACGCGTGACTGTATACACACTTGTTTCCAGCTCCGGGCTGCATCGACGGAGAATTGTCGCGGCTTTGTACAACGCATCGTACACCGTGCGTATTGTTCGATGCGGCACTTCCCGTTACACGTTCGAATCGCAACGGCACCCACAAAGAGCGCTTTCCAACGCGAAGAGCGAAACGATTAGGTGCTCGGCTATAAACCGCAGCATCCCCACCTCGCGGGGTCGGGCGAGGTGTAATATTACGGAGCGAAAGGTGGAAGAGCTAGGTCGGGGTTATAAGTTCCAGACGAAGAAACGCTCGAGATATACATGGCGTATCGTCTCTTGGGAATTCGAAAGAGTTTCCGTTTCGTTCGAAGGATACCTAATAAGGAAAAAGGAAGCCGTAGGAGACGGAGGAGAGGAATGTTTGATTGATTTCCATTCCCTCGACGACCTTTAAAGAGAACGGTAATTCAATTTTGATTTTTTCCAGAACCCGACAGTTTTCCTCCCTCCGCCGACCGTCCATTATTTTCCGTTTCATCCTACCCGAAGCGGATAACAGCTGCGGGCAGCCGAGCAATAGTTTGCGTAACGGCAGTTTATCACGCGTGACCCAACGTTGACTTCGCAGCGACCAGAAGAAACGTTCAACTTGTCCACGAGAAAACCACTTTTCCTTCCCATTAATCTGCGGTACGGTCCGTCGGTCGAGGTAAAAACGAGCTTCCAACGGTTCGCGTCCGAATTATTGCCAAGCAGCGGTGCACAAAGGGGTGGAGGGAGTACCTCCATCCTCGCATGGGATGAGAGAACTGCATGTCTGCACGACATTGCGTCTCATGTCGACACAGTATGGCGGGTAATCGCCTCCGTCGAAAATTACACCGTGCGACTCGCTATTTCGGGAGAAAGTATCCAAATAAGCGACGACAACGCGAAGTACGTCTTGAGAACGAGCGGAGCACGGGACTGGTCCGCCGATCGTCGCGAAAATTTTTATTCCTTCTCATCTCATCCTTACAGAGCGATATTTCGTTTTCAGCGGAGCGGCGCTCGACGCAGCTCGTCGAAGATTCTTCTCGTCGACCTGAAATTCGGTTTCTCCGAACCGAGTAAATAACAGTTAAGAAACGCACCCTGATGGAGAACTGCCTGCAGAGCGGTTTGTAGGCGTTCGTTCCGCAGGCCACAAATTTGTCCGGTTCTTGTCTGCCGAAGACTCGCACGTAATTTTGGCACTCGTCCTCGCTGCGACCCTTCAGGTAGCAAAGCTCTCGGTGTGCCCCGCTGCTGGACCACTGCACCCTCTGGAACAGCGAATGGGAAAATTATTTATTAATATTGCGCCGTGCTGGGGATACAAAGTTTTCTTGCGAATAGAAAATGTGACTACTTTAAACGATAGAACATTTTTTCCGGTTTTACGAATGTCGCTGGATTTTTAAACCTCATTGCAGATACAAATCATATGCGGAGTAAAGTATCGCGTGTGAAGTACTAAAAGGTCGTAAGCGCCAGAAATGGCATTTAAGTACCAAAAGGTCATATAATTTTATTTTGCCGTTCGTCTGAGACATCATTAATACGCATGAATAAACGATTTTTTTAAATGTGTAATTTAGTGCCAAAAGGGCGTATATACCGGCGGATACGCCATTTTAGCACCTAATTTACTTTGTATTTATATATAAATACATGTGCCGAAAGGGCGTATATATAGGCGGATACGTCCTTTTGAATGCGACAAGTTGTTTTTTCGATGTGTACTTCTGCACTACTCAGATTGAAAAAAGTGCTGCTGCAGCTCATCAATTACTCGTGCAAACTTATGCTGAATCTGCTCCATCAGAAACTACTGTACTGAAGAGACTGGTTTCGTCGCTTCAAAAGCGGAAACTGTAATGTTCACGACAAAACGGTGTACGTACTGGCGGATACGCACTTTTGGCACTGATTAATATAAAATATAAATAAATTTAAAGAATTAGCCCTCGTTAGGTCGTTTCGAGTGCGTTCTCTCGGGGTTCTTGAGAGAGGCTCGCGCCAAACACTATTAAATAACTTTTCCTACTTTTAACAGTCTACGTCGACAAAGTTTCGAGTTCAGCTAATCGATGAGCTTCGATAGAGAAATCCTCCAATCCTCTAGCTGTCCTGTAAGCGCGGTGAGCCCGACAACTGGCAAAGTTCCGCGGGGGAAATGGACGAACGAAGCACGGGCGCGACTCTCCGAGTTTATACTATCGATTCGGCGAGATATAATAAGGAACTTTTCCACCGATTAGAAAACTTCGCGAGACTCGTTCGCGTTTGCACTTTCGTTAATTTATTTTTGATAAAGAAGAATGTTTACTTTAAACCAGTTACGGCAGACGCGCTATACAGGTAAGGCTCGTATCGCAACGCGGACGTGATTAAAAGCCAGAACTTCCCGGCCGGGAACTTCCGGTTCGAATGACTTCCAACACCGGCACCAGTCACGCCATACAGCTGGCTATAATATATCACGGCGGGGCGAGCGTCCCGGTTCCTCCGCAAAATCGAGAATTAATTATTCCTCCTCGACAATTCTGAGCAGCTAACGCGCGCGCGCGCGCGAGTTCTGCCCTCTCAAAAGTCACGCGGGGGCGACACCAAGCGTTCCGCGCCGCGGAGCGTACTTCGTCCTGCATAATTTAGCGCGACTCCGCGCGCATTACTTTTTGCCCCGATTAGAATACTCGCGGCCGCGGCGCAGCCGGCGACGACTGCAGCGGGACGGCTGCGAAAAGTTTCAGCGGTAAAACCGTACTGAATATTCATCGGGTTATACGATTTCGCATTGTACGTAATAACGCGGAGGATCGACTGGCGCGACCGATGAATTTGCGAATGTAAAACGCGTCGGGGGCGCGCTATTTCGCTCGCGTACCTGCAGGAAATCGTTATCGCAATTACGTCGTTCGCGCGTTCCTCCTCCCGGAAACCTTCGGAACCTGCGCTCCGGCGCGATATTCGCGGTGCGGTGTGCGAGGGGAATAATACAGATATTTCCTCGGGTATTTTCTCTATGGGGAAGTCACGGTGCAGGCGAGATGGTGAGTTTACGGAGATTGGTCGCGCAGAGATGGTAGCGTAGAGGTGTACATTTGGATTATTACGTTTCCCGGAGTACGATGGGAATTTAATTACGACCGGTACATGGATCGGCCCGAATTATTATCGCGCTTCGAACCCCTCGCGAGTACACGTGAGTTGGAAATGATACGGACGGAGAGACCGACCGAAATCCGCGTACCGTAACGGACCCAGTTTACGATCACTTTTCCATTTGAACCTTTATACTAAGAGTTTACAGTAAAAATATTTCATACAAAGAAGAGAAAGCTAAATTAAACGACTATTCCGAAATCTGTTATCCGTGTTCAGAAAGTTGTAGAAATACTGATTTTGGTAAAAATAAACGTTGCAGTAACAACGTCCCTCCAGTAATACATTTCAAAAAATGCAGGGACGCAATTACATTACGTTCTCGAAATATGGGTCAGCCGAAGTTACACCCGCCCTCGGAGCTCTAAGCATGCGCGAATGCAGTGCGGGTATCCCGGTGCCTTGTCATGCACCGGATTGAATCACTCGAAAAAAAAAGAACCTAAACGACTACACACCCAGCAGTGGAACGGGTCGTCGGCGAGTAGTAGTAGCAAAGGACCGTTGCAGCGCGGACGCGCGAGCGTTGATACGACCGGGTGTGTGACCGTAAATAGCGTGAAACGTTTTAGGTGTTTCGGTCGTTTCGAGGGCACTCCGAACCGCGCAGAGACGAGAGCAGAGTGCTCCTCCTTCTCGCGCGTTACACTCTCGCCACTTTTCCGCCACGCGATCCTCGCCGGGCACGTGCGAGTCGCGTATACAGGGTGGATTTCAGCCGATACACGGGAGACGCGTCAATGGGACTCGGCGTTGCATCGACTGAATAGTCACCGTGTAACTAACGCGAATTCCCGGAAGCATGAAAGCACCCGCGAATGAAACACAACCTCGGGTCGAGGGAGAATTGGAAATGCGAGCAGAAGCGCGCGCGAAAGAAGCGAATTCCACCCAAAGAGCCCTTCCGGGCACCGCACAGCTCTCCGGCTACTTTCCGCGAGAGGATCTCATTTCCCTCGACGCACCGTTGCAATCCCCGGCACGCGTGCGATTACTCCACGCGCTGGCGCTCGCGGAAATTCGCGCGAGGCGGTCTTAAACGCCTCTTCGTCGCAATTACCGCAGGCTGAAGCAAAATACCGGCATATATATACCACTGCTGGTATCGCGAGCACAAGTCCACCCTGTACGCGGCCGAGTCGATCCGCACGTCAACTCGTGCCAGTCGCTGCACGGCGCGCGCGCGTGTCTACACTCACCCACCTGCAACGTACGCGCGCGCGCGCTCAGGTCACGCGCCGTACGTACATTTATATAAGTACCGTCTACCTGCGCCTCCTCGCACCTACGACGCGTATTACATACTCGACTGCAGCGCGAGACTCGTACATTTTGTCCGCGGAGGGGCAAAGGGCTGACTAATGGCGCGCGCTAATTGTCCCACGACTAAGGAGAGACCGAGACGGAGAAAATGAAATGGCGAGAAGCTACGAGAGAGAGAGAGAGGTGAAAGGGGAATGCGCCGCGGTGTCGCTATAGAGGAAGAGGGCTTTAAAGGCGCCATTAGTAGGTACACGGGACGAGCGCGCCGAGTAGAGGCGAGGGGTGAACGACGATAAATAGATTAAATTTGCCTCGACTCCCCTTTGACGGCGCGCGATAAACCGGAATAGATAGATGCGCGCGAGGACGACGCGTGACCGATCACGCGTCGAGCTTTGGCGGCGGCGAGAGCGGCCCGATTTGTCTGCCTTCCTTTTACGTCGCGCGCGCCCGAAAAACGCGCGAGCCACGACGCGACTGCACCGCGAAGATATGGGAAAGCGTCGGGGTGATCGCAGATTATCATAATCGGGGCCGTCCTGCAAATTCTGATTTATGCGTACGCGGCTCGAGTGCCTCGTTTCGCGGGGCAAAAAGCGCGCCCATCAGCGTTTTCTCACGTAGCGCGAGAAGAGAAAATTGTTTAGATTGAAATTGCCATCGTGATGAAGTCCGTGGACAGGTGTTATTTATTCAAGGTGGACGTAATAATTCGAACGTATCCAATGGATGCACTAAGAGAAATTTATAGATCGCACGACAATTGAACCGTTCGCCGCAACAACAACTTAAGTCGAGCTAAGTTTTTATTATAAATTTATCGATTTTTGCGTCCAACGTCATATCAACTGCGTGCAGTATAAGTTACAGGCCTTTCAGAATTAACCGGAAATTCTGTAACCTATCATGTAGTTGATTATGACGTGGAAATTAATGAATCTATAACAAAAGCTTAACTCGACTTAAGTTGTTGTTGCAGAGTACAGCTCAATTGGTATAGCTATGATAGCTATACTTTGAAGCTAAGGGAGATTAACCAGATAGTATAGAATAAATAATACAGCAATACCAAATAGTGACCAGAACAACGCGTATAGCTGAAACAACTATACGTATAGCTGAAACAGAAATAAATATTGCTAAGGCAACTAGAACTCATTCTTATACTGATAAACGACTAGCACTGCCGTACAATCTATAAAATTTCTCTCAGTGTACGCACGATACCTACATATGTGATGCGAAAGGTGCGGAGAAATAACGAGGTATACATATTATTGTCGTTACGGCCCAGTTCCGCCATTAGCGGCTATGGGAAAGTGCAGTCTGTCGCGAGTGCGACATTTCTCATTCTCTCGATATGGGCGAGATCTCGTAACTCGTGCCAAGACACTTGGAGCTTATCTCTCCATGACGACCACCGGTTAAGATAAACATTGCAGTAACTGATCTCCATTTCCTGGGGGAAAAAAATACTACAAATCTCAATTGATGCTTCGAAAATACCATGACCAAAACCGCGATCTACCCTCGCGGAAAAATTGGAGAAGGAGCTATCGATGATAAAATTCACGTGGATACCGCCACGCGTTCGATACAGGGAAGAATCCACTTCGTCCTCCTTTTAATAATAATAAACCTGCTTTACTACCGTCGAAACTGTCGGTCGAAACGAAGGGATACGACGGTACGTCTCGGTTATACGTTATTCGTCGACGAATTTGTATTCGCGGTGCGCCCTCGACGCGCGCGTGACCGGATGCGAAGAGTACCCCGCGCGAATCGCGGGGTTGCCAGGAGAAAAGGAGTATTCTCTCTCCCGCGCGTGTGCTCTCGAGCGTGGAACGAGTTTCGACGTATCCATCGCGATTCCATATTAATGCGTTGCCGCTTTCAGTAGATACGTATCGGACGTGCGTGTAGCGCCGAGGATAAATGTTTCCGATGGAATATGAAAAAGAAGGCGGGGTGGAGTCTGCGAGGAAAAGGAGGGGTGGAAACGAGTCGTTAACGATCGTCGCGCGTACCTATTAGTATGTCGGGACTTCGTATGAGTATGTGGGATGCGATTGGAGATGAGAGGACGTCCCGCGATTCATGCAGTACACTGTAAAAAATATCTGTCGTAAAATTGATACAAATGTGCGGGAAGTTTTTATCATACGAAAAAATGTGTATTAAAAGTACGATACATTTGTATCCAAAAATGTAATATACATTTGTATTAAAATTTTGAAGTATCTGTTGCAAATTAATATTTGTTTTAAATGTTGAAACTAGAGTTTGTAAATTTAATACACGCTTCTTAATTTTCAATACGCAATATGATACGAATGAGCTTACGCGATGATGGTATTATAACTTTAATGCACCAAATTGTAATTTCGATGCACGAGAAGTTGTAATTTTAATATCTCGTTATTTCAAACCAATATAAATTCTTATAGTTTTCGAGATTATAATTTGTAATTTTAACAACGTACTTGAAAATTGGATTCTTATTTTAAAATTCAGAATATTCTTAATTTTAAAATATGAATTTTTCTGAAAACTACAAACTTCGATTATAATTTTAAGAAAGCATGAGAAAATAACAATATTTACATTAAATTTAAGATATAATTGTATTAATAATTCTCGATATACTTTGATTTGTAATTTTACGATACTCTTGTGCATCAAAGCGTTGTAATTTTGCAAACATTGTTAACAGTGCATGGAAATATCGATGGAAAGAACGCGGAACCGCGCGACTTTTCGCTGTCGCTGGGTGAAACGTGGGTGGATTCAAACGACGTTCGCGTGCTCTGCGCGCGTAGGCGCATCGTGCAGCCGGTCGTGCGCCGCGTGGGGAAAGGTGCGCGAGTCGCCAGACGCGAGCCACGTGCTCGCTCTACTGCACTGCGCGCACCACCGATTCTAACGGCCCGCGTCGGCGGCACCGCAAGTAGAACGCGTCGATCGCCGCGTCGATCCGCCCCGGCAGATCGTCGCGAGAGACGAGACGCGGTATCGAAGAGTGTCCGTAATACGCGCAGCGTCGTTGAACTTTCGAGAATAAACTTTCTCTCCGCGCGCGCGTTCATCGTTCGCCCATCCAGCCGCCACGACGCGTTATGAGGAGTTGCGTTCGATCGCGCCAAAATTCAACGATCTTCACTGATGCCAGGAGGTGCGAATCACTCAATTTCCCCCCACGATTAGCAAAAGGACCGTCGCGGCCCGATAAACCGATTAAATCAAACTCGAGGCGGAACGCGAACGCGAGGGCTATTTTGAAAAAATTGAAAAGCAACCGCTAAATTGCGATAGGAGTCTCGGAAGAGGCGCTGCGGGTGCGTTGTCAAATATTCACGACCTACGGGCGGGCGAAGAGTTAGATGTACCCGCTGCATCGTAAGTCCTCGCGCCTTCGACTATGACCCGTCGAATCGAGAGGGAGAAGATGATTGGTGAAGGCCGAGGTTATACATACATATTGCATTTACCACGCGGTCGCGGTATCCCACAGGAGAAATCTCCTGTGGGGTACAGCCGCATGAAACATCCATGAGAAACGATCTTGGGAGCGATTTCGTACGAGCTCGTGTTGCACGATGAACCGAGGGCTCAAAGAAAAGGGAGGGAAAAGAGGAAGAAGAGGAACGAGGAGTTTCGAGAAAGAAGCGAAAAGGAAAATTGTAACTGAAATCTTAATAGAAAAATAAATTGGAATAAAGTGCATCTCTGAAATCGAAGAACCAGAAGGAAGATAAACGCCGCGCTCCGAATAAATGGCATTTCCCCCGCGAAGCATCCGTACCTACACACACGTACACGCGTTCCCGCATTCACACGAACCACCCATCCCTACGCAGATCCCCGTACAATAAGCGCACACCGGGTAGAGAGGAGGCGATTTTTACACCGTTCGTAAGTGAATGACCGGTCAGAGCCGCCTCTCACTGCGGGCTGAACTTGCAGTTCCCGAAGCGGCTCGGTGTGGTAGCGCTAACGTGGTGGAATATATACCTGCATGCGCACGTATACCACCACCCCGAAGGTGCTCGAACGCGAAGAGCTCAGGGGAGACGACGACGACGACGACGACGACGACGCGAAGGGAGAACATCGAGACTCGGCACGTCGAAGGCAGCGTCAAAGAAATCGTGCGACATCGATTATGGAACGATCGCGCCGATCAATAATTCATCGCGGGGCGAGGCGCGAGATGAATGAAGAAGAAATTAGACGACCGAGGCGCGGTACGGTGTGCGACTCGCAGTCGAGGCGTTCCTCTCCGTATTCTTCGTGCAAATTTGAAACGCCTCGATTGCGGAGCACCCCCGTACGTCGCCGCGCGTAGGCAACATACGTGGAAACGCGCAGCACGCGCCCAACCCTGCGCCAATTACAGCCCATCGGGGAGAATATCCCCGGCACCCTCCGCGAGGCGAGAGGGTCGTAAAGCGCCTTCGGGCGATATTTACGCACCCCACTGCACGAGCCGTTTCAATAAGGGTGACGCCGCGTTCGGACGATCGGAAATGAGACGCGACTGACCGCGCCGTGGAGAGATAAGTCCGCACGCCCCCGCCTCTTGGCGCGGGGTGCAAAGTAGATAAACACATATAATAATAGAGTTCCTCGCGCGTCGAGTGCCGATATATCAGAAAAGAGCGGCGGCGGCGGCGGCGGCGACGGGGCGAGCGCTCTCGCGGAATTGTCTCCGCGTCGTGCCGAGTAGCGCGCACGCGTGAGCTTTCGTCGGTCGCGAGGGGACTTTGTAGAACCGCTACGGAGAAATATACGGAGGCGTGATATACGCTTATGCGCGGATATAGAGCTACTCGCGCCAAGTCTCGTTACGAATTATTACCGCAATAACGTCGTCGCTGCGAAATCCACTGAAAGCTGACAAGCTGAACGGGTTCGCGGCGACGATAAAGGCGCGCTTCTGCGAGTTCCGAGTGTTTCGCCCGTGGAAAGTGGCTACACGCGCTCGCGTGTTGGTCGTTTCGCGGTAAGGTGGCGCGGAGTACCGGGCGAGAGGGGTGCGAGGGGTTTGAAATGGTGGAAGGGGGCGATTGCGGTAGGGAAAAAGCTCGAGAAGAGGACGGACGGCGCGTGGTATACACTGAGAAGAAGAAAAGTAGCCAACAAAATAATTTGGTCGAATCAATGTGATAACCTACAAAAATATTTGTCGGATCATCCAAATGTTCAGCTCCGCCGTCAAAGTTTTCGTGAAATCAACCAAAGAATTTGTTACTCTGAGAACAATAACTTGGTCAATTTAACCGAAATCCGAAAGACGATGACCAAACCGTTTGGTGAAATGTGAATCATCCGGCTATTTGATTAGATTAACTAAACGTTTGGTTGGAATACTCGTAACCAGACATTTGATTGAAATAACTTGATATTTGATTCAATTGACTAGTATTTTGGTTGGAATAACTAAACGCGTTTAACCAGTTGCGTTTTGTCATTTTAGCGTAATTATTTTTCTCAATGTTCAATTGAAAAAACATGAACGAGGGTAGAGAAGAGTAGTCCTGATGCGGTAACGTGCTATAGGTCAATTTAGACAGTGCCATTTCTGTGTGTAGTCTGCAGAGTTATACTATTCGCGAAAGTACCGAGAATGCATTCACTCGACGTAAAATCGAGCAGAAACGATTTTTCTCGCAAAAGGGAAAACTCGATATTACACTTTACTCGAGGCGAGCCGAATAACGTTCCGGGGGCAACGCGAAGAGTGTATGCAAATATACGACGTATACGTCCTTACGAACTGGACGAAAAGGACGACCGATCGAAGCCCACGTGTGTACAGTTCACTGCGTTAATCGGGTCCCTGGGGGATTCTATTGCTACTACGCTCTATCGGTGTATGTACCTTTTCCCCGAAGTCCGATAAAGCTACTATACTGCCGTTTGTCGAACGGGATTTTAAACGGTGTCGTTCGAATGTCAAGGCGGCGACCCTTTAAAGACATAGTATAGATATGAGTTTATACAATTTTTAGCGTTAGACGAGCATTCAATTGGTAATCACATCTAATTCATCACCACGATATGAAATGTTTGCGAGACACGTACGAGTATATACGTCTTTCTAAAACGGAAGAAAATTGGAGCGATTGATTAGCGTACACTTCTAAGCCTCCTACTTGATTATTTTTTTAATGATTGGTCATTTTTGTTTCAAAATCATTAAAAGCTATTATTTTTAGGATATCGTCCCTTGATTCGTCAAATAATTTCACGACACACTTCGGCCGTTAAAGTGCTACAATAATTCGTATGAATTCTCAGTGTCGAGATGGTCATGCTGTCAGAGTGCACAGATTCTGTAAATCGTTATGATGGCGCGTAACGAGCAGTCGGTATCGCAGCGCGTGTTTCTTGTAGTACGAGAAAAGTTTTGTTAAGGTATTTATTTGTTAGAGTAGTCTGACTTGTCATCTTTTATACCTCGAAATTTTGATGTACTTTTATCAAAATAAATTACTTCGATTTCAAATCTAAATCATTTTCTTTGAATATCGTCTTCTCAAAACTGTACCGAATTTATCGCAAACACCATTTGACCGCTTTATTTTATTTTGGACATCGTTTAGATGAGAGCCCTGCACTTTTCACTCGTTGTCATGGTACGGACCATTTATCCTCTCATCGATCGTTCCGTTTTAATAAAGCTAACCGGATACCAACTCTCCCGTGATGATATCGTAACATAAATACCGATTACCCCGTTTATCCACGCCACCCTTTATTTTTACTGCGAGAAAAGTGGCTCCTTTCGTTTCAACCCACAGGAACGTTTCCGCTATCATAATTACGTTACCTGTCAAGATATCGTATCTCTGTAGAGCTTGTCTCTATATATATTTGCCCCGCGACATCCCCGCAAAAACGATCCTTTTTTTCCAGCACTCTCACACCTCATGCATTCTCGAGCGCTCTCGGAAAATAAATACTACCCTCTCAAAGTCGATAAATGCTTTTTTCCCTCCTCCTTTCCACTCCCACCTACTTTCCATAAATCAACGACGATTTTTCGCGGCGATACCTCGCGCGCTTCTCCCTTTTAATTACTGCAACGGGATATAGGATCCGCCGATAAAGGAAACTCCTTTTGTCCTCTCGACCGCTGGAGTTTCCCGCGATATTTCACCGCATGAAAACTCCCCTCGAAGACGGACCGCTCTCCGCACTTGCTTTTCTCCCCCGCGGTAAAAGAACACAGGAGCCCGTAGCGTTCGAGGCACCGCATAGCGGAGCTAAAGGAAAAAGGACAAATCCGTTCGGAGAGCTCGCGCTCCATTTCCGCTCGGGCACGGTGGATCGATTGGAATTTATGTAACTCCGCCGAGCGTTGCGATCAATCGCACCTTCGACACGTAGTCGAAGCTCGAAATTGAACGAGAACTTCCGCCGCGGAGCTTTGAAAACGACCGGAGACCTGGGAACTGGCGAGTCGTGGCTATTCGCATTTCGTTCCATCGAACACCATTGATCATGCTAAAGCGAAAAATGCAGCCGCCGATCGTGTCTGTTATTTCGTTGGTCGTCGATATCACGAGCGATGCACGAGCGGAAATAATTTTCCAAGAGTTCCCCGAAGTGGATGCGATAGGAGAGATCAAGACTACTCGACGCGTGTAGGACTGTAAAGCGTAAAAATACTCGAGTCGAAATTTCGAATTTATTGCGAACTTCGATGTCGTATTATTACTGCGACTCGGAGGGGTTTAATGTACGTTCTATTTGCAATAAAATGATAAAATTTGATGTTGAGTCTACAATTAGCCGAAATTTCCATTTCTTCCACTTTTCAGCTCAACGTCGGACACTCGTGAGGATCCTCTATTCAGCGTCCGTATTATTTATTACAAAATTGGCTGAACTGGTGTTGAATGTACAAGACTTATACACGTACCTATATCGACAAACTTTTTCACCAGGATAATTATATGCTTATTTTAGTAAAACATTCCATCCAGCAAATCAATACATACACTTTTTTACGTCATCTCGCCATCTTTTCAAGGTTTTTTTTTACAATTGTATAATACCACTTGATTAATAAGAAATACGAAAATTAACATTTCTCGGTTACCATGAAAATCGCTAACACTCGGTTGCCATAAAAATCGATAAGACATTTCTCGATTATGATTGGGAAGCTTAATGTCGAAGCAGTCCTAATGAAAGGAATAAAACGTAGACGTCCCAAATACGTTGAAGTAAAATTAGAAATAATGAAAGGCTTATAAGTTCTATATAGGATTGAAATTATTTATCGAGAAACATATGATGTGGACGCTCAAAATACGTCGGGGACGAAAATAAAATGATTTAGGATCTTTACGTTTAAAACAGAACTAATATTTAAGCTATCTTGGTTCAAACATCAGACGTCAATGACAAAGATGTTCAAAATGTAACTTATTTAAAATCTGTACAATATATCATAGCAGGTTCAAATTTTCGACTCGGGTAGTCTCGTCGACTTATTGGTCTTTATTTCCAGTTCCATTTATCTTTTCGTTATTGCACTTGCAGCGATTTAGCTTCGATCAGACTCGCTCACCGGTAACAATTGGCCTTTCCGAAGATGAAATGTCGATGAGCGTTACGTGACGACCGATGATGACTCGTAACTATCACTTTGATATTTTCTTTCTACCACTGCCACGCTTAAAATGTTTCACGTCGTGCCTGGCACTTTTAAATATTCGTAATAGGTAAAAATGGCCAAACGGAAAGTAGGTCGAACAGCCCCGGTCTCTCCTAGATCTGAGGCGCGCGATATAGCAGCGTCGAGCATCACGGGACGTTGGATAAATTGCCGAAGCTCGAGATTGATCGAAAGTATCCGCCGCGGAAGTTCTCTTTGGAGCTTTGAAAACGATTCGAAAAGACCTTCCACGAGTAGTGGCGTAAGTTATTTATACGCATCTGCAGGTATCATCGATCAGGTCGACACGAGCCACGTGGACAAAGCGGAACTGCAGCCAATCTCACATCGGCTATCTATTCGGTCTTCGCGATTACGATGGACTCGTAGTCGTGAATAACGACGAATTGACGCGTGATTGAAACGCGGAATTCGACGAGAATTTATACTCCGTATTGTTAACGTCATTTTTCCCGGAATTGAATCTTATTGATTTTAATTATTGGCTTAAAATTCTCAAGTTAACTTCCTGGTACAAGTAGGGCTATAATATAATATTATTATATAACACATGAATTTCAATTGACTTTAACACCTCAATCACTGAAATCTCAACTATAATTGAGCCATTTGCTGGAAAAATCACTTAAGTTTTTATTATAGATTTATCGATATCGATTTTTACGTCCAGCATCATATCAACTACATGCAGTACAAGTTACAAGCTTTTCAGAATTAACCGGAAACCCTGTAACTTATACCGCATGCAGTTGATATGACGCTGGACGTGGAAATTAATAAATCCATAACAAAAGCTTAACTCGACCTAAGTTGTTGCAGCGAACGGCTCAATCATGGATATTCCAAGGTCAGAATTTCCTACAAGCAAGTGACCGCGAAGCGATGCTCGGCTAAACGAAATTGCAAGCCTCGTACCGATTACCTCATCGGACCTCGGAAATTGCGACTGACGCGTATAGCCGGACAAATGTAACTGCGAATCGATACGTAGGTGAAGCGCGAAATTGAACGAGGATTTCCGCCGCAGATCAGTGGGGTTCGCGTAACTCCGCGGCACCGCGGTGTGATCGACCCTATATAGGTATACCTTTCACGGAGGCTAATTAACCCTCTTGACCACTGCGGTCGTCAAAACGGACATCGGTTTCGTTGGCCTATTTCGAGCATCCACTCAAACTCTGGGGGACTGCCGGATTCGATTTGGAAATTTTAACTCGAGAAAGTCCAACGTAAGTTGGTACTCTGGGAAATACTTGTCGGGGAATCCGATGAGAAACCATTGGGCGAGAAGAGATCGGTAAATAAATGTCGGCCGTCGGCGCTGCCGCGCCGCTCGTTCTCCGTTTGTTCGACGGGAATATTTGCTATCGTTATTACGCGGCTCTTCGAGGCGCTGCTACGGCTTCCTGGCGCCGCGTTTATCGTCGAAGGGGAGTCGTTCGGTTCCAAGGAACGACGCCGATTCGCCGTATCGGCACCGAATTCGAGCTCCCTACCGACGCGAAGAAACGTCGAGCTTTGAAACGTCGTTCGGGGAATTTCTTCCAGAGACGACGAATATACGGTAGTTTGCTTTCCGAACAAACGTCACCGAGGAGGCATTCGAATGCCTCGTCACGAACGCAGCTTTATTACTTCGCGACTTTCGAGAAACTTCCACCTCCCTTCCGCTTCCTACTTTTCTTTTTCAATGAGCTCCTCCGTTTATACAATACCCAACTACGATCTCATCGCACGTAAAATAGTTATGGTTTTACTCTCGAATTTTATAGATGATTTCTTACCTGGTCGGTATTTTCCGTCAGGTCGTGCAGGCTGATGTTGTAAATGGCGTTTCTGGAAAGGAGAGAAAATATCGTTCAATCACACCTCGTAATTTTTCAATTGGTGCAATCGAAAATTTATTGTTTTTGCTGAAACGTGACCGTGCAATACGAACACGCTTTGTCTTTCGACAAGGTTGAAAGTTCAACTGTCCACAGACAACAGAAATATATTCTACAAATATTGTACGAATATTTGAGAGAATAGATATTGAATATCTCTGAGATATCCCTTTACAATTCGAACGATGTACGTAACATATTTTCCGGATACCCGAATGGCCACATTTGTATGCGAAGCAAATATTTTATGAACACCACTCGAATATTATATAGATATTTTAGCAATATTTAAAAAATATTCTACAGATATACAAGATCGGTATCTACTCCAAGCGATCGTTGCGTTTTGTTACATACCTACGGATAATATTCGATTAGATTCGATCGATTACTAATCGGATTCTAGAAGAAAGATTGGCGAAATCGTTTCGTAGTGCTTACTACTGCAAAGCACACAATAATTATTCTAATCAGCCCACCTTCGATTTACAAATCTTAGGATTCGAGGGATTAGTCGAATTTATTATTCCTACCAGCCGCGGATGCTGCAAATCGTTAATTTATTGAAAGCGGGTGTATCAGAATATTATTCACGGTGGGAGTAAAATTGCATCTATACGATATCGCGCTGACATATTTGTGATCAGCTGATCGGCGGATATTAAGCAGGCAACATTTCTGAAAATTCAGAGAACATCTGAAATATTCACGAATATTTTCTGCTTAACATCTGATCACGTATGTACTAGCAATATCATATAGATATTCTGAATATTTCCAGACAATTTCAAATATCCTAACGATATTTACCAATATTCCCTGCTGTCTGGGCGCGCGATCATGTGATCCGCGTGTTAAACCACCACCACGTTTTCCTACATTGCCTGGAGCCGTCGATTGGAATACTAAGCAGTTCTGCCGATCGGAAAACACGTCGATACTCTCACAATCAGTATCGCGATTACCATTCGCCGTAATTCGACCGGAAGGAAGAGATTTCTAGAGGCACTCGACCGTTTCATTATTTTCCAATAAAATAAGTAAAAGTCAAATTCAACGCTTCGGTATGAACCTTCCAGCGGTCGCATACGTGCGCGCGGTATACGTGGAGGTCTTTTTTGAGAGCACGGAAAACCAATAATATCGTTATCGAATCAATATAGAACGCCTTTGTACACTTCGATACGTATTTGACTTTTTCAGAGAACATCGATCGTTTCTCCGACGTCCGTAAAAGAGCCAAAGGCAAAACGGAATAAAATAATACGTTTGTCGGTACTTCGACACCACACACACACACATTCATAATATTAATATTCCTAAAATCTCACAGTTTCAAAGCAAACGTGATCTGTTACACAACACAGTACGGAATCTAAACCGTTGCTAGTCACGGTTAAATGTGTATTCGCAGAAAATAAATAGAGCAGGCTTTATATAAAAGCGAAATCGGAACGCGGGTCAGTCGAAACGATCGATTCGATCGGTTTCCGGCATTCGAACGCGAGGCACGATCGCCCACGAGCGATCGACGTCGATTTCGAAGCGTGACAAGAAAAAAATATAAGCGTATCTTTGTATCTATCGGCCGAGCGATCGCAGAGATTAGCGAGAAAGTCGCGCGCTAATCGGAGCGAACCGGTAGGCTACGATCGCGTCGACAGCATCGTCATCGTCGATATCGGGAGATAAACGGGGATCGGGGCTATGATTGCAACGCTCTCTTTGAATGTTGCCTATACATCGTTACGTACACGAAATGTTGGCGATTTTATCGTAACCCTTTCGAAATATCAGGTACAGCTTTCTCAGTTAAATTCACAGTGGACGTTTCAGCGGAGATAACAATTTCACGACCACGGAGCGAGTCTTGATACTCGTTCATAATTGAATGGGTAGAGTCAATTTCGTACGAGAGTGAGAGGCAAATTTTTCAAGCTTACCTAGCACCGATCAGTACGGATGTACCGGAACGTTCCAGGAGTTTGAAATGTTCCACGTGGCTCTCGTTTCCCAAAAATCGCTGGCCCACCACTTCACCTGTAACATAAATAAAAAAAATAGCTGAGTAAAGTCATGCTAGATTTACCAGGGAGATTGAACAGTACACCGAGAAAAATAATTGGGATAAAATAACAAAAAGCATCTAGTTAGAAGTGTTTAACTATTCTAACCGAAACATTAGTCAATTGCACCAAATATCAAGTTATTCTAACTAGATGCTTAGTTATTCCACTCAAACATTAAGTTATTCTAACCAAAAATTGGTCAGTTTGACCAAACTCTGATGGAGGATCCATATTTCACCAAAGAGTTTGGTCATCATCTCGAAGATCTTGATTAGATTGATCAGCCTATTTTTCTCATTGTATATATGAGATTACAAGAATTATGTAAATTACGTCTTCAGAGATACAAGGGGTATTACGTTTGCTCTACGGTGTGAAATTTTATTCCTCCTTCCCTATTCCTTCCAATGTTCATGGACCCTAAGGGACCGTGGCGGTAGTCGGAAACGCTATTGCATAATTTTTCCTACTTCCGATTCCGCCGCAACTTGGCCTGTGGTCTTTGCGTTAATTTTAGAGGCACCACTGCTATTGAAACAACAGGCATCACCGCCCGTACCAACGGTCGATCGGACTGGCGAGCCCCGTACTAAGCACCTCTCACTACCTACATCGCGAGGGTCCTGCCGTCCGACGTGACGCGCCGAGCGCCGAGGGCAAGATAGATGCGTGAGCCAAACCGCGAGGCAAGGCGAGTACGTGACGTAGCCACACGCGAGACTATCGCGCCGTGAGGTGCCCAGCGCGGGACTAAGAAATTATTATAAACACCATAGGCCAAGTTGAAATATTAGAAGTAGGAAAAAAAATGGTTTAATATTATTTCCGTGACTACGCAAATAACTGCATCAAACTATAACCGTCCCGGACAGTTTCACTTTTTCCAACTAATGATATTTACGAGAAATTATCACTATATCTGATTAGATATAGATGCACTGCGTGTAACCCTTACGAAAAAGAACTGCAGTTCGAAAATACCACACCTGTAGTTTACTGTAATTTTTTGTGGTAAACTACAGAATATTACAGTGAACTACAGGTGTAGTTCGCTGAGACCAAAATTTACTTGATCGAAATAAACGTATTTTTTTATCCTAAGAGCACATTTATTATTCGCGCGCGCGCGATTAGAGTGAATATCGCTTACACGGATATAAGTATTATTGATTTAATTGAATATTATTTGGGATAAATCGATATTCATTTGAATCGGATAAATGTGATCACAGGACTATCCAAAAGCACGTTTATTTCGATCGAGCAAATTTTTGTTTCAGTGTGGATTACAGTAATCTGCTATAGTTAACTACAGAAGATTACACTAGCTACACGAGTGGTATTTTCACGTTGCAGGTTTCTCTTTTTCGCAATTGAAACCAGAAAAAAATATTTTCTACAATTTACATTAATCCAGTCCTTCCGCGTGACGTCGCGCTCGCGTCACAATCAAGTTCCCACAGCGATCCCCTCTCAGGTGACTGACATTTTCTAATTAGATTCTGTCCATCTTTTTTATTCACTGATTTACTTGATAACTCCTAATTGGGGTGACCAACGATCGACGATGGAGCGAGCCAAGCGAGAACGGCGTGAGAAAACGTCACGCCACTCCTGTACACTTCTTTCCAACGATCGTTCGAACTCCGCAACAATTTTGCAAAAAGGAGAAAGTCCGAGCTCGAACGCCTTGTATCAAGCGGGATCCGATCGTGCGCGTCCGCCCTTCGGAACTTTGTGGAAATCGGTGGAAATCGAACGGTCGGTCGGTCGACCGGTGGTCAGTCACGGTCACGAGCGGCGCGAACACAACGGAAAAAGTGGAATCGGCATCGGTCACGGTGTGACCTAAACGAGTACCCGCTTGTAAAATCGACGGAATGATACCGCGGTCCGTTATCGAACCTCGTCTCGTTTCTGGCTTCCACATTCGCGTCAATCGAAGGCGATCCTATTTGAAAACAACAGATGCGAACGAACAAACCCGAATGAAATCCAAAGTGCGACGTCTTCCCGCGAGTCTCGATTCGTTTCTCATAGAATCCTCGGAGTCTCCCGACGTGCTCGGAATCCGATCGACGGGGAGACCGTCGTCGTTTTCCTGTACGGGAGGAGTCCGTCGCGACGGACGTGGCTCGGCGGATCGACCAGGAAGTAGTAGGAGAGAGAAAACGGTTCGCTCGAAACTTATGGGTCTCGTATAGCACCCCGTATGAGTGTGAAATAAATCTGCTACGAAAAACGAGCGCCTTGACCGCTAGACGCCGTGATTACGCACGCATGCACATTCGCACGTATGCATACGTACACCGTACTATCAGATAGAAATGCAGAAAGCCCCTCGGGCCGAGACGTCGCTGGCTTTCGTTATCGGAGCTAAACGGGTTACGTTCCGACGGGGTCCCGTTCTAAAGTTCCGCTTCTTTGCGTTTTCTTATCTCCGGGGCGCTTTCTTTGTTAGCTCCTTTTGTTCGTCGCCCATTGTGACCCCTCCCCCCGTTCCGCTGTGCAGTCAATGGAGTGTGTTACCGTTGCCGTAGTCTTCGTCGTAGTTGTATCCCCGCGCGAACTACACGTCCCCGTCGGGCCGTGCGCTCGCGCGCGGCCCCTTTTTTCGCCTCCTTTTCGTGCCTTTGCGTTATCTGATTAGAGTGACGTCCTCGGCCCTCCGACGCCCTGCCGGTTTTGCTGAATAAGGAGGGAAACCCCTTTGAAGGCTGTCGACGATCGGCGAGGGCATCGGGTCGATTGACTGCTGCGGCGCGTCACACCGCTCGTTGCGACTGACGGTGGAGCGAGAGGAAGGACCGTACGTGTGGTCCTCGGCATTGGGCAAACTAACAATAAGTGGGAAAGCACCGAACGGGAATAGGAAATGTAATTTGCGACGGTAGAAATAGGCGAATGATAGAGATCACGGAGATGGACGGGGCCACAGCGCTATCGACACAAGGTGGAAACTTTCTTACCACTGTTTGACATTAGTCCTTATATTATTTCAAGGTGCAAATATACCACACGTGACGTTCTAAATAAACACTCGCGAGAATAGACGCGATCTACTTTCCCAGAGTTTCTCGGTGTCGATCAATGGCAAAACTCCGGCCACCTTATCCGCGCGGCCTGTCGGTCCGATTGCAACCGTCTATTGCTACTGTCGCCGGTCCGCTATTATTGCAGTTGGCTGACGGAGTAAATATCGGCGAAATTAGACCAGACCTAGTGTTCCTATCTTAACAGCGCTGCATACCGTGTATAGCGCACACTGAAATTAATACAATGGAGAAGACATATCTCTATTCCACATTGACGCGAGACTATAGACACCATAGGAGGCTAAACTTACTCGCCAGGAAAGAAACTCGAATCTTATTATCTCATTATCGAACTCGAAACTTATTATCTCATTATCAATGAATTTTTGGCCTGTAACGATATAAGACTGTATTGTACATTGAAACGTAATCTTCAAGAAAGTATCATAGAAATATCAGCCAAAAGCTCATAAGTAATGAGATAACAGTGATTCGAGTTTCTTTCCTGGCGAGTAAGTTTAGGCTTATATGGTATAGATATACTGTTGATATATACACGGAGAGACGTAAAGAGAATCAATTTACGATAAGAGGTAAGACGACGCGACTGCGCTTTCCTCGCTCAACCGCGTCGAATGCAGTGGGAATTTCCATCGTATACGCAATTTGCGCGAACCTTTAAGAGGGGGATTCCCCGCATAGGTACGTACAATACGCGCGATAGAGGCGAAGCGTGTAATTCCTCGAGGGGCGTTGAGTGGGAGCAATTAATCGACGCGATCACGGTTCGCGTTTGTAATGAACTTCCATTGATTCGCGGCATTGACGATGACTGAGCCGTTTCGCGAGCAGACCGCGTCTCGGGACGTCATACCGTAATTTCGCCGCGATCGATCTCGAATACCTAATACACGCGGCGTCGCGTCGGTTCGTTTGCGAGCGTGTTTTTTCTCGGATCTGCGACAGGTGGCTTTTCGGTTTAATTAGTCACGCGACATCTGACGCGATTACACGGTGGAGTTTCAAGGCCTGATATCAGATACACGCGTATTGTCGGATACCGCCCTTACTCGGCCATGCAATCGTCTTTTTCTCGAACATCATCGATGCCGAGATAACGCGAAAGAAATCATTTTCGAAGCTGTCATCGCGGGACAGTCATTTTTTATTCCGAACTCCAGGGACACACCCCTAAACTCCACTTGGATCTTTCTATTATACGCGATCGCGTGACGAGGATGAATTTTCGCTCGCTTTTCATTGACCCACTTTTCTATTATTAAAATGCCTTTTTATTTATACGAAACGTATACCAACGAGGAGGTGCAATGAAAGCTGCTCACGTTTCGCCCGACGCGATATGGAATCAGAGAGTATTAATTTCCAATTTGGCACACGATCGGAGAAACTCCCAGTGGAGCTCTCGATTACCTCTTTACTTCCCCCCCCCCTCCCTTTTTCCCCGACCATTCTTCCTCCAATAGAATCCTTACTCTACCGCGGGATAATAAACTAACCCTCTAAGGACGATGACTACATTTTCGTTACGTTTCAGTCTGTTTACAATTATTACGACGGTGATTGGAGATTTTTGATCCGGCGCTGGCTGTAATTTATTCGTTACGCTTAGTCTCCAAATTTATGAAAAAAATCTTCTTTTCTTGATATAACGTATCACTTACATATGTTAACACCACCAAAATGTGATCTGATAATAATTTTTTTCCACAAATTTTATGCTTTTGGAAAACATCGTCCTTAGAGGGCTAATTCCCCCTCTCTCCTTATCTACGGTATGTCGAGTCGCGCGATCCGGACGAATACCGCGGATCGCCGTGGGACTCGCGCTTCCTTTTCCTCTTTGATGCCATATAAAAAGGAAGGGGTACGTAAAACACTCGAAACCATAAAATTATCAACGTTCCACTCATTATACGACAACGCAGTATCAACTTCCAATTTCGCGCTCTACGCGAAACGAACTCCCCCCACGTAAACCTCTCGATAACCTTTCATCCCTCCCCACCCTCTTCTCCCCCATTCTTTTCCTGCTCCCTTCGAGAGACCCACTCCAACGGGGGATAATAAACTAATTCTCCCTCGTTTCCCCGCCTCCGCAAAGGTACCGCGGGCAAAACTTTCCCGCTCGACGACCACTTACGCGCGGGGGAAGTAATCCTACTCCCATCTCTAAAACCCGCCCTCGACCTCGATATCGGTTTCGTTAACGCGCGCACGCACTTTTCGCGTACCGATTTATACGACCGCACCACCCGCGTCTGGCGCGGCCGGTCGCGATGCACCAGTCCTCTCCACGCTCTCCCGGAAACGACATCGGGCAACGCGACTGCCAGCCAGTAGCTGATAAAGCGCATGAATTATAAAGTGGTGGAACGGTGGGATAGTTGGCAGGCAGAGACGGCTGTGTGAATCATCGGGTCACGCGAGACGCGCGCGTTTGCCGCCGTGGTACCAGCTGGTGCTACCCTTCCCCAGGCCTGACTCGAGTCGGCTCGACCTAACCTCGGCCAACTAACCAGCCGACGAACGATCTTCGCCGCCCGTTCACGGGGCAACCCCTCGTTTGACTTTTCGTCGCGCTCCTCGCCGCGGTCTCTCTCCTCGCTCACCTCGCGCCTTTCAACCCCCTCGCCGCCGTCGTTTTCATTCGTTTCCGTCGAACGGGGTGGTCTTCCGATTCGTTTCAAAGATTTCGATTTCCCACAAAACGTCGAGGGGCGAAAATCGAAATCTCTGGAGTCGGTCGTGCGACCACCGCATCTTATGCATTTTTCCGCGCCGATTCCGAAAAGCGCTGATACCTTGACGATGTCTCAAAGGAAATGTAAAATATCAGTGATTTCATCCGCGAAAGAAATTTGTTTTCCCAGAAAATCATCGATATCTCAGTGTTCCTTTGAGACTTCCCCAAGAAGGCGATGATTTTTGGAATCAGCACGAAGAAATATGCGAGACAGAGTGGTGGAAAGCTCGATTCTAGAGATTTCGATTTTAGCGAAAATTTGAAAAAATTTCAATGGGTACTTTTTGCCCTTGATATTTTGCCAAAAATCGAAATCTCTGGAATCGATCGCTGGACGATCGACTATTGTATGTATCTTTCGTGCCGATTACGAAAAGCACGGTTATTACATCGATATCTGAAATGAAATATAAAATTATCGGCGATTTTATGTACGAAAAACACCACCGGTACGTGAGAAAATATAAATATTTGATTCGGCGATTGAATAGTCTATGAAGAAGGCATACGGCGCACAGAGAAAAAGAATTAATTTTTGAATCTACTAAAAATTACTTGCAGGGTCGCAAGTAATTATCAATTTACACCAATTAAATCGTTTTTCATATATTAATTTGATATATCTTCCTTTCAAAGACATACCGTTCCACGTGATTATAAGGAAAATATATCGAATTAAAAAATTTCATCGATAAAACTAAATAATTACTTGCAATCCCGCAAGTCATTTTCAGTAGATCAAATTAATTCTTCTTCTCTGTGCGAGTTTAACGCTAAAACGACATGAATTCGTTCATCGAGTCTAACCAACGAACCATCTCGGTGACCCGTTCATCGACCAAGCGTTGCACGACTTCTCCTTTTCTTTCGTTCCTGCCCCTTTCCGCCCCCTTTACTTCGTTTTGCCGACGGAACTGCAGGATTTTATACGCACGTACGACTTCGTCCCCCAGCCCCTCGCGTTGCACACGTACTACCCACGGTGCCAGCGAAAGAGGAAAACAAGATAGTCCGCGATTTATTTGACGTTCAAACGCTCGCAGTTCGACTCTGTAACCCGTGCAGGGTATACGTACAAGTAACAGAGAGAGAATAAAGTGAATCGTCGCATCCGACGATGCCATTTACAAAGGCCAATCTCATTGGGTAATGCGCATCCCTTATTTTCCCGACTTCTCGCGGTACTCGTCGGTAAACTTCCCTCTTTTCCCTTTTTCGCTCGCGGCGGAATTTCGTACGCACGTACGGCCACTCTCCGCGCGACTTCCGCTCCGCGGTACCTACGTGGCTGCCCGAGAGAAGAAAAGAGCGAAACGGTACCCCGGAGTTCCCCGTTACGGAGGATAGACTGACGGGATACGAGATTCTATAGACGTTCAACGTTCGATGCGAGAACGTCGAGCACGTATCCAGACGACGTAAGAAGACAAAACCGTTCGGTACGTGCGGCGTCCCGAAGCAGGAGGCACGATCACTCGCGATCATTGATCATCGTCGGAAGAAATCGGTATTATTTTGTTCGATGAAAAACATTCAAAAGGCCAATTACGAATCGTTCGGCGAGACGATTTCTTCTTCGATGACCCCGTTGCAGGAGCGACGAAAGAGCGTCCACTGTACGAGACGTATTGACCGTTGTCATTCCAATTTACATTACATGTACCTACACGGAGAAATTCTGATTTCTAGCCGTTTGAAGCCAGCTCTCCTCCAATCGCAAGAATCTCCCATACAGTTCCGCATTTTCTAGCCAATGCTGTTTACGGAAAATTGTCACTATGTTTGACAAATTTGTTTCTTCGCAATTGCTCATTTTCGCGAAGTGAAACAATTCTTTTCGAAATCTCTGCACCATACTACATTTCCTGAAATAGAACCGGCTTAGGCTACGACTCAAATGAATAAAAATATCGTTATCATAACAACGCGGCCGCCGTCGTGCATCGGATTGTCTGTTAGCAGTAACTTTGTTACATACCGATTTCGTTACTCTTGCACGGTGCCTTTAATTTATGGTTTTTCGTTCAAATTACGGAGAAAGTAGTGAAACACGTTCTAGTTGCTCTTTAAGTTCCACATTTGTCCAGAAGGGGACACTCTGATAGAGGACACTTAAATTATTGCGGCGTATGACGTTCGGTGCGATAAACATGTCGATATCTACTACAAGTATTGTTACACTTGCTATGTTTATAGTAAATTTCAAAGTACTTATGGACACTGAACGTCACACATGCCGCAATGATTCAATCTCGCCACGTGGATCGTGAAAGTGTGGTTACCGTGAACTTTTCTCCGTGCAGATACCTGGCCATCCAAATGCCATGTCGTTATACGCGCGTACAGATGCGCTCTGCAACCGCGGCATTCATAAATTCCGTACCGTCGAGTGGCGCGCGATGACAGCAGAGGCTGCGCAACGCTAACGAACGCGGATCTACGACGTTCCGAGAATCGCGCGATTCTTTCTTTCCGCCCCCCCTCGGAAGACGATTCGCTTCCTCGTTCCACTCTCGAGGAACGAGCGTTCTCCGGCCGGCGCCCGTCCTCCTCTCGGTCGTCGGACCATGAAATACAACGGAGTTACACGGCCGCGCGCCGTTATTTATTTTCTTTCCACGCAGCGCGGCGGAGATACTCGCGCGCGATTCGCCCCGAGGAGGCACGCGCAGGAAATCATAAGTTTCCATATTTTTCCTCGTTATCGCCAGCTTCGTCGTTAGATTCGCGATGGCACGTGCGATGCGCGTCCGCCGTTGGACCGTGAAAGGCGTGCTCTTTTCCTGCTTACCGAAGGAGATCGGGAGAACGCGATCGAAGCGATCGTTAAGAGGACTGCGTAGGTCGTTACACGCTAAATGTCCCGTTAAATGGCTGCGAACGGCTTTAGCGCGAGATTCAAGAGCACGCGGTGAAAACGGAAAATTAAGGGCTTTCGACGTTTAACGCCCGGGTCCGTCGAGTCGGCGGACGATCGTTAGCGACGGATGAACCGGAATTGAATGCTGGTTGGACGCGCGAACGGACAGAAGTATCGGCTTTCGGTGGGGATGACGATTGAAGCGCTCGGGGTAAATAGAGATCGAAGGGCGCTAATGGATAAATTTGCGCGTAATCGACGAGACCTGTATGGCGTTACGCCGGGCGATTATATCGAAGATCGATCGGAGTATTTTCCCCCGCGTTATCGTCGCTACCTCGCCCGGATGTGCCGTTTATTAAACGCGCGCCGATGATTGCACCGGCGAGTCGCCCCGAGGTGGTGGCTCGGTTACGTGCGAGAAATCGCAAGTTTTTTCTCGCGTTATCGCAAACTTCGTCGACTCGGCGCGTGCGGTGCATTCCAGGCGTCGGACCGTGAAAGGCGTGCTACTTTTCCGTCTACCGGAGGGGATACAAGAAAAAAACCGCAATCGAAACGGGCGCCCCGAGAAACGGGAAAACGAACCGTCGTCACCCGCGCGACGGTGATCAGTTATCCGTTGTAATTCTTGGTGCGGAAATATTTTAGCGCATCGATCGTTCTCACGGTTAAAATGGAAAAGCCGATGAACTACCGCTCTAACGATGACCCACGCGTTATTATCAGCCCTGCTTAATTGGACCCGAACGAATAATGGAGAGACCACGACTCTGGATGAGCTAGAAGCGATTAATTACCGTGCAGCGACGATATTACCTCCCGAGCGTCGAGATGTAAAGAGTTACGATCAACGTGTTTTTTTTTCGCGGAATCTAGTTTCCAGTGAAGCGATATCGACAACACTGCTAAAAATATCAGATAGAAAATGACAGATAATTGTAAAAAAAAATTGAAAAATACCATAGAGTGAGAAGGTCTATCGTTTCTTATAATTTTCATATAAAATATCACACACATAAGATCTAAATAAGTTTCTAGGGTATTTAATATGAAAATTATAAGAAATTATTGATTACACGTTCTACGGTATTTTTGTATAATTTTTGCTATTTTCTGTCGTTTTCTATCGGAATTTTTTAACGGTGAACAATATCGCAGCCACTGACTCGGTCAAATAAGAAGCGAAGAAAAAATAAGTATCACTTGAGCGCTCGGTAATGGCATTATTTGCATTCGATCGAATACTTAATAATCCCCGCCTCTCATTCGTCGGCGTCGCTTTTCGATCGCGTAATATAACAAGCTCCGAACCGTGAACGACGCTCGCGATTTCTTTCCTCGTCGAATCGGCCCGAGAGAAGAAATCGACGAAGAACGATTCAACGTCTCCGCGTCGTCATTGACGAGTGCTTTTGAAATATCGTCCGCTACCGATCTCGCGGCCAGATCGCGGCTCTCCCGTGGAATATACCGGCCGCAAAACGCACTCGAGATCGTCTTTCGACGTTTCAATATGTCAGGACCAAGTGCCGCTTCGGGGAAACGAGAAGGGGGTGACGCAAACGAAGTTATTGTGCGGCGAGGACGGCGATATCTTCGGAATCGATGTCCCCGCGAAGTACACGTGCAATCCGACGCAGCTGTCGAGTTCCTTTGCCGCGGTTTCATTCGCGTCCCGTCCGCTCTATTTTCTCCTCTCGATAAATGTATTTTTATACAATTTCAAGATCTTCTCGCGGAGCCAGAGGAAAGACGAATGAAAGGAATACATTCGAAAAAATAACTGATTTTATCGAACTTTCCTCCCAGACGAATCTTGATCAATTACATAATACGCATCGGAAACGTGTTTACCGTAATGTTTATCGCAAGGAACGTCCCCAACGAGAGGAGGGCTATTTTAACCGCGTCCTACGTCCAGAGAAATGTATGGTTTAAAACAGCTCAATCCTACTTGCGTGTATTTAAATATGAACCAACTAGAATTTTATTTGATTCAATATAGTTGATTTAGTTAAAAACAAACTACTTGAGATAACGAAACTGTATATCAAAAATGAATATCAAATTTATTTCAGTCGCGTTAAGGATACTTCGACCCAATGATATCATTTATTTAAATTTAGATGTTTATTAGAATCGAGTACACGAAAATCTTAGTTATCGTCGAACTAAAGAAATGTTTACTTCCGCTGACTAAACTTTTGGTTGGTTTGAGCACTACATTTTCAAATATTTCGAATTACTTGAAATGACGTATATACGGCTTTTTCCTGAGTGTACTTTTTACCCCCTGCTCGAACCCCCTTCACCCCTCTCTCGTTCTCTTTCGCTCGGTGCAAACCTCGACTGATAATTAGAAAACTTCCGTTCCGGAGAGCGTGGACTGCGCGGTAGGATTACAATTTTAAGCAAAAACATTCGCCAACTCAGTCCCGTAAAATTATACGCGAAGACGGACGAGAGTCGCGCGACGGGCTAAAAAATAAGTACCATACCACGTGTTCATTTGCGATACAGCAACGCACGACACCACGGCAAATAACGAAGCCGACGAGTCGGCAATGTAAAAATACATTCGAGCCATCTCATTCGCGAAGAACGCGCGGACTGAAGGGAGGAGAAAGCGCGGCATCCCCCGAGCAACTTCAAGACAGAGCGAAAACACTTTATGATCCCCGACTTTCCCCCGGGGAAACGAAGATGGATATCTCGGAGCGCCGCGCTGGATTACAGCCGGGGGAAGCCGTAATTCGAGCACTCTCTCTCTCTCTCTCTCGCACTATCGACCTTCGATAGCGGAAGACCTCCCGAGTATCTCGAGTTATCAGTGGCCGTACAATCCCAAACTCAATTGACCCGTTTATTTGTGCCCCGCCGGCTCTTAATTGGATCGCTTTATGTCGGAAGAGGTGGTTCCGCCGCGGCAATTCGCGCCGGTTGACCAGACCGAGCCGCTTCGATCGCACCGCGGCGGCACGGCGCACCCGAGCGACGCTGCGCGACTGTGGGCGCGAAGAAAGAAACTCAATCTCGATTTTGTTGCGCGAGGACGCTGCTCGCCCGACGACGGTTCCACGCGAAATCGAATCGTTTATGTATTTGTTTCGCGAAACTCGAGAGACCCGCACGGAAGATTGCGACGTTTCGACGGAGCCGGTATAAAGGCTTCTTTCCCTCAGCTTCCAACTCTTTCGTTTTCTTCTATTTCGATTTTCTGCGTTCATTCGACGCGAGCTGGGCGCATCGATCCGACCACATTCGAACAGATCGTTTCTCCGTACGAGACGACGAAAAACCGCGCTCCCGGGCAGTAATCGCGAACGTTTCTTAATTCCCGGGGTCTAATTAACTCGGGTATAAAAACGGCCGTAATTACCCCCGAAGATATATACGCGTGCCTCCACACGGTGGCTGAACTTGGATACACCGCTGGATTAACTCGGATAGCACCGGTCATGCAAAAACGGCATCTCGAATAAAAACCGCGTGGCTCCGAGAAATACGTGTCGCGTGTTAAAATTTTGTTTGCCTTTCGCGCTCACTTTACGAGACGCTACGGCGAACTCCGCTTTGTTTCGAGAAGCGTCGTACTCCTCCCATTGTCAGCCAACGTCGCAGCGGAGATTGAGGGGCATTTAATGACCGATAATAAAATTATACTCCCATAAAGGAAGCGCGAGTTATCAGCTTCCGAAGTTCACGAGTAAAACGTGTCGAGCGGTTCGGCCCGCGTTCGAAGTTATTAGCTTACACGAGACGCGTTCCACCCTTCCACTTTAGAGCCTGATAACTTGCCATTTTCTCACGGGAATATAACTTTATTACGGGTCATTAAATGGGACTCGTTTTCCGCTAAACAATTAGGTATACCGCGATAAAAATGCTTCCAGCTCGGAGTTCCTGCACACTCTTGTGCTGTTCGCTGGCCGGAAATATTAACAATTTTTCCATTGATGCAAAAATGTATATTATTATGTCGAAATATCGGCGCGATGAATGTTTATCATTTTCCACGCGGTGATGGAAGAGTTCTTCCGGACAATTTTATCACGCCTGCGCAATTGGCTCGGCGCGTCGACGCTCTTCCGCGCGCGAGAAAAAGTTAGCGAAATCCGAGACCGAGTTTTCTCAAGCTCTCCGAGAACGCCGGGATAACGAGTCGTTTTCGCGACTCACGGAACATACCGCGCCACGGAGTTTGTCTTTGTCCTTTTTCTCGCGCGCGCGCAAGCCGCGAAGAGAAACGAAATCGAGCACGCACTCCTTCCCGCGGAAGAGATAGCGGACTTCCGGAAACGCGTGTAGGGGCGTTTATCGGTAAGATACGCCTCGTTGTTCGTGACGAGGTCTTACACTTATCGGAATTTCCCATTCACCGCAGATTTGACCGTAGATTTTTACGCATCGCGATGCCCCGAGTGCACAAACGCTCGGCTAAATAACGCATCGTATCGCACACCGAGTCGACCTGTGCTCGACGTGCATGATTCACGGATGCACGCGAGTCTACATTAGTAATGTCTTCGCGCGCCCACGTATTCGAGTCGCGCCACGAGCAGCGCCGAGAATTCCCGCACTCTGAGAAAAATAACTCGGTTAAAATGAACAAACGCATCTGGTTAGAAGAGCTTAGTTATTCTAACCAAAATACTGGTAAGTTGAGCCAAATATTTAGTCATTCCGATTTCGTGTTTAGTTATTCCAACTGCATGTCTAGGACTCCCGCGCTGAGAAAAATAACTTGGCTAAAATGAGAAAATGCAACTGGTTAAAAGAGTTTAGTTATTTCAAACAAAATATTCACAAGTTGAACCCAATATTTAATCATTCTAATTTCACGTTTAATTATTCCAACTGCATGTCTAGAGCTGCCGCGCTGCGAAAAATAATTTGGTTAAAATGGCAAAACGTAACTTGTTAAAAGAGTTTAATTATTCTAACCAAAATAGCAATAAGTTCAACCAAATTATTTAGTCATTCCAATTTCACGTGTAGTTATTTTAAGTAGATGTCTAGAATTCCCGCGCTGAGAAAAATAATTAGATTAAAATGACAAAACGCATCTGGTTAAAAGAGTTTAGTTATTCTAACCAAAATACTAGTATAATACGTTGAACTAAATATTGAATTATTCCAATTACATGTCTAGAACTCCCACGCTGTGCAAAATAATTAGGTTAAAATGACAAAATGTAGCTGGTTAAAAGAGTTCGGTTATTCTAACCGGAAAATGGTCAGTCTAACCAAACACAGATGGAGGATGCATATTTCACCAAACGGTTTAGCGTCATCGTCTCCAGGATTTCAGTTAGATCAACCAAGTTATTTTTCTCGGTGCGCGTCCTCCGCGCGCGAAAGTCAAAGGGCGTCTCGCGAAAATAACAACGTACACCCCCGACGTACGTGTAAATGGAAACGCCATGGTCAGCGGATTAAAATAACAGTCGGGGGACACGGTCGTAGCGGCGGCGATGATTCGAGGCACGACGATACGGGGGTGAGTGCGCGAGTGGAAGGTTCGCCGGCCCACGGGGAGGGCAGTTTTGCACGCGAACTCGCGTGATCGAGATTCACTTACACGCGCTCGCAACCGCGCCCGTATACACGCGTACCGCCACTCCGGCGAGTCTCCAGCCGCGTCACTGCGCTCGTGTAATATAGCAATAACACGTGGTAAGACGTTATCGCGACCCCCTCGTATTTATTATTCTCTATACCCGCCCTTATTGCTTCGGAAAGCCCCCCCGACGCAATACGCACATCGCGGGGCGGTACGCGCGTCGCACTCGTTTTCGCGAAAATAAATTGCTCGGCCGAATAGGGGCGAAAGAGGGTGGCGGCGGTCAAAACTGCGCGGCGAAGGGAGTTGCGAAAATTAGAGTGTGACGTTAAAGTCATATATCTTGGCGAGCTGGGTACCTACGCTTTTTCTCGTGGACGAGAATTTCGAATAAAAATGATCGCCGCATCTCTCGGAATCAGCAATTGCCGGCGATCGGAAATCACATCGCGGGATGCCCGTGCGCGTCGTGCTTTCTCGCCGAGTGTCATTTGGCAAATGGAGAGAGTCTCGTGCGCGCGCGAGTGTTCGTTTGTATTTACCAGGCTCGCGGCAGCTCGTTGCACGTGTCGCGATGGTCGGAGTGGCGATCGTTATACGTCTAGGTACACAGACGTGTATTATACGAGCTGTAAAACACTGTAGCTTTATACGAACGCGAAGTCGGCGATTGCGGTGGCTTTTACGAGTTGAAAACTTGGCACGCAATACGACGAGACGAGATCCGACAAAGAGTAGGTACTAATACGAGAGAGCGGACCGAAGAGCTCTTCGTTTAATTTTTCAAAACGAATTAGTCGATGTTTAAAATTAAAGTCCTCGCGTAAACGGCGCGTCGTAAAATTAGGATAAGAGAGAGCCAGGGGCTAAAAATAGGGTTGAGATATCTGCATAAACCCGCTATTACATTTACATGCGCGAAGGCTGAAGAGAGAAGCAGGATGCCAGGGTCGAAAAGAAATTTTCCGTGGCGGGCGAAAATTTCTACGATTAACCACTGCGCCCTTCGCCCATGAAACCCCATATGCGACGAAATCGCGGATCGTGGGCGATCTCTATTATTAGGTACAGGTTAAATTCGAACACGCGTGACACACTCGTACGGGGAATGGAATCGGACGCGAGGGAAAATAAACCGACCGAGCCGGCAACCCGTTCAATTTATACAGCCGCGTATACAGGCGTGCGCGTTTCGAGGCGTTGTAATGACGCGCCAGTTCGACTCATTTTCCTCCCCTAAAAATAGCTGTCGCCGCGCCACGAACCCGACGATTATACGACGACGGCGACGACGAAACTGCGAGCGAAAAATAATAGGCGTTATATACGCGTGAGATACATCGTGATATGCATATATAATTACTTTGAGTCCGGAGAGAGTATAAAGACTCCGGCGAGCGAATTTCCGCGGAGCACGCGCCGCGTGACGTCAGCGACGGAGGGTGGGATTTTTTCACTTCCTTTATCTCCCGCGAGCGAAGTAGCGGCGCGCTGAGAAACCGAGGAGCGTGAGAGGCGAACGAAGAAAGTCATTTCTTCGGGGATCGGTTCGCGTAATCGGCGGAGCGTGTGGTTTAATAACGATCCGCTGCAATTTACACCGCGCGCTCGCCGGAGCGTGAAACATGCGCGGAAACGCAATTGGCTAATCGAAACGAACGATAGAAATATATTTCAATCGCGTAACGCTCCGTCGCGCTGAATATGTACGCGATGCGAGCGAAGTAACGGTCGGCGTGTAAACTGGCCCGTTGACATTTGTCCGTCGACGTATTACGTACACGAAGAAAAAAATTAGATCTTTTAAAAATTATTTGGGGGGTCGCAAGTAATTATTTATTTAGATCAATCAAATTTTGCTTCATATTAATTAGATATTTCTTCCTTGCAATCACATACTACGCGATTGTAAGGAAGAGATATCAGATTGATATATTAAAAAATTTCATTAATGTAAGTAAATAATTACTTGCGACACCGCAAGTCATTTTCAGTAGATCCAACTGATTCTTTTTCTCCGTGAAGGTATCTCGCGGATCCCGAGTAGTCCACTAAAAATTGCCTTATTTCAAGTAAGATCTGCGTAAGTGATCGATATACGAATAACGTCGATAACTTGATTTCATTCCTCGCGTAACATTTGCCCGTGGCTCGCGAACGTGCTCCCAATTAGAAACAATATCGCGCGTCAATATTGCGCTAGCAATTGTTCGCTCGACACTTTTAATTAAAAACAACACTTGCTCCGCGTCGATTTTACGAGGTATCTTGCTCCACGGCATTTTGATCTCTGGACCGAAGGAGATGCGCGAAATGCCGAGGTGTCGAGCGTAGCAAAATTTGCCGATCGTTTTTCTGGAATTTTAACGCGCGGCGAAGAAACAGCGTTTCCTCGTTCGGAGCGTTGCCAACATCACGCCGTATACATATAGCGCCTACACGTGTAAGACGCGCCTCTATACTCGACGTCCACGTATCGGGTTTTACGTACCGGGCGTAAAACGAAGATGAACGCCGTTCAAATCGGCCGATGGCTGCCAGATAAAACGAAACACCACCACTTACAGTCGGTGTACATGCTACACGTACGCGGTATACACAGGAGATCCCGTATCGGAAGATAAACGGCTTCTTCGCCGGTATACGCTCCCTTCCCATCACGCCCGCGGGAGCGAACGATCGACCGCGCCCCGGAACGATTCGAGTGGAAGTCTTTGGCAAGAAACGCCGCGGCAGCACGGGAAAAACTCTGCGAGGATTGACGGACGTCGTCGGGAGGAGAGACCTCACGGCCGCGACCCGTCGTTAATAACCGGTCTACGAGTCCCCGCGACGGAGTCGAGAGCGCATCGAGACTCCGCTGGTATCGGGAAAAAGCAGCGAAAGCTTCCCGAATTATGGAATCGAGACGCTACATGCACTGGGAAAAATAACTCGGTTAAAATATGACGAAACGCATCCGATTAAAAGAGTTTAGTTATTCCAGCCGAAATATTAGTAAATTTAACGAAATATTTCGCTATTTACATGATTAGTTAATCTACACAGAGAAAAATGATTTTGCAATCCGAGTAAAACAAAGTCTCACTGAGAACTTTTTACAGTTACGACAAAAATATTATCTACGGCGGTAAAAGTTACGTCCGATAATGGCAAATTTAACGGCAATTACAGTGAAATTTTTTGTCGGTAAAAATGTTTCTTCTCCCAGCAAATAGTTGTACTACAGTTGGACACATTTTTTACTGCCACGGATGATATGTTTGTCATGATAGCAAAACATTCTGAGCAAAATCTAGTTTTTTGCTGAGACTGTAAAATCATTTTTTTGTTCTCTGTACCTAACTACATATCTAGCTATTGTGACCAGAAAGCGATCAGTATAACCAAACAGATGGAGAATCCATATTTCACCAAACGACTTGGTTATATAGCCTCTAGGATTTTGGTTAAATTGACCGGGTTATTTTTCTCAGTGTAGAGTAGACCGAGACGAATCGAATCAGAGATCCATATTTCTTCGATCGTGCAAGAAATGGGCACTTCGTTCCTATCCAATGAAATACCACGGACAATAGAAACGCTCAATTTCACCACGATCTAAGAAATATAGATCTATATGATCCGCGCGCGATTTGTCTCGGTCTACCCTATTTCTTTCGGGGTCTTCGAAAGTTCAGATACGACGAAAGTGCCTTTGTTTCGAGTACGGAGGGCGGTAATCGATATTTCAAAAGTAGCCTCGAATTAATTTCCAAGCGAGTCGACGAGGGGGTGTCAAGAAGACTCCACCGTATCGCGCGACGTAGCTGCTCTTCCGAAGGAACGGAGAAGGAACATTTATAGAGACTCGGGTCGGATCTTTACAACGCGCGCTGTCGCTCGTAAAAACAACACGATGACCCGCCATTTGTCTTTCCAAATCGGATTTTATATCGGGTATATACAAACGAATCGGAGAGCTCTCCCGCGGGATCAGCAACGTCGTAGCTTCGGCAGAGGGCTGTGTTTTATTAATACCGATACGCATCCGTGAGCAACGTCGTGCCGTATATTCATATCGCATATATACGTTTGCACATCCCTCCGCGCTTGGACGACCACCGTCGCGACTGGCGCATATATGATAGACGAAAGCCGGGCATGGATCAATGTAGCTCGCGTAGAGAAAGCCGGTGACACTTTTTTTCTTCGCGGGTCAGAGCCGCGCGACGCTTCTTGGGCGGGACCAATGAAATTATAGCGTATCGTACGCGCGCACGTGGAAATCGCAGGCAGCTCTGTCAGCGACATCGAGCGGGATACTCCTTTTTCTCGGAAATCGATTCGCCTCGGATCGGTGGACAGCTGGGTCGACGCAGCGTCGCCGATTTTTGACCGAACGCAGTGAGGTCTACTGTTCGACGCGGCAGAGCGAAAATGCTTTCGTGTCTGTCTGTTTGTTTGTCTCATGATAACTTTTAAACGCTTTTACCGATCTTCACGAAACTCGATACCTACATATGTTCATTTACCCTCGGCGCATCGACCTATCGTTGGGGAGTGCGACTGGGAGGGTGGAAATGGGATTAATCATCCCCAATGTGGGCGGAGCTAGTATACGAAATGACGTCTTCTGACTTTAAACGGCGAACGCTGCCGGATAGCCACAAATTTCACATAAACAATATTGTATAGGATAAAATTTCCTAGAAAAAAAGTCTGTGAGAGCATACGGTTCGAAAACACGGCCCAAAATGCAGTTAATTCGCGTACGGCGCGCCGCAGCTTCCTCCCATCTATATTTATAGACGATAAACGCGACACTCTGCGGTGTATTCTCTCCCCCTCTCCCTCTCATCTCTCCCTTCCTCTCCTCCCTCGCGGATGAAATTCCGCCCGATGAGCGGACAAGCATACCGAATTCTCCGGGGTGCTCCAGCGACCGGCGCCCGCTTCCTCCTGCGGATCCCGCAAAAGCCGTGTTTACCGGTGCTCCATGGCGAAGCGATAAGACGAGGAACGAATTCGAGTCACGCCATCGGCCTGATACGGCATCGCGCGAGGACTTCCGTGATGCGAATCGGTAGGTATTCGAAACGTGGGGGAGAGAGAGAATCGCCGATCGGATGTCTTTCTTCCGCCGCGTATAACGGAGAGAGACCCGCGGGGATTTGTCGACGAACAAGGCAAGCGAACATATTTATCTACGTGCGCGGATGCGACACCGGATGATATCGAGCGGAAACGCGCCCGTCCGTTCCTCGCGATGACGCTGGTGTCGCGAAAGCCGTTTCAAATCCGCGCCGTGACTCCTGACCGTCGGCGAGAAACCCGCTGCATTTATGTGCAAAGTGCCTTCCGCGTAGGTGCGATAACGCTTCGACCCTGGCGCGGTCTATTTTGCGAGGCGACACTGTCGGGTGTCCTTGCGAGACTCTCGACCGAGGCTACGGCGTGTGGGTGCCGAAAGATGAGGAATGCGAATTGCGATTATTCGAACTCGTATAAAATTAAGCGTGCGACAAACGAGAGGCCTTGGTTGGCTATAATATACACTGAGAAAAAAATTTGGTTGAAAGATCTGGTTGATTTAAATCGGTCGAAATGATAATACATTCATTTGAATTGAGGAGTAATTCGAGACTCATTCATTCATAGCAAGTATAAGCATAATCGACGTGAATGGATATTAATCGTATTAAATAAAATACTTAATTGTTTCAACTTCGCACAAAAATAGTCAAATATTTTTGCGGCGGATTAAATATGTACAGCTTTAGCAACTAAATATCTACTTAAAATTAATTTAACTTATCTAGGTAATTATCAGGCCAAATAACTTTTAACGACAATCACTTCACGTCTGACGTTTCGGTTCCTCTTCGAACCCTCTTCAGAGATTACGTCTGAACTACTACAGGCAACATAAGTATTACCTTAAAAAATATCGACTTACAGTGACTAATCGTATATTAGTTGCGAATGAATGGGTGTATCGGATTGAACACAATTATATAAATTGAAAAAAAATACTTCATTGCTTGAAATAATTCAAACCAACTAAATCGATTCAACCATTTTTTATTCTCGGTGTATGAGTTCGAAAAAATGTCTAGGACACGCTGAGAAAAAAAGACATGATCGATCAAACCAAAATCCTGGAGATGGTGACCAAATTCGTATTTCGTTGAAATACGAATCCTCTCCATCTATTTAGTTAAATTGACTGTTTTTTCGTCAGAATAATTAAACGTTTGATTGGAATAACGAAAAATTTGGTCAGAATAACTTGATATTTCGTTCAACTGTCCAGTATTTTGGCTAGAACAACTAAACACATTTAATCAGATGCGTTTTGTTATTTCAATCTAATTATTTTGCTCAGTGTACGAGATAACGGGAGAAAACTCGAATCTTTCGACACCGCAAAACTTCCCAGCTCCCCCGAGTAAAGCGAGGAGCAACTTCCACATTAATCTGCCTGTAACCCAGCAACACCATTGTCAAGTACTCCCGCGATCCTCCACCACTCCCGACTCGAGGGTAGGTACGCCTGGATATACACGTCGAGCATCGTATCCACATTAGACCGATAAACGCGCCCGGTAAACCTGGCGGAACCCCGCGCAGCCCCCGGCTAAAAGCTGCGAAAATCTCACATTTTGATTTTACTCTCGCAACACCGAAAGGTAGAACAATCCAAACATCTCGCGCTATACCCAGTAGTCAGGCCCCTATCCGCTTACCCCGATGTTGGAAATCAACCGCGCTAGGCTACACTCGAACTTCCACGTCGATATATTTCATCCGACAACGGTATTATCGCCCCCTCCTCGCGATCCTAACGGGCCGACGCGACGTGCCGTTTCCAACTTAAAGTTAGCTCGGTACACGCCGAGCATCGGGAATGCGTTATGGACCGCTCCAACGCGTCGCGGAAACCCCGCAGTCGTTGGTTAATAAAATGGATAATCTCGTTCCCGCGCATTCCCACCGGCGAATGTCGGAGTTCCGAAGCTCTACAGAAACGCGGGGACGATATTGAATCGGTACCGGGAGTCCCGTAATATTGATACCGGAAGCGACGATGACGTAGCTGCACGAGTCCGAGCACTGAGATTGCGCGCGCGCGAGAAAGTGAAAGGGGAGAATGCACTGAGAAAAATAACCTGGTCGATTTAACAAAAATCTTGGAGGTTGCGACCAAACCCCGTTTGGTGAAATGTGGATCCTCTCCGTCTGTTTGATTCGACTGACCGTTTTCTGGTCAGAATAACTAGATATGTAGTTAGAATAGCTAAATATTTGGTTAAATTTACCAATATTTTTGTTAGACTAACTAAATACATTTAATCAGTTGCGTTTTGTCACTCTAACTAAATTATTTTCCTCGGTTTCCGTAGCCCCGTAATTATTTTGACTCACTACACCGAGAGAAATAGTCGCCGGTGTCAAAAACTTTGTTTTTTTTTTCATTGGAAAAAATATGACGTATTATAATTCCTGGATCAAGCTGCAGTTTCCTTCGTGCGAACAAATATTTGACAGGCTCGAGTAATCGTTCTTTTCGCACGGGAACAATTTCTTGCAGAGAGAAAAGGAATTAATCGGATCTACTAAATATTACTTGCGGGGTTGCGAGTGATTATTTATTTACATCGATTACATCTTTCTTCACATTAATTAGATATTACTTCCTTGCAATATCACACACTATTCCACATGAGATTGCAAGGGAGACACACATAGGTATCAAATCGATGCATTAACAAATTTCATTGATTTATTACAAATAAACAATTACTCGCAGGCCCGCGAGTAATTTTCGGCAGATCCAACTAATTCTTTTTCTCTGTGCGTTCCAACGAAGCTAATCTTGGGTCGAGAATGTGGGGATTCTTCGACCAAGAATCTATTCTTGAAAATTCTTCAGATCGCGTGTTCTCGATTCAAGAAATACTTTGCCGACACCAGTAACTATTTCCCTCGGTGTGTGCAACCTGTCCTTCGCGTAGCGCGGCGTTCTCCCGGGAGCCGAGCTTAAGCGGATCGAAGTGACGCGCGCGCCCTGCCGTATACGGACGGTCGCACGCACGGGTACGCGTTTCTTGCATACCCATGTCGCATACCGGGGCTCGAGCAGCGAGCTCGAGCCTAATGAAACGCGCGCGACCATAGCTCCGGGCGCATCGTGAAAGCTCAAACGCGCGGCGGTCGCCCTCTCTCGCCGGAGTGTCCTCCACGCGGCAGCAGGGCGGCGCGCTTTGCTCGCGTTAAATGAAGATCGACCGAGAAAATGATGAGAAGCTCGGGGAAGCGCGCTTTCACGGGTAGTTTTACGAAAAAGTGGAACAAATCCTGCACGACGTATCGCGCGCCGCGGCAACGGAGCGGCGCGACGATCGGCGCCGCTGCGCTTGAAATTCTCGAAGCGCTCCGCCGTGATTTCGATGTGACGCGCGTATACGCCGCTCTGCACGACAATTTCTCATTAGACGTACGCTACGCTCCGTACGACAGTCCCGTCTAAATTACCATTCCCCAAGCAGCGGGCGACTGGATGAAAAATTGCCGCGGAAGGCGGCGCACGCGTTACGAAAATCGCAATGCGTCTCCACGTTGTCGATATCCCAACGAAGCACGCGCGACGGACGCCGGGTTATCCCCGGATCGAGCCATTGCGCGTGCGTCGAACGAAAGAAACGGGAATATCGCGGCTGACGCCCCGCTAATGGGTTTCGCGGTGGAAACGGGGGATTCCATGGCGGCCCGATTAAGTGATTTCTTTTGCTCGGCGCTGTAGGTACCCCGACCGTATAGGTACGGTATACGAGCCGTCTCGCCGTAGTCGCGCGCCTTGGTGAAGCGCCAGCGTCCGTCTGGACCGCCCCGCTCGTGTGTTCGTGCGCGTACGAGAGAGAGAGAGAGAGAGAGGGAGCGAGTACGTGCAATCTCCGGGGAGAGGACCGTGGAGTTGGCAGAGGTCCAAACTAAAACCGAGCTTAGCCGAGGGTTGCCAACGGCGGCGCGGAGGGAGGGCGGCGTGTGCTAAAATTGAAAGAGGAAAAAATGATGCTCGTCGAGTCGCCATATCGGACGAATTGGAAGGCGAGCAGATGTCCCTCGGACATTGCGTTCCAAGTCCATTCGCGTGTGCAGCGCGCGCGCGCTTTTGCTTACATATATGTACGTATGCGCGCTCCGCGTTTATTCTTCTGCGGTACGTCATATGAAACTTAGCTTAGTAGCTTTTATTCGCCAGGAAAGAAACTTGAGGTAAAAGCACTAGTGGCCGGACACCCGTAAAAATGCATGCAGGAGCAGATTTGATCGAGTGTTTTCACCAGATGGAATTTGTCACGGGCGTTTCTAATTTATTGAAGATTCTTTGCCGGCAATTGATTCTCTTTACCACATTCAATAATAATTGAAGAGTGTAACTTCTAATTAGTCTATAAGTGCCAATTTAATGAAATTTTGGATTTTGTTGTGAAAAGTATCTGTGTGCCAAGACCAATGTTCCCTTAAATGCACTAAGTGCCGTTTGAAGTTAAGATGTTTCATATGAATAAAGCTTATTTTTGCATTAAAGTCTTTTACTGTTTAATTCAAACAATTTATATCACTAAACGCTATTAACGATTTTTGGCACATACTCTAATTAGAAGTTACACTCTTCAATTTATGTTATACGTTGACATGTCTGGATATTGGGACGCGTCCGGCCACTGGTGCTTTTATCTTAAATCATTAAAGTAACTGTCCCAACAGCAGGACACGTCCTAGTAGCCAGAAATATTTGAGTATAATTGAAATTATTGAATAGAATAAGAGAACGTCTAGTGGAAAAAAATCTTCAGTGTGAATTACGAATGTATACAGGAAGTATCACTGGTAAGAACCCTGAATAAAATCTGCTATATGAATTGTTATGCCTGTCCGGATACTGGGCTTAGCCTTACCATCTCATTATCTATGAGCTTTTGACTCGTGTGTATAATACTTTTTTGAAATTTATATTTTCATCTGCAACAAAGTCTTATAATCGATATAGGCCAAACATTCTAACATAACGAGGTAACAGTGATCCAAGTAACTTCCTCCTTGACGAGTAAGTTTAGTCCCATATGGTACGTAGATGTGTACATGTATGACGAGTGCGACCCTCTACTCGATTTCCGATGAGGATAAAGAAGAATACGAGAGACCGAGTAGAAATTGCTTTTTCACCTAAAAAATGCCTCCGCGTCTTACGAAGAGTGCACCGAAAGAAATAATTAGATTAAAATGACAAAACGCATCTAGTTTGACGTGTTTAGTTATTCTAACCGAAATACTGGTCAGTCCAAATGGATATCAAGTTATTCTAATCAAATGTCAAGTTATTCCAACCAAACGTTCAGTTGTTCTAACCACAAAGTGATGAGTCTAACAGGTTTGGTCATCGTCTCCAAGAATTTGCTTAAGTTGACCTAATTATTTTTCTCAATGTAGGTACCAATAATTCCGACGCGAGAAATGCCAACCGATCGACGCCTCGCCGCCTCGCGGCACGGTTCGACCGTACCGTTACACGGAACTACGACAATTGCAATCCGATTCGTGCGCGCTAATCGTCGCGCCGTTTCGCGTCGTGGCTAATTGCAGCGTTGCGTTGATACGCGTTTGTTCGTCCCGCGATACGAGCTATACCATTATCCGTCCGTTTACTCGAATTGTATATCGTCTATCCGATAACCCCACGCTCGGAGTACGCGTACGTACAGCCGCGATATATGTATGTATGTACGTACGTATTACGTTCGTCGAGCGCGAAGCAATTCGCGCGAATCGACGCGAAATCTCGTGTCCTTCGAGGCCGCGTAATCGACGAAATTAGTTTGAACCCGCCTCGACGGCGTCGTTATCGCAGTTTCCTACGACGACGAGGTGCAATATCCCCGGGTCGTAATCCGCGCTGATATTCCCGCCCCCGATATATCCGTCGTCTGCGCGCGTCGTAAAAGTGATCCGCTCGAGTATCGCAATCGTGACGTTTGGTATTTTCACCGAAATAAGTCGCGTGACGGGGCGGAGAACAAAAATTCGGCTCGACGAAAGACTTGGGAAGGAGGCGTGTCGCGAACACAAACGATAGCACCGTGAAAGGGTTGCGAGATCGCGGCCGAAAAACGTGGGGGAGAGAAGGAAAATTATTCGTCTTCGTTCCTTGTATAAATTCGGAATTTTTATTCGACTATCACTCGTCCGCGCACGCACACCGAGGGAAATAATTGCTAGCGCCACAAAGAATTTGTTTCTTCCGTCAAAAGCATGATATAATTCCAGGGTCAACTATAATTTTCTTCGCGTGAAAAAATATTTGATAGGCTCGAGTAATCTTTTACTTTCACACAAGAAGAATTTCTTGCCCCGACGAAAGTATTCTCGGGCCAAGAATGCACGGAGATAAATGAAGTTGATATGTCGAGCATTGGAGATGCCCGAATTCGAGTACCATGTGCCCTTTTTGTATGACACTGCATGCACTTCATATAACACTGTAGCGACAACTTGAAACTATGAAAAATATTGCCATACGGAATAGCATTTTATTCTCCGCATATAGCAAGCTTTAATGCAATATCGCACGTTTTCAGATAATCGAAAGGTTGTACTGCGATAAACGCCACTGGCTGTATCGTAAAAACTTCCATATGGCGATATTATAAAAAATGCTAATTAGCTATATTGCAAGGAATGTCAATGGCGTGTATTGTACAAAATGCCGCAATGACTACATTGCAAAATGCCACATTATCTTGAGATATACCAACATTGGAAATACCATTCTGCATAGCAATATTTTTTCATAATTTTAAGTTGTTACTACAGTGTCACATAAAGCGTATGTAATGCCATACAAGGAACGTACAGTGCCAGAATTCGCGCATCTCCAATGCTCGTCATTTCAACTTCATTTTTCTCCGTGTACAGATTCTTCGACCACGAATCTGTATTCTTACAAATTTGTAAGATTACACGCTCTTGCTTTAAGAAATATTTTTCGACACAAGCAATTATTTCTCTCGGTGCGGTTGAAAGGAACGAGGAGCGGAACGAGACGCGACTTGAAGAGGAGGACCGGAAGCGCGCCGCCGCCGCCGATTCAGACCGCGCACCCGAGAGGAGTCCCTTCGTGTTCAGAAAGAGCCGCAGCGCTGAGCGAATAGCGGCTCGTAGAATGTAGGACGCACCGGTGAAACGAGAAGACGGCGTGGCACAGGAGCGCCTCGAGTAGAGGCGAAAGTGCTCTAATGACGAGTCATTCAGCCCTCGCGTATCGCGCAGTCGGCTGGTCGGTTTAAGCGCGCGCACGCGGTGCACGGACAGACGCACTCGGCTCGCTATTCACTCCACGGACTCTCCCGAGCGGAGCCGGGCGAAGTCTCACGAGAGATATTACATTTCGGGCGAGACGTCTAGTCGTTGGAAAGTGGCTTCGCGATTGACGCGGCGCGCGGCACGTCCTTCCTTCGCTGCCACCGCCCCACCGACGCACACGTAGCGATTCTCACATGCGCAACCGCGTGTCGCGATGCTGGAACCCGAGCCTCGTTACCGCGACGTCGTTAGCTCGATGAGGCGAGCGGGAAGAAACGATGGCTATCGCGTTCGGGACGTCCCGGATCGTTCGAGAGGAAAGGACGACCGGACGGGAGGGGCCCCGTGGAGGTACGCGAACGAGACGGGCGCGTCCTCTTTAGGTGGCGGGCGACGTCGGGGGCAGACCATTGTTTCGCGTTTAAATAACCGCTGCCAGCGGTGTTCGTTTGTGTAATGCGCGATTTCTGCGAATCTCCGGGGTCTTTGCGAGAAGCCGGTCTGTTAAACGCGGTGTTTGAATGAGCAGCGTCGCGAATGTAACGGCGGTAACCGTTTAAAATAGAATTATCTCGTTACTCTCCATACTGAGAAAAGTGATCAGTAGTGTTAATCGCGCAGAGAACAAGAATTAGTTGGATCTACTAAAAATTACTTGCGGGGTCGCACAAGTAATTATTTATCTGGATCGATTAAATTTTTGTTCGTATTAATTTGATATCTCTTCCTTTCGATCGCATACCATTTCGCATGATTGTAAGAAAGAGATATCGGATTGACGTATTAAAAAATTTTATTGGTATAAATAGATAATTACTTGCAACTCCCAAAGTATAATAATTTTCAGTAGATCTAACTAATTCTTTTTCTCCGTGCAAGCTTTGATTGATATGGAAACAACGAAATATTTTTATCGGGGCAATAAAACTTCTGGTTACGACAAATAATAACGTTGATTGTGGCGATGTAATATTTCGTTGTTCCCATATCAACCAAAGTCTGATTAAAATTGCTAATCATTTTTTCTCAGTGCTTATCTGTACACAGAGAAAAATGGCTTTGAAATGAGGAGCACTGATTGTGAGAGAGTGCCCAGATTCTAGTATTACATGCTCGATTGTGTGACACTGGAGTGACGACTCGAATTTTTGCAAATCATTACCCTACAAAATAGCATTTCATTCCTCTCATATGGCAAGAATTGGTACAATATGGCATATTGTAAAATAATTTGACATATTTTGCAGTACAGCTAACGTCTATATAAAAAAAAAAGCAAAGTACTGTGTTTGTCTCTTTTCTCAATTCCTATTTCTTGTGTTTCTCCGTATATCCGTATGTTGCATTGCAAAAAATGCCAAATTATTTTAAATTAATTATATTGTATTAATTTTTGCCATACCTAGGGAATGCAACACTACTTTGTACAGCAATATTTTGCAAAAATTCGAGTTGTCACTTCAGTGCCGCACAATTATTGATCACGTAACGCCAGAATCTGAGCACTCAGTGCTCTTCATTCCAAATCCGTTTTTCTCCCTGTACTTTTTCACTCGTAACAGTAAAAATCTTGTACGCCAAAATAATAAAGGATCACGTCAACCGAGAGGCTGCAATTTCGTCGTTTTATTTATATCCGTAATTCCGTATCGTCCCCGCATCACATGTCACCAATAAAAATTACGATCGGTCGCATGCACCGTAAACGACGTTTAATCGAATCCCATTTAAATCCAAGGCTCCCTACCCACCAGCCCCTACACCGCAGCGCGCCGACCCCAACTCGATGCTCTTAATTAATCTTCATTCGTCGTCGCGTGTTTCCCGCGATCGATCCATACCGAGCTAATTCGGTCGAGTCCCATCCACCGCGAATAGTCGACGGGCGCCTCGCGATTTTGAACCCCCGACTGTTTTCCACGTTTACGCGGCACCCGTAATTACAGTCCCGCGCACTCGAGGAAGGTTGCGCAAACTAATGGCGCGCGCGGCGGTGATGCAGGCGAGGAGGAACGCTAACGGGAAAGGCGCGTCGTTGCGTCGACGTCACGCGAATAAAATATTAACGACGTCCGTATAAAACGTTTATACGCCCACGCGCCTTAACCGGAGCAAACTCACGATTCCTGCTCTGTTATCATTCCCCGCCGACTTTCTCCCGTGAGAGCCGAAAAATCGCGCTCGCCCTTTCCCGGAATTTCGCGCGCAACGCGTGACGGCAACGACGATTGGTGCGTACAAGCGCGCGATAAACCTCGTATGCAATTTTGAGTGGTCCCTCCGTCCCTCGAATGAAGATAAGTCGAGAAAGCGAGGACACGAGCGCGTTAAAAGGTCCCGCCGGATGCTGCGATCGGGCCCCGCAACTTCTCGCGATCTCTCTTGAAATTCTCGCGTGATAAACTCCAGCGCGATCGCGCGGGGAGAAATCGGCGCGATATCGAATGACTTTTACGCGGGATAAACTGACCGAGAAACGGGAACGCGCGCTTCTTTCTCGCGCGACGTCGGAGTCATTTGTACGGCGAAATATTTCCGTCGCGCAGCTAGATTGCACTCGTTCTCGTACTTTATCGACGTTTTACTGCGCGCTGTGTATAGCAATCACGGGCGCTTTACGGCGCGGTATAGTAATCTCTGACGGAATGTTCGAACCCGTTTCTTTCGCGTACAGCGCGGAATCTACGTACGCGATGAAAAGGAAACAAATAAAGAGACACGAGCGAAAGAACGTCCGTATTACCTGCAACGGGATTATGCGCTTTCCCCGAGCGGTTAATAATGGGCGCTACGCGTAATTTCAGTAAACGGTCAATCTCGAGATTCTCATCGCTCACCGCCGTTACCCGCCTCGTGAAAATATGACGTCTAATGATCTGAAACAAATGGACCTCGATGGCAACGGCGCGTTCTTTGCTCTTTCTTAATTCGCACCGCAAATCGGATCGGCGGTATGAAAGGTCTGTACACCGGTTATTACTCCGATGTAAAACGTTGGCAACCGTAGGTCTGGTTGAATACGAACGCGCGTACATTGTAAAAAAAATTCTGCAACGTGGACTTATAACTACATGAGGCTGAACTTATTCGCCAGGGGAAAGAAACTTCGATCGCTATTATCTCATTAGCTATGAGCTTCTGGCTCATATTTGTATAACACTTTTTTCAAGATTACGTTTCAATTTACAATAAAGTCTTACATCGATATAGACCAAAAATTCATTGATAATGAGATAATAGTGATTGAAGTTTCTTTCCTGACGAGTAAGCTTAGCCTCGCATGGTACAGACCACTTTTGCTGTCAAATATCATTAAAATGGTATGAAAAATCAACACCACTGTTTTACCGTGCAATAGAAACATTTATTTGAGATAAATAGAAATTTAATCTCTTTAATCGAGCACGAATCTGGTAAAACATCAATTTCATTCAAATAGACTTTTATTCGACGTGAATAATTCCTATTCGTCTCAAATAAATTTTTCTATTATAGGTTCATATTCAGCTAGACTTTTTCCCTGGATGCATATTCTCGCACTTTCCGATATTACTCAACTTCCGAAAAAAGACTCGAGTTCGAATATTACCGCTGTACCTTCAAAAGCTTACCGAAATATCGACAAGAGTGACGCTGATCGTATTTCGCCCCCGATGTCTTTGATATATCGTGAAACACCCGCGGACCTACATATATGACGCGACCCTCGATATACCAAGTGTCGCCGTCGCAAAGAGTGACGATATTCTGCCGTATCGGCCCCTTCACCCTTGCATCTACGCTATACATGTAGGTAAGTGCACATACATATAGGTACCGCGGCAACCTGCCCGTGCAAAGAGATAAGGCTCCTCCGCCCTCCTGAGAGGAAGAGAGCCACTCCCACTACAGCAGTCGACACGTCCAGCTCGGAGTCAGGAATCGCGCGTCGTTTCGCCTCGGCTGGCCGACTGTGGCCGTCGAGCAGTTAACGTTTCAATCTGGGACGACGGAAATCCGCGACGTCGTCCCGTCGTATATCATAACGTTGGTAGACGCGAACTGTGTAGGTAGGTATGCATCGGTATACACCTACCTACGCGACGAACAATGTTCATTGTGGCCAATAGCGTTGTTATACGAATCGCGGTCAGACCTACGGTCGAACCTTCGCTGAGTAAATCGCCCGGGAATACCTCCCTCGGGGTTCACTGAACTTCTCTATACACAGCGGGCACCGAGGGACGATTATGTCAACAAAATTTAACGGTCAACCCTGGTTCGATTCTGGGAACGCTCAGTTTATGGAAACGAGATATCGATGATTTTATATGGGAAGGAAATAATGTTCTCACACGTAAAAATACTGATGTTTTATGTTCGCATTGAGATGTCGATACGATAACCGAGCTTTTCGTGGTCAGCGCGAAAAAAATACGCAAGACAGAGCAGTCGAGCTATCGGTTTCAGAGATTTCGATTTTTGCGAAAATTCGAACCCTTGATATTTTCATGAAAATCGAAATCTCGACACTCTGCAAACGATTCTGCGGTGTGGATCTATACAGACCACTTTTGTGTGGATCTATACAGATGTGGTTCATATAGGTCCGCATTGGTGTGAAATGGTGTTAAAAATTATCACTTTTTTACTGTGTAGAATCGAATTCTCGATCGTCCTCTATATCGTCCGATGTATTTTTCACGCTGATTTCGAAAATCCTAGATTTATCGAGGAAATCTCAGTGGAACGCGTAGATATCGGCGATTTTCTGAACAAAGAAACCGTAATGAAAAACTTCATTCGTGAAACTATCCCTCCTAGCCGCAGCCACTTCTGATTAGCTATCATTAGCTATCACGCGTGCAAAAGAAAACACCTATAGGTACCGCAATAATTGCAGCTCAACATTCAAAGTCCATCGTGTGCATTATCGCCCGACTCGACGCGGAGAACAAAATAAGAGCAACGAGTCGTGTTAGGGTCCGGCTGTTACGATCTAAAGGGACCAGCGACGGGGACAACGCGTCGACGTCAGCGAGCCGACGAACGACCACGCGACGATGACGGAGACGTGTGCGAGGTCAGGTTATGGGAGAGCGACGATATCGAGCGACAGGGCGGGGGGGGGGGGGGGCGGTTGGAGTGGAGGGACGAAAGGCAGAACGAATGCGGGTGTTACGCGTGGTGCGGCGGTCGGGGGTCGATGGGCGCTGACTCGTACTAATAGGCTGACAGGCTAATGTCGGCTCATTTTGCCCTCTGATCTCCGCTCGAACCGTCGTGCAATTACCGGAGTCAACTGGTACGAGTTGACCCTCGCGGCTTTTTTTACAACTCCATTCATGAAATCGTGAAACGGCACGTCGGAATGTCGCGGCTTCTTTCGACGCGTTCCCCGGTCAATATCCGGCTGGCGTATGACTGCACCAACCCACTTATCGGGACGATCGGTGCGATCGATTTCGGAGATTTCGAATATCGAAAATCAATTCCCCCCACTCTCGCACTGTTATTTATTATCTCCCGTCGTCTCGCCTCGACCCCACGAGAACAAAACAAATTTAATACTCTACGCAATTTGCATCTTCGTCGCATCTTCCAGCGGAGAGCCGCGGCATCAAGTATTCCCTCTACATTTCTCCGTGCGGAAATTTGCCGCGACATAGGTGTTTTGACGGTCTACGGAGCAATGGTCTCGGCGACCCGAGCATATCGAAGCGCGAACGCGGTTTACTGCATAATTTCGCAGTTTGTTCGCCGCCTGTATCCCTCGCCCTCCGCGAAAGCCATAAGCCGTAGCACCGAAGGAGGGCGAAGCTTGATACCTACTCAACGCGCATGTCGCGCTTGCTCGTTAACGCGAGCTCTCGGTCGAATTTCTGATATCTCCCGGTCGGCCTTTCACTGGGAGAGGAGGGGGAGGGGCTGTACTCAAAGTTGAAGGGAAATTTCACCCGCGCATATATCCCTACCACGGGTAACCGTTTACTCGTAAGCCGACGTTTGCTTTTTCAAAGTTCGGAAACTGAGAACGGCTTTGGGACGTATCTGGTGTATCCGGTGAAGGATAGACAGACCCGATCTCCACCCCCCGGTCTTCGGGGTAAGCTCTCCTAGGCGAGAGAAGGCGTTCGGTTTTACGATATAAAAATTTGACTTTAAAACTTCCAAGTCGCCTTCCGCGCGTGTTACATTATGCGGACGTGCAAAAGGAACGCGTCTGCGAAATGAACGCGAGACCGAATGGAAACGAGACGGGACGGGGCGGGGCGGAACGTATGTAAAAGTCTCCGTCACTTTATTCGCCCACCTGCGGTGGCTTCGCGACTAGACTCATCGCGGGTACTTTGCCCGGGTATCTCGCAACGCTATTTTACCAGCGAGACGTTTCCAAGGCGTGGTTACCGCGACGTCACGACTGAAAGAAAATGGAAGCACTCTTTCTAATCCCATCCCGCCGGCATCCAGAATCGAGGGAAAATCCTTTGCGGGTGTGTCTCGAGCACGTAGTCGATCGTCCCCCGTGACTGGCTGACATTTGCTTTGGGAAATTTGAAAAAAAAACCCTCTCTTTTTGAGTAAAAAGATTTCTGACCGAGTCCGCGTTTCTCGCGCTTATAACGCTGCGAGGGGAGAAATCCGGAGGACGTGTTTACCGAGGTCGAGACCGAAGGGAAATCGATAGCGCTCTGCCGAGACGATGATGGTGATATACTCGATGGTCCCCTTATAAGAAAACTACTACCGAGAGAACGAAATGACTACGAGGAACGACTGAAAGCCAATAGTTATTACCACTAAAATCCAATAGTTTCCAGCAGTAATTTCGTTCTCTTAGCAGCATTTTCCTACAAGGTTAGGATGGTCGATGGAGGCAAACCTTCATCCACTCGTTTAGTAGGGCAACGCGAGTCACAGTTTTACCCTACTCGCGTCTAACCAACCACCCACCCACCCAATGATAAAACTTCAGGAGCAAAGTCGTCGCACTTCTCACGGTCATATAGCGTCGACTTATAAGAGAGAAGCACGCCACCTTCGTGGGCGTGGTTATCGTCGAGGCGATAGAAAGGAAATAGAGAACTTTCTAATTTCGTCTTGTCGACCGGTAGGTACGTACATTCGCGTCTCGTGGATGTGGGTATGGACATAAAGTACCGCGTATGTGGGTACGCGTGAGCGCGCTATATCTTCGAAACGAGCGAGAGAAAACCATGTTCCCATGGTGCCTTACTCGAACCAGAGAGTCTCGAGCGTCACCGGAGGGGAATTTAAGAAACGAGCGCGCGAAGAGCTAACACGATACCGAAGATAATCTACTCGAATTAATTCTTCGCGTTCTGTGATTCGTCAGAGATACGAAAAATTACCGATAACGAGTTACGCTCGTGACGGACGCAAAACTCGGGCGGTTTTTTTTCATTCGACGCGAATCGATTCGGCTCTCCGATCGCGACAAACTGCACTCATTGGCCGAAAATTGTCGAAACTTCTTCTCTGTGATCGCGTTTCACTTCGTAAGAAAAGTCTGGGCCAAGCAAAGGATTGGGATCGCCGACGTTTTCACCGAGAGGAAGCAGGAAGCGTGCCGAGTTAGGAATCTTCATCTCGTTAGCGAGGGGGGCCCATATTCTTTGAGCGAGTAAGAAGATACGGCGTCCCCCTGGAAAGCACGCGAGTTTGTATAGTTAGTTTGACATATTTTCACAAAATGCGCTCTTCGAAATTACGACTTCATTTAACGAACAAAGCTCGGGGATCGAGACTGTCGACGTTAAAATTGCGAGAAAATGCTTATTCCTGACGATAGCGAACTACCTTCGAGGAAGCCCTGGCTCTACTCCTGAATATTCAATAACAGTGGGTTCTGTAGGTATAAGAGGAACCTGCGTAGATAAATATTTACCGATTTTGAACCCCGTCGCGTACACAACGCGCACACCCATCGAAATGGTTGCGGTACTCATAGCGCGACCCAAATAAAAATGCATTCAACGTTGTGGCATCAAACGCGAAAATTCGTTGTAAAACTATATCGGATAATCTGCACGGAGAACAATTTGTGGTGATCATTCTCGCAATCCATGTTGTAAGATTGAATTATTGCGGCACATGACGCTCAGTGCTATAAATATGTCGATACTTACCATAAATAGAGCAAATATGACAATAATCTATGGTAAATATCGACATATTTATAGCACTGAACGTCATATGCCGCTTATTGCCATAAACTTGTCTCCGTGTGTCTTACCGAAAAAGAAAACCCTTAATTTTCCATACAACCGTGCTGCCAGCCACCCACACGTCACGTTACCACAACTTTTCACCGTTCTACTTAATTAAGCTTCACGCTCCAACTGAGTCAGATGTAGCTACTGTACGGAGGGCGATCGCATCTCTGCCGCAACTTCCTCCTCCCCCTCCACCCCCGCCGTTGCGAAACTCGCCAAAACATGTCTCGAGTGATATCAAAAAGTACTTCGAGTTAGGAGCGTCTCTGCGTGGCTACGGCATGCAGTTTCGGGATCGAGGGAAGACGAGTCTGACTACTACCGAACTGTATCTCCTTCCCAGACCTTTGACTGTAGCGCAGGGAATCGATATCGAGCACCGAAGGGAAATCCCCACGGCGTATCCTCCAGTTAGCTCGACCTATACATACATATATGTATACAGGTACCAATTCCTGCTCGGAAGCGGAAAGCTCGCTTTTGGGGGTTCAGAGACGATGGGCCGCTTTGAGCGTCTAGCGGAAGATCGTTTCGTATAGAGGAAACGGACGGGAGGAAGGAGGGCGGGGAATATACCGAAGGTGCAGAGGAGGGGGCAACGGTGAAAGGGGAGGAGAGGCTCGGTGTTGAATTATGCCACGTATGCAAAGTGCAAGCTATCTTGGCGACTGATAACGGAGACACGCGAGTCGCGCATATCACGGGGGATAAGCAGCGACACTTTGCCGCTGATAAAGTGAACCCAACCGTACCGCTCGCAAATTTGCATAATGTTTGCTAGAAGTTTCACCTATACGATATCGGAAAATTCGTTATACCAGCGCGTGAAAGGAATTGTCGCAAGTAGATCAATCCGCGCCTTGAAATACCGCAGAGTTCTACAGGGCTCTGGCGTTCTATCACGAGCGTAGCTTTTGTTTGTGTTACACGTGTACATGTAGAGAATTTACACTTAAGTGTTTCGCCAAGAAATCCAATTTGGCGGCGCTGCTTTCTATGGATTAATACGTACAATACACATTCATATGTTTGACAGTGCGCATGGGGGATACGCTAGAGCCCTATTCTCGGAGGCGGACCTTAACATGTTTTATCGGGAGATCGCGATGACATTAGCGGTGACATCGACAAATGATTGAATATTCGTTCGATCGTCCTCCTGTCGAGAATAGAAGCGACAATACGATAGAATTGCTCGTTTACTCGTTCGCCGGAAAAAACTGCTCTGTCCAAAAAAATCAGAGAGAACTCGACTGCTGAATTAAAAATACCTCTCCCGAGTGGGACTTTTACGCGAACCGAATTTTTTACATTTTCGGCGAAGGGAATCCTATTTTGATGGCCGCTCCATAAAATGTTTCGTCCATCGGAAATTCGCCAACGACGCGCGAAAAACTAAAATTTTTCGAACATCATAAAGTTTCACTCGGACGTTGCTTTTGCGAGCTTTGCACGCACTCTAAGTACAGCAGTACACTTTCTAATCAATATTTTCACGTCGAGAAGTATCGATACCGGTTTTTGACGCCCGACTGAATAATCGATTCCTTTATCGTAAAACGAGTGACTTGAGAAATAACGAACTCTGTCTCGTTGCAGGTGCGATGCTGTTAAAATACCGAGTCTCTCTTGGATCGAGTCGCCACACCGATGACGATCGAACGACTCGGCCGGAAGGTGAGCTAATTTCATCCGGCGCTGCGTTACCATGCCTCGTCACCGCCGTCTTTGTCATCTCTACGTCGTCATCGGGGAGGCTGACGTGACACCGGCACATTAAAGAGGGAGCGGAGGCGCACGCCCTAAGTGGCTATGCCTTCTCGTGCTAATTAGTGGCGTTAATTGCCTTCAACTTTTCCCGGGCGACCCGAAAAATACGGCTCCGATAACTTTTCTTTATCTCGAATTCGTACACGGTGAAAAACGATTAGTTGGATCTAGTGAAAATTACTTGCCGGGTCGCAAGTAATTACTTATTTACACCAATGAAATTGTTTAACACACATCAATCAGATATCTCTTCCTTACAGTCACGTAGAATAATATGTCATTGCAAGGACGAAATATCAAATTAACATGAGAAAAACATTTAATTGATGTAAACAAATAAATTTACTTGCGACTACGCAAATAATTTTTAGCAGATCCGACTGTTTCTTTTTCTCCGTGTATTTGGAAAGCCTCGAATGTGAAGAAAAACGTACGAAAATAAATTCTTGAAGAGAAACAACGAAATCAAAATCCCAAGCCGCTGCCACGCGCCTAACCCGCTTACCCTGCGACGATCCTCGAACCCAACACGCCGAATGGAGAGCACCGCGCGCGTTAAATAATTACCTTCGGCTCGAGTGCCAACTACAGTAACAGCCACCCGACGCTGACACCCGCGCGCTGCACCCCGTTTGTGAACGGGAAAGGAAATTATTTCGTCGCGCAATTCCAAGGGCCGCGCACACGTCACGCGGCATTACGTTGCCGCGCGCGACAAACGGCACGCAATTTGCGGTGCATTAGTGTAAATGAATGCGGACGAGTTCGCCCGGATGCAAAATAGTAGATGCATATTTATACAAGGGCCCGACCGCGTGCGGTAATATTCAATTTGGTCGGGACGACGCGCGCGGGGTTGGGAAAGCCCGCGGTCGTATACTTCACATGCGGATACACGATGCACGCGTACATGCACACATATGTGCGACACTCGAGAGATCCGCGCGCGTGGAGGAATCGTAAAAGTCGACCTTCCCCGATGCGGCGTCGCGACAGTGCAGCGCGGCAGGTGCGTCCCCACATATGTAAATTGAACGCGTGATTGCGGATCGCTCGCATGCGGTCGAGGGTGGGGGGGGGGTTGTCGTTTTCCCCGCGAATCGCGCGGAATGGAATAGCCTCGTGCGTTGCGTATAGCGAGAATTTCGGTCACGTGGTCACCGCGAAATCTTTTACATCGAGCCTCACCTCATCATCCCCCGTACCTCACGCGGTACACCTGTAAGCGTTTCCCAGCTATCGGGGATGCGAAAGGCCCCGCGCGCCCGCTAATGGGGTTAATGGGGGTTCCGTGTCGCGGTTAGCGCTCCCGCTCGCGCATCTCCTATGGGCTGCGAGGTGAAATCCGACCGGTCGTGTACATATAAACATATATACACGCAGGTGCACGAGCGCGGGGATGAAAACCGAACGACTCTCTTCGCTCGGATCGAACGGCAAACGGAACGTTGCGATAAAGAGGAAAGGGAGCGGGGAGGAGAGGGGTCGTATTTTCTCGTTTGGACGGTCGTTGGCTCGATTGGTTCGACCTGTAAAATCGCGAAGGGGACAAAATGAAGGTATAAATTCGCGCGGAGGTGTTTCCACTTCCTCCCACGCCGCGATACCGCTGTAATATGGACTGCGACGGATGCCTAGGTTTTATACGCGGAGAGCGGCGTGACGTATTTATAGAGTCCAATCAGATATATGGACCGTAAAATCTATCTGCGAATTCCTAATGCGTCCGGCTTCGATCGATCGGTTCGGGTAAAATCGCGGAGAAGATGAGACGAAGATATAAATTCATCCCTGTGGGGAAGTCCCCTTTTATTGTGCGTCGCAATTTTATCGCGATATGGACGAGGAGGGTTCTTCCGGGTACATGCATTCCGGTCGAGAAATGGCCACCGCGCGGAAATAAAGCGTCGAACGTTACGACGGTAAGAACAATCGCGTTACGTACCTATAATTCAACTAGGCTGTAATCTTGGCTATCGTGACAATTACCGCGGGCATACTAGGAAGTAGAGCGCGTATTGCCACGTCGGGTCTTAATTATTTCTTTGCGTGCTTTCGACTCTTTCCGCGTAAAATACAACTAAACGTTGTTCCGCGCGTAACGTGGCGAGTATCGGATGCGTCAGCACTTGCCAACGCGGCTTCGAGGTAACGATACACCTTTTTCCCGCTCGCGTCAGCGCGTCGCCGTTACTCTCCGCGTCTGGTCGCTTCTCTCCGAGACGCACAGCGATGCGCTTTTGCGAGGAGGGAGGATTTTCGCCGTACGCCGAGATATCAGTTTATCGGCGGTTAACGAATGTTATTTAAAATACGGCGAAACAAATATCTCATCAGGGCAAAAATATATGTTAATTGTTTATTTCATTCAACCGATTGTCTCGAAGGATCTGATTGTACCAAATAAATGTTGTAATAGTTAACGAATACTTGTTTGCTCGGATGAAATGTTTATTTCGCCCTGTTCCAAGCAAACGTTTATTAACGACGAATAAATCGTTTTCGCGGTGTAGGAAAAGAAATTAGCAATAATATTGCTAGACGAACGATAAAATATCGCTTCTCCTCGATCAACGGCATTTATTGCTGTACGAAAATGTGTAACATCGCTAAATGTCAAAGCAACACCGTATTGCTAAGTATTGCAACGATATATTGTTCTAAGATATCGAAGCAATATATGATTGTTGAGCACTGCAGCGATGAGGTACAGCAACGTGTTGGAGCAATATTTTATTGTCGGGCGATGGAGCTATGAGGTTTGACCTCGTTGCTCTCAATTATTGCAACATATCGAAGCAATGTAGTATTGGTAAATACAGCAACGGCTAATTACCGCCAGGTATCTGAGCAATACGTAATTATTAGGACTAATCTACAAAAAAAATATCGTTAATACTTTCAGCGATATCAATTGAGGCGAGTTATTTACGAGACACGGAAGTCACTCAGACTTTTTTCTAAATGGAACGCGCTATTTTTATTCTTACTAAAGTTACAGATCTTGCCTGGACTAATAAAAATGCTAGTTCGCCGATACTTTTTTTTTTCCGTGTACACTTCTATATAGAAAACAATTACGCCATTATTTATCGAATAATAACCTTAAGTGTCCGTCACCAGGGGAACTCCCCCTACGTCATAAATGAGATATGTAGGAAAATCGATGCAAATTTGACTCCCGCTCTACATCGCATTGCTTCAGCTTCACCACCTACGTATTCCCACATGCCGCATATGATTAATCGAAAATCGATAAACACCGGTGAATTATTTACACGCGATCTCTCCACACCTTTCCTTCGCCATAATTGGTCACGTACGTCTCGCAACGATTCCACGTACGCGTCCAAATTCGCGATAGCTCGCACACGGCGCGCGACACTCCATCGCATACGCACCCCGTGCAATTAACGACGAGCGCGCGCCGCACGCGTGTAATAGGCATCCGCGAACGAACGAGGCGTTTGACTCGCGTCGCCGCGTCAAATTCACGTTCGTATACAAACAAGAGCGTCGACGGCAGAAGGGTTGAGAACGAGGGCGGGGGATGTGGTCGACAAGTACCCGCCTAATTTAACCGATATTTCGCCCGGGAATTCAGGCTCGCGGTTTTATTCGCCTCCCTCCCAATCTGCGATGCAAATGGAAACGCGCGCGGGGCGCGAAGGCGAATTTAAATACAACGACGCCAATTTTCCGGCGAGCTCCGACGTCGCGACGGTGTCGTAGGTTTCCGGCTGCGGCGGCGACGGCGGAGCGTCTCGTCGCGTAATTGCGAGAAGGGAAAACGGACCCGAGACAGTCGCGGAGAGGGATGCTGCGTGGACCGCGTTCGCAAAGACCGACGTCGACGCGCGTCTGCGTGACCGGTGTATCGAGAAGACGTCGGAATGCGTCGCGCTTATCGCTACGCGTCGGTCGTACGCGCGTATAACGCGTAATATCGACAGATTGGAGGAGGCGGGGCACGTGCGTACGATTCGATCGTCGCGGGGAAAGGGTTGATTGAAAGGGTCTCGTTGCGGACGGGTAGGCCGAAGGATTGAGTCGGGAAAAATGGGTTATCGACGATCGTTCGACGATTGGCGAATAATAACGTCGGGGGACGGGAGTGCGACGACGATAACCGGGCCGCGTGGTACCTCAATTATTTTGGATACGGAGCCCCGACTGCGCGGCGGAAATTTTATTCGAGCAAGAAAAACCCGGCGCGAAGCAATTAAGCGTTTCCAGGAAAAGCGTGTTACTCGGCACACACTCTGCGCGGGGCGCGGCTGTGTTCCCCGGCAATTTCAAGAGCAACGCAATAACCATAAACGAAATAAGTAACCGTAATAAACTCACTGTAAGTCGAAACTATGGAAAGACGGAGAGAATTTCGAGCGAACCGTGATAATAATGTTTTCCCTTCCTCGGCCGTTTATTTGCGCGTAGCTTCCGAGTGGAGGAAAAGTCGAGGAAATACCCACGACGCGACTTTTCTCCGTGGGAACGGGACAATTATCGCGGGTGGTTTGTAAAGATCGGCCGAACGCGAGACAAAAAATTAGGTACCCCCGCTACTTCAGAAACAAAGCGAGCGAGGGTCTTTCTTCCTCTCCCGTAATTTCTTCCTCCCCGGCGAGAAAGCCCTGCTGCTCCCGCGCGTTATCGACGCGAGGGTCTAGGTACACTCGACTTACTCGAGAATGAAGGGAGGAGGAGAGCGGTGGAAAAAAAGCGATGATTCGTCGATTAGCCGTACCGCCGTAAAGAGCCGTTCTACGCGTGCGGGGGTGCCGCGGAATGGACGCACTCGGGAAAGCGCTCGTTTTCCCTTCTCGTGCGATCGTTTGTTCTTTAAACCGGCTAGCTCGCACGTAAATACGCGCGGAAATAAATAAATCGTAGCATTTACAAAATTCGTTTTAAAGTTTGTGGTAAATTTCGGGACAAGGCCAATTTATTGTCGCGATAGCTGCAATTCCAGTAAAAATTCTGGTAAAATATGTCAAAGTTGCAAGCGCTGCTGTAATTTTTACTGAAATTCTAGTTATCGTAACGACAAATTGGCCTTTCCCCGAAATGTACCGTAAACGTTGTCGATGCTACGATTTTTAATTTTTTCCGGGCAATAAACGAAGGAAAAAATAAATAAACAAGATGAACGTCTAAATATTCGCACTCCACAGAAATAAGGGCCAACTTGGGATAAAGCTCGCAAGGAGAGAGAAAGCGCTTCAGAGTTCCTTTAAACGGCGAAAGGAAAAACGGATGCGCTCGAAGGAATAATTCGTCTTCCGCCCGCGACTCCTCGTGCGTTTCGAGAAAGCGCAACAGGGGCAAAAATGACGCGCGGATCGACCACCTCCCGCCGCGGCGCGACGCGCCTTGGCGAACAGAATCGGCGATCGATCGGAGAAGCAAGAGGCGACCACCGTGGGCGCGCCTTTCACTCTCCGCGGCGAAATTGACGGACCTGCAATGAAAGAGTCCGCGGAACGGCCGGCTGTGGGCCGTTACAAAATCGCGCGTTTCGGCGACTCTCACTTCCGCGTGGCAATCGCGCCGCGACGTCGTGTCCCTTTCCTGGGAGAGGAAACGCTGTCGGAAGCTATCACGCGAGCCTCGGTCGAGCGGGATAAGGATCGGCGGGGTTTCACCGCCACACGAGTGTCGATATCGCTCCAACGATAAAAAAAATTCACCTTGCGAGAGAGGTAGTAATCCGAAGAGGAATATATCGAGGGAGTAAGCGGATAACGGAACACTCAAATGCAACTCGGCGCGTATTACATCGAGAGAAATAATTGCTGATGCCAAGAAAAATTTTCTGCAATTATAAAAATATGATATAATTCCAGAAATTACAAGGAAAAAAACCAGCAATTTTTACCGGTAGGCTTCATATAGTAGACATGAGACTCGAGCTCACTTTCAAGAATTTTTACAGAGGAGAGATTTCTACGTATACAGTTTACAACAATAAATAGAAATCTCGTTTGTAAAAATTCTTGAAAATGAGCTCGAGTCTCAGCGCTACTGGATGAAGCGGTAAAAATTGCTGGTTTCGTTTACGCGTCAAGGCGTGGTTTTCTTCTTGCGAGAAAATGTTTAGTTGATTCGATTAACTATTTATTTCGTGCAAGAGGAACTTTTTATCCCAACGAAGATACATCCTCGAGTCAAGAATATTATTACATATTCCTCTACCAAGAATCTCTGCACTGAGAAAAAAAAAGTAGCCAACAAAATAACTTTGCTGGGTCAATTTGGTAACCTACAAAAATATGTGTTGGATCATCCAAATGTCTAGGCTCTCTGCCATCGAAATTTTCGTGAAATCAACCAAAGAACTTTGCGATTCCGAAAAAAACATTTCGTTGGCTCGTATTCATTCAAAATATCTTGTTAGCCCGACCACAAGAGTTCTTTTGGTATGTATTCTTAAAAATGGTCAAGATCGTGTTCTTCATTCAAGAAATATCTGTATGATACCAGCAATTATTTCTCTCTGTGTACTCGGAAACGCGTGCATTACATCGCGATCGACACCTGTCGATTCCGCGTTTACGGAAACCGGAACCTCGACCCCGATTCCGATGCAGCAAACGAGCATGCGGAAGCGCGTGTGTATCTCGACTCTACGAGCAACCCACATCGGTTTATGAAACGTGTAATCCGCATCGGCACCGGAGACATACCCAGACGTAACACTGGCGTACCACGCGGGAATGGGAAACTAAATCCGCCGCGGGGGAGACACGCGGAAGTGCATCCAGCGATGCACCTATTCCGCCCTTCTGACGGCTCCCTCGCACTGGAAAACCATCGGTATGCCGTACAACGCGAGTACCGCGCGAGATGTAAACCCACGGAAGCAGCTCCAGATCCGATCGGCTTTCATTGGGCGAAACCTCGTATCGCTTTTACGGGACGCAATTCGCGACGTGACGATTCCTTGCGCGAAACTGCACGCGAATCTCATCGACGAATTTCGCGCTATCTCGTACCCATTTTCGCGCGCGGATGCCCGATGATAAGTAGAGTTTCGATGCGAGGCTGTATCGCGTTGGTTATCGCGCCTGATCAAATTCCCCCTCCCTTCAGGGCGTCGCCATAAAACGAGTAGGATAAGATGGGGATAAATGTGTCACTTTTTCTGTGGTTAATTATTAATAAGAACTTATTTATGCTACGATATTTATAAGTATGTCAAAGGGATCGTTGTATATCTGGTTTTATAATATTGAATAATAATTTTGAATGTATACATCCGTAATTATGGAAACGTATCTCAAACCAACGTAGTCCGAGTTGCTCGACGTAACCCTCACTAGCGGGGTACGTTGAACGACTCAGTGAGACAAGCTGATCACAGAGTTAGAAATTAGCCAAGGAAGTTAAAATAAAAAAGAAATTTATTTGCGATTCATTAATTGTATTACATTTGACAATTAGCATGTACTAGTGTCTGTGACAGCATAGTCTTTATAGAATAATTAATATAAAATCGGAAAACTCTTCGAGGAAAACTAGGAAGTGAAACAAAACTGGCAATTTTAGAAAAAATTATAAAAATCAATATCATCAGTATGGCACATTTAGGAATTTTTAACTCTTATTGAAATAATCAGTCGAACAAACCAATATTGCAATATTAAGAAGTTAACGCGTAATCTCGTTAAAGCTAAATTTACGCCCTGAGCCTAAAAACTAGAAGAACAAAACAAACTAAAAACGCTTATCTCAAAGTAGCAGTCGTTCTAATTTCACATCAGGACCAAAAAGCAAACAAAGTTTTATCTTTAACTTGACGCGGTCGAACTCGCAAAAGTCACCCCTCTCGTTCGTCTGACTGGCCGAAATGAACCACAACTAAACGAGATGGGAAGAGATGAACATTATAACATCCATTTCCGTACGTGAACGCATTCCGATATCTGTTTTAGTTAAAAAATAATAAGCATTGACCAATTCACCCCTGTGCCCGACCATCCCCACCCTACCCTACACTCGATCGCGAACCACGAAGACCGCTCGAATTCCGGAAAAAAACTCGCTCGGGGGCGAAATCGAGCCATCGATGTACCCGAGCCACGTCATTTGCTGAGAGTTCACGTTGCGACCTTAAATCACGTTTCGTTCCCAAATTGACACGCATACGCTCGACGAGCCTTTATCGGCCTTCGACCGCGTCTACCCGATCCTCGTTACACGAAGAGAAGTTACGTACACAAAATCCTTACTATCACACTTTACGTTAGTTACCGTCATCCCAGATACCGGCTCCTTTCTTACTCGCAGTCGAGGGCGGTTAGCCGTAATCCGCCGCGCGAGAACGGCGCCCGTGCGCGCATCGGCGTATATCTATACATCCAGGTGTCTGTATAAACCCACCCAACCTACAGCGCGGGGCTCAATGGCAATTCAAAGATATAATCGTTGGAGAAAATGGTCCGTGAACCGGGGTCGCGCGCGCGGGTATTATCGCCGATTCCGGTACGACGCCGTGCGGCGTTATCTGCAAAGCCTTCGGAGCCGCTGTCGGCGCAGCCGTGACGCGGTCGATCGCGATTATACTCTCGCGTACGGAAACGTTGCCGTCGAACGACAGGGTGCGGATCGATCGGGCGATAAGCGATTGGGCGGTGCAGCGATGTCGAGAGGATCGATGTGTGTGCGTGTGTGTGCATACTTCCGATCGTCCTTACGCCGCGACGAACGCGCGTCTCCACCCACGACCTCCCCTCTCGCCGCCGCGTCGAATTCATTGAATCTTTTATGGAGGGCGACGACGCCGAATTAAACCTCGACTCGGTCGACGCTATTTATAACCCGACCGCTCGTATCGCGGTATGCGGGCGTGCGTTTGAATTCTAAGCGGAGCCACGTAGCGGTCGATGGGTGGCGGTGGCGACAAGGTCGTCTCTGGGGACGCTGCGGCTGCGGGGAAATTTGTCGAGGGCGGACAAAAGTGGGACGGAGATACGCGAGGTGTCGGATAGGATCGTTGGAGTGAGGCTGCAGCTGCGCGGGAACTCTTTTCGAGATCTACGGAGAATCGGCCGGCCGAAGCTACGCTGTGTAATGGACGGGCGAACGCGGTAATAACGATAAGGTCGTCGCGCGGGTGACGCGACCGGGGAATTGCTTCGATAGCTAGTAATAACGGGAGGATAACGCCGAGACAAAAAGGAAATCGATGGCCAGCGACGAGATGATAGCCGCGATCGGGACGCTTCGTTGGGATCTGGAAAATGGGTCGCGTCGCCGCTGCGACGGGGATGCAAGTGGAAAATGGGAGGGCGAAACTGAGACGGAGGGATATGGTCGCTGTTAGCGCAACTTGAAACTTCGTCGAGATCGCGAGAAAGTGAGGGATCAGAGGGAATGGTCGACGACGCGAGGATGCTTCGAAGATATATACAGATCTGAAGAACGAGGTTTCCGAATGTAAGACGAGAAAAAATGGTCGACGGATGACAACGACGGGATTATGAGAGAAATGAGGCGAAACTCGAGAGCCTTGATCTTTCCAACATTCGCGAGAATTGGTGCACTGAATTTCCTATTGTGCCGGGATTAATCAAAGAGCTTGCGGGGGAGGAGCGCTCAAAAGATACAGAAGGGAAGAAAGAGACGACACCAGGGGGAATCTTCGGGAGCGTAATGAAGAGCACACCTTTGGGAAAAGGAGTTGAGAACTGTCTTTGTCGCGTGGCGGTGCATAGCGGAGGAACATCCCCTGCCTGATATCACGAAAGAAGACCGCTGAATCTCACCGAAAGGGGAGGTTTTCGCGCGGCCGATGCAAAAATTTGAAAATCAAAATACGGGTAGAAATGGAAGTAGGGTCGCGTCGTCGGGATCGAGATTCGAAAGGAACGCGCCCCGCGTCTCAGTCACCCTCTTTCCAAAAGAGCTGACCGCGACGAGAGGTTCAGTTCCGGTGGGACTCTTTTTTTTTCTTTCATCTTCCCGTCGTCGAAACTTCTTCGGACGGTCGAAAATCTTCGAAAGGAGCGCGCGGGAATCGGAAAGAATCGACCGCGCCGAGTTTTCTACCCGCGATTAACGAAATTAGGTGAGATCTGGAAAAATTAAACGTCGCTCGCGAATGAGAGGAAAGCTTTGGACGAGATTTTCCGGGCTTACCAAGTGAGAACGAGTCGATATCGGACGCGATTTAACCCTTAAATGCATGATTTTTTATTTTCTCATTAAAATATTAGTTTTAGATCAGAAATTATTCAAAACATAAGGAAAAATATTTTAAAAATTATTTTCGAAAAAACTAAGTATTTATAAAAAAAATTGTTGTTGCAAAAGTGCAACATTGTGCACACGGTATAAATTCACATCTCATTATGAAATAATTTGAAACAATTATTTGTCTTATTCTTATACACAAAATGACACCACATTTTTCACCAAAATTATAACTGTAAAGCCTTTACAGTTCGGATATTTATATCGAGTCCTCTTCTCAGCGAAAATTGGCCAATGTCCCACTTGATCTACTCTGATATCTTTGGGGGGAACATGTTGCGCATTGTCTTTACGTTCCTTTGTTTAAGGGGGAAAGCCACTGTGATATGTTCAAAAAATAGATTTTTTTATTTTTACATTTTCTTAATGTTCGAGGTTTCAAGAATCTGTTCCCTAAGTTTCAAACCGAAATTCGAAAATTTTATGGAGTTATGAAAGGTTTTGTGTGAGTAAGCGCATACGCTCGAACTTGACCGCGCGGTTTTAAAGGCTTTTATCTCGAAACTACATTTTTCCAACTGGGCGCCATCATAACTCAGTCAATTTTTATCCGATTACCTTGAAATTTTCACAGAATATTTTTAAAAGAATTATCTTCAGTTAAGCGTATGATTTTTTCGATTAAGCGATTACTTGTTGAGATATAATTAAAAAACTGAGCAATTTTTCTCTAAATTTCGAAGTTCTATCTTTAAACATGCGTTACTTTGTTAAAAATTAAAATTTTTATAAATCCGTACGCTTAACTGAAGCTAGACTCGTGTAGTTTAAGAAAATAATTGATTTTTTTGGTTTGGATATACCATTCGGACACAGCAATGGCGCCCATGCGCCAAACATTTTTCAGAGAAGCTTTACGGCATCGCGTATTATTGTGTAGTTTATTGATATTATGTATTGCTTTTTTTTTCTAATATACTAAAATATATGTACCTTCATGTAGTTGTAAAAGTTTTTTCCCTCGTTTTTTATTTTAATCAGAAAAAATTCACAAAGTTATTCTACATTTTCCGGTCATCACAGTGGCTTTCCCCCTTAAGTGCGCAGGCGTTAGTTTCATAGTTAACACACTGTTGCATCTCTACAATATCGTGGATAGCTCGAGAACTTGTCTTCACTTATATTTTACATATAAAAATGATTTTGTTGTATTTCTGCAACCGTATGCATTTAAGGGTTAAGGATCGGTCCGCGGGAGAAAGTGAGAGCAATACCGAGCGAGTCGGACGGAAAGACTTCACCGGGAACCGGAGAATATAGAGCGTCTGCACTTTCCACCCCATCTCTCGCCGGTGCGCGCTCTCATCGGTACGAACGGAGCGTTTTAATCAAACTGGAAAGCTCGCGCATAGCCGCAATCAAGATCGGAGCGCGCGCGACTCACATTTATATATCGCGCGACACTCCGTATCCGGACCGATGGACCCTCTTTTCTCGCCGGCGCGCGAGAGAGGAGGTCTCCGGTTGCGCGGCGGGAAGAAAAAGCTGACCACACGGCGCGATCTGTCCGACCATTTCTCTCTCTCCCCCCAACCCTCTCGAAAGTTTATCAGTCGAGAGTCGCGGAGGAACGAGCGGGAGCCGAGAGGAATCGTCCCGACGGCAAAGCCGGCCGATTTCGCGAGTATCCCGCCCCTTTTCATCCCCGCGACCTGCGACGAGAGGGAGAGGCAACCGACGGACGCGCGTGGCGCTAAAGATCGATCCCGGCGCGACGTCCGCTCGCCCGGCGCGACTCCCGCCGAGGTTTGTCAGTCGGGAGCGGCGCGAGAGAATAAATGAGAATTGGGAAGGCCGGGCGAGCGTCCGCGCGGTATCACCGCCGTCGCCGACGTCGGGTAGGAATGGCTTTATACGTCCGCGGAGATGCGCGATCCCCGGGGGGGGCATTAAATTAATTCACCGCGGTGGAAGCGAGGCGGCGGGCGAATCGGAGAAACCAAGACGGAGAAGATTCTTCTACCCCCGCTCGAAGCCGAGCATTACTCTAATTGCGGGATTATACGTCGGCGGACGGCGGTGGTGGCGCGGCGCGGCGCGGGGAGGACGGGGAAGAAGACCGAGATCTCCGCGCGCCGGAGTGTGGGTACGAGAGAATCGGCTTAAGTGTGCGCGTATACCTACTTTCAATTTATGCGATTCCCCGGGGCGATTCGCCCGCGGGGACAGGCGTGAACTAATTTGTCGAGACGTAGGTGGGAGCGACGCGATGTCTATCTCCCGTGCGCGCGCGCGAAACTTCGCGGTGAGATGCGAGCGGTGTATACGTAAGAACGCGCGGCGTCCGGACGATATTCGCGTTGCCGGTTCGCGGAGGAAACGCCTTTTTTTTTCGGTCGTCTTATACGAATTACCGCGGGCAGAAATTTCGCACCGATGAACGACTGCGCAAGGCTGCCGGCTCCGCCGTTGCGGTCAATTTTCAATTTCCAACTCGATTGCTACCTTGGAAAAGTAATTTCGATGCTCGGTACCACGCGTTAAACGGGGGCGAATCGAAAATTGACTTACGTGAAACCGTTCTAGCGGGGAGCGCGGTACCCGCGACATCTGACGGCTCGTTGCGTAATATACTCGTATGGGCGTGGGCAGCTCTGATATCATAATTCGCAGCCACGACGAGACACGTATATACGAAAGCGCGTTGAACTGCGCGCGCGCGCGCGTGCGTAAAACGTAGCCGCGACGAGGAACTCTGCTCGAAAGCAGATGCATATAAGAATACAGCCGCGTCAGCGGATGTATTACGCGACGAATGTACGTCGGGAGCGTCGAGAGAAGCAGTCGAACGAGACCCGCGCGGGTTATACGTCGACCGAGCGTAACGGGCGCAAAGTGGTAACGGTAGGTACGTCGTCCGCCCGCTTCCGACCGGATCTTCAGGCTGTAACGTTCGACGACGACGTATCGCGCGACTCTACCTGCTCTTTCGCGAGGCGAAACGTACGAACGGGTCATACGTCATTATTTTTTTTATCACCGACGATAGAGCGAACGTTAAGGCTCTATAAAGAGTTACAGCGTCACCTTAACGCTCGCGGCGTGTAAGGCGGGCGGGTGTACGTTAGACACGCGCGCGGAGAGACATTATACGCGGGCACGGTTCATCCCCGAGTGATCCAGAGGAATTTAGATGGGAATTAACTCTCGAGGGCTGATGTGATTGCACTGTGCGAATAGTGCTGAATTCGGTTTTTTCCACAAATTTTTCTTTACGGCAAATTCGAAGAATTTAGGCAACACTGAGATTATCTTTTTTTCCATTTTTAATTTTCGACCTTAACACAGCTGAAAAAATGACACTTTCAAATGCAGATACGTCATCGCGCTGTAAGTCGCACTCGTTGCAGAGTGAGCGGATCTCGTTATCGGATCGTCGTTGAAATACGAAGGTCTACGGAAAATGCAACGAAAAGGACATAGGATCAAGCTGGGTTTAACGAGGTAATGCGAGAACAGGTGCGCGAATGGAACACCTTCGTGTAGAAAATATATCGAAGGTGGTCGTATCTTCTTTATTGGCCACTGTCCCTAAATTACCCTGTATCCTTTTCATCCGCGATAATAAGACGGATGTTACGGCACCGTAAAGAGTTACAGCACCGCCTCGACGCCCGCGTTATGGTAGACGTGAGATGCACTTATGATCCGCGTACTTAGACGTATAACTCGCAAACGCGAGATATCGTACGGCTACTTCCGAGCCTTTTCCAATTACATTCGCCAATTAATATACAGAGCGAGACATCTCTCGCGTGCGCGTATAAGCGATGTTCCTTTCACCTCTACCTCTCGCATCCGTAGGATATCCATCCATCTCCTCCACCCATTTATCTCCATGCTGCCGGGGCAAAGTGGCGGTAATTCGATTATTAACTCCCATATTCGCGCAACTTGTTCGCGAGAGACGAGAAGCGCGGGTGTACAATTACGAGGGCGAAGCGCAGTTTCCCGTTGCCTGTATCGCGAACGCCATAAACGTTAATGCGAGACGATTCAACGGAAGCTGGAAAGACGACCTCTGCCCATAAATCTCTAAAGAGCCGCGCGCCGAGGAAAAGAGAGCAAATAATATCCCATCGACCCGCGAGCGATTCAGGGCCTCCACACAATTAAAGGAATAGGAATAAGAATAAGAATAGGTATTTCTCCCGTAGTGCTATCTATTATGTATTATGATTAACGTATCGAAGTTGGGTAATTTTTCAGTAATCTTTAAAATCTATACAACGAATAAAGTATCGTTTGCAGAAATTCAATCAGTGCTATTTAGGCAACGAAAAAAAGGTTTTACAGCACACATATCAGAGATTCTGGAAAGAAGATGGATCAACTACTTCATCTATTAATAATGTTACACGAAACTGAAGCTGCGATAATAGTTTTGACGCAACGAAGGATTGGACGAATAGGCCATAAAAAAATTAAAAATCGAAAATATTGGAGCGCACATTGCTGATGAATCATAAACAATTAGGATTTTATTTTGCCTTATTTTCTGCATTAAAGAGGACGATCTATACATATTTTTCTCGATATACCAGAATATCACGACATTTTTATTTCATCCTGAGACTCGTGGGACCATGATTGATAAAAAGGAGCAAACGTGAACAATTACCTCTGCACGGAGAGAATTTTAAAGGAAAAATTACCCATCAATGCAGGCTAACCCTGCATCATAGTGATGTTTCACTGAGCATTTACCGCGGTGATAGGAAAATAATCCTCTATACGCGTAATGATATTTTATAGAATACGCGTTATTATATCTTTACTGTGTTGCAGGGTAAATTCTCAGTGAAACGTCACTATGATGCAGGATTAGCCTGCATGACGGGTAATTTTTCCTTTAAAATTCTCTCCGTGTAGACCATCGTTTAACAATAATGCTTAGGTAATTATACAATTCATTATAACGATAACATATGTATACACGAGAATCGGGTATCTCGCACATAATTTACCGATATTTTCACTGTTTGGAAGATGACCTGCCTCTGATACGTTAAGCATAATACATATTAATAGATAGCGCTACGGGGGAAAAACCCCTTCTTATTTTTATGTTCACCTATTCTCTTATTCTTATTTCCATACCCTCCGACTGTGCGAAGGCTTTCATCATTTGAAGCAAATGAAAATAATTCCAAGCTGCTCATCCGAACAACTCGCGCCTCTCTTCCGATCAAAGCAAACGCACCCAGACGCGCGCGCACGAAAAAGATACGAGCAAACCGTTTCGCGTTCCACCCCGCCGCGCTCTCCCTCCGCGTGTCGCCGCTTCCATGTACGTAATATACGTACAATTTCCGGCAGAGAGAACGTACAGCTTCCCGCGACGCAACGCCTCAAAACGTAGTTTACCAGCCATTATTCTCCGGCGTCGCGTCGGTGAACCCGTCGCCCGCGCGCACCTATACGTACACACCCTTTCCCTCGCTTCATAATGCATACAGGCGGAGATGGAAAGTTTCGCGAAACGGATAGCTCGCGGTCCTCGTCGTGATGCGCGCGCGTGAGAGTCGGTGTCGAAATAACGAAAACTTGGCGGAAAACAGGAGAGGCGAATTGAAATGGATATAGGTACCGACGTTTGGCGAATCTGCATAAAGTTATGTCCGTGGGACACGCGAGAGAAACTCGGTACATTCTGGAAGGGATGGAGCGCATGCACGCGCTGCAATCGGGAGTCAGAGTGGATTGGCGGAATATTGACGTTCGTTCTTACATTCGTCTTCGAAGTGTCATGGATCGATCGTATGAGGATAAAGTTACTCGCCTGGAGAAAAACTTCAATCACTATTATCTCATTATCTATGAGCTTTCGGCTCATATTTGTATAACACGTTTTTGAAGATTACATTTTTATGTATAATAAAGTCTTATATCGATTTAGGCCGAAAGTTCATAAATAATGAGATAATAGCGATTGAATTACCTCATATGGTCGAACCTCCATCGAGAAGAATACTTTGTCGATTTCTTGATATAAGTAGCATTTTTTAAGAAAGCCCCGAGTAAATAAATATTCATTTAAATCAAACGTGTATTTATAATATTTGCTCCAGAAAATCACTTATTCGATCGGTCGAATATGAATAAAATCTATATCGACTTGAAAAACAAAGATATGCTACGCGATGTCGATATTGTTCCCAAAATTGTACGCGGAAATTACCTCTGAATCTTATCGCTAAAAACAACAAACGGATGTTTTCCGTTGATTTTTATCGCGTGCAGGCGTGACACCGAATGAAACGGTGCGCGCAGAGATATGACGTCGCGGTACATTGGAATCGTTATCGACGCGCGAGCGGTTGTTACACTTTTTTATTTTACCAGACGAATTTTCCTCAGAGCCTCTGCCGTCCACGTTCAAAATAAAAAGTTGGATGCTGAACGAACGAATAATTGGCAGAGCATCTTTTCGAAGCGATAAAACATATATTATGTAGAATGTGTATATGCACACACTGCACACAGTGCCGCACCTCCTGAATTTGCGTGCATCGTCGGAATGCATTTTAGAGACCGGCTGTCCCCGTCAGAGAGTTTTACTCTCGAGAGAGTGCGCAAGTTCTCCCGCCTATGAATGCATACAGCGGCACTCGCAAATCTGTATGCACTCACGAATGAGGAGACCCGTGCATTCTCGGAAGTGTAAAAGTCTCAAATGAATGCCGGAAACAAATCTGGAGGAGTGAAAACCACTGCGAAAGAGTGAATAGCCATTGAAATTCAGTGAAAAGAAGGACACTATCATTTCAGTTCCCTTCTTATAACTGCAAATCAACGTCAACATTTTTGCTAATTCAGATTTGGAGAGTATGCAGAACGAGATATTTAAATACACGATCAGCGAGATGCAAATACATAAATCATTTCGTCGGTCGCTGCCGTATTTGCATAGTACCTACAACGAATTAAAACTATATCAATAGCATGATAAAACGTTCGTTCGTAGAATATATAATGGAATAATCGGGACGATGGTGCATATTAAATTTTTGAATGGAGATAATTTCGGCGATTGTCACAATAATTACCAGAGTGCGTTTATGAATATTTAAACGCGCATGTATAGAAGTACATACCAATAATTGGACATTGCCGCGTTAACTATGCCGTGTAATTTACCTTTCCTCCGCGCAAACAGCCTGCACCATTTGCCGCACCTGCCCCTCCTTCGCAGCCGGCAAACGAACCCATGATATCGTCTACGCGCTTTGAACTGATTTTCAGTGGACTATCTTCGCGTGATGCGCACTCTTCGATAATTATTTTCAGCCCGATTGCAGCCGTGGATGATGCACGATAAAGTGCAAAAATTATTCCGCATCGTTTCGCGCAGAGTGCGACGAATTCACAGGGCTAGGCTGCCTTCGATAATACAATCAGAAAACTATACTGGTTGCGATGGGTACCTTCTGTATTGTAGGTACCTACTGCCGCGAGCGAGCGCTCGTCTTATCTCCCCCCACCCCGACGCCGCGCGCGAGCGCACCTAGGTCGACCGGTGTTTACGATAAAAGAGGCAAACTTGACTTTCACGTGGTAATGGTATAATAGAAGTTTGAAAAATAAACAGACCGAGCAGAAATATTCGAGCGGAAACTCGAATAATTATTCGACGCAACGTGCATCGGATATGCCCACACAGCACCGCATATTGCAACAAGAATGCAGCGATGTAACTCTGCGAGCTTCGCAAAATATCGCAATTTCGTTTCAATCCACAAAACAGTGTTGTACAAAAATCAGCGAAAAATCCATAGTTAACCACATGATCGCGATCGCATCGGATCGTATCGAGTGCCACGAGAATTTCTAACGCGGAATCAGATTTTTAAAAGCGTGATAACGGAAGAGGAAATAGTCGCGGATGAAATCTAGTTGCGTGACAATTCACAATACGTTCGCCAAGATCCTCTTTTACCATGCAGAGTCCACGGTGACTCGTTAGTTTTCCGGAAAATAAGGACGAAGGCCAATACTTCGTTTTAACCCCTTTCCGCGAAACGGATCGTTTCTTTTTAACGAGCGAGGTAGTCCGAAACGATGAGTCTCATCGTCGCGACGCTTGCGGTCCTCCATGACCCCGCTTACATACAGCGACGCGTTATACAGCTTCTCCTAAACCGTCTAAACCCTACTTTCCGAGTGAATCACCCGTTCGATAATTCTTGGGGAGCGGGTAAAACGTATACATATACTTTATGCATGAACGTATATAGACACTTTCATGAATACTATATAATCCTGGGTGGCAGCTCGTGATCCTTCGTATGCAATATTTATGGCGCGATATTACGGGGTAAAAGTGTCGAACGAAGCTAGTTACTTGGCAAAGCCATTCATGTTTCCCGATCGAAAAGAGCGCGTAAATGACTTCATCGACCACCCGCGTCGGGCGATGTCGTACGAACGATTGCACTTGCTCGCTTTACATCGGACATCGGCCTTACTTGATCACCGAATCGAACAGCCACTGCGTCCGCTTTACGCGCGGAAATCGTTCATCCACACCTCGGCTGCCTATTCGATGCGCTCGATTTGTTTGCGTTAATTAATCGCCGCAACATGTAGCGAGATTTGAGCCGTTGAAAACCAGAATGGTGTAAGTCGTCACATTGCATGTAAGCCGAGATTATTTGGCTGCAAAGTTAAGTACAATTTGAAAAATCTGTCTAGATAGGGTAAAAGTGGGACAGATGCCGCAGTCTCTGTTTAACTTTGAACTCGATTATCTCGAAACGCAGTGGAGATGTGTGAAAAATGTATAGCAACTTCTTTACAGTAAAAGTATAGATACACACTATTTGTCTAAACTTTTCTTCGATATCTGCAATCGATTTCGAGATAATCGATTTTCAACTTGCTCTTCAACCGCGGCGTCTATCCCACTTTTACCCTAATACAAATAGATATTTTAAATCGTACATATATCTGTTTTGTATCATCTAGGCAGATTTTTCAAATTGTACTTAACCTTGCACTCAAATAATCTCAGCTTACATGAAATGTGACTTACACCATTCTGGTTTTCAACGGCTCATTTATTTCACCGTGCAGACGCGCTACGCGTGCGTTCGAGGGCAGCTCGTATGAAGCGCTTCGTTCTCGCCGCGGCGGAATCGCCCGTCGACGATGTCGAAAGCGGGCGAAAATGAAGAGAAATCAAATCGAAGCCGATCGGAATCGCGCAATACCTTCGATTCCCTCGGGATCGACTCGGGTCGGGCGATGCTTTACCAAAGAATGATTCACCGGACCGCGCCATTAGTGGGACCGACCCGCGTAGCAAAAGCGGGGAGAGCTGCGCACGCGAGAGCGGTCAGCAGTTTACACGAGGCAAAGGACTTTCGGCGGAGTCATCGCTTCCGCGTAGTGGGCGTTGAGTCATGCGATGGAATATAGATAATCAGCGGCAGGAGCTCCTGGCGGAGCTAATTCAGGGATCGATCGATCGCCGGTCTCTGACGCAACGACACGAGTCATCGCGACGGTGGCGCGGGGGAGAGGAATTCGTCCGGAAAGAGGAGGACGACGCGGATTTCATGGAATACCAAAGGGCGATAAGAAGGCATCCGATACGCCTCGTTGTAAAAATACATGGTTAGTGCAAAAGAATCATCGGGGGGTTTGAAAAATATATATTTCAGAAAGTATTACAGATATAATAGTAAATGGCATGTTAATGGAAAGGGGAAATATTCGGGTTTCTGAGCATATCATTACAAATGTTCGATGTGGGCTCCTCGCGTCACACGACATATGTACGTCCAAGCGATAGTACACTGAGAAAAAAAAAGATTAAAAATTATTCTGTTAGAAGGATAATCTGAGTACGAAAGGTGAAATAGATCAAAAATTATCCTTCCAGGGTTTAAAATTTAACCTTCTTTAAGATAATTTTTTATCTATTTTACCTTTCGTACTCAGATTATCCTTCTAACAGAATAATTTTTATTCTTGTTTTTTTCTCAGTGTAGAGTTCGGTCCATACACACTGCAATGTATGTCGATCGATACTTTTAACAGCAGTCGTAATGCGTTCTCGGAGTTCATCCGGTGTTTTTTGGCAATGGTGGTACGTAAGCCTTATCTTTAATGCACCACCAAGGAAAAAAAATCGCACGGTGTAAAGTCGGGAGAACTGAAAGGCCACGCGAGCAATATCAAATCTTGTTCAGCACATCGGCCAATCCAACGGTGAGGGAGTTCCTCGTTTAGATATCAACGAACCTCATTATTGCCCATATGGAACATTTGTAATGATATGCTCAAACACTTGAATATTTTCCCTTTCCATTGACACGTCATTTACCGTTATATCTGTAATACTTTCTAATTAATTTAATTTAACTTTCAATTGATTATTGTTGTTGTTTCGCCTGATTATTACCTATTGAAAGTTAAATTAAATAAGTGTTTAACTACTACAGGCAACGGAAGCATTATCTTAAGAATTTTGTAATACTTTCTGAAATACATATTTTTAAAACCCGATGATTCCTTTGCAGTAACCCTGTACAGTTAATCCGCACATGTAAACAACGAGAGCGGCGCGAAACGGAAAAATCTAAATCCGCGACGAGATTAAGGACGTAACGCGATTAACGCGGAATAATCCGGTCAAAGGGGAAAGGGGCGCGATGCATAGTTGGGTTAAGAAAGCAGCGGAACGAGGAGAGGAGGCATAGAATACAAAGGACCTCCATTTACAATTACATACTGCACGTATCTCGCGATAAAGCCAGAGTCACGGGGAAACGAGCAGCGAGCATTCCGCGGGATCTTTTGACGTCGCGTCGCCCGTTGCAGTGCGCGGCCAATGCAGTTATACACGTCTGGCGTTTTCATTTGGACCCGATTGCGATGCACTTTTTTACGGGCACGCAGCGAGTGGCTCTTTTTGAGGCCACTTTTCAAAGTTCTCCGACGGTGCGTAACGCCGAAAGCACGATTCGCCGATGACGATTGATCCGGCGAAAAGCGCGACTGCGACGTCGCCCGATCAACCGGTATAACGTTGCGGTAGAAACGCGAGTGGGATCCACAATTGCCCCTTATCACCCGCAGACAACGGGTCGTTGTATTTCGCATTCAAGTGTTTTAAAGAGTTTCTACATCGCCTTTGAAAATTGCTGCGAGATCGTCAGCGAAAAAAACTTGTAGAAATCTCATTCGAACCGCTCCCCATCGCTCGTAACCGAGCCCCCGAAGTAATTGAACATTTCAACCCCTGCGCCGGAAACCCGCTACGTCCGCTGCATCGCGACGCGCGCACAGAAACGAGCCGGTATACAAATTTCTCCGTCTTTCACTGCATGTAACGAGCTTACCGGTTGTACTTCCAAGTCGACGCCGCCGGCGTAAGGCTTCACCTCGTCGCCGCGCTGTAAACGCTGGCTTGCGTTAACCCGTCGCATTGGCCCGTATCTTCACCACTCGACGCCGCGACGCGAGATATCAAGCGCCCGTGGGCGCGTACGAAACGCCGAACTTGGCGGATTGCGAGCGCGAGACTGGCATTAGCATATACATAGCGCGCGGTATGGCATAATCAGCATATTTGGCATAAGTACTGCGGCTGCAGCCGGCTGCAGTGCCGCGCTGCGGTGCCACTCGAAGAGAGCTGGGAACTTCGCGGTGAGACGTGGGAGCGCGGATCTTGGAATTGACGCGTTATCGGAAGTCTGTATCGAACGAGGTATATATAGGGGAAAATTCGGTGATTGTGCGCAGTGGGTAATAGGATGGTTGACTGATTTTTTTTTTGAGCTGATTATTCAATTATCTATATCTGTTATTGTTGCTTGAGAATGTAATTTTCCTAATTTTGTTACTAATTTTCGATGAGACAAACATATTCGCTGAATACATTTTCTCGTTTCCGTATTAATATTCCATACAAAATTCATTTCACTCTGTTATTTACCATGTTTTTCGTTTTGCGCACAATTACCCGACAGACGAGAGATCTTTCGTTTTTGCATTTTTTTCCTCTCCGCAAAATACATTATGAAAAAATTGTTCAATATGGGGACGCATAATGATGAAAGAATATTTGGAGCTTCTATTGGCATGCTTGTATTGATTCCAACTCCAACAATCACTCCACGGCTATGTACTTGCCTTAAGTGCGCACAATTCGCCTACTCTGCCCTACGTTGAAAAGATTATCGCTAGAAAATGCAGAGCGATAGGTACGTGGAGTCTCATAGGCGTCACACCCCGTGTAGACTCGGCTTCCTCGAGATTCCGCGGAACTCTCGACCTTAGGGGTGACATTTATATTCTTCAACCCCTCCCACCCCCTCTCCTCATCCCTCCGGCGCGAAAGAAGGTGTTGGGCTCACCCCCGACGCGTTCCGCCGCTTCATCCGAGAACGCGCGCAAAGTGAAATAAATTGGAGACGAGCGCGGCGCGCGTTGTTCTCGCTACTCTTTTCTTTTCAAGCGACCACTTTCAATTCCAAGAGCGCTTGTGCTCGGGTCGCGAGGAGATTCAGGGAAAGGGTAGAAACTTATGAGCGAGGCGTTGCCTGACTTTGAATAAATAAAGTGGCGCTTGCAGGAATGACGTAAGACGATTTTTAACGATTTTCAAGTGGGATTTTCAATGCATATAAAGTGGATACCGCAGTTTCCTTGTTATTAGATGAGAAGGTGGGGGAAATTATTCACCGAGCCCGCGTACTTCTCAGCCAATAATCTCTTGTAATTGAATTATCGTGTCATCACTTGTGGGCGATGCGGGATGAATCGATATCTCAGTGTCTTCAATATTTCCAGAAGAAATCAGTTATTTCTGGTTCAATATTTCCTCAATAAATCGGTTATTTCTGGTTCAATATTTCCTCAGTAAATCTGTTATTTCTGGAATTGGCATGAAAAGATACATCGTATAGGATAGTCGAGAGCACGATTCCAGAGATTTTGATTTTTGCCAAAATTCGAAATCTCTCGCTGATTACGAAAAGCATGATTATTAGGTCGATATTTCAATAAAAATATGAGATATCAACGATTTGTGTAAAAAAAATATATACATTTCCGTCAACATTCGATTGCGTTAGCGGATCATTTTAATCAATCATAGAAGAATCAATTTAATCATTATTGGTTGATCGAAAACTATCTTTTTATCAGTATACATAGTCAAATGCGGAGAATCACGAGACAAGCTGTCGCTTTATCGTAGATCCGCGTTAATTGAATATTTCACGAAATTTACCGAAGGCGTGCTCCGCTCGAAACAGCGTCAATATTTATACGACGGACCGGGTCAAAGTGGAAGCGATTTCCAAAGGATTTAGATGTGCGACCGAGAGCAACTGCGAATTCGTAAAGCTTCGGTAAAGCGACGAATGAGGAACGTACTTGGGGATGATTAAAAATTGATGCAGTCTGCTAAACTTAATTATCAGAAAATCTAGCTAGGTACGATTTCCCTTAAATTACCGTATTAACCTTTAGAGACCGGGGGTGGTCGATAAATCGGTCGGGGCCTCCAAATAGAAAATTTATGGATTTTATTTATAAACTTCATGTCTAAAATAAAGTCGATTTTAACTTAAATTTCCCCGGACTTAAAAGGTTAATAGCGAATGTTAAAGCAAAGAGTATTCGATATCGATCGATTCATTACGTAAACATAATTGTATAATAAATAAAGTTCCAGAGAATTGAATCGTCTAATATAAGAATGTCTACGAAAGGAATACAAATTAATTTAGATTAATTAAAAAAATAAGAGATGAAACTGGAAAAAAAAATTTCTGATTTCAAAATTAATTTATAAATTATATGTTCGCTTTGAAAGAATTCCAATTCATACCTATATGATGCATAGATATACAATTTATATTTGACATTCATATTTATAAAATTTATGGCGATTCAATTTTCTAATAAAAGTATCATAGTCGGTTAAATTCAATTTCAATAGAAGGTTTCGGATTTCTGTATATCGTTTCACGTAGAAAATGATAGAAAACGTTGAGGCAGTTACTCACGGTGTTTGACGTGTATCCGAGGCACGGGCTCTTGGGGCCAGGCAGCGTTGTACGAGACCAGTGCGACTAACGCCAGAATCCGTAACGGCGCACTCATCCTGAAAGGGGGAACGATCCTGCGGGGTATTTCCTCCGATTAACTGTAACGTACACGGTTCGCCATAGCGGCTCCTAGCACTCCTGGAACAGAAACGTGCGAGAGAAAATTACTTCCGGGTAGTTGGCGCAATTGCGGATGATAGGTGATCGTTAGCGTATAAAGGGCGAGGAGAAATTATTCGGTTCGGTTGGTTCCACTGCCGCCTGGAATCACCGTGCAGCGGGAACTCACGACACGCGAGAGCGGCCTTGTAACTTTTTCGTCCCCGCGTCACCCGAGGTGTATTTCCTGCCGATTTAATCCTGAGAGATGTGTGCGAGTACTTTGAAACAACTTAAATGCCCCTGCTTCGGTAGAAAAGTTTCCCTCGTTGATCTTTTCACCCGTGTAGAAATTAATTAGAGCCATATCTCCGATCGTATTGTAACTGTAGTAACAACGCGATATACATGATCTCCCGAGTGAGAACAGACACAGACCCAGTTTTCGATGACTTTTCTATTTAAACGCTTATGTTAAAAAAATTTATAGTAAAAATATTTCGCACGAAGAAGAAAAAATTCAATTAAACGACTATTCCGAAATGTGTTGTCCATATTCAGAAAGTTTTAAAAATACTTATTTCAATAAAAATAAATGCTGCAGTAGTAACGTGTTTGGCTAGATGGCACGTCTGCTATTAGTCTTACTGCGATCTGTTAGAAGTGACGCTACTGAAAACAGCTCCGTCTCCTTCGTGTTTCGGAGCTTATGAGGTAATTATTACGTATTTTCATTGTGTAATAAGTTCAACTCGATAATAATTTATAAAACGCAATCTACTTTGTCTTATTTTTTTTAGTAAAATAATGTGATGATCTATGACTGCTCCCAGTTTTCATACTTCGCCGTAGTTTTCTATCACGTTTCTAACCACAAACATTTCAGGTTAAAAATACTTTCTGGTATTCGGAATAGTAAGATTATTTTAGCGGAGAGCGTATTACCGACAAGTTCCCGAAAAAAAAAAAAAAAAAAAAAACGGAAAGCAGAAGAAAAGAGGCAGCTCGGGAGAGATGCTAGGTTAGAAAAAAAGAGAATTAAAAAAGAGAATGATGAGAAGAAAAAGAAGAGAAAATTAAGAGGAAAAGTTGCGAGAAAGGTTCGGAAAACTTCAGAAGTTTAAAAAAAGGCAACCGTTACGAGTTAATTTTTTTAATTGTTTACATAATTATTGTTTGTTACTTGCATAGATTATATATGACATTATTATTCGAACATGAATGTCAATTGATAACTTTAATAAATAAGTTACAAAAATTGCCTATTTCAATAATTCTGTTTAACTTTGTACGTATATCAGAATCCCTGATCGAAAATTGGGTTCACGCATGATCGAAAACTGCTCCATCTCGTATGTTTTCACAAACACGTAATTAATTATTTAATTTTCAAGATTTTCGTTTATTTCTTTGTGCCAAGTTCAACTGAAATAATTGATTTGTCAATTACAAAACAAAAAGTTTTTAATTTATTAATCTATTATGCTTGTATAGTAAAAAGAATGCCGTAAAAACCTTAGCTGATCGAAAACTGGGTCCGTGACGGTATATAGCACACCGCCTGACACGAAACCTCGATAAGAGAGTTAAACTAGTTAAGCGAGCAGTTCGATAGCGCGGATTCTCTTCTCCCGTAACTCCAGTGACTCGGATACGTACATATATAGCCAGACCTTTGTTCCAACACGTACGCCTGTATGTACGTACATATGTGTGGTACGGATCGACATATGGAGACGTGGGTGCGCATAGGTGCACATCTATGTATACCCCGACTCTCCATACACACGACCAACGGATATACGAGTCTCATTATATTCCTGAGGTAAGGATCAAAGGCTAACGATTGCGAGAGGCTCCGGATGAAAATTTCAAGTGCGGATAATCCGAAACGATGCACCTTTACATTATGCAAAGGGACGCGTCTATTCGTGACTTTCTATTTGTCTTTAGTCCCTGCGGCTCGGGCACGGTGCGGATGCACCGATGGAATTCAGCATCAGCACGCCGATGTAAAGTCGGCTTCCCACGTATCTCGCTTCCCTTTCGAGATAGCTCGCAGTTGACTCAACGAAAGGTACTCGCAGAGTCGCGCGTCGCCAAGTTAATTGGGTAAACTCGAAAGAGGGGGGAGATACGAGAAAAGTTTCGGGACAAGAGTTGCTCGACTTTAAAATCCGAGCAACTTTTGTCCTTGACTTTTCATCGTATCTCGTTTCCTTTTCGAGATAGTCGAGTGTACTCGCTGTTGGTACACACTCGAGAGTCGCGCGTCGGCGACTCGATTACCGGGATAACTCGGAAACGAAGCGAGATATGAAAATCCTTTAAAGACAAAAGTTGTTTGGTTTTCGAATCTGAACAACTTTTGTCCTCGAGCTTTCTTTTGTATTCCCCTTCGTTTCCGAGATAACAGGCTCAGCCCGTGGTCGACGCACGCGCCGTGGGAAGCCGGCTTAAGGAGGGACCCGAAGGGCGGAGAGGAACGTCTACCGCTTCCTACCCTAACAATGGGAACGGCAGGTAATAAAAACCCCACGATTCCTCCCCCGGCGAGACCGAGGGAGGCTGCCGAGTCTACCGGTCCACGTTCGTCACGCTTCTGTGTGGACTTGGTATAGCAATTAGCGTCGTTCTCTCGTTTTCCCGAGACGCAAACGGAACGGAACGGGGCGCGACTGCTCGTTGTGCGCGGCAGCGCGCACCTGGTACGGCGCGAGCACGGCTCATTGCGTTCAACACATCCAGACGTACGTGCCTATACGCGTATTTAGCGCTCGAATTACCTGAAGCTTAAGCCAAATTACTCCTTATTAGTTCCCTCCATGAAATATTTAATAACTCGTCTCTCGGAAGCAGAAACGACGTCAACGCTACGGAATAAACGAGCTCGACCTTTGACTTTTATGAGCTATTCGGTTTAGATTAACCTTTCGTGGGCGTATCTCACGATTTATTCATTTTTACGTGTTTAATTTGATAATCGAGGATTATCGACTTTGTCAGTCAACCGCTCGCGGAGTCTCATTAGAGTCTAACGAGACATCCCAAGTTACCCTCTCATAGCTATTGTATACAAAAGCCTATACCCCATATAAATCGTCTTACGGAAGAAAGTATTTCTCCCTCCACAGTGAGAGGATACAAAGGGAAACTGAATTAATTCAATCTACCGAAAATGACTTGCGGGATCGCAAGTAATTATTTATTTATATCAATGAAATTTGTTAACATCAAATCATTTGAAATAGTGTGTGATTGCAAGGAAGAAATATCAGATTAATATGAAAAAAGATCCAATCGATCTAAATGCATAATTACTGTCGACCCCGCAAGTAATTTTTAGTAGATCCAACTAATTCTTTTTCTCTGTGTATAAAAGTGATAATTCCTATGAATAAAAATTATATCGAATCATTATACGCACGATACTACAAAAAAATTGTACAGGAAACAAGTTCGAGTGAATGATACCCAGCGTTCGCGTCCAAAAATAACTCCTCGTAAATAAAAAAAAATCTAAAAGAGTAGTGAGAGCTGAACCTCGGGGGACTGAATATACATTGGAACTCTCTCCACATATTTATATGACTCGGCGAAGCACGGAAACATTGATTTAAATCTCCATCGAACTTCATCGGAATATACGATCGCAACAAAAAAAAAATCAAACGAAAACAAACATCAACATCGGGGATATCGCCGGGGACCGAGTTATCGGTTATTTCCTCGTCCGAGGGAAGTGGGACGCGTGTGCAGGGCGCGCTTCGATGTAGCTTCCGCCACATATGCGTACGTACGACGCGAAACATGCGGGAGGTAAAAACGCCCGGCCGTGTCAACGGCGTTGAGCCATGTGACCTCGGGGTCAGGCGCCCGCGTAGCGCTATACGACTTTCTCCCGGGAATCCTTTCGATTCGGAAAAGGAAAGTCGACTAGACGTTACGACGCGTGATAGGTGACCCCACGCGATGAACATCCGAGTAGGAGAAAAGTGGTCCGCCGTCTGGAAGATATCCTCCAGTGATTTCGAATCGCATTCTTAGCCGCTCTCGTCGATCGATTATAGGAAGAAGGAGGAGGGGGGGGGGGGGGCGAACCTCGCATGACCCCAGGGTCTGCGATGAAATCGTGTCGACCTCTGCAGCTACTATAGAGCTAAATGAAGAAACGTATGGAGATTTCTACAAATTATTCAACGTCTCTCCGTAGGAATTCAATCGATCCGATCAACGTAGATATCTCGTTTACCTCGCGCTATACGCGGATACACGGAGAGAGAGTTCGTATTTTCTGCTTTTCCACCTCCACGCCCGAACGCCACACCACCGTACGGAGGTTCAACGTGACCGAAAATCGAAGTACGTTATATTCGAGAACGAAAAGTCTCGCGGGACCAACTCGACGTTCGCCACTTTGCATGGGGATGAACTCGAGTCCTGAAAGCTAGTTTAACGACTTTGCGACCCCGTTGAGAGCGAGTCGACCGCGCGTACTTCGACAAAGAGGGAAAGAGAGAAGCGCTAGAGCGGAGACGCGAAAGAACCGAGCCGAATCGTCGTCCCTCGCGGCTCCTGGGAATTCGTTCAAGTAGGTATTTACGATGAAAACGCAGCGCGATTTTGGGCTTCCACTCGCTTGCATGCTCCCTGAATTCGTTTCTTTAATATCGATTGGTTTTTTTTAGACAAACGACTTTTTCGATCTTTCCATTCGTTCGATCTTTTTATAAACCTGCTCAAATAACATCGGTAACGTCATCGTCGTCGTTCTAACGATACAACAATACTCTGTGTATCGCATGTTTTACAGCCCCTGTTTATTTCATTTGAGGGGAAATAGGGGAAATTTGAGCAAAAAAAAAGGGAATAATTTTGATTAAAAAAAGGAGATCTACCACAGAAATTAGAAACGTACAGTGATTTAAAACGAAAAACAATTTTTAAGATGTACAATGGAACACCAATACTTATTAAGCGAATGAAGGATTTTTTGTAACCTATAAATTTATACCTCATATATATCGAAGTAGCTTAAATTTGAGTATCGCAATCTGATTTAAGGAAATGGGAATCTGGTTTCCTATAAGGAACATTAATTCAACTAGGTTTATATATATATTAAGCTCAGTATTAATGCAGGTAGATAAAATAACATTTTATAAAGAAAAAGAAATTGACAATTTTGACCCTTTCCACGTGATTCGAAACGCGATTAAAAGATAAACTCACTGAGAAACTGAATAACAGGTGGTTTTAGATGAAAAATATTGAGTTATAGAGGAAAAAAGGGGCAAACTTACAAGAATAGGGGAATAAAAAAAGAACAGGAGGAACACACTGTGAAACCTGGTATCGACGACTTTCGAAAGAACGTAAATCATAAAACCGGTTCGCCGAGGAACGGAAGATTTCTCTCGTTAGCCCCGCGATAGGATCTATTTTCTTTGAAATATTTTCAATAGAATCGAGCTCCGCCGCCTACCTGTTGGCGGCTGACGATCGTGTAAGCGCAAAGGTACAATGGTTTATCGCCCCGCCGGGATGCAGCCCGCGGTGCATCGACGAGCCCAACAGGTTTCACATTCCCATGCCGTTTCACGGTTAAGCCACGAAGAAGTTATAAAAGATTATTCAAAATTTCTCGCCTTTACGGCCGCGTAACCTTCCGGTTCGTTACACCCGACGATCGTAAAATGAAGTGCAAAAGAGGGGAGGGAAAGCGACGATCGTGACGAGGCAAAAGATTTCTCTCGTTACCGCGGATCGAAGGTAATTGCGAGCGAAGATGAAAGCAATGTCGAACCCGCTAAATTTTCTTCGAAATATTTCGTGCAACGGCGAAACCACCCCCCGTCGTTTCGCGCGTATCGGCGTACGTGCGAGTGCAAAGGTGCGACGGATAATCGCGACACGCTGATGGTGCGTGGTTCGCGGTACATCGGTTACCGCGCCAGCAGGTATAGCGATCCTGCAGCGCTTTTATTCGGGAACGAGTTTTCTTCCTTCAACGACCAGTCACGTACGGGATAGCGCGTAATCGCCGCAACGAATGCCATGCATTTTCTCCAGACTCGCATTCCTCGCGCAAATAACGTTAGACTGCGAAAAAAATCGCTTGATGTGACTAAATTTTCAGGTCACAAGCAGCCAACTAAATATATAGTTATCTCGACAAACGTGTAGTTGAATTAGCTAAAATTTAGTTGAAGTAACTAAATACTTGACGGTTTCGACTAAATATTTGTTCAAATAAAACTATACATTTAATTGGTCGTCCGTACATCGAGAAAAATAATTACGTTTTAAATTGACCAGACGCATCCAGTTGGACGTGCTCAGTTATTCTAACCAAAATACAGGTCAGTTGAACCAAATATCTAGTTATTCTAACCAAACGTTTAATTATTCTAATCCAAAGTTGGTCAGTGCAAACACAGATGGAGGATTCATATTTCACCAAACGGTTTGGTCATCATCTCCAGGATTTTCGTTACATTGACCGAGTTAGTTTTCTCAGTGTGTAACTAGTAAAAATCTAGTTAAATCAAACGATTCGTTTCTCGGGGTACTGTATTTTCGAGATTTCCTCTTTTTTTTTTCCTTTTACTCACGACCGCGCATAATTGGCTGCGTGAAAAAAACCTCTATACGCGTATCGACATAAATTATCCGACCATCGTGATCAGCAGTAAGCAGCACGACCAGGTGCCCAAACAGAGTTGCATTTTACCTGGGAATTACTCTCCCCAGCGCTGTAAAAGTAATCGGCACCGATCTTCACTCCGAGACGAGCGTAAAACTCAGATGCTTTCGAAATAAATCAATCTTCGCGTGCACCGGCCTCTTAACAAACTCGGAAGTACACCACGGCACGCCATTCGTTGTACCGCCTCGAATATTCGCCGGCGAACGCGACAATCCGACGAGAGTTTCACGAGAAAAGTTCCCCCGGAGGGCATCAACGCGGAGCGCGAGAAACGCGTTGATTCACCCACACCCTCCCGCCCCTCCGACGCCTAACCGGCCAGCTCCGCTAATTTGTGCTTGGCCTCGCGCACGTGAGAGAAAGGCAGCCAAAGGGGGGGACATATTCTTGTAGGACGTTGAGTTTATGCAAAGCCGGCCGTAATTCAATTTGTTCCTGTCCCGGAGACTGTAATTTAATTTGTTCCCGTCCTAGAGCGCGCGGATGGACAAACAACGACACCCCGAGCGGAACGCGCGTTCCAACGTCTCGGGAGAGTTTTTACGAAATCGATCCACCCCGCCGCGTTCGTTAGATCGAAAAGGGCTCTGAATTCGCATTCGAGAGGCGAACTGTTGAGTTTTTATTATACCTAAATTTATCGATTGTTCCTTCCAGCGTCGTATCAACTGTGTATGCAGTACCTATTTTAACCCCTTCCTGCATCTTGTACCATATACTTATGGCACAAACGCCTTTTCACTCATTATCTTCTGTAAATAACATTTAAACGTGAAAAATGCAACGTTTTTCTTTGCTTCAATAAAGACAGAAACTGTTTTTATAAGTTTTATAAGTTTAGAAAATTGTTTTATGTCATATAGTTATTTAAAAAAATGGTTTTATGTCATATATTTTTTGTACGAGAAATAGAAAAATCGTGCAGTAAGGGGTTAAGTTACAGGCTTTTCAGAATTAATCGGAAACCCTGTAACTTATACCGCATGTATGCAGTGGATATGACGCTGAACGTGGAAATTAATAAATCTATAACAAAAGCTTAACTCGACTTGAGTTGTCGTCGCGGCAAACGGCTCAACTGCAAACGAGTGCACCTCCTCGCGCGAGTCGCACCTTCGATACGGCCCCTTTAAACGCCGCCAGATGCGCCACGAATCAGCATCCGCCGCACGGTATCCCTGCCGAACGTCCAAAAAGATGACAAAGTGTGATATCGCCGAGCGCATTTCGACGAACAAATGCATTTGGCGCGGCTGCTGCTCTTGTTGCCGAGCGCGCCCGCGCGAGTCGCCATTTAAATTCAGTGGCTCGACTGAATTTAAAATTAACTCGAATTATCTTAATAAGGATCCGCCCGCGCCGTTCGCGGCTCGCTCGCCCGCCGCAATTGCAATTCCGTTCCCGATTTGTATGCATTGAATGTAAAACAATGCCGCTTTTTCATCCGACGAATAGAAAGCTAGACGGCCGGGAGTCGGATCGGCGGAGAAATGCCCGTCCGTTTAACGACGCGTGAGAAAAAATAAATAAAATTGCACCGAATGCATTTCCTCAACGGCGAGCGTCGCGCAGGCGCGCGTATCGTGGCAGGATCGGTGGTACAGTGTACCGAGTCGCCTCGTCTCCCGAGTGCGTTTATGCGACGCTCGTATACACCCACGCGGATACGTATACCTATAGGCACTCGCGCCGCGTATGCGCCCACACATACGTAAGTAGACATTTGCATTTGCGGGGGATGCAGGTGCGCGCGGCGGGCGCGGCTCGCGGTCAATCTGGCGTGTAAATTAGGAACTCCATCGCCGTCGACCTCAGCGGGTCGACGATGGGACGAACCACTTCCCGGTGGTAATAGCGACTTTAGATGCGCGCGGGGGGGAGTGGCGTACGGCGCTGGGAGAGCGCGCCGTACCGTTACTACTGTCGCGCGTAGCCGTCTCTCGTCGTTGGATCGAGAAATCCGAACAGACTGTCGGCCATACGGCGGATAGGGTCTTGCGTTTTAGTACACCTAGCGACTCAACGGCCGTATCTCACGGTGGACGCCTTAAAACGCAAGGGATTAAACGACAGCGTCGAATGCAAATTGTCCAAAGTCTCTCGGTACTGCCTCCCTCCTTCGGAGAATATAACAGTGCGCGCGGAAAACGAAATTATCGTCGACTACAACACGGAAGAAAATAAATTGTAACATCAACAAATTTTCTAGTAAAATGCGGGACAAGGCCAATTTATTGGGTTAAGATAACTGCGATTTTAGTAAATATTACAGCACGTGCCTGACACTTCTGCAAGTTGTACTATAATTTTTACTAAAATTGCAGTTATCATAACAAGAAATTGGCCTTGTCCCGAAATTTACCACAATAATTGTTTTTTTCCGCGCGGACCCAGTTTTCACGGACAAACACGCAATTAATTATTTAATTTGCAAGACTTTCGTATATTTGTTTGTGCCAAGTTCAACTCTAACAGTCGATTTATCAATGACAAAATAAAGAGAGTTTTTGATTTATTAAGCTATCATACTTATACAGTAAAAAGAACGCCCTGAAAATCTTAGCTGATCGAAAACTGGGTCCGTAGCGGTACGCAGATCTTGCTCCAGGTCGCGATATGCCATTAATTTCGAATAACGGAAAAGACGACGGTCGACTCGCGTGTCACGTACACTGCTATCAACCCGCGGGTGAACATACCGCAGGACGGATACGATGGAAGGAAGAAGGAACAATACCAGAGGTCGCGCCGTAACGAAAGAAGAGTCCGTGATGTCACATCCGGCCCGAGATTCGTTTGTTTAGAACGACAGCGACGCAGGGTGAGGAAGGGGGAGAAGCGTGCGGATTGTAGCTACGTCGTTACAGACGCGGGAGACTTACGTACGCGCTATATAACACGCGTGTATGGGAGCCGTGCTCCGTGTCACGGCTCACACATCCGGGATATGTCATCTTTGTCTCCGCCCTCCTCTCTCGCGCGCCCTACCCGCCTTCGTCCTGCTCTCCATTTACATACCTCTCTTTGCGCGAGTTACCCGCCCGCCCCCCTCGCGCCCCGCGCCACGTTCCGTTCTCATTCTTTTCCACCTCGCTTATCTCCCCTCGGGAACCGCGACGCGATGTTTTATCGCGCGCGACATTCGTCGCGATACGGAGGCGAAACGAGGAGCGACGCGAGTCTTCGTACTCGCGGCACGTGTAAACCGCGCGATGTCGTCGCGCGTCGACTTTCCGTAATTTTGGGCTACGGAAGAAAAATCTTGTTGAGAGAGAGAGAGAATCATAATTTAACCAGAAGCCATAGTCGATTTTGGCGCCAACCACGATTCCATAATTCTTCTAAACAGTGAACTCCTGGTTACGCTGATAAGAAATCACTATTGCTGTAATCAGATCAACCCGCAGCACGGTCGATAGACGTTCCCAATTTTTGTTTCCAGTAATATCATCCATCTATTTTTCTGGTGAATTCAACCACATTACACGGCTGTCATAAATTACAATCTGATTATTACCGTAACCACGCAACAAAAGTTATTTCGATTGCAATCATGGTCTGTCAAACCATAATAATATCGTACTAGCAACCCGGAAAATTCGACCTTGCGAGAGTCGAGCAAAGGTCAGTAGACGGCTCATTATTCTCGACGGATAATTTCACTCAAAGATGCGCGATGTTTCGACGATGAATAATATATGTACCAGATTTTCCAATAAAGGAGATCACTCGAGTAAATCCGAACGCTCTCTGACAACCTGAAAATCTCCCTGACAACGGGGAAGGCGGAAATAATCCGAGTTTTTTTATAGGAACGACGTTTCGTTATTCATTCAGAAGAAATTCTCGCCCTGCAAGACGTGGTGTTTCCCCTTATATTAAAATACACCCGTCGAATGTCGAATCTTCGTCGACGTAATTTCCCCTCCCTTTTCCTGCTGCGTATTATTATGAGCAGCAGCAGGACGAGGGTGAAGAGGGAAACGCGGAAGATCTACGATTCGATCGCACTCGAGATCCGAGTCGAATTACGGGGAAATCCCGCGGGGCTTAGCGATTCGATCAAATCGCGTTACGCACCGTGTACACGCGAATATAACCGCCTCTCCGCACATATCGCGTGCGGATTTCCATTGTTGCACCGAGTACCGCGCGTAAATACGAATCCCATCGACGAGAAGCGACGCGGCTTCTCGTCTCGCGGCAGCGACGACTACGGGACGAGCGAAATGAAATTTTGAAATTCCAACGTTCCCGCGACCGCCTTTTAAATCGTTCCCAAAGCCGTGACTCGCGAAAGAACGCGCGTCGTCACTTTCGACGGCTGTGTTTCTGGAATTCGCGGACTCGGCCGACTGCGTTTAAGTGGATATACCGCGAAGTGTCCTCGAATTACGGCACCGTATTCTCATTCGAGATTCAAGGCTCCGCGGGTGCTCGTAAAGAGGAACGGAGTGGTCGTGAGGAGGGATAAAGAGCGCGCGACGGTGAAAGGAAAATGCCGTCTCGCGAGGGTCGATTAAAAATACGGGACTAATTGGATCGCGTTAATAAAGACTTCAATTTTTGCTCCTCCCCTTCGACGTCGAAAGAGCAGGGGAGCCACGATTTTATTCTCGACGTGACTTCGGACACTGAGGAAAGAAGTAACTGATACAATTTAATAAAGTAACTGACCAACTTTGTTAAGTCAATTTGATAACCGAAAAAAATACTTGTCGTATCATCCAAATGTCTAGCTCTGCCGTCGAAGTTTTCGTGAAGTCAACCAAAGAATTTTGCGATTCCAAAAAAGTGTTGTCAAATATTTCCTTACACGAAGAAAACCGTAGCTTGATCCTGGAATTACATCGTGTTTTTGATCGAAGAAAACATTTTTTTTGGCGTCACCAATTATTTCTCTAATTATACACGTAAGCACACGGAAAAAAAGACAGGAATTTTTACCGCTTCATCCAGTAGCGCTGAGACTCGAACTCATTCTCAAGAGTTTGTACAGTTTCCTCTGTACGAATTATTTTAAATGAGCTCAAGTCTCGGCGTTACTGGATTAAACGATAAGAAATTCCTATTTATTTGTTCCCCGTGTAGAATCCCCGACCGATTCCGGGGATTCGAAATTTCGTCTCCGATCGAAGCGAAATCGCAGAGCCGACTCCGTATCATTCGCCTCGCGTTACAATGGAAACTTTAAATTCATGAAGAACACACACCCCCTGAGACACTCGCCCGGGCGTACCGGTGCCTCAAGACCCGGCCGCTCGCCAGAGTCCTCTCCACCCCGAGGAACGATAGGTAGAGCGCGGCGACCGACGCAAAAGGCGAAAAGAAAAATCGCGAGCCATCGCAAAAGGAAAAATGAAATTCCCCGATGTCGCGGCGCTCCTCCGACTGCGCGACGGTGGCGGAGAGCGGCGGCAGCCGCTGATTTCCTCGGGGGAGAATTCCGCGCTCGGTGCCCGCCGAGTACCTATACCTACGCTACTACGTGGAAAGTCGTCTCTCCGCGGGAAAGACGTTCGTGCCAAAGCACCGGAGCGTGCCGTGAGCGCTGAGCGGACGGCGAAATTGGGAGAAGCGACCGCGAATGGGGCGGATGAGAGACGGTGTAACGGAAAGAAACTCGAACCCGCTGCCGGCGGGAAATCAGCGTCGACGACGTTTAGCCGTCGTTCGACGACAATGAATAAGTCATGGTTAGACCGAGAGGGCGCAAAGGTGTCGCGGTACTCGAATATTACGTCTTCCGCGCGAATCGTGCACCGCGGTGCATCCGGAATAAATCCATCGGAATACGGGATGTTTCACTCGGGATAGTCACGCCGTTTATTTCCGTTATTCGCCACTTCACGAACAAGTGTTTCAAATAAAAGTCGTTTCGTGTCGAGGAGGACACGTGATGCAGGCGATACGTTTTCGATATCACGTATCGTTTACGAGGTATGAGAGTCACCTCCATTCTTTCACAGGAAATTTAACGTTTTATTCTCATAACAATTATAGAGTTTATCGAGACTAATGAGAAGCGTACAAGATGAAATGTACCCATCCATTGAATAGTTCGTGAGATATTTCCGCTCAAAGTACAAGAATAAGTTACCCTCCGCTCGACTAAGTTCTAAAAATGGATAAATATTAAAACGATATTCGATGCATAGTCGATGCCGAGAGTCGGCCACCAGCAATTATTTCTCTCGGTGTTATACATATAGCTTATAAACTCGTCGCGTATACTCTCCACCGCTATATCGACTTTCCATTAGGACTCTCTCTACGACGAACCGAGCACGCGATAGTACGGCATCGCGACCTCACGGAATTTCAAAGTGAACTGACCGGACGTCAGACACACCGCAGAAAGATGATCGCGGATCAAAGCGAGCGTCTCGGAATAGCTCGCCCAATTCACGACGCCGGTAACCGAGCCACCGCGAGAAGATAAGCCGTGTGACGTTCTTGCGCACATACGTATACCCGTGGGTACCGGCTCCGCGAGTGAACCGATAAATCCGAAGAATCTCTCCGCCGTGAAAAGCCAAAGATAACCGCGTCGCGACGCGAACGCTCCTTCCGCACGCCGGAAAGAGTCGAGAGCGGTGAGCGCGAGAGATGCTTATAGGTAATAACCCCACACGCCTCGTGGGTGTCACCCCGCGCGCGCGGAGAGACAGATATCGGAAATTCATCAGTCGCGGAGAGGCGCACCGCGGGAGGCGAGCGCGAGGTTGAAGCGGGGCGACGGAGCCTCGGCTTCGGGTGTAATATGAAAAGTTAGCGTCTCTATCCGCCATCGGCTGGCTTTAATTCAATCCTCGAGCGTGACGTATGGCCGGCCCGCGTGACGCCCTACATCACAAATTTCCTCCGTTTTCTCCCGCGCGACCCATCGTTTTTCTCGCACCGCCCGCCGCCGAGCCGCGCCCGGAACTTTGAAACTTAGTTTTAATCGATATTACCAGTCGAACTTTACCGACTTATCTATATATCGGCGCACGAATTGGCGCGGCAATGCCGCCCTTTCCCAGCGAACTATATCGCGTTTCGCTTCTTTGGGGGCCGCCGCGCGAGTGCGAGGGTTGTGTTATTTTTTTTTTTGTATCGCGTTACGGTGAACAGTTGCGTGGGGAGGGAGATAACAGTTGGCGCTCGCGGGCGTCTTTCGCTCCGGAGGAAGGGGAACGGTTATTTTTGATCCAGTTTCCATTCGAATCGTGACAATTTCATCGCGATATTGATTTCTGCTAATAATACCAGCGGGACGGGAAAATACTCGTGACGCTGCACTGATTAATATTCCTCGTTGAATGATGTACAGTACTCCCTCCATAATTCAGTACGACGGGGCTTTGAATTCTAAGAAAAATTAATTATGGAATACTCCCACTCTGTTCCGTTAGAGAGGTACACACCCGCGCGCAACCAAAATAGACGCTTAAACTAAACCCGTATTCCACTTCGACGAATACCTGCGCGCAACGTACGTCATAACAAGAGTGGGGGAATGCTTCCCCTCTTGTGCTTCGGGGGCGCTCTGAATTAACGAGGAGGGAATTATGGAGGGAGTACTGTAATAGGAACGACTGCATCACGGTAATCAAGCGCGTTAAATAGTGTAATGCCGCGCCGCGAAGGTGAAATATTTATTAATTCGCGGTAGGTACATTCCGCCGTCCTCGATAAACCAGGGTTTCTCTCGGCGTGGCGAGATAATCGCGAGCGAAATGCACCGCCTCCGCAAAACCGGGAACGCCCGCCAAAATTACCGCGATAAGGTTGTGGACGGCGCTGTTACACCTGCATTGAAATGTTCTCGGCGTTACAACATTATTATACTTATGTTACCAATCCCATTCCGCCGGGAGCCGTTCCATAACGAATCCGCTCGTGGAAGAGCGTTTCCCGTCCGCTTTCCAACACCCGCGCAATCTTGTTTAACCCGAATCCAGAGAAACGACTCACTTTCCGCAATGGAGCGAACTGAAACCGGAGAGTAGTTCCCTCTCGCGCGCGCGCGCCTTCCTCCCGCTTCCCGTCGTACACCGCGGAATTCCACGCGTTTGCCATCGCGCGCCGTTGAATTCCGCACGATTCTCCTTCCCGCGCCGCTGCAACTCGCGTGAATCAAGTTGGTATCGTTGTTTTCAAAGTATAAATACACGGAGAGTGAATGGACGCATCGCGCAGCGAAACGACTCGTCCTGTAACGTTGACTGCAGATAGTTGTACCATTTTTTCTTTGCACGGAAAAAAAATCAGCAATACTATTCTTAGACGAGTAATAAAATATTGCTCCTCCTCAACCGGCGACTATTTATTGCTAGGACTAAAATTTCTAACATCGGTAAATGTAAAAGCAACACACTCTATTGCTAAGTATATATATTGCAACGATATATTGTTCTAAGATATCGAAACAACATTTTATGCCATCTCTGTGCGTGAGCGCATTCCGATATCTGTTTTAGTTACAAAATAATAAGCGTTGACCAACTTACCCCTACGCCCGACTATCCCCACCCTACCCTATCATAATTCGATCGCAATTCGGCATAAAATCTCGCGCAACTCGATTTGGGAGAACGATCGACTTTCCGCAAAACGGTGACCCCGACGGAAACCCGAGAATAATTCTATTCCTCGCGCGTATCTCCCGTCCATACGAGCCGCGGAATTCAGCGCTTCTCCCGACCGTGGGAGGCGACCGGGTCAGATTTCCCGATTCCGCGCGTTCAACCGGCACGCGCATCCTGACAGACGCGCGATCTGCACGTGAGCGACGTTTTTCCTCTCGTTGGAGAGTTTCGAGCACACGAACGCGCTTTCATTCTCGTCGCGATTACGGGGAATAATAATTAGGATGTATATGTATCTACACGCGAGCGCGAAGATAACTCATACCGATTCTCGGCTTCGCCGCTGCGGAGCGACAACTCGAATGTGGAAAGAGAAAGGCTAGATCCACTTGTGTACACATTATTCACTCGTAACGAGTCTCGTTTGAGGAAAGAATTTTTTTAAACTCTGGTCCATTGGAATATTAATACCGTTACTGTATAAAAAAAAAGACTGAATAATCTGGAATCGTACTTTCACCTCCGTTCGAAAGAAATGAAATTTCGAAATTTCTATAAATCGCAAATCTCCTACATAAAAAGCCCCTAAACGACTCTTTAAAAAATCCTACAAATCATCCAAACTTCGTATCCGCGTTACATTAATACTGTTATTTTCTACAAAAAACTGAATAATCTGGACTCGTACTTTCGCTTCGTTCGAAAATAATGCAATTTCGAAAATTCTTTAAATCGTAAATCTCTTACATAAAAAGCCCCTGAACGACTCTTAAAAAAATCCTACAAATCATCCAAACTTCGTATCCGCGTTATATCAATACTATTACTCTACAAGAAGCTGAATAATCTGGACTCGTACATTCACCGCATACGAAAATAATGAAATTTCGAAAATTCTCTAAATCATAAATCCCCTGCATAAAAACTCATAAACATTTTTCTTTAATTCTACAAATCATTCAAATTTCGTATCCGCGCTATATCGGTACCGTTGCTCTACAGAAAACTGAATAATCTGAACTCGTACTCTCACCGCACCCGAAAACAATGAAATTTCGAAAATTCTTTAAATCGTACATCCCCTGCATAAATATTCCTGAAAAATTCTGTACAAAATTCTACAAATCATCCAATCTTTGCATCCGCGCCATACGTCAATCTCCGGATAAAATCCAACTATATACCCAGTGCACGCGCGTAAACATATTTCCCTCCCGATCCGCAATTCCCAACCAAAGTACGCCAAGGTCGTTCCGCGGTGTGCGTACGACAAATCATCGCCGTACGAGAAACTCCTCTCGCGTGTGCACTTGGCACGCGGCGAGGTCCAGCGGAGGCTGCATCGACGTGTGCCAAGCTCGCAACGCCGTACGACCGCGTCACGACGGAAACGCGAGAGAGCGGTCGCTCCGGGCGATATACATATCTGCGAACACGTGCGCCAGGGGGATCGCCCTTTCGATCTCTCGCTTACGCGAATAGCTCTTCCCCTCCGCCCTCCCATTGGACAGCGAGGACGATGAAGCGTGGCGAGAGAGTCGACGCGTTACGGGCTACACGTATTACGGAAAGCGGGAGGCGGGTAGGCAGACAGGTTCATTTTTACACATCCTACACGCACCTGTCTCCCGATTGCGTCGCTCGGTGAAATCGCGGCTCCGTTGCGACACGACGCGAGGCGGGGGGGAGCCGGAGAAGAGAGAGAGAGAGAGAGAGAGAGAGAGAGAGAGAGAGAGAGAGAGAGAATGTCCCACCAACTCCTTCGGTGAAATATCACACACGCCGCATTACGTATTACCGACTGCAGCGCGTTCATTTGTCTCGCTCTCGCGCGGTGCCCCTTGCATTCACGGATAGACGGTACTACACGTATCGTGACTACACACGGTAACTACGTGTTACAGCCGTGCGTACGTACGTACGCGTGTGCGTATGCAGGGTAGATTTGAATTCACGATACGCGTCGTAGACGCGGCGGAGCGAACAGACAAAGTTGGGAACGTTTCCACGCACGCGGATGAAATTCTTTGCGCGGATACTTCGTGGAAACTGGAAACTGCAGCGCGTCACGCAATTAAATTACCGAATCGACGTTAATTTCCTGTTCCACGCAGAGAAACTAGAGACAAGGGCGATTCGAGATTTGACCTCGGCGAATACGCGACGACTACACCGCGTCCCTCCTTTCCGGCCTAATAACTGGAGTGGCTTTAATTACCGCACGCGTAACGAGAACTTGATAACGGCTATTTCGCGTAAAAGCGGATGGCCGACTGTCGCCGAGCGCTCTGCAATTTTCTTCCTCCCTCACCCTCCGATCTAATAACTGAACGGACCGTTAATCAGCAAGCCGCACGCATCTGTCCGTCACGAGAAGGCGAAGCGGCCCTTCTTTGAAAAAGGTCGAGAATCGCCGAGCGCTCCGCTATTCTTGAACATTCAGCGAGCGACTCGACTACACCTACGCTTATAATTACACTCTACCGACACCGATTAATTAACCGACACGTTACGAAGCTCTCGATCGCGTCATCCAACAGCGCACGCGCGTCTACGACTCCGTGGAAAAAGTGAGATGGTGTTCCCACTAAATATCTAAGCGCGAAACGATTAGCGTTCCGCGGAAGAAGTTCATTTGCCGCATCGTCGCGGATACGCCGCGCGGGGCTGAGCTCTTATTTGCGCCATTTTTTCCCTTCCCGCTTCGCGCCGGATATTGGCGAGAAACGCGCGTCCTGACAATGGCTCCCTCAGGGGATTACGGTATATTTACGCTGGTACGAAAAATGTAGTTCAATCAACCAAATGACACTCGTTCTGTCGAATCACAAGTAATGATTTTATCGAATCGATGGAGCGATGACTCAATCGATCATATGTCGTAACTTCTAGTAAAATTTGTATTCGTTGTATTTTTGCGCTGATTACGCAAAGCACGATTATCAGGTCGATGTTTCAAAATAAATATGATATCAGTGATTTTAGGCATACGAGAAAAATATATTTTCCCATAAAATCGGCGATATCTCGGTGTTCCCTTAAGATTTCTTCAATAAATCTGTATTTTTAGAATCTGCGTGAAAAAATTTATATGATAGGATGGCCCAGAACTCGAGATTCCAGATATCGATTTCTCTGCGAAAATTTGGAAAAATCTACTTGAGATTTTTGCAAAAATCGAAATCTCTGGATTCGAGCCATCGACAATCCTATCTTATGTATTTTCTCACGCTGCTTCCGAAAACAGATTTTTCAAGGAAATCTTAAAAGAACACCAAGATATCGGTGATTTTATGGAAAAAAAAAATATTTTCTTCTACCTCAAATAACCGACATCTTATATTCGATCGATGAATCAGTTTTCTGGGGGATACAGAGTTAGCCTATTTTACGAAGAAGAAAATTAAAAGAAAGTTATTCCAAATCCTTCCTTGTGTCCCCAACAAGGAAGCTGCTTTACTGACGATTTCCTTTCTATGAACCAGAAATTCACTCGCCCTCCATAGAGCATTCCGACAATGTACCCTAGCAATCCGACGTCTCCTGAAACGCGGCGCCGCAACGCAAACAAGTCTGAGAAAGTCGTCGCCGTCGTCGTCGTCGACGCCGCGTCGTTTCACCGTAACGTCCAACCCGCGCGTTAAACCGAGTAAGCCAGAGGGAAGATATGCCTCCGTAGTAGTTTCTACAGCCAAGCAGGTGGAGACGGCCCTACCGACGCGCGCGTCTGCCTCATCGAAAATTTATTTTAACAAGCGCGCGCCCGAAGACGCCACGATGGCGTTCGCTGTTGTAAAAGAACAGTCCAAGTTCGAGCGCGGCAGAAAAGGCGCCGAGAGGGAAGCAGGTATCGCCTTATGGGTACCACACCTGCGATCGGGTGGGTAGATGTTCCCATAAGCAGGGCGCAGGTAGGCGGACGGGATGCGGAGACAAATTCGTTCGAGGCGAGTTTCGAAGTAAAGGGGAGACCAGACTCGCCTCGAAGGCGATTCGTACGCGATGTGATGGAATCGTCGATCGAATCAATCGGCTTCCCAGATCCATACGTACGTAAACACGCGTACCTACGTGGAAGAGAAATGTGTGGTAAATTTCGGACAAGAGGCCAATTTCTCGTTACGATAACTACAATTTCAGTAAAAATTATAGTTAAACTTGTAAAAGTTGCAAGCGTTTGCTGTAACTTTTACGAAAATTGTAGTTATCGTAACGATAAATTAGCTTGTGTCCCGCATTTTGCCACAAACTTTGTAGATGTTACAATTTATATTTTTCCGTGTACCTATACGTACGCGGAGAAAAAGAATTACCATAGAACCGGGGTAGATGGAAACTTAAGGGTCAATAGGGTGATGGGTGAAAACATTATGGGGTGAAAAGAAACAGCAAGTTTTTATTTTTTTGTTCTGTCAAAATGATCGATTTTTGCAGAAACGATATATGCATCGTCATCTATTAGTGTCGACCGGACTTTTCCCTATTTTTAACTTAAAGAAAGCTTAACCGTTTTCTTGCACCAGAGTCGCAAACTACCAAAAGTGTTTCTATTGATCCCGTTCTACGGTACTTGGATCTACTAAAAATTACTTGCGGGGTCGCAAGCAATTACTTATTTAGGCCGATTTGATCTTTTTTCATACATTAATTACATATCTCTTTCTCGCAATAATTGTATACTATTTCACATGATCGCAAGGAAGAGATATCTGATTGACGTATTAAAAAATTTCATTGAGATTTCAGTAGAACCAACTAATTCGTGTTCTCTGTGTATCGTCTACTTCCTATGTCGCGTACGTATAAACGACGCCGGCTGTGTGAATAATTATGTATATCAGAGTTGACGATTGGATTCCCGAAACCCCGGAAGATGGAATCAGGCGAGATTCGGGAGCGGCCCTCGTCGAAATTCAGCTCGGCTCGCGATTTACTCGAAGAGGCGATTTCCATATCCGATCGAATGTTAAGTAGTTATTAAAAATGGAAATCTCCTCTCCGAGGCGAATCGTGACTCCGGCATGATCGACGTCGTTTCCAGACATCAACGATTTGAACGCAGTTTCTTTCTCACTCTCCGCCGCTCATGATAACGACTATATCGATCACCGAACGCGCGATGTTAAATGCGCGAAACCTAAACATGAAACTGTCTCAACTGCACGTTGCAGTTGAATGATGGTTTTCCATGAACCTCATCGGTGGATGAGATAATATGTTCAAGAACTTAGATGATCTTATCGAAGCCATTGGGTTGATAATTAATTGAATAATATAGTTAATTCAATTTTTTTACCCAACCTCTGTTTCAATTTCTATACATTTGAGACAACTGCGTTAGTAGTTAAGGATCTTGTCCTGGTTGGATTCACTAGGGAAGCTGCCGTGATTTTTTTCCAATATTTTAGATCCCTTCTCATTCCCCAATGAAAAATGTGTCGCTGGATTTTTCAATGAAAGAGACCTTCAAGTTGTTACGCGTAGTCTTAGTTTTGTTAATAAATGTTCCTTTAATTGAAACATAACTTCGCCAAGTCTCCAGCACTCTCCGGATTGGACAAATAATTAATTACTGGACTGCAATAGTTTACCGCGAAAAATGAAGATATTGTATAACGCTTTGATGATTTCCTTTACCGGAAACACCACAGTTCGTCAGTGAAATCATTTTGATTTGGAAATAAGAAGGAATCCAAATTCTCACTAACACTACCTGATATTCGTCATCCAGATACACTCTGCATGTAAGAGTGTACGTAAATACACGGCGGCTTCACCAACCAGGACAAGATCCTTAAGCCAATTGAATCAGTCAGCCATGCCATGCAGTTGGATCTATCGCATTAACTTAATTTCATCGACCTTCGTTTAGTCGTATTAAACAAAATTCAATTAGATTGACAGCAAATCCTTTGACCACCTCGTATAGTTGCAACACACATTTTTTTTGTTAGTGTATACGCAACCGCGTCGAGCCGAAAGAGCGTCGCAGCAGCGAGCTCTCGTTGATTGGAGAACTCGCGAACAAACGAGGACGACGACTCCGTCGGGAGCAGAGCAAAGACTATACGCGCCCGCATAGTCACCGAGTTTCCAAGAGACTCGAGATATTTCTCTCGGGCGAACGGCAGAGGCGGAGCGTGAACGTGCGCGAGAAGGAGGAAGCGCCGCGTTACGCTTGCACGGCACCGCGGTCATTTCCGGTCGAAGTCGCGCTCCCCTGCCTCCCACCGGCCCTCTCTCGCCCGCTGCATCTTGCGAAGAGAGCGCGCGCGGCGCGTTGCACTTTGCCAATGGGATAAGCCCTCGCTTATGCGGCAGGTAAGAGCGCACGGCCTCTTCATCCGCCTTCCGCTTCTCTTCCTCCCCCACCCCCGCCAACCCATCCCACTCCGCCGCCCACTCTTTCGCCCCGATCTCCCTCGCCGCTCGTTTCTTCTTCCTCTTCGCACGCCGCGCCTCATTTCCTATCCTTCACTCCGCTACGCGGCGGCGGCGGCGGCGGCGACGGCACGTAAAATTTCTCCGACACGTCGCAATCTCTCGCGATCGTTATTCCCGGCCTTCCGGTCCCAATTAAAGTTTATCCGGCAACGGCGAGTGGAATTGCTCGATGGACGAGGCGGGCGCTGGGGCGCGGGGGTGCTCGAATCGCGGATTAATTGTCACCGGGAGCTGAACGGCGGCGAAACTCGAAAACCGGGAAGCGCCGGGCGGGGGAAAAGTTGCGGATCGATTTTTGCCTCTCGCAATTCGACGGCGCTCGATGAGAATTCCCCTCCTCCTTTTTTCTCGAGCACTAATTCGTCGGGTGATTTGTCGCGGGTATTTTTTACGATCGAAAAACGTCGCCGCCGTCGTCACAACGCAAAGAAACCCGAAAGGAGAACCTCGACGTTGCGAGACGACGCGTTTACAATTGAACCGGTACGAGTGTTGACGAGATGCGTACGTCGATCGATGGGAGAACGATGTCGGACGCCCACCACGTTAACGACACCCGAAGAACGACGCGAAGGAGAACGAGCGGTCTCCGAGTTCGGCTCTGCTCGGCGGAATTCGATTCGACTTCGCTCCCGAGAGGCTCGGGGCGAAATGATTTTCGCAACAGCGGCGGCCTGAAAGTCGAGGAAAGTATAAAAGAGGCAGGGGTGACGAGGGGGGGGGGGGGGGGGGGAACCTTTGAAAGGAACTGAATGGATGTAGGCCTCGCGTTTGCGGGGAACTTTAAGCGAGAATCTGAAAGAAAACGGCCGGGAGCCCTGAATCCCGCGGTAATTCCGCTTTTAATGCCGTTTCACCGAGCGCGCGAGTATCGCGCGCGCACACGCGAGGACGAGTGGTAACGGCGCGCCCCGACGGTGTGCTCTCGCGCGAGCCCTCTCCACTTGGCTTTGCGCGCGCGCGAGGGGCGTTCAACCGGCTTTCGAGCGACTCTTCCACTCGCGGTGATGAACGGCACCGGCGCGGTTGCGAGTGCACCACCCTCTCGGCGTTGCCGATGGGAGAGTCCTTCAACGCGCGCGCGCGCGCGCTGCGGAGCGCTGTGGGTGCTCCTTTTTGTCCCTGGAAATTGATAGTCTTCGAATTTACGAACGACGCGTGTTTCCGGACGAATCGCCTTTTCGGGTAACACGGGAATCCGGTTCGAGTTTGCTCGCCGCCTCCTTTGACGTCGCGTTAAGAAAAATTGCGAGCGCGTAACCGCGTATAGTAGGGTAACGGACAATTCGGCTCGACGAGGCCGTCAACGCGTAAGTTCGAACCCGAAAGGTTACGTCGCCCGCAGACGCGACCCGACCCCGCGACCGTAACGACCTAACGACCGTTCTTACCCTACAAATCTGAACGCCCGGCAAAATTGAACGACCGGCAAGAAGTACAGCACATGCGCGAGCGGCCAGCTCGCGCGTACTTCCGTTTTGGGATATGACCGTCATTGCGCGTTTTCAAATCGATTTACACTAGCCGCTATATCACTTTGTACTCACTCTCGGCGCCGTTATCGTCGTCATCGTCGTCATCGTCGTCGCCATCGTCATCGCCATTCCGCCATCCGCCGCTTCTCTGCAACATAAACGGAAACGTCTGATCAGCGCGGGCCGGGAACACGGCGACTCGACGCGCTGAGCGCGAACAAACGCACGGGTGCGGATGTTTAATTGTTCTCCACTCCGTGCGGCCGCCCACGCTCGAGCGGCGGGACGCGTCGCGTCTCGAGTAGGTGGCACGCCGACAGGTTTAAAGAGTGCGAGCGGGGGAGTGCACCGCGTGTATTTATACATTATAGACTAAGAGCTAGTGACATTTTTCAGTGATTATTTAGTTAAGGCCTATTTTTTGAGAGAATGTTGTGGGGGGCATGTCTAAGTGCCATCCGTGAGGATTAACCTTGATAGCGGTATGGGAGGCTGGCGGAACGCCCCCAACTTGTAAAAAATAGTGCACAAAATTATTATTTAGTTAAGGCTGAAATTTTGTTTACTATTCATCTGGTAGTCCACAATTATGAATATAAATTGGCGGATCGATTGGCCGGCATTAAAAAGGTGGCGGATCATCCTAAATCTGTCGTGTGAACAGTAAAATTTTTATTATTTAGTTAAGGCTCAATTTTTAATATGTTATTGAGGCAACTGTTTCAAGTGGAAATTTAAATTGGCGGAACAAAATATTGGCATTAACTACCTGGCGGAACGGTTTAAACATCCATTGTGCGCGCCTCGATTTCGTGTTGTTTGCCGCAGAATTTTTTGTATTAGGAATGCTTCTAATATAGATAATGATTTTGTTTATTTTCTGGAATCTTTTTAGTAATAATAGTAATTTAGTTTTTCCCTGGAGTTAATATTTTAGCGCTCATTCAATATTGATGAGCTTCAATATATCAATCAAACATCAGTCTTATGTTAGGACACTCAACATTTTATTTGTGATGTCGGAAGTTTTAACAATTTTTAAAACGGATGAATGATATAATTTTTTTTTAGAATACCCTTTTGGCATTTGACCGACGATATAGTGCTTTATACAAATATAACGAGGTGCGTGAAGTGGAAGAATATTTTTAACAGAAATTTTTTTAAAGCGAACTAATTTCTTAGAGTAGTTATCGACTTACAAATATATGGTAGGTACTTCGTATAAAGACAATTTTAATACCGTCAGTTGTTCGATCATCTAATCATCTTCTGTGTCCGGCCAGTCAGAATCGTCACCTTCGTCAACAGAATCCAGATCACTAGATGTTCGGGAGCCTACGTCTATAAATTTAAACAAATTGATTAGAAAAATGTAATATTTTTTGTTTATATTTACTGTTAAATCTGCATACCTGATTCAATGTCACTGTTCACATTCTCAAGAGCTCAACCTTCTCAACATTCTCAAGAGCTCTGCCTGGCTTCCACGCCCTTACAGGGTGTGATTACATCTCTTCCCGTAAAGGAAAAAATAAATCATATCAGTTATTGAAGGCGTTCTATAATTATCAAAAGGCATTTGAAGACCTAGGCAAAGATGATGTTGACACTTCAGCAGTGTTTCCTGTTTTGCAAGAATTTATCTGCCGGATGTATGGTGTCAAAAACGCAGACACCGTTAATGAAGCTCGTTTGGTACTCTTTAACGAAGCTTATAAAGTTGCAGACACTACGTACTCATTTGCAAAAAACATCCGCAATTGCGACGCATCAAACTTGCCACTATGCTCAACTGAAGTGCAACAGCAACTATTGCGGAGCTCGTACATTGCCAGTATCTGGCTAAATACAAATTTGCAACAATCAACGGACAAATCTCCAGAAAACCATGGCTGGTGCATCAACGACGGCAAGTATGAATTCGTCTGGTTTCAAGGAGATCAATTGCCTGAATTTCTTGGAGATGTACTTGTTGAAGATTCCAATAAAAGCAACAATGATTGCAACAGTGACATTGAATCAGGTATGCAGATTTAACAGTAAATATAAACAAAAAATATTACATTTTTCTAATCAATTTGTTTAAATTTATAGACGTAGGCTCCCGAGCATCTAGTGATCTGGATTCTGTTGACGAAGGTGACGATTCTGACTGGCCGGACACAGAAGATGATTAGATGATCGAACAACTGACGGTATTAAAATTGTCTTTATACGAAGTACCTACCATATATTTGTAAGTCGATAACTACTCTAAGAAATTAGTTCGCTTTACAAAAATTTCTGTTAAAAATATTCTTCCACTTCACGCACCTCGTTATATTTGTATAAAGCACTATATCGTCGGTCAAATGCCAAAAGGGTATTCTAAAAAAAAATTATATCATTCATCCGTTTTAAAAATTGTTAAAACTTCCGACATCACAAATAAAATGTTGAGTGTCCTAACATAAGACTGATGTTTGATTGATATATTGAAGCTCATCAATATTGAATGAGCGCTAAAATATTAACTCCAGGGAAAAACTAAATTACTATTATTACTAAAAAGATTCCAGAAAATAAACAAAATCATTATCTATATTAGAAGCATTCCTAATACAAAAAATTCTGCGGCAAACAACACGAAATCGAGGCGCGCACAATGGATGTTTAAACCGTTCCGCCAGGTAGTTAATGCCAATATTTTGTTCCGCCAATTTAAATTTCCACTTGAAACAGTTGCCTCAATAACATATTAAAAATTGAGCCTTAACTAAATAATAAAAATTTTATTGTTCACACGACATATTTAGGATGATCCGCCACCTTTTTAATGCCGGCCAATCGATCCGCCAATTTATATTCATAATTGTGGACTACCAGATGTATAGTAAACAAAATTTCAGCCTTAACTAAATAATAATTTTGTGCACTATTTTTTACAAGTTGGGGGCGTTCCGCCAGCCTCCCATACCGCTATCAAGGTTAATCCTCACGGATGGCACTTAGACATGCCCCCCACAACATTCTCTCAAAAAATAGGCCTTAACTAAATAATCACTGAAAAATGTCACTAGCTCTTAGTCTATTACGTAGAGTTGCAGCGCGACGACGGAGATCGAGAGGCGCTACCATTATTAGCGGTTCCTCGACTGCGGGCGAGACTGCCGGTGGCTCGCGATTTTTCTACCTGTTAAGTGCGCATTAAACGAGCGTAAATATACAGTTCGAGCCGCGACGAGTGCCCGTCCGCGCGGTAGTTCACCCCGCGCTGGTAGTTTTATCGCGGTTTTATCGTTCGGACGGTCGGTCCGGCGACCGTGACCTCCCGCGGCGAGAGACGGCGACGGGAGACAAAGGAGTAGAGGGAGATGTAATCCCGACTCCCATGGGTTCGCTCCCCCATCGATCCCGAAAACTCGTGGAAGTCGCGATCGTGGATTTTCACTCGACGACGCTTGATTCTCATCAATCCCTTCAGGAGAGATTTCGAAGGGCGAGGATCGACGTGAGAAAAATACGCGGATCTGAATCCGGATGCTGTGCACGTAGTTATATGGCGGCACTCTCGAAGTACACACTCTTTATTCGACGATGCTCGATTCTTATGAATCCCTCGAGGAGAGATTTCGAAGGGCGAGGATCGACCTGAGAAAAGTACACGGATCCGGATCCAGATCCGAATCCGGATCCGGATGCTGTACATTGAGATAAATAAATAATTGTTAGTGTCAAGAAAATATTTCTTTAATCTCAAGAACATATGGTCTTAACAATTTTTAAGAATACAGATTCTTGGTCAAAGAATATTGCATTCTTAATTCAAGAATACATTCGCTGGAACGGTATATTTTTCCCGTGCGAGAAAAATAATTATTCGTACCCATGCCAAATATTTTCTTGCACGAAGAAAACCGTGGCTTGATCCTGAAATTATATCACGTTTTTGACAGAAAGAACCATTTTTTTTGGCACCAGCAATTATTTATCTCAGTACACACTCGTTATTCGACGCTACTCGATTCTTATCATTTCCTCGAGGAAGGACTTCGAAAGATGGGGATCGACGTCAAAAAAATACGCGGATCCGGATCCGAATCCGGATGCTGCACGTAGTTATACGACGACACTCGAAGTATACACTCTTTATTCGACGATACTCGATTCTTATCAATCACTTGAGGAAAGGCTTCGAAAGACGAGGGATCGACGTGAAAAAAATACGCGGATCCAAATCCGAATCCGGATGCTGTGCGTAGTTATACGGCGGCACTCAAAGTACATACTCTTTATTCGACGACGCTCGATTCTTATCAATTTCTTGGGGAGAGATTTCGAAGTGCAAGGATCGACGTAAGAAGAATACACGGATCCGGATCCGGATACTGCTCGTAGTTATATGGCAGCACTCGAAGTACACACCTCTTTAGAGCCAGTTTATTATATACGCGAGACTGCAGGTAGCGCTGCACAGTCACGCACGCGTCATCGTATATTTGCTCGGCGCGCGTAGCATCTATTTATATTACAGAGTTGCCTCGTGGTGGAGGCTGAAAGTACCGCGAGATCCTCGACACGACCGCCATTATCTGCCCTTGAATGCGGTGCCGCTGCCGTTTCGAAATTTATCGCGCCTATTAAATACCCCCGATCCTACCGGTCTATTCGTTTCGCGTCGTACTCCCCGTTAAGAAATTAAGCATCAACTATTCCCCGACACTTCCATCAAATTCTTCGTAAACCGAGTTACGATCTCGGCAAAAAATCATTATACCAGTCCCCCGGCGTAAAGTTCACACGTAAAAGCATAATCGCGATGAAAGTGCGAGCCTCTACGAAGGGAATTGCCCCTTTTCCCCGCGTGTAGGTACACAGTTGCACCCTGCTACCTACCGAACGCATGTTAAAAGCGCATACAACTGCAGCGCTACCCATTACCCACGCGTTTATACACGTGCATATATATGTATATTGGGCTGCTAGTCGCAGCGCGCGCTGCAGTAGTCCGGCGAAAGGGTTGTAAACGTCACGACTCGACGTACGTCGCAACTCGAGTTTATCCGCGTACACCTACTCGAGTTCGTACGAACTGACGTAGCTTCCCGTCGCCTTACACGGTCGCCTCTCGTAGCGTTCATTATTTATCGCGGGTTTGCCGTGCCCGAAGCGGCTGCCCGGCGCGCGTCGGCGGGGGTCGCGGGACGCCCGACCGGACTACGATTACAGCTGTCCTTGACTGTGGAATTGCTGGTTCGAACCGACTGTTTCGAACTTTAGTGGATATCAAACGAAACGTACGTACGGAAATAGACGGTCGTTACCCCGGGCGAAGAAGTAGGTACAACGCGGCACGAAACACTCGTGCGCTTAACTCGACGTTGTAACCAAGAAAGTTCTCGCGAAAAAATTATAAATCCTCCCCGCGACGTAGGTACTTCCACGAAGTATGGGGGCTGCATTTTTGCACGCCGCCCGTGCACGGCGAGCGTGGGCGAATTATTTTCGAAAAGGGAGTTTGAAAACTCATTAGGTGGGCGCGTAATAACGCGAGTGCCTACGCTCCATCCGCGAGAATGTCGAGCCGTGATTCCATTCGTAGTTCGCATTAACGCTTTCGTCGAGTTTACCGGGATTTCGCGTTGTGAAATTATGTACTTCGATCCCACATTAGTCGCGCCGAAGATCCTCGACAAGCTGCGAATCGCCGGCGAAGATTCTCACGGCGGAGCGCGTTAAAATTGACTAGTGGGTGGGCCGAATTCACGGAACTCCGGAGGAGGCTACGGCCGAACGAGATGTAACGATTTGGCTGCCATAACTACCAGTTTCCACGGTACGCGTGGCTATATATAAGTATCGCCAGAGGGGCCAACATTTTCGAACCGCGTTGCCCCAGTGTCCGCCACAATTTAGAAACACGCGCGAGCGTAGGCGAGAGAGATGCTCTCGTGATTTTAGCACCGCCCCCGTGAATGGAGCACACTGTAACAAAAATTTGTATTAAAAATTTGTTTTTTTGTATTTGGTCGCGAAGGATGTGTGCGCTCGAAGGATTAATTTTCATGGTCACCTATCGAAGCGAAGCTTTATATAAAAGTCTATTAGAAGTACAAATTTTTTACAGTGCAAGTCGAAATGCGCGCCGAAAGTTCGCGAGACGTCGAGATCTGATCTTGAATATTGAAATAAGCGAAAACAACTCCGCGCGCGTGTTAGATATTTATAATTCTAAATTTAAGACTATGCTTTATCACCACGAAGAAAGCGTGAGAGTACAATGTACTGCTTTACAACCGGGAAAGTTTCCATTGCTTTACAACCGGAGAAAACCCGTTAGGCCTAGCAGGCCTGGTGAACATGTGGTGTACACTTGGAGTACAATGTGACCAGTGGTCACTCTGTCCCTTGGAAAGGGGGTTTTGCAATGCCCTCAGATTTTGAAAATAGTCCGTTCAGAGATAGCTCTCATGCCGAGTTTACACGCTTGCCAAACCTCGACAAGCCATCACAAATTCAAACGTGTGAATAGGGCGTTTGGCTTGGCTTGTGTAGACTTGCTAGCACTTGTGGCCGATCCGACCGAGTGTCGGTTTTTGGCACAAATCAAAAGTTTGCGGCAAGCGCTGGCGAAGCGTTTGTGAAGGCTTGAAGTTTGTGGCAAGTGCCAAGCGTGTAAACTCGGCATCAGAGTGTGAAGACATCGAAGAATAAATACTTTGCTTTTACTCTCAAGACAAGGCTTAACTTTTACTTAACCCTTTCAGACCTGATTTTTTTTCGCGGAGTAAACATTTTTAAAAATGTTTTAGCCTTTGTGGTATCATAGATATTAACATATTTTTACAATTTTTATATTAACAAAATTTTTGTATATTTATTTTGACATGTACATATAAATGTACATATGGTCTCAAACAAATATAAAATAGCTAAGATCAATGTACATACTCGTGTACACCAGGTCTGTGAAAGGGTTAATAAACTACCTGGCTTCCTATTCACATTTCCAATATGTATTGAAAAAATCGTGGCGTCGATACGGGCCAAAAGTTCACGGCTTACGAGATAATTGCCTCTCGCCGGGCGAACCACTGTGAGAAAAACAGCCCTCGTTTCTCATCCCACGTATGCGCGAGTTCCCATTATTCCCCGTACGTACGCGCGTACGTGCGGTGCGCGTGCACCGCTGCAGCGCGAACACGCGACTCGTCATACATAAGTAGCCGCGCGAAGGGACTGTAAACGCCGCTCCGACAACGCGTATCGCGGTTGTGCATATGCGCCCGGCCTCCCGCTGACGCTGTGCGCCACTATACTATCCGCACCCGCGTCACGCTCGGGACAAGAAAGGTTTACGATGTCCCCGCCTCGTTGCGCTGGCCGCTACGACGTTGACGCGTTGGAAAATGCAACGATCGGATCAATTTGCACCGGTACGACGATGCAGGTACGCAGCTGCGCGAGTAAAAGAAAAGGTGATAAGATTCGAGGAGTCCATTGTACCGGGGACTGTGTACGCCTATCGCCGCAAAAGGAGAAGATCAATTTTCATATACGACGCATAGTTGACCCGGATAAGATTTACGATCGGCTCTATACGGCGTCCGACGATTAACCGGATCCGAACGATATGGGATTAACGAGTTCTGAATAATGATCGAGTATTTTATCGGGGTATACGGTATCCGCGGTGTAAAAAATTTGTATTTTTAATATAATTTCGTATAAAGGTTTTTTCTCCAATACATGATTATGGAATTTAATATGTTCCGTAATTATGAAAATTAATATACAGAAATGAATAAGGCGCCGCGAGAACGTATACCGTAGACATTATACTTTCATTTCCTCGGAATCATCTCCATCAGTCGCGAGAAGAAAAAAAAGTCATTTTCAAGTTCGCTCAACCGCGACCGGAACGATATAGTCGGATGAGCAAAAAAGAAACGACACGCAATGACTTGGGTAACGATTGGGCCTGGCGTGGCGCGTAGGAATGAGTTTGCAAGTCAAGTTCAGCCGCGCGGTAAGAGGCTGTTTACTTATCGTACTTATCATCGTTTCGACACCTTCGCCGCGATCGTCTCACACGCCCCGGAATCTTCGCGCAAGAAGCGCCCGTACCGAATGCGAGTTATCGACGGTCATGCGAGGCGACTGTCTTCCATGCGAGATACGAAGCCGACCGTAAAATCGTTTAGTCAGCAACGGTAAATTTCTGGTGAATTTTACTCGCGAATAAAATAAAAGACGAGAGACAGTGTGAAATTTGAACGAGTAACGAACTACTTGGCGATTTCGTTACTCGAACGAATTACTTCACAGTCCTCCGAACTCTGCTTCCAAGAGAGAGGCTATCTATAAATCCGTTGCATGCGAGAGGGAAAGGGTCAGCGACTGCGACACGTGTCTTTTTTTAGGTTATTTCTCGAAGACTAATTTAGTATACTCTGCCCCTCTCTTTCTCTTTTTCTCACGTGATAACAAGGTACCTTAAGATTTTTAGTCACTCGTATTAGCAGAGAGTTGTAAGACAAATAAAGAAAGTTAGAAATTGAAACAGTTTAGTTTTTCAACTTTTCCGCAAGTACGAGCGCAAAATTCTTCAATTTAACAGATTTTGCTTTATATTTAAATAACAGATTTAGTTTAATTAACCATGATTTAATTAAGAACGGAGAAAATGACTCAAGAGGATTTCCATGTCATTTGCTATTTTTAAAGTTTAAATCATAAACCGTGATGCCGTGATGCAAGCGTCGTCACATGGGGCAGGGGAAGTCAAAAATGGCCAAAAACTGCGTCGCATGGTTTATGGATGGCCCCCAAGTCGTTCGATCGGTCAACGTCTCTTCCTTCGCACAGGACACGCGTACGTATTCCTCTACCATTCAGGATCCTCCATCAACCGTGAAAAGCCAATGACTTCGAAGGTCACTCGACCGCGACTGTCTAGACTTCGAGACAATTGAGTGAAATGGGGGAAAAGACACAATCGAACGCATTAGTCATTCGTTTGCATAACGTCGCGAAAGGACAGAGTTTACGACCCGAGAGTCAAGTTCGGTCGCGTGTCGAGCGACTGTTTCTCTGGATAAGTATCGACGTTTCGACACCATCGACCCCAGCAGACGCTATTATCTCATAGACTCGCTTATTTCTCGGCGAATATCTGTACATAGTTCCGGCGAAAGGCGCGATCCCAGTCTTCTCGAGAGAAAAGTCACTTGAACGTTTCCGCGGTTCGAATTGCAATCTCGAAACTGCAGCAGTTCACGGAGTACGAGCCCCCGGATAACGAGATGATCGTAATCGAAAGGAGCCCGTGTAATTCTCGCAGCAATTATATTCTCGTTTTGGCGAACGCAAATACATATATACGTACGTCTACAAAACATACGAAACGCATCCATCATTGTATCCGACAAAAACTAACCCCCAATTTGCCCAATAGCAACTGTCTATAGACACTCGAATAATGTCCGACAAAAAACCACTACCCGAGTAATAAAAACCAGACCCCGACACGTTATACCTCGTTCCCACATACATATGTACATAGATAATGCGACGATACATAGTTCGCGCCTTATATCGGTCGCATGGCGAACGACCGTTCCACGCGCGAGCGATATCTGCGCTTCGGCATTTTCGACGAAGCGGACGCGACGATCGCCTCGCGCGTTACGAGTTCATTCATCCCTTCCACGACCGGCGCGAGTATCGCTTACGCGAGCACTCTCGCGATGCAAAACAAACCGAGGAGGAGTCAGATCGCGAAGCGGGACGAAAATAACTCGGAAATGGAGAGCCCACGCGTGGAGCGAGTCATTAACAAATCGAATGCTAATTAATTCACCGCGGAAAAGGTGGCAAGATCTACGAGCCTAATCAGACGTATACCATACGAGGCTAAAGTTACTCGCCATGAAATAAACTTTAATCACTGTTATCTCATTATCTACGAGAACTTAATTTTAATTTTAATATGGAATATTCTAAAAATTACAAGCTTTGATTATAATTCAAAGAATGCATGAGAAAATTATAACATTTTCGTTAAATTTATAAAATAATTATATCAATAATTTTCAATACACTCTCAATTCTAATTACGAAATACCTCTGTGTATTAAAGTCTAGCAATTTTACAAACATTTTTAACGGTATACATAATGAGATAATAGAGTGTTTCAAGTTTATTTCCTAGCGAGCAAGTTTAACCTCATACACGGAGAGAAATCGTCAGTACTATTTGCCTGAAATTCAGGGAAAAAATACCCAACTAGTACGGTAATCGTGTTGCATTTGGTCAGTGAGGTAAAAAATATCATGCATTCAAAGAGTTTTTCATGTTCTCGAAAGTAAAATGTGACCTCTGTATCAAATAAAAAATGTGGTTGGAATAGATGAAAATTATGGCTAAATTCGGGGTAGAAACTGCTACACCGGTACGGTAAAATATACTAACCTGTACTGAAATTATTACTAACCTCAAGGATTATTTTTGTCCCACCAGTTAGAATATAAATTCACCGTTCAATGTGAAACTTTTTATTCTACGTTTTTATATTTTTTATTTATCCGCGAGCAAATTTTCTTCACCTTATTAAGTAGAAATTAATTATTGAGGTAAATAAAAATCGGCCAAATAATGGACAATTTTTCATGAAAAAATGGTAATTTTTCCCTGCAAATTTTGTATTGCGTTCTCTGTAACGTTTATAAATTTTATTTACTTTTTCGCTACAGAGAACATATGCCCATCTGGCTCTTTATTATGTTTTAGGATATGGAAAGCAAACAATGAAGAATACAATAATTCAACAGAACATATTATTAGAATTTTTTATTCAAGATTTAACGCATCAAAACCCTTTCTTAACAATAAATTTTCCCAACTTTGTGCGAACCAAATTCGTAATAATACATCCTCTGATATCGCCTATCGTTAATACAGCCCACGAATAATTGGAGTCGAGAACTGCGAATGAGTTTGTGTGCTCATCCAAAAAAACTGAATTCAATTTTTTAGCGATAAAAATACATTGATTACTCGCTTCGACTATAATATTCTCTATACAGAAAAAACCAATTCCATCTTCTCCTGGAATCATAATAATATCACTTATTTTAATATCAATTTCCTTAACTGCTATTTTTCTCACTGTGTCCACCTCGAATGTCAGGGGCTTATCAAAGAAATAAGCGAATGATTTAATGTCAAATATTCCATTTAAGTCTAACAATCGAGTTTGTTTGACTGAAAGTTTGTTGTAATGGATACTACAAATTGGTTTTCTCCTCAGAAATCGGTGATTAAGGCACAACTGATGCTTAATTGCAATTGTTTTACATACATTGACGCGGCTTATGGCAGACTGAGAAGTTCGTTTGCCCTCCCTATGTTTGGCCTCACAACGCATTGTGGAAATTAGCCAGAGAGGTCCGTAAAGATTTAGTACCTGCGGGTAGTGGACAAGATGATGGTGTTTTGGTTTGAAACAATTTGGAAAAAGCCTTTGTAAACATTGTAGGTATTCCGCTATTTTCACGCTCAAAATTACATCAGAAGCGCGGGGGAGATCGTAGCTCACTAAAAAGTTAACCAGATCAACTAGTTCCTTTAATAACTTCCAAACTTCATCTTGGGAATCCACAGCATGACCAATAATGAGCGGAAGATGGCGTACTAACGTGAGCATCTCTGAGCTCGACATAATAATACACATCTTCTTTTTCGATAGATGAATATCTAAAATCTCTGGCGGCTTATTTTTTACTCGTCCGTAATCAAAACCGCGAACCCGATTATTTAATTCTTCTATAGTCATAATTTTTTTTTGTTTAACAAAATAATGGATAATACGCGCTAGGTCATATCTGCAAATTCCTTCTAGTACATCGTGAACAACGTCGACGTATAAATTAATTACGGGATGGAATCCTCCTACACCAAGAAGAGGACATTCTCCTTTTATTCCAGTACTTTTAGGATCATTTTTTGCTAAATCTGCTGCGTAATTGGCTAGAGAACGTAATTCGCACTGATTTTCATAAAAAATTTCGTTAATTTGACTGAGACCAACGAGACAGAATCGACAAAAATGTTCATGCCTAAACGATTCAACGAAATTCAAAATTTCGTGCAAGCCGGCATTATCCCCAGAAATCGTTAATAGTCTAAAAAAAACTCTTTTCTCACCGGTAGAATGGTTAATGGTAATCCCTGTATTTTCTAAAAATTCTAATTCTTCCTTAATTTTCTGAAAAATCAATTCTTTTTTGAAATACTTACGATCCAGAGTGTTCAACAAGACAAATAAGAAAATATTTTCCAATTGTGATACAAGATGGGGCGGCATACTTGGGAGCACAAGATACATCGCACCACATTTTGAAATTCCTCGATGGCTTCCCAAGGGATTATTATTCTCATAATCGTCCAAATAGAGAATCAGTGGCTTCACAATTTTGTTCCCATCATTTACGCTTAATTTTTTCCATAAATCACCTTGAATCACATTAGAAATTATTTCAGAATTGTTTTGTAATGACTGATAATAAGAAATCGATTCATCGAATACCCCCGGTAACTCAAAAAACTTTTTTAAAACTAAACGAGGTTTTATCAACTGAGCTGTTACAGTAACCATTTTCAGCTTTTTTATGCCATCTTGTAGAACAAAATCTTCCCTTTGACCCAAGATATATGATTCAGGAGGAATATACGTATCACGAAAGGTCCTAAAAGCGAGGTGCTCTGTTTTTACTGCATCGAATGGATTTTCAAAGTTACCGAAAATGTTTTTTACTTCATCTACAGAGACGGAGCCTTGATTTTCTTTAACCATTCGTAATGCATTATTTTTCAATGATTCTACTACGTGTCTCACAATTCCGGCGGTATCATTAATTATTTCGTTTGCTCTAACGCGTGGTACATCAGGATATTGATAATATTTGGCTGCAAGGAGCATAAAAGGATTCTCGTCTATTATTGTCTCTTGAATGTCACTACCCACAGGTGTTACATAATTACGAGCCTCATGAACTCCACTGACCGAGGGCAGTTCATTAGTCAAAGATACAACACCGATATCAATTTCAGATTGCTCTATAACCGGTTCATTCAGAGTTATATCTCTCTCCGTCTCTCTGTCTCTATCTTGCGTCTCCCTTAGAACATCCACATTTCGGGATGTGATTTTTCGTTTTTTTCCCTTAACATTTTCGCGTGATTTCCTCTCTGAGTGTTTATTATATACGTGTGCCCTTAATGAATTGAGAGTTTTAAACACCCTTAAACAGGAATCAATTCCACAAGGAAACGTAGTGATTCCTCTATGAGCTAATCTAATGTGATGTGGATACTTGGTAGGTTCCGAACCCGTCATTTCGCATATTGGACATGAAAACATTGTAGAGCCAAAATGTATTATACCAAGCAATATAACAAAAATACATATAATAACGGACTTCTACAATTTTGTTCTTTTAATTACGCGCAATATGTTTATCTGCGGTCTTTAAAGCACACTCAATTTGACCGAGGAATGCAATTGTTTCTCTGCTGCAAATATCTGAGTCTCGATGAATATTATATAGTCCTTTTTGAATGAATACCCAGACTGATTCGGATCTTACAGGATATGCACACTCCATCGCAAAACATATTTGTATAGTTAAATCAATAGCATGCAGGGCTGATTGAACTTCGTAGATCGATGGACGCTCGATCGAGTCATTCATGTACACATAAAAAGCAGTAAACTCGTCCACAGACCCAACGAATACGGGCGTCGGTTGAAATGTTAAATTCGCTCTCAGGAGGGCTTCACGATGTCGATTCACTGCTGGCAGGATTTCCTCAGCCGTCTATTACAAGAAATTCAATGAATTATAATCAATTTCCTTAATTTTTTCAGAGGAAAAGTATACGAAGATGATGAACGCATTTTTTGATGAATGTCTCGATTTGAAAAGTAATTTTTTAAAAATAAGACATTTTTTTTCAATATTTGTTAATTTCCTTTTTTTAAAAAGTTTGATAATTTGTTTACCGTAACGTGGATGATAAAGGCATCGAGCTTCTCTTGCGATGAAATTTTAACAACTTTTCCACCTCGTTGTCGCTTTTGTTGTGGAGGAGATATCAGATAAGGCAAATAAAGAAGGAGAATCGCGTCCTGGATTTCTAGAAAAATAAGGTAAATCCGTAGCTCAGTCGATTGAATACTAGTTTAAGGAAATAATTCGGAAGACCGTTTTGAAACATTAATTTTTTACCTAGTGAAAGTCTCTGACTCAACCGCAGAGATACAGAGTGGTCACCAGTGAGTGCTGGACATCTGTCCAACTTCGTTCTGATAAGATCTCTTACATTTTCCCACCGATCAAACAATTCATCCACGTGAGTGGGATAAACCTCGGCAAAATCCAACTTCAGCTGTAATTAATTTTTTCCAATATTACGACTATGAATTTCGAATTTTTACTTAACGTTATTTGAATAATGAATTACCAGTTCAGCTCCAAAAGGCTGTTTGAGACAAGGCAAAAGTTCATAATAGTCACTAAGAGAACAGTTAGCCTTCAGGCGTTCTTTCCTGCAAATACGCGATTTTATCCAGTGTTGTTTCACCAACGTCTCAGGACCCACATTAGTATTCAAAAATACTAGAGCGCTCCTGGCTTCATCTATATAGAATAACAATTGATTAGATGATTTAAGTTTATGTTGCAGCACATCTATCGATTTTACAGAACACTTTTACCTGTGATGGGTTGTGGTTCGATAACGTTCACTGGTCTCTGTGACACTCGTAAAACGTTTGCTTTTCTTAATTTCTTTCGCGTATAATCGTAGTGCTCATACAGACTGCCTGATGCTGGAATTTTCTTATTGCCTTGACGTCTGTAAGGACTGTAGTAGATGCATCTGATTTCACCGACGAATAAATTTTCAATTTGCTCCGACCATGTTATAAAAACTCGTGGGGGAATGCTACAAAATAATCGACCGAACAATAAAATATATTTTGTGAGTTAAGTAAAAAATTGTAAGATAAAAGGATTTACCGAAACTCTGTTAGGTAATCACGCTCGTGATCACGTCGAGCAACTACGAATTGCCTTTCCACCTCGTCTTTAATAATTATACGGCTCAATAAATTTCTAATATTTTTGGGTAAATATCGTTCCTTTTCTGTGTGGTAAGCTTCAATTACTGTCTGCCCATCAGTAGACCGAAGCAGCAATTGATAGATTGGCTATGATGAGGAATTTAATATTAAGTACCAAAACTTGAATATTGTATTTGATAATTTATAAATCATCAATTATGACTCTTAAAAGAACAATGTCCTTACATTTGCCACTTTTCCTGGGTCCTCGAAGTAATTCGCCTTGGGAAAAAAAAATACAATTAACCTAATCCATGCTGACAAGGATTAGAATTGATACCAATGAAAATGAAAGAAATTGCGAAGAAATAATAAAAGGAAGGATAAGAGATGAATGAACGGAAATTATGTCCAACAGAAAAATTTCAAGAAAATCAAAATAGCATCACCCAGAATAAACTCCTGTTATGACGGAGGCATTTAAGATGAAATGTATACTAAAGTTGTGACAGAAGTCCCTTACCATTTTAGCACCCCTGTAAAAAATGTAAAGAAAAGGGAGCGAAAATTAAACTACAGCCAGGATTTTTTACATCAAAGGGAACAGAGTCGAGGGAAAAGGGTGCATGAGAAAATACCTGCCTTCACGCTTTTTTCCTCATGCACTGATAAAATGGATAAGTTATTGGTAAGAATTCGTAAAATTATTATTAAAAATGTTTCGGCGCCGTGCGATCGATGTTACATCTCGACCTGACACTCGTTCCTGACACGGCTACTGACCAAACATACCGCAAGGCGGATTTTGAGCTTTCACGGCGATTGATTTGAATGCGTGGTGAGAAGGAATTAAGGTATTCCTTGCACGAGATGAAACATTGCAGAGAATGCTAATTTTTGTGTAGAATGGAAATTAATATCGTAAGATTATTTTTGGAAAGTTTCAGGTCCGGTTACCGGGCATTTAAGAAAGAATGTTGATTTTGAAATTTGAAAATTTAACATGTAACCTTACGGAAAATCTACTTTTCCACGTTTGAATGCCGACATCTACATGTTTAAAGGTATGACACATGAAATAAAACAGTTTCCATATCTTCACAAAATTGCATAGAATCTTTTCAGTTCATAAAAATATAAGGTCACCGAATGTTTGACAAAGATATTGATGTTCGTAAACAGCAAAACGTAGTGTTTTGACGATAGAATATAACTTGAAATAGAATTGGCAACTGTCATCATAGCGTTCGTGCATGGCCGGGTGATGGCGCGACAGTAAGCAACGTTTAACGAAACCGGTGGCCATCTGAGAAGTATTGTCGTTATGAATTGTAGGTACTGGCACTAATGGTATAGAAGTTAATTTTATTATATTTTTTAAAAATGGGAGAAATTTCGATATTCAAATTCTTTTCGATGAGTATGAGTTGGCGGCAATATTTGGCCGCAGTACACTAAATTCAGTGATTTATAGAGGTTATGGGATATTAGAGGTTTCAGAGCTGTACGGATATACGATTATTCTATTCAGAGCCGTACTCCTGTCATTTCATAAACCATGTGATGCGACGTTGCCAGATTTCAAATTTGAATATTTTTCAGATATATGAAAATGTAAGTAATAAACTTAAATATTTATGGGCCTTATCTTCTTTATTCATTATCACTATTAAGGTCAAAGCACATCTAGGCGAGCGTCGCTTCGCTTCGCTCAAGTGTGCGTTACCTCGTAAGAATCAATGGAAATATAAAAAGTAGCTTCGCTTCGCGGCTATAGTATATTATATGACGTAGAACTACTGATTTATGAGGGGCCCGCCTGTGGCACATTGAGAAAACGCTCCTGAGCGCAAGGAATACCTTAAACCGAGCGGTTAGTTGAATGATTCGACACTGCACTTACTATATTACTACTAATCGGTATAGGTATTCGAATAAAAGAGATACAGTAATGTGAAAATTAACCGTGGTTTACAATTAAGGGGGAAAGCCACTGTGATATGTTCAAAAAATCGATTTTTTTTACATTTTCTTAATGTTCGAGGTTTCAAGAATCTATTCCCTAAGTCTCAAACCGAAATTCGAAAATTTGATGGAGTTATGAAAGGTTTTGTGCGAGTAAGCGCAGACGCTTGAACTCGACCTTAAAGGCTTTTATCTCGAAACTACGTTTTTCCAACTGGGCGCCATCATAACTGAGTCAATTTTTATCCGATTGCCTTGAAAGTTTCACAGAATATTTATAAGACAATTATCTCTAGTTAAGCGTATGATTTTTTCGATTAAGCGATTACTTGTTGAGATATAATTAAAAAAATGAGCAATTTTTCTACAAATTTCGAAGTTCTTTCTTTAAACATGCGCTACTTTGTTAAAAATTAAAATTTTTATAAAACCGCACGCTTAACTGAAGCTAGACTCATGTAGTTTAAAGAAATCATTGATTTTTTTGGTTTGGATGTACCGTTCGGACACAGCAATGGCGCCCATGCGCCAAGGATTTTTCAGAAGAGCTTTACGGCATCGCGTATTACAGTGTAATTTATTGATATTTTGTATTGCTTTTTTTCAAATATACTAAAATATATGTACTTTCATGTAGTTATAAAAGTTTTTCCCCCCGCTTTCTATTTTAAACAGAAAAAATACGCAAAGTTATGCTACATTTTCCGGTCGTCAGAGTGGCTTTCTCCCTTAACTGTTCTGTATACGATACACTACACTGGTATGCCTCGGTTGGCAAGTTAACTGACTAGTCACGTAAATATAACGAATATACACTTAGGTGAAACAAATGGCAAGTTGAAGGTCTTACTACCTCAATGCGCTGGATACACGATGCTGACTGAGGCACTGTTCGCTTGGTGACACTCGTTGCACACTGACTAAACTGTATTCGGTTGCGATTTATATATTTTAACTAAAAATAGATAGTGGGGATAGCGTGGGTGGTGCTGTATGTACGCTCTGAGTGGTTGGATGGAAGTGACAGTGTAACTAGTGGGGGTTGATGCAGTGAGCTCCGATTGACGAGGAAGGTGACTAGCTCCTCGGTGGAGAAGGTACAACTTCTTAGCACAGCTTACACAGGTAGCCAACCTTTTAGGCCGCCCGCAGAGACGGCCACTCGACGCCGCGTTCGGTGGCGGCGTCGAGTGTTTCATGCCGACCACTGCAGGACCACCGTACGCCGCGATGAGCGGCTCACACAGCCGCTGCAAGCGGTCGGCACCAGATGCTTTGTTTGAGCTAACTTCGATGCAGTCTATTTCTAAACTTCGACATGGACGCACTTGCTGCATTGCTGGTAGTAAGGAGACGACGCAGGCATTACATTTTCGGTGCGGTGTAATGCAGCAAGTGCGTCCATGTCGAAGTTTAGAAATAGACTGCATCGAAGTTAGCTCAAACAAAGCATCTGGTGCCGACCGCTTGCAGCGGCGGTGTGAGCCTCTCGCCGCGGCGTACAGTGATCGTGCAGTGGTCGGCATGAACCACTCGGGGCCGCCACCGAACGCGACGTCGAGTGGCCGTCTTTGCGGGCGGCATAAGGCCCTTCGTACACTACGCTACGCAGGTATCCGATACCCGACGACTCGAGTATCCTGGCGACTACCGTAATACATTCTAATGGACGTTCGTACACACCACGCGACGCGACTTTCGTCGTCGGTCCATTAGAATGTATCAGGTCCAGATACACATGCTAGTAAAAAAGCATGATTATGAGCATACTTAAAAAAACCATGCTCTTTTAAATGCTACACTTGCTCGATATGAGCATGCTACTTTTAAACATGCTTCTAAATAAGCATGCTTAAAGGAAGCACTCGAATACACATGCTATTTACTAGGAGGCTGTCTGTAGCAGGCAGGCTGTAATTCGTGAAAAACTGCAACTGGCGAATATTTGTTATTGCGCTCAAAGATAAAAGAGGATATATAATTTGTAATGTATGTCACATTCTGAGAAACAGCGATTAAATTTTTATCACGGTCTAATTTGGAAGTAAAATTCCTTGATTCTGTTTATGATTTTCTAGAAATTTGTCAGTTTAGCGATTACTTTGTTCGCTGAATACTGTATACTGAGAAAAGAGTTTATTTGCAGTTAATAAATGTATAATTGATTACGGCGGAAAAAATATTTTGTTAGGCCAAGTAAATATAATATTAATTATTACAATGTCTCTTTCATTCAAACAAAAATAGAGTAATAGCTAATGAATATTTACTTGGCCCAAAGAAACATTTTTTTCGCCATAATCAAGTACTCTGAGGGAAGAGGTCTAGTTAAATACAAACCTATATATAAGACAAAAATTTATTTGAGATAAACACATTTATTTACATCGAATCAAAGTTTATTTACATTAAATTAATGTTTTGCATATCGTTTTAATCAAGTACGAACCTAGTAGAACATTTATCTAATTCAAATAGAGTCTTATTCAATGAGAATAAATTCCTTTTCATCTCAAATAAAATTTTTATTAGGTTCAACTAGACACGACGGAACACGACTAGACGCGACGGATATGAGCATGCTTATTAGCAAACACCGTTTACACTTGCTCATAAGCGTTCCCCTTTTCACCCCCGCCTCAGGAAGCATGCTCGAAAATCAACCGTCGGTCGATTTGTGAGCATGCTTATTTTAAGCATGCTCGAAACGAGCAAGACTTGGATACACATGCTACTAGGAGCACTTCCTGGAAAAAAGCATGCTTGCGTGCTCGAAACTAGCATGTGTATCTGGACCTTTATGGTAGTCACCCACGATACTTAAAGGCCAAAGCACATCTAGGCGAAGCGAAGCGACGCGCCGCGAAGCGAAGCTACCTTTTATATTTCCATTGATTCTTATGAGGTAACGCACACTTGAGCGAAGCGAAGCGCCGCGACCTAGGATAAGCACACTTGTGCGACTGGAAGCGCAGCGAAGCGACGCGCCGCGAAGCGAAGCTACCTTTTATATTTCCATTGATTCTTACGAGGTAACGCACACTTGAGCGAAGCGAAGCGCCGCGAAGCGAAGCGCGGCGAAGCGAAGCGCGGCGAACCGAAGCGCCGCGAAGCGAAGCGCCGCGAGAAATGTTTATCGTGGACGGAATGTAATTCGTTAACGGATGTAAAGTTTCGTCGATCACTTCTGTTAACGATTCGAAAATCCTTTCCAAGATAGATCTCGTCAACGAAATGAATTTTCTCACACGAAATAGTATCTTATATCATAAGGCGGAAATTCGAGATTTTTTCAGACTGTGTTTAATTAGATAGTAACACGAGGCATGGTTTGGGGAGGAGGCTACGATCTATATAAACACAGTCTTAAAAATCCGAGGATTGCCGCCGAATGACATATACTATTTTTCCTCAGGAATGCCCATTTCTCAAAACAAAACATGTACACGGCTCATTTCACGTTGCGTTCATCAGTTTGAAAAAGGCGAAAATGAATGAAAAAGGCGAAAAAGGCGAAAATGACTGACATTTCACGGCGCTTCCCTTCTCTCCCTTCTCTACCCGGGTATCCATATATGGATATTTTCAGGTATAGCTGTTTATACCTGGTAGAGAAGGGGATAGAATTCGCCGCGCTTCTCTTCGCCGCGCTTCGCTTCGCCCAAGTGTGCGTTGCACAGCCGCGCTTCGCTTCGCCTAGATGTGCTTTGACCTTAAGTCGTCGAGTATCGGATACCTGCGTAGCGTACGAAGGACCTAAAGGCGCGTTCTGACTGAGTCGACAGTGTCGATCGACAGAGTCTATAACTCGAGCGTTTCGGGGCTGTAGATTCGCAGAATGCTGAGTTAGAGAAGCATTTCTTCAGCCCCCACTCACCTCAATAAAGGAGTGGCAAAAGAAAGAGACAGCGCAATTTTTAGACAGAGAACACATGATAAGTTGCGTGAGTAACGGGGCCGCGAGTAATAGAGGGACCACTGTATTCACACGTTTGAATTTGTGATGGCTTGTCGAGGTTTGGCAAGCGTATAAACCCGGCAGAAGAAGGCAGGTGCGTTCTGTACTTGGAATTTCCCGTGACGTACTATAGTCTAAGAGCCAGCGACGTTTTTGTGGTAGTGATTTTATAAAGAAAAATTCTATAATAAATCGTGAGACGAACTTATATTCTTTCCATATCGCTGCGTCTGGCACCTTGCATGCGCTGCGGCATTGCGTAATGAGCATTTTTATGGGGGTCGAAAATTCATATTTTTTTTGAAGTGATTTTATAAAACAAGAAAACATATTGAAAATCATGGTCATAACCTGAATATACTGAAACGGAAATTGCCAGATCATTTTATTACGCCGAACAGCTCGCCAGACGCCTCAATTTGTAATTAAAAAAAATGGATTTTTGAAGTCATAGTATAAAGTCTGGCTTTTTTTACATAAATAGATTATTTAATTCTAAGCCCCTCTCTAAAATGCCAGACAGATATTTCACTGCGAACATGTCCAACAAAAATGTTGAAGTATTGTAATTTCGTTCCTAAGTATGGGCCGTCGAGGGAGCTGCGGGAAGCAGGGACGGTTAAGGAATGGGAGTGGAAATCACTGAAAATGCTTGGCAACGTCGCGCAGCGCTCTGTGCGGTATTATGTGTTTACACCCCACGGTCACTTAATTGTCGGCACATTGACGTGACACATGCGCAGTACAGGTAGTGCTCCACGACCCTGTGAAACCGAGCCTTTAAACTGTGCATGCAAAACGGACGACAAGATAGTGCGTTTAGACCTGGCTATATTTGAAGGCAACGGTTCCCTCCGCTGCGCGACGTTGCCAAGCATTTTCAGTGATTTCCACTCCCACTCCTTAACCGTCCCCACGCATCACAGAGAAAATCGCGGCATCGGGGTAGGTACCCGCGCTTGCCTGTGCCAGAAATAGCAGTTTATTGCAGCCAGGTAGTGAACGGTCGCTGCAAACGACGAGTATTTCTACTTCCTTGCTACACGTTCATTACTATTGAAAATTCGACAGCTTTTCTGTTCAGAAGAACAAATGACATACAAAATTAAATAGATTTTAATTTTTCAATGACAATCTTATCTGCTGAGACTCTATGTATAGAATTTCTCCCAATTTTTCTTTTACTTCTTATTTATAACGAAAAAGAAATCGCCAGAATTTCCCATCAAATACTCCTGGTAATGGACAAAAATGGTGAGACTTCTCCGTACATCAGGCAAAAAATATGATTAAAAAATCTAATAACATTTTCCCATAAATCTTTGTAGTTTTTACAAATTTTGAATTTGTATGGACTAAGAAATCGATTCGATTGACATCTGGAGCCAGTTTGGTCTTCCCAAATGTGCCAATCATCAATTAAAAACGAATATTTATTTGGTCATATTCCACTCTACTATTTGTTGATTATTCACGTGAAAAAAACTCTAATTCATTTTTATTTTCATGCAAAACAAACTTTGGAGGTTAGGTCCATCAACATAATTACATTCGGGGTACTCTCACGCTCATATCTCTAAGTATTCTAAATAAAATCACTTACTTTATTGGTTAAAATTTGAGATTCGTATATGAAAGTTATTCGCATGAGTTCGAGAATCGAGACCCTCTGATGGCCACAACTCACAACGTGCGTCGACTTCTGACGATCGGCCGAAAACGGCCGAACTAACGCGAACTGACGCGAACTGACGCTCACGTGATCGCCTTTATAGATGTCATTGGTAAAATCTATCTACCCGGATAGGTAAAAATTCCGTTACTCTAGGGTAATTGTGCAGTAACGTAATGATAAAAATTAAGGCGCACCAATACGTTACTATTACTCCCAGATACTTGTTACAATTTAAGGGCCGAATGATAATTTTTGCTGCTATTATACGATAACTTTTATTAACGGAGGGATACTTTCTATATTCTGCAGGCATAAAAATTCCTGTTCGGGTAAAATTGTAGAGTTGGAACGGTAAAAATTCTGGAACGTTCGTCAAAATATATCGGTTGATTGTTAATTCCTGACCAGCGTCTCTACAAAATTAACCGTAAAACACCGAATGCTGCACGCTTACCCTACTATTCAGGTAATTTTTACCGAAAATTTCTCTCCGTGTATGGTATATCGAATGATTATTCAACGCGAAGAGGAACAGCAGCGCGACGAGGGCATAACGAGAGGTCGTGATACAAATGACCGGGGAATACAGCCGAGGGAACGGCCGAGATTTTTAATCGGCGATCTTGGCTGCCTCGAGAGCGAAGGCTCGCGGAAGCCATGCTAAAAAAAGATCGATGGACCGGACGCGGCATCTGCCTGTTTCTTAATCGGCGATCTTCTTCGTCCAGGAGCGAAAAAGCTCGCCGCGAAGCCCCGGTAAGAAACAATCGAGGGAACGGATGCCGCAACATCTGCCGATCGAGGCGACTACGAGCGCGCGTTTGCTCCAGATACGCGTGGGTATACGTATACGCGCCCCGGCGACGTACGCGAATCCGCGTTGAGACACGGTCGTCGCCTCGGGCTCCGCGGCCATCGACATTTTATAATCAACCGTAATCCGCGTGCAAAAACGCTCGCGACTGATCCCTAAATAAGGCGCTGGAAATGGCGACTTTTTTTGCACCCGCTCTCGTTAAACCGACGTCAGTTTTTTCCGCGCCGCCGCTCGATCCTCAATCATTTCTGCGCGATCTCCGCGACGTCGCTTGTACGGGCGTCGAGGGAGACCACGGCGAGACTGCTCGACGCTGACGCGAATAGAAGTCGATCTACTCGTAGTTTTGCCCTCGGGGCGATTCGACTGTAGTCATCGGGTGACAATTCTATAGAGGCGAGGGAAAATTACTCGAGGTTTAACTCCGTTAAACGTACACCGAGAAAAGTAATTGCTAGTGTCAAAAAAATGTGTCTCGAATCAAGAAGATACCTATGATTTTATACATTTTTAGGAATACAGATTCTTGATGGAAGATTATATATTTTTCATTCAACCTTCGTGTGTGTGTGTGTATAGCAGAAACGAGAAATTCTTTCTTCGCGAAAAAAAAGACAATTATTCGAGCCTATCGAATATTTTATCGCACGAAGAAAACCAGGGCTTGGTCCTGAAATTATATCATGTTTTCGATTGAAAACATTTTTTTTTTGGCACCAGCAATATTATTTCTCTCAGTGTTACGTGGGAATTAAATTGGGGCTAAAACTTTAATTGCATTCCTGAAGTTCCGAAGGTTCATTTGAATGAAAAATGGCGAGTTTAAGAGACCGTGGCCAATGTTGATTTTATCGACTACTCTATTTCCAATAATCGCTCAGTTCGCAACAATATCTCTGTAGATCAAGTAGTAATCAATAAACCCAATAGTGGTCAGGGTCTTTTAAAATCGAAATTTGTCGTTCTATTCAAATGAACGAATGAATTACTAACTATATATAGACACATCTCTTTAATTCACCCCTACAAAATTGGACCCTATCGCGGATGCTAATTTTAACACGAACCATTCAAAAAAGAACGTATAAAATCAACTGATGCACAGACTTTTGCCGAATCGTACCGCTAATCGTTGGCTTCTCCCGAGAAGTTTCCGCGCGACCGAGAATACCTAACCAGCACGGAGCACCGCGCCTTTCTGGGCAGTGTCACCGAAATCTCTGACGTCGCTTTCCTCGAAGCGTCCGACTTTCCGCCACGAAGAGGAATAAATCTGTCGTCCCCGTGCGACGAAGAGTTCTCTCGAAGTTGTAGGTACCCCCCCCCCCTCTCACCCCTTTCTCGCTCTCTCTCTCTCTCTCTCTCTCTCTCTCACGTAGAGCAAATGTCCCGCGGTGCTCCGGGCGAAGAGGAGCACCCCTCCCGACCGTTTCAACGGCGCCCCACACGCGCTTCTCGACGCGACGCCACGCCACGCCACGCCACGCCATACCACACCACGGTAAAGCATGGGGGACAACATCGGCTGGTTCGAGTATAGCCGACTTCAAGGCCAACCGTTCGTTCCTGTCGTGTACACTCCTCGCCACAATTCCCCGACGTTCAAAGCCGTTCGTTCCACCGAGTAGAGCGAACAGCCGGGACCTCGTAGGTAGACGCGGTACCTTGGCCGTTCTCTCCATGCCGCTGCCTGCAGCGCGCTCTCGCGCAATGGCCCCCCCCTTACCTCAGCCTTCCGCCGCATCTTCGTTTCAACTCCTTTCCACGCCGAGGGCGAGAAGATATCGTCGGTAGGAGAGAAGAGGATGCGGAGGACCACGCGGCGTAACGTGGAGATACGCGTACACGGGCGGGGGGTATATCGATAGAGACGCGGAGGTGTGTGTAGGACGGGACATCGGGAGAAAAGAAAATTTAAAGCGTCGCGCGCTGCGGCGGTGCAGCGCTCGCGGTACCTACACACGTATTTATGGGTCGTCTCCCCTTTAGCGAGGAGAGCTATATAGGCTGCATCTGGTCGCGCAAGGGGTGTACCTACAGTACGTACGCCGAGGCTACGGGTGCGAGCGTCGATACCTACGCGTCTCCGAGCGTGGCACGATACTATACGTGTTATGTATATGCGTATGGTACCGTTATCGGCGGCTTCCTCATAGCGACGTTTATATTATGGTTTCGGCTATTCGGCGAGTTTGCTTTGCGCTGAGAAGTTCCTGCGGTGAGATGTACACGGAGAAAAATAGTTTTGCACTCGTGGCAAATTTAAGATTTGCCGACAAATGTTTGCTGTGCAAAAATAAGTGTTTCAACGGTAAGCATATTTAGAATTGCAGCAAATATAGCTGTAACTTTAGCAACACACATTAATTGTGGTAAAAGTACTCGCTATACCAGGAAATAAATTTGCAGAAATAATAGAGAAAGTGCAGCTGTTTCAACGAAAATAAAACAGTAATGTAGAATTGCAATTGCTGGTAAAAATGATTACAGCCGAGAGTAAAATTTGTGCTACTTTTTGACAAATTGTACAGCTGCTTAAAAAATCTTGCTACCGCAATAACATTATTTACAGCAACAACGAATATGATTTACAGGTTCAGTGAAAACCCGCCACGTGCCGTAACTGAGTTCATTTTAATAAAATTCGTTTGCGGAAACAGCAGAAAAGATGTAACTATTACAACAAAAGAAATAGTAGCAATTGTCAACAATTTGCCGTCACTGCGAATTTTTGTTTTCCGTGTATAGGGTTTTGCCGTAACGCGCGCTGTGGGAAGAGGCATTAGAATCGTGATGCCGAGCGAGGAAGAAGAGGTCCCGTTAGAAAGAGGGACGAGATAATTCGAGGGAGAGTCATCTATACTCGCGAGGCGTTGGATATATGTATTTTGTACATTTTATTTCTGTCGATTCCACTGTTACTGTACCAATCCGTTAATAAAACGAATGAACGATAACTCGAGTCGTCAATTATAAATTCCGCTCGCCTGCGGGCGTATGCGAAACGGACTGTGCGCTGCGAGGGTTGGATAATTAAAAAAAACCAGCAAAGCGAGGGGAGCCACGGTGCATCCAACGTCATTATCGATGTGGGAAGCGTCGAGGGGAGAACAATGCAGGAGGACTATTCAGACGAGATTTCCCCAGTTTATAATACTCCATTTTCATCGCCGTATACAGAAACACGTGTGAAACCCCTCGTGTTATATCCTAAAATCGTGAATAAATTAGAGAATTCTATGCTCCGGGATGCTGGGAAAACTTGCACGGCCCACCGAAAATGAAAAACGCTGAAAGGTTATACCGTAGATAACGAGACTAGCCTCGCATTTGTCAAGAACATCCCGCTATACACAATAGTTCGATGGGTGACCACACATTTTTTTCCCAATGACTTTTCCATGGAGAGGAAGAGCAGCTAGGTAATAGTACCGCGCCGCCCGGACCAAACCGCCGATTTCCCGTTGGAGAATTAACGAATCGATGAAAAAAGAGGCAAGCGTTAGATCTTCCCTTTTCATAAGGCAGCGGCGAGTGGGGAAGAGAGTGCGGCTATTGAAATAAATAAAAACTACACGGAGAGATGTTAGATATTTATAATTCTAAATTTAAGACTATATTTTATTACCACAAAGGAAGGGTGAAAGTACAATTTATTGCTTTACAACCGAAGAAAACCCGGTGGGCCTAGCGGGCCTGGTGAACATGTGATGTACACGTGCTTGGAGTGCAATGTGACCTACGGATTACCCCAAGTCTTGGGGTACAGCGTAACCAATGGTCACTCTGTCCCTTCGAAGGGGGGTTTTGCAATGCCAACAGATTTTGACAATAGTCAATTCAGAGACAGCTCTCAGGGTGAGAAGACTTCGAAGAATAAATACCGTAGAACGGGGTAGAGAGAAACTTAAGGGTCAATAGAAACAAAAACTCGGAACGTAATTCAATAAATCCTCTAGAGCATCAATTTGAATTTGGCGGTCTCCGGTAAACGAGATGTTCCTCATTCACATAGGTTCGTAATACATGACCAGCGACATTTTGCGGTTTAGGTTGTCAATTCTGCTGTAATATGGCCGATATCCACCAGCTGGTAAAAGGCGACAAATTAAAGTAGCGCAAAACTTTATATTTTTTGGTGTGAAAAAGACAGGTAAGTTGATTCATATTTGGCTGAGAAGTACCTTAGTATACCGTGTTACCATAGTCATTCACAAAAATTCTAAATTCTAAACAGGTTTTCAAGAGATAATTTTAAGAAGGTGGGAATGGAAAATAGTAGAAGAGGTTACCGAGTTAAAATGTCACCGGGGTCACTAAAAGGTCACTAAAGTCACTAAAAGGTCACTAAAAATGTCCCTCCCTAGCTAGCTCGTCCAGATGTCCCTTGATTCCACCATTGCTCTTAAAAGTGTAGCCTAAATATTTAAACTCGGTAACCTCTTCTACTATTTTCCATTCCCACCTTCATTTCTTTATTCTTCCTCTTCCACCTTTCCATAAGGGATATAAGGATAAAGCTTTAAGGGACATTTCCAACGGAATGTCCTACAGAGCAGCTAGTAAAAAATATCAAATACATTACTCCGTTCTATATCGCCATATCAAAAATCCGCATCTATAAAGGAACAAGGTGGTCAAACACCCCTAAATGAGGAAAACAAACCAGTGTTTCTGTTCACCCCACATTATAAGGGGGGAAAAGAAACAGCAAGTTTTTATTTTTTTGTTCTGTCAAATTGGTCGATTTTTGCAAAAACGATATATGCATCGTCATCTATTAGTGTCGACCGGACTTTTCCCTATTTTCAACTTAAAGAAAGCTTAACCGTTTTCTTGCACCGGAATCGCAAACTACCAAAAGTGTTTCTATTGACCCCCGTTCTACGGTACTTTGCTTTTACTCTCAAGACAAGACTTAATTTTTATTTAATAAACTAGCTGGCTTCCTATTGACACTTCCAATAGCAGCGATATTGCCAGTAAGCGAAGACGCTGCCACGCGGTATGCCGCGTGGCGGAGAGAGAAACGAAGGATGATTTAAGGCTTCGCTGTTCTGTTCTCGCGATACTCGAGCTGCGCGCGTATCAACGGCTCGTCTCACTTTTCCTGGGGATAGCCGCACGCATGCACGTTGCATTTTCCGTAGGGCGATATAACGTTCCGACACCCGAGTGGTGTACGCCATCCGCCGATACGAAAAAGTGTGGATAAATATTATCGAGAGCTTTCCGCGTGAGTTTACGAGACCACCTGAATTTCCTCTTGGCGCGAGGGTGCTACAGACGCGTACGTCGATCTTCAGCTGCTCACTCGCGACCGCTTCCCGATACCACGCGGATCCCGTATACACTTCGCTCGATGGAAGAGTTCACAGGTAACGAGATAATCGCGATAGGAGTACACGCGCCTGTCCCAACAACGGATCGCCGTGTCGCGTTCGAGAGAGGTACAAATTTATCCGACTCACGGTCGAACGATTCGAGAGTCAGCGGAACCGCGATGTCGCACCACGGAGTACGACGCTCCGTCGGTCCGGTGCCGCTTATACGATCGAAAGTTCGTGGACGCGACCAGGATGTCGTCGATGGGTGGAAAAAACAATTCCGAGAGTCACGCCGAGCCGAATTAAACGCGTGAAAGTCCCGCCGGACGAAGCTAGATGTAAGCGGAAACGAAGAAGGGGTGCGGCGGATCCTTTTCACGCCGAGGGCGGCGGCGGTGGCGATCATCCTCGGTAAGCGAGGACAAGCGAGTGAAGGGTGTACAGGGGTGGCATTGCGTGGGGAAATAAAAATTTAAAGCGACGTGTAAGATACACTTCGTGTCGCGCGAAGGGGAAGAAGAAAGGATGTTAAACGTTCTTCGTCCCTGCGAAAGCACTTCAACTTGTCTCCCTTTCGGATAGGATATGTCGGGTTACACCTGGTGGCAAAAGCGTTGGATCCTGGGGAGACTCGCGAGGAGCCCTCCGGTAGGAAGTTTCGGGGAGACTGTCAATTATTTACGTTTGTTTCGAAAACTGCACTTTTCGCCCCGATAACTTCGACAAAGCGTCGTTTCGCTTCGTATTTGCGAACGCCGCTATCGCGAACGATGCAGGCGGGGTTGCTTGCTTTTTAATTAGGGGCGTCAAAAGAGAGGCACGCGCGCGTGGGACCAGAGGTAAGTCGAAAGTTTTCGAATCCTTTGAGGAGGACGGAACAAAATGCGAGCTCGCGGAATTGGTACGTCGCGTCGTCAAAGTCCACAGCCGGCGTTACGTACACCTGATACACAAGAGGTACCGTGATCAACTCGCTCGCCCGTACCTACAGCGACCAAGAATATCCTTTGTGCCGAGATTCTCGTGGCTCTGCCCGCGTGATGGAAAAAAACAATCTCATGAGACTTTTTTCTCGGGCCGGGGGTCGGATTATCGCTACAGTTATAATATATACACATCACATATATGAGGCTAAACTTACTCGCCAGGAAGGAAGCTCGAATCGCGATCATCTCATCATCTGTGAACTTTTTATCTACAATAAAGTCTTATATCGATGTGGACGAAACGCTCAAAACAATGAGATAGCGGTAATCGAAGTGGTTCTTTCCTGGCGAGTAAGTTTAGCCTCAACGTGGCTAGATATACGTCGGACGATGAGTCGTGGATATGCTGCACCCTTGAAAAAGGGACGATATTGGGTAACCGGCTTCCAAGGTAAAGGGTGCTTTACACGATGCCAGTAACTCGTACGAGTCACTAAAACCGAGTACTCCGCTTTTAGTACTCTGTCCTCGTGTAAATACTCTACTGGAATACAGAACACCAGTTAACACGAGGACAGTACTAAAAGCGAGAGTACTCGGTTTTAGTGACTCGCATGAGTTACTGGCATCGTGTAAAGCGCCCTTAACGGAACGGGAAGCATCCGGAAAGGTTTTCGTCCTCGACAGTAATTATCGTCGGTCACTTTACTCCGATCCTCCTCCAACCGTTCACCACACGTAACGAGTTTGCTGTCGCCCGGCGAAGACATCCGGGGGATCAAATTTTTCTTCCCGCGAAAGAAGGGGGAGCGACGACGCTTCTCGGGGGATGCTCGACGTCGCGAAGAAAGAAGATACACCGGCGAGAGGAGAAGGATTTATTATTATCCTGCCGGGCGGACTTCTCCCGCGATGAGAGACGGGGGAAGAAAAAGAGGAAGGTGGAACGGAATAAAGATTTGTGACAAAGGCACACGTATACGTGTATACACGGTCCAGTCGTACGCATTTCCGAGTCACGTCGAAGAATGCTCCGCGGCGGTAGCTATAAGCTCTCGTCGTCCCGCTACACTCCGTAGAATAAGATTGTCCTTCCGACTCACGTCGCGCGAGGACACCATTTCTCGCGGTAAGAAGGAGGATGATAATTAAAGCCCCGTGTTCATCGGGGAGTAACTCGCGACGGTTCTCGCCCGAGAAACTCTCCTCGAAGTCTTTCTCCCTCCCCCGCCCCGACTCGCCGTAATATTCCAATCTGCGAGTCGCGGAGCGTCCCGCTTCCGCGGGAAACTCGACGCGGCTAGACATTTCGAGCGTGCGACTATCTCACACTGAAATACACGTCCCACGCGCGCGCGCGACGGTAATATTTATCGCAGTCGCGGAGTAACGCACTCTCGCGAGGCACGGAAGCTAGAGGAATGATTTTTAACGCGTTTCTCTCTCTCTCTCTCGGATTCTCCACAACGCGGTGTCATGTTAAACGCGCGGGGTGTGTAAGAGAGGAAGCGTTTATTTATGGCTCTGAGATACAGGCATCTCCTGAGAGCTGCTAAATGCAATAAATAATATTTGTAATGATAATAGTGCTGATGGTAGTAGAGGTAGATGCGGTATAGAACGTTAAAAGTAATGTGATGTATGTGAATAGTAAAAGAATTTAAAAGGATCAATATACAAAAAATGGAAGTAAAACTATAGTAGAAGTAAAAATAAAGTGCGCAGCAACTATAGTAAGAGATAAAATTACCTGTACCTCTTAAGTATAATAGAAGAAATAAAGTAACTAGCAAAAATGGAGGTAAATATAAAAATCCCGCGCTTCTCGCGCGTTCTTCCTTCCCTCCTTTACGAGAATCGAGTTACACGCCACCCCTGTATAATCTGCTTCTTCTATTGTGGTATACCTTGTAAGATGCGTAGAATTTCCCCGTGCTTACGTCGTTCCGTGGCGATTTCACCAAAGCAAAATCGTGTATTTGGTTTCTAAGCCATGGCAAACCGCGTTCGTTATAAAAAAAAAAGTGACTTCGTTTCACTATAAAATAGACCGTGCGAATCTGATTCAGCGAATTTTGCCCTTACACGCCTAGCGAGGGAAAAATTCCGTCGTAATTTTATGAAAGAGAAAATCGTTTTTGTTATTGAGCCGTAGCGCAGCATATTACGGAAAAGTTATTTTGCATTTTACCGGAAACTATGCGAACCGGATAGAATAAATGTTCCATCCGCACGCCTCCTACGGGAAAGAGTTTCCTCAGGACGCGGCTATTAGGTATTCGAAATTGGATGCACGATACGATAAAGTCCAATTAATGCATATTATCTCAATGTTCCTCCCTGCGTTTCTCCATAATATCGAGAAAGTACTCCGTTAAAAGAAAAACGTCGCCAAACCCAATTCCCAAATTTCTCACGCGCATACATTCGAGCGTCGAACTCTTCAACCAGAAACCGCGACTACGACAGGGGTCAAAGATCGACATCGCGCCACGAGGTCACCTCGACCCGGCAGGAAGATTCATCCTTAACCGCCGTGGTCGCCGAGCCGAAGAGATCGCCCGGCCGGATACCGACTGTAATTAAGCAAGACGTCGACGAGGTAGGAAAAGAGGGGAGGGGGGAGTGACTCGTTTTGCGCGGATGTACGCTCGGGGATATCGCGGGCATCGCGTCGAGACACCAAAGGGTCGACGACGCCGTCGTCGTCGTCGTCGTCGAGGGGTAAACTCTCGCGACAAGCGCCGAGCTAACGGACGACCGTTGCGTCTTGCGGCTATACGCAAACCGCTGATACGACTAGCGCGAGATAGGGGAGGACATAAATTCGGTTTCCAGCCAAGCGGGCGACCCGCGAAACGAGCTATTTCTAGTTTGCCACCCGTTGTCGTTGACACGTATGTAAAGTACGTGACGACGATGCTGCAGGGGCGCCGGTGAACGAGCGTTTACAGTGTACCTATACGCATCAGCACGCGCGCGCTCGCGTTTATGTGGACACGTATCCCCCGCGACGAAAGAGCTGATATATGTGTACGTACAGGCATTGTACCGTACCATGGCGGACCATTGTTTCGCTTCGTTCGAGCCGTTTGGTATTTAGCCTCCTGCGCTGCAGCGGGCTGCGTGCGCGCGTGTGCGGTATTGGGATACGCGCGCGGAAGCCTGAGCTACGCGTATTATATGTATATATATAACGGGTACGCGTATACCACGAAAAGAAATGGTAATTCGACCTCGAGTGCATACGCCTGCGCTGATATACGGCGAGAATTTCGAACAGCCCCTTTGGATTGGAAGATTATTCAAAAAAATGGCACGACTATAATTGAGCCGACAGCTGGACTAACGACCTTAAGTTTTCGTACGCAAACTTTAATTCAAAGTTTGAAATACTTAATAAACTATTTCGTCTATTCCAGAATAAATTCTACAATTTGCACCTCCGCTTCAGAAATCACACAACTGTGGTTGCTTCAACATTGTGTTAAGTCGAATTTTTGAGTTGTGTCATTTCTTAAGCGGGGGTGCGATATGTGTTTCTGTGCGTTCGCATGAGATAATGAAAGGAAATAGAGGAAAATACAAAATGTGTTGAGGAAATAAAGTAATATTGATGAATATTTAGAGCAGTACTTGAGTCGTTCTTCCAGAAATGAAAGTCTTTTTTCCAGATTTGAAAAACTGTTTTCACGCGAAGAGTAATATCGTCGCCCTAATAAGAAAAGTGCCTAACTCCGTTTCAGAGAACTTTACAGGAAAGAAGAAAAACCATTTATTTAGACGTTATTCTAATAGATGGCAGCAAAATTAAATTTTTGCCAAAAAGTGGAGTTAGGCACTTTTCTTATTAGGGAGACGATATGCGGTTCAAATCTAGAGAGAAACGCGTATAGGTGTAAAAATAGTAATTTTTTAAGCAATATTTCGATCAGCTAGAATCGTCGACTTGCAGCGCGCGTGATTATGAAATAGCTCGTTCATTATATTATAATACATTATAAACATATCACTATGAAATTAATATGATATGCAATATAAGTATCCTAAATTATGAATATGTATAAATATGGAATAAAAATGCTTAACTCGTTAGTCCAACTGCCGGCTCAATTGAGCCGTTCGCTGCAACAACTTAAGTCGATTTATCGATTTTTACATCCAGCGTTATATCAACTACATGCAGTTTAAGTTACAGGATGTTCAGAATTAACTAGAAACCCTGTAAATTATTCCGCATTTAGTCGATATGACGCTGGACGTGGAAGTTAATAAATCTATTGTATAACAAAAACTTAACTCGACTCAAGTTGTTGTTGCGGCAAACGGCTCGATTTAAAGTATATATTTATCGGTAAATAGGCCGTATAATGGCCCCGACTTTCTTTAACCCGTATCAAAAGAATCATTCACGTCCGACAGCTGACGTTATTTCAACCGCCCCCACTCCAGGTGGTTCGCCAAAAACTCACCAGGTACAGGTACGGCTAAGTCGCCTGGTATCCGACGCATTAATATTCACCCTTTAACCGCGTAATAACTGCGGAAATTGAACTCCGGCTAATTAAGGCAGGTCTGATCGAAATCTTCGCGATTCGCTAGATCGGCAAAGAGATAGGCGCTATTCATTTCCGTTGCACGTACAGGGTGTTCGGGTCGAAGAGGAGAGAAGTGAGGGGAAATTATCTCGAGATAAATTTACGAAATAGGGAATATTTCTGTATTTCAAAATATTATCGTCAGGAGAATCGATTATAGATTTTAATGAGTTTAAAGTTTGATGCCGATTTTATTTTTTCGCCAGGTACTACGCGCCCCTACGTAAATATTTCCAGCATAGTACGTGCGTAAACGTACGTACGCATGTCTATGAAAATTTCTCCGAACCGATTCGCTCCGTCCGTGACTATTTCGAGACCGCTTTATAGCTATGGCCCCTTAGGCGATTTTATGTATGAGGAAATTATTTCCCCCCCATAAAATCGATTATATCTCGGCGCGTTCCTTGGAAATTCTCTCGATAAATCTATTATGTATTTTCGGAATCTGCGTGAAAAAATACATAAGATAGGGTAGTCGAGGGCTCGATTGCAGAAATTTCGATTTTCGTAAAAATTTGAAGAAATATCGAGGGGTTGACATTTTTGCAAAAATCGAAATTCCTGGTATCGACCGTTCGGTCACCCTGTCTTGTGTATTCTTTCGCGCTGATAACGAAAAACACGGTTATCAGGTCGATATTCCAAGGGAAATATAAGATATCAGAGGTTTTATGCTCAAGAAAACTTTCCCCGGCGTATTTCCCAGCAAAAAAATCCAGGATGTACACGACATTTTTCTAATTCGCCTCTCCCCGCAAAAATGGATCGTCATCCAGAGCTCGATCGCATTGCCGATCGCCCCGGCACAGCTTTCGACGCCTCGTTTTCAAGTCTCGTTAAATCTGAGGCATTTCGAGGAAGAAATACACCGTTCTAGGTTGGCTCTAGGTGCGGTCGCATATCTTTTCTCTCGTGAGGTAGGAAGCGCCCGTCTTCCGACAAACCCGTTATCGCTCTCCCTGAACTATCTGCAATTTACGATCTTTCCTACAGCGCGTGGAGAAATTCCTCTTTCTCTCTCTTCGACGCGGCGGCTAATGACGACGTTCATCCAGCCGCGGAGACTCCCGGGTATGCCCGCGCAAATGCGAATATCAACATTCTTTTCCGCGATTCCGCATCCATTCTTCCGCTGGATTCTCATCCATCGGATTCCCGAAGAGACCCTTCCTCTTGGCTTTGATTGATTTCATCCGCTCGCTCGCAATCAGATGTCGCTTTGCCGCAGAGAGACCGACCCGAGTCGCGCGCGCGCGCGTGTGTTTGAAACGTGTCAACAACTATATTCCTACACACCGTCGAGCATCCTCGACGCGATATTTTTCCAAGAAAAACGACGAAGGCGGATAACGCCGCGGGGAAAATCACCGGACGGCGCGTTAACGCTAATTGCAACGACGCGAAAGTTCGAGGAATCGCGATTTCACGAAAAAAAAAAATGGCCAAATGGGTTTCTATTTGCCAGTATTTTCGAAAGGTGGCTAATGGGACATACGTGACCGACGAAATGTGCCAAGAGCCAACACGACAAAGGTCGCACCCTCTCTATTATTCTCGGGCGTCTCAGGTGAGAAAAGTCGAACGGGGCGATCAACCCCTGCGCCGTTGGCGCGCTACGTACCTACAGCGAGTACACCGCTGACGCCATCGTCATCTGGCGGACCGACAGGCGGAAGTAGCTATAGGCAGTTAACACAGCCGGCCGTGACTTACCGGGTTTCTTAATTACCGTGATGGACGGGACTATAGGTGCGATATATATATGTGTATAGACGAGGTGCGACGAACCGCGATCGCTTCTTTCCCTCCCGACTTGATCCGATCTCGATCGTCGCAACCTTCCCACGCATCTCCGTTGCGGAGTCTAACTAACCACCCGCTCGCTTGGCGCGAAGCGTTTCGCTCGGCCTCGAATTCGCGGCGATTTTAGATGCGATCGACCCTGGCGCGATCGTCGTGGAAGTTTGACTCCCTTTCGCTCTCGTTCTCACGCGCGGATTGAAATAATTACTCGTCACTGAACGTTGATCGTCGGCTGGAGGACATTATTACCGTGAAAAAATGTACGTAAAAAAAGTCTATTAAATTTAATATAATTGTATAAAAAGCTTTTATCTCCAATATACGTGACTGCGAAGTTTTATATACTTCGTGATGAAATTTATAAAGTCAATTTCATAAGAATTTTCATAATTACGGAGTATACTAATTTTCATAATCACGGATTGGAAAAACGTTTTTTTCGGGACTGGAAGTGGTCTACGACCTCTAAAATAGGGGAAAAAGTGACCCCCCACGAGCACAAAAAATGACAAAAAAGTGACCAAAGTAACATTTATTTTTGATTTAAGGGGAAATTAGTTTGTCATTTAAATTTAATTTTCAAGGAATATATAAGTATTGTAATTTCATGTTTATTCTATTTCAAAATTCAATTTAAAAGAAAGATTAAACATTACCTACATCTACTTTTATCTCGATACTTTAATGACTGGTTGTTGTGCCATTCGAAGACTTTTATATGTTGAACAAATATTGAAATAAGCAAAAACTATTCGATGTTATAATAGATATTTACAATTCTAAATTTAAGACCATGTTTTATTATCACGAAGGAAAGGTGAGAGTACAATTTTATTACTTTGCCCTCAGATTTTGAAAATACTCTGTTCAGAGACAGCTCTCAGAGTATGAAGACATTGAAGAATAAATACTTTGCTTTTACTCTGAAGACAAGACTTAACTTTTATTTAATAAACAACCTGGCTTCCTATTCACACTTTCAATAACAAAAGTTACATTTTTGACATGATACACAAAACATTTGGTCGTGCACGTATATATGAACATCACAACCAGCACAGCTGGGGACTATCATTCGAATGTAATATCGCTCATTTGCAGCAAGAGTGCAAACTCACACATAGCATTATAGCATTGTGACAATAATGCGCATACGAAATTTAAAAAAATTCTATGCAGTTTACTGAAAAAAATAACTTTTTCGACGTCTGCACAGTACTGTTGCTATTATGTAACTTTTAAAATCACAAATGAAAAGTCAATGCATCAAAATTAGGGTGTAAAAGTTGCCAACCTAAAAAAAAGTGACCAACTTCCAGCCCTGCTTTATATAGAAATATATTAAAAATGCAAATTTTATTAACAGTGCGAGACCAGGTGCCAAATCTAGTGCTCCGCAGTCCCAAGACTTTTAATTTCCAATCAGTACCACACTACACGCACAAGTATGAGCTCTAATTAATCGACACAGCCGTTTGGATGCCACGCAATGACGAGTCCGCGTACTCTCACACGTGTTGCGATGGATAGGAGGCAATCCGATTCTCGGAGCGAGTCGCGCGAGAGAGGAGCGACGAGAGGAACGCAGCGAGAGAGAGAGAGAGAGAGAGAGAGAGAAGGCCGAAAGGGAGACGGAGAAAGACACTCAGTGGATTCGGGAGGGATGGAATTGGACGACGTTGCGAAGGGCAGGGGACCAGGGAGGGGGGCGTGGAGAGATACATACGTTCTCGTTCTCTCTACTCTGGTAGACTCTTCCCTCTCGTCCCTCTCGCCACTACTCGCGTTCGACACGGAACCAGCGCGGAGATTTCTCGTTTAGACTGTACCCTAGAGCGTTGGTCGTTTCTTATTCTACGGGTAATGGCTCCTCCTCTCCTCCTTCACCGCCATCCCCCTTTCCGCTCCACCTTCTCGCTAGGCCGTTCACTGCCGGCCGCAGCAGCCGCGACAGAAGTGGACGCGCGCGGTTTTGTGGGGATTAATAATACAAGGAAAGAAACGGGGGAAAAGTCGATAGACGGGGGGAGAAGCGGGGGTAAACCGGGAGGGGCGATCGTGATCGGAGTATGTAACCGACGAATATTTTCGGCGCGACGTACGCCGTCGGGATTCACGTACTTCACGATATTACGCTTCGGTTGCCGTTGCGTTACGAATGCGCCGCCTGATGCGCGTCGACGGTGTCGTTGAACTCGCGTGCGCGAGGACTCGGGGGTACGGGCATTTTTGAGTCTCGTTATAGAAAGTGGAGGAGGAGAAGTAAGAGCAGAAAAAATTGGAGGCGAACGTTTGATGAGATTGGTAAAATTTTCTCGAAATTGTCGGCTTCGTTCACCTAAATTAATTAACGTACCCTGAAAAAAATAACCTGGTCAATCAAACCAAACCGTTTTATGAAATAAGGATCCCCCATCTGTTGAGTTAGACTGACCATTATCTAGTTGGAATAATTACACATGTAGTAGAATAACTGAACATGTAGTTAAAATAACTACATTTTTGCTTCAACTTACTAAGATTTTGGTTAGAATAACTAAACTCGTTTAACCGGATGCGCTTTGTCAATTGAACCAAGTTATTTTTCACAGTGTAAACTCGTAATAGGCCTCGTTTTCTATTCGGAGAAAAATCGACTAAAATTGACACAAACCCACTCCAGCACTTGCGAATCAGGGACAACGCGTCGAGCCGGTTAAATTAACGGCCTTGCCGCGATATGAACGATCGCAATTGGCGAAAAATCTAATCTTCGAGAGATAACCGCTTGTTTAAACAGTATCCCGCGTCCGCCGCGAAATTACGTTGGTCAGACCTGCTCGCGTAACTAACGCGTAAAACACATCACCGCCGCGCGGTCGCCGAGTGAAAAGTTGCGCGAAATAACCGAGAAAAGAATTCGTTCTCGCGGACGAATATTAGCATAATTCGGGAACAAAAGAATTTCTCGGCGCACCTGAGATCTTACAGGAATGGTCCGCGATCCAATTTACATACATCTTCCATGGAAGGGAAAAAAATAAACTCGACGAAAGCCAAAGCCGGAGACATTTACCGCGCAGTCGCTCTTGCCTCTCTTGCGAAACCGCCGCATTATCGTCCCGGTCGAGCGTGTGCAGCGATTTCGAGTCGGCCGCAAACCCGTTTGCCTTCCATCGCGCGACACCGCGCTGCAGCGCGGACTCTGGGCGAGCGGTCGCGCGCGTTTTATGCACTCGGGAAAACCGTCCGACCGATATCCCAGTCGCAATTTCCCCGAATCGAACGTAACTCTAACTATCAGCGCGCCAATTATGGTCCGTCCGAGATTAAGTCTTCTCACTCCTCATTTGCTCGGATGCCGCGTTCGAGATGCGCTCCCACCGATAAATTAAACGAAAGTATTTCGGACGCAGCATCCGAATGGGCGAGAAAATTATAGATAAGAAAACGCACCTTCTCGGTCGGGCGATCGAACCGCATCTCCCGTTAAATATTATCGGGTTAATTGAAATACCTCGATGTAAACGTCTAATCGTAAAATATCCAGTGACACCGGCTCGTATAATTCCAATATTCATTACCGTCCAATCGGACCGACGCGATAATAAAATTAATCGCGCTACGATTAACCGCGGCGCGGTCGAACTCTGCAGTTGGATATAAATGTGCACGGAGAAACTCAACCGCCACAAATTACAACTTAATCACAGCGACAATATTTGCACCGATACGCGACACGGCTTCAGCCGCGATAACGATTATTTCTTTCCTCCCGATGCACCTGCGTGATTATATCTTCCGCGATAATTTGTAACTCGGAATCGGACGGAAATCGATTCCTCTTTTTATCCACGTCAACGATATTTAATCGGAAAACACGCGACACTCCTCGTATTTCTCTTTCTCTCTCAGCTCCCCCCCCCCCCTTCATTATCATAAACACTCTCCACCGAATCCGATCCTCATCGTCAGCCCCGCCACTCCACTTTATCCGACGATTGGCTCGTCTGAGAATGCGCCACTCCTTATCAATCGGTACGAAAATAAATTAATCGAGACGCCGCTCGCGATAAGGACTAAACGAGTAAACGATCCGAGGGCGTTTCTCGGTGGTATCGCTTTGGCGGGGTCGATCGACCGCACCGAGGCGAGTACCCGATCCGCGGTGTCGGTCTTTATCAGTCGGAAGATCCGCGAATGCTGCGGTCGGTAAGCAGTCCAGGAAGTTGGGCGTTGCAACGTTCGTGCCCGCGGTGCACGTAACAGGGCAGGTAGCGGCCATCGGTGATTCGATCGGGTGTACTTAGCAGTTCGCGTATATACAGAGAATTCCTTGAAATTCCGTGAGTGAAGGAGACTTAGAGGAACAGGTAAATGCATTGCCGTGGAGTGATTTTTGGAGTTGGAATCTATATAAGCATTGCAATAGAAGCTCCAAATATTCTCTTACCATTATGCATCCTCATATTGAACAATTTTTCATTAACTGATGTTGTATTTTGCGGAGAGGAAAAAAATGCAAAAGTGAAATACACTGAAAAAAAAAAAGATTAAAAATTATTCCGTTAGAAGGATAATCTGAGTACGAAAGGTAAAACAGATAAAAAATTATCATTCCAAGGTATAAAATTTAACCTTCATTAGGATAATTTTTGATCTATTTTACCTTTCGTACTCAGATTATCCTTCTAACAGAATAATTTTTAATCTTTTTTTTCCTCAGTGTACCTCGTGTGTCGGGTAAAAGTGCGCAGAACGAAAAACATAGGATATAAGTGAATGAAGTGAATGTATTATGGATTATTAATACGGAAACGAGAAAATGTATCGAGCGAATGTTTATTTTATCGGAAGTTAAGGTAAAACCTAGATAAGCCCTATTATGGAGACCAGATGTGGCCCTATAATGGCATCTACAATATTATAGGCCCGACCATGCCAATGAGCATGGGCCCAGGAATGGCAGAACCATGGGCCCGCTTTTATCGGCCGTTTGATATCATTTCTAGACTGGGCCCAGCCTGGCAATGATTTGCACCGAGCCAGAATTAGCCTACACTGGGTCAGGCCAGGGCCCAGCATCATTTCCTACATGGATTTCGACGATATTTTTTATGCCTCCGATAGAGCGCAGCCCCTGTTTATTCGAACGTTCCGCGGTGGTATAATTATTTTGATACGTCTCAAATTGATCTCCTCGCTGCAACATCTCGAGCTTCGGGCGAGCTTAATTAACAATTAACCGCGGGTCCCCTCGAAAGTCCCTACCAATTGAATTTATGATTAAAAATATGGACCGCCACCCCTCGGCTTCCCGTTCGACTTCGCGGGAGGTGCCGAGGCTTGGTTCGAACATTTACATCGTGGGAGGTCTCACACTGTACGTATACAGGTATAGAAGACGTTAAAGGCACACTGTGCGATCAGCCCCACCCACCGACCACCCTTGCCTAAAGATAAACAGTCAGGTACTTCTCGACGACGGGGAAAAAAAATCACCTTCAAATATGCGAAGATAACCGCACGACACGTCCGAACTAATGATAAATAGCGAGACTGACGCAGGGTACGCGAACAAGTGATAAAAAGAAACCCTCTTAAAAGTACTCCCGGCGGGGTTTCCGCAAAAATTTCGACTAACGGATCGGCAGTTCAGCGTCGGCTCTGCCACTTTTACGGTGAACTTTGAAACGTTATCGGCAACTTTCTTCGCCCGCATTTCAGCGAATGCAGCCGGGCTGCACATAGCGAGAAAAAAAGAACCCTCCAACATTCGAGGATTAAACTACGAATTCGTATTCCCTTCGCAACCCACGAACAAACTCTCAAAATATTCATTAACCCCTTGACATACAATGACGTCTGGGAGACGTTATTCATTTCATGTGGCATTGCAGCAAATTCCGTTTCCTTTGTATGTCAAGGGGTTAAAAACAAATAATCCCATCCCGAAGGGAACCTTCCACCGGCCGACGCGCATCCCGGCATGACGGCCGACCCCCTTTTAATCGCAAAAGTTCGCGAAAGTGAAGCAAGAGAAAAAGAGGAAGCGCGCGGCGACGCGCCTACCTGCGCGGCGAAGCGCGTCAAGTGCAGCGCGCCGTGCAGAAAACGTCAGCTGCGAGACGCGCCCGCAACGGCCAGCGACGCGTCCATGGAGACAGGCGCCTACGTACTGCGCACCCGTGACGAAAATATTTCAAGCGCGGCCGTTATGGCGTGGACACGCGCACTCGAGTCGCGCGTACCCACGCCGCGTAGACTCGGCACGAGTGCCAATGCGATGCGCGCCTTTTATATCGAATGCTCCGTCAAAAGCCGAGAGACGGGCGCCGCCCCTGGTCCCGATGAGAGTGATCCTGATCCTGCCTGGGGCCGAGCAGTCGTCGTTCGTCGCCCCGTCACCCTGGATTAAAAGAAATCTACCCGACGGATCGTGTTTATCCCACGCGTGCTCTCGATCGGTGCTGCCACAGGTTCGTTCACCTCTCGGACGCGCGACTCGAGGAGCAAAAGGACGGGGAGAGAGAGTCACGTGATTTCTTCGCTCGGAAGCGCCGCGCCGGCTACAGCCGTAGAAGGAGGAGAGACGGACGAAAATTTCGAACGCGATCGTTCCCCCCCGCGTCTTATAAATATTTAAATTCGCGCAGGGGGACATCGGGTGCGGTGAGTGCGTGTAGGCGGCTGTGTTGTGTATTAATGCAATTGTTACGGATATAGACGGAGGGGGGATAGGTACCTAAACGCCCGTACCCTACACGCCGATTTAACGAAATCGAATATGTCAATGTCAATATTTACGTGCAAACGTGGAATTCTATACCGTGTCGTGACGTTTCTTTTTTTCTACACGCGGCCACGCATCTACGATCAGCTCGCCGCGATATCTACAGCCGATTAAGAAATTGTACATCGGTGCCTGTGCCGCTATGCATAAACATGTTTACAACTACGTGACTACATGCGTCGATTCCCGCCACTTACCGAGTCCTCCGCGCGATGCGCAATACCTTCTCCAAACGGAAGGCCACTTCCCAACACAATGGCACATCGGTACCCGCAACATCCCATCGAGCAACAACGACGCCGTACCCGCACGCGTTTACCCAAATGACGTACGCTGCCGCGTACAGGCGATTAGCTCGCGCGGAACACCACGAAGAACCCGAGTCCGAAACTCGAAACCATTAATTTTGGAGGGAACATCGACTCGTAGACCTCCGCGACGAGCTGATCCCCGAAAAGACGTACGAGTACATCGCGCAACTGCATCCCGGTATGTACCCACATCCGATTACGAAACTCTATACGCCGCTACGAAGACCCGCCCGCGTTCACCGTCGCTTAAATTCCTCCGCGCAACGGGTACACCTATGTATGTACGAAGGAGCCTACTTTCCGACACACAATGGTACATCGGTACCCACGACGTCCCGTCGCACAATAACGACGTGATAGCCATTCACCGCTACCCAAATGGATCTCAAGGGACTCGTGCGCGTCCGTCGTTGATACGTTTCATACGTATTTACGAGGCGCGAGTAGTGAATGTACGCGTTCGCGCGCCGAGTTGTCGGGGTACGCGAAGTATGTATGCGCGTCGCTACTCATATACCATGTGAGGCTAAACTTGCTCGCCGGGAACGGAAGTTCAATCACTGTTATCTCATTAGTGTGAACTTTTAGCCTGCATTGATATAAGACTTTGTTACGGATAAAAATGTAATCTTCAAAAGAGTATTATACCAATATGAGCCAAAAGCTCGCAGATAACGAGATAACCGTGATTGAAGTTTCTTCAGAGTGTCTAGCAGAGAGAGAGAGAATCAGAATTTGAAATTCCCTGACTTTTTTCTAGGATTTCCAAGCCCGAGAGATGTATGTATTTTTCCTAGATCGGTCTAAAGTTATTCTCTTATGCTACTGAAGCAATCATTCCCAGGTAGAAAAGATCCATACGGATTATATATATTTTGTATGTAGAACATATATAAATTGAGGCTTATTTCATTTACGTACAAACCATATATAATACATGAGATTTACATTGAAATCATATATAAATTTAATAAGCCCAAATTTGTATATGCTCTATATACAAAATATATACTCGTATAATCCATACAGATCTCTTCCATCTGGATTGAATTCGAGTTCTAAACTCAATGACTGATTCATTATGATACATTGAAAATAGACTAAAGTGTACAACAAGGTGGATTTAGGCACGCGTGTTGCACTCTCAAAGTCTCGACCAATCGAGTCAATGATATATTGTGCGCCCTGGGTAAAAGTGAGTCGATTGGAGAAATTTTGCACATAGCTGACCAGGGGGCGATAAAAACGCACACTCTTTCCGAACGATCGAATCAGGATTCCCTGATTTTTTTCAGAAATATCAAATTCCCTGACAATTCCAAGTTTTCCAGATTTCCCTGACCGCTAGACACCCTCTTCTTCCCTAGCGCGTAAATTTAGCCTCATATGATACACACTGTGTGGTATATCACCTGTGCGCTACACCTAAATATCAATCCAACGCGCCAGGGACTTCGCGCGCGATTGGCGTACGTGTGTATAGGCCGCGGCGCACGGCAGTCTCCTTATGCAATCGCGCGAGACCTTATTTTTAAATGCCAGCGGCGCGAGCGCACGGAGCGTGTGTCATTGGATCGGAGCCGACTGGATCGCTGCGAGCCGCGATCACGCTGCAGATATTGGACGGCGATAACGTGACATTTTCTACGTCGATTTCGCGGCTATTATCGCCCCTATCTTTTCTCTCGGTCGTTACTCGGATACGCGTATGCGACTCTTTCTGCGGTCTTATTATATTCGCAGTCGAACGGCGAGGTCACTCGAGGATATCGTGCCTCGGGGACCGACGACTTTCGAGTCGAAAGTTTCGATAATGATCTTCGAGACGCGATCGAAACGCGGAAAGGCGAAGGAGTAGGAGGAGAGAAGGTAAGAAACGAACGCGAGAGTCTCGATTCCAGCGTCGTTCGTTAAAATTGTAAAGTTGGATCATTAAAAATGATCGATCGGACCAATCGACGACGGGATAATCGGCGGTCGTGCCGCTCTGGGAACGCTGCATCGTTTATACGTAGTATCTCGAAGTGTAACTGCACCGGAAGCTCGTCGACCTCTCGCGACTTCCGACAATGCGTTTTCCCACGACATCACGATACATCCCCGCCGTTCGTACGGGCGCGCCTGATCGACGCCGATCTCGGGAAACGGCCTCAAAGTGACTTCGACGTCGAGAAACTCAAAGGCTACCAACTTGGACGCGCTAAGTTAAATCGAGCCACACCTCCCCCCGAACCGGAAATTCCGCCGGAGCGCCGTTTGATACGGTGCTATTACTACTACGTAGCTGTACGCGATATACTACACGTTGGAAGGAATCATAATGACGTTAGGTCGGGTATCCGCGTGCCAGTAACGATCTGGAATCGAATCAAGGGGAAAAACGTGCCCAACAGTCACGAAGGTAACCCATGACGCGGCGGCGCGATCAATTCCAGGGGTTTGCATTCATCGCAGCGACGTGCGCGCGCGCGCGCGAGTATCTCGATGTGCTTCGTTAACTCCGGAGATCTCGTCCGCCGTGGATTCTTAACGACTTAACGATTCTTCGAGGAAACTCGTGCCGACTGGGCTTGCGTTTTCCCTGAATACATTAGGGAAGTTTTCCCGATAATTCCATTTTACGGAACCGCGCCTAATGGACGACTCTGATCAATTACGGGGCAAAACGCATTTTTTCCAAGAAAGCACGTTGTTCGCTGTCGCGAGAAAAACGCACGTCGCAGTACTATCGATTTTGTAGGCCTGCACTGAGAACAAAATTTGCTTCGTCGAAGCAAACGTATCTTTGAATAGTCCTGAGAGCATATTTATTCCATTCGAATGAAAATCGATTTGATCTGAATAATATTCAATTCAATCAATTATATTTATACACGACCAATCGATATTCATTCTCATGGAATAAATGACTATTCGGAAACACATTTAGTTGACCCGAGGAAATTGTTTTCTCAGTGTACATTCGTTGGTACACTGTCAAAAGTTTTTGTAGTAAAGCTCATGTTACTTTTATGAAGTTTTTGTCATACAAGTTTATCCATTAAAATTACTATACGCGATTGAAACAATTACATTTATTACAGGTTTGATTTAAATTGACCACGAAAATAATTTTAAATATACGAAAATTAAAGCATCTTTCCAACAAAAACTGTAAAATTCAAAACTCTTTTCGAAAATTATAATTAATTCATAGTGATTCACATTACTGCGCTTGACTTGCAATTTTATAATACTTTTATATAGAAAATATATAGTAAATTTACAGTTCTTTTAACAGTATGCACTGTTAAAAATGTTTTGAAATTTGAGATACAAAGTTTTGTGAGTTTTAAGAACTACAGTATTGAAACTGAGAATCATGCGAAAATTAACATCCGTGTTGCATAATTCAAACAAATATTTCAATTTTTGCATTGAAGTATATTCATTTTCAAATGCACGTATGAAATCTGTAGTGTAAAATTGAACTTTCAAATAAACGTATTAAGTCAAAGAACCCGCTCCATTAGGATCGACCACGGATACGTCAATTCTCATTCACTATTATCAACGCATTTCCAGCGGAACCACGATCAGCTGCCGCAAAGATAAATCACGTTTCCGCGCAATCGATCCTGTATTTACGCGTTTACAGCGCCGCGGTACACGGGCGGCTGGCCTACTTTTCCTCGAACACGGCGATCCAGGCTATCTCCTTCTCTTTAACCTCGACGAATTTCCCGAAGAACCGCGATTATCTTTAAACGCAGCGGCTCTACGATTTAAAATAAAGTCCGCCACGGCGATTCGCGAGAGTTCGCGGCGCGTCCAATCGTTAACTTGAAACTTTCGCGAGGGAACCGGTGCGACTGACTTTTCAACTTTCCAACCTCCACCGGAGCCGCTGTTCTCCGCGACTCCTCTCCGCCGCGCGGAGTAATTTCAATGAATGACTAAGAAGAAAAGTTTGGCCAGGCGTTCGACCATGGGATAACTCTTCGCCGAATAATCCACGATCCCTGCATCGAAATGCGATTCGAGGGCCAGCGGCGAAAAACGACCAAAGCCGCGGACAACTCCGAAATGAACCGCGCTGACAAACAGCCGGCCCAGTTCGAGAACTCCGTAACGAAGGAACGCTCGAAGCGAGAGAGAATTGCGCATCGCGCGCAACTCCTATAAATCCGTACGCAAAACAACGCGCGTGATCAATTCCCTCGCGTGACAAAGCCGCGCGGTGGACGCGAGAGCCGTTGCATTTTTCAACAATCTTTTCGCGCGGAAGATCTACGATCGAGAGGAAGGCCAGCGCGCGGCTGGCTCGCATCGCACGCGCGACAAGCGGACAGCAACAGCGGCGGCTGTGAATCTCGTACGTATCGTTAGTGCCGCCTCGGTGCACTCGCGCGAGTGCGCTGTCGTCCTCCGCGTGGAACTTCTGTTTCATTTTCGCCGCGATCCACCGGGATTCGATTGCGAGTGTTTGCGATAATATTGATTTGTTCGCGACGGTGCGATTTCTATATATAGAGCGAGAAAAATTAATGAAATATTCATTCCTCCGGTATAGCTATTGTCGTGACACTAGATATTTATATCGGTGCTCCACTGTCATTGCAGTCGCCCTCCCCCCCCCCCCCCAAAAAAAAAAACTGCTAGAAATGTAGCAGAACGTATTTTCCTCCGTGCGCGAATATCCGAACGATCGATCGATAAAACATTTTAGAAAATTCATCTCGAATCGTGTTAACGCTTATCGCGCGAAGCTTACGCCGGCGAGCGGTTGCGCGTATAGGTGTACACAGGCATAATATACGCGCGAGTAAAGTTTATTCGACTGGAAGCATCCGATACGCTCTTTTATCAACGGCGAAAAGCCGGTGCCTTCGTGGAAAGGCATTCGACGGATAGTCCCACGCGTTAGCATCGTCGCTCTATTTTCGTACGGTCCCACCAGACGGTTACCGATGCTTCGTCGAGCACGGCCAATGTGTTGTAGGAATTTACCTCGTTATCGGTCGGGTCGCCGATTAAACCACCTGATTAAACCTCGTTCGTAATGGCCCGTTCTCGTGATAACGACGTCAAACGTCGGCGGGAATGCTTTATGCGTGCTCTTCGTTATACGCGCGGCATTTCAACGTCCGAATATCCTGTGCGTCTGAGGTTCCGAACGTTCATTTGGACGAAAAGTTTCGACTTTGAAAGACCATGGCCACTGTTGAGTTTATTGATCCCCGATAGTCGGCCGAGTTCGCAAAAATTACTCTATACAGGATTATTCACTGGACTTGCAATACGGCAAATAGGGGAGAGTGAACGAGTTGTGCGTACTTAAGGCAAATGCATTGCCGTGGAGTGATCTTTGGAGTTGGAATCTATAAGAGCATGGCAATAGAAGCTCCAAATATTCTTTCATCATTGTGCGTCCTCGTATTGAACAATTTTTCATTAGCTGATGTTGTATTTTGCAGAGAGGAAAAAAAATGTAAAAGTGAAATACCTCGTGTGTCGGGTAAAGGTGCGCTGAATGAAAAACATAGGATATAAGTGATTGAAGTGAATGTTTTATGGAACATTAATACGGAAACGAGAAAATGTATTGAGCGAATGTATATTTTATCGAAAATGAGTAACAAAATTAGGAAAATTACTTTCTCAGGCAAGAATCACAGATATAGATAATTTTCAGCTCAATCAGCTTTTGCCCTCTTCAGGTAGATATACGTCTGTTCTAACAGTATAATTCGAGAAACTGAGAAAACAGAAATAGTCGTACATATGCACAAGAAGTAATTCTACATATCGATACCTTATTGTGAAAACCTCGTAAGTACAATTTTTGACAAAAATGCCATTTATAGTTTACTGTGTTCAGATTTTAAACCTTAACGCAGTAAGCTATAAATGGCATTTTTGTCAAAAATTGTACTTACGAGGTTTTCAAGGTAAGGTATCGATATTTAAGAATGCATGCGTACAATTACCCGCTGCGACCTAATTGGATGTGAAAAACAATTACTCGTAGATATTTCATCGAAAAGAAATGAACAATAGCTCAAAAGAAATGCAAAATAACGTACTTTCGTAAAATGTGTCGAGTTAATTAAACAAAATATAATTACGGGCTTACCACCTTATTTCCTACACCTCCAAAAGTACATCAAAACAGAGGACTTAACTCTTCTCGACTTCTGTTATCAACGATGCTTCAAATCGATACAACTTACAGTTCAGTCATAAAGAATTATCTTTTGCTTCAACATTTTGACTCGATGACGTTTCTTTCTATCGAAAAAGTGACCGAAACCACGATGCACGCAATTAACCACTGCGCACAATTACCAAACTTTCCCCCCTATAACGTCTACGACTTGTAGAACTGTAGACGATGAGTCTCGTTCTCGTTGATTGGTCATGATGGGTAGGAGAGGTTAAGCAGAATCGGCAACTGTAATGATGAAACTCTTAAACGCCTGATTCTTACCGGATTTCACTCTAGTTCTGATTACAATCAGGAGGATCTACCTCAATTAAAAAATTTAACACTACAGTAGCCAACTTAACCGTTCCTACCCCCCACGACCAATCAACGGCGACGCTCATTGTCTATACTTCTACAAATCGTAAACGTCATATTTGCTATGTTGCAGGTTCAGTGAATAACCCTGTAGGAATCTAGTAATCAGTAAACTCAATATTGGCCATGATCTCTTATAGTCGAAAGTCGTTCAAATGAACATCCGTTAATAGACTGATTTGAGTAAAGATTTTAACTGCGGTACGTCAAAAGTTTCCCCAAAGTGCATTTCGCTCGATGCGCTTTTTAGAGCGGAACATCCGTAATACGCGATACGTTAAATCGGGTTAACCCGCGACGAGAAGAGCTTTTCCTTCTATCGTTACAGCGCCGATAATAAAAAAGTATAAATTATTCGAGCCTTTGTCGAACGGCCCGCGTCGTTAACTTTGCTCTCTATAACCGAACGAGATAATGAAATAAAGCGCCAGCGAATGCCAAGAGGAATACCGAGAAAATAGTTTATTAATATTTGATAGAAAAAATTACAAACACGGCAAAATTAATATTTCGTGGGGACGAGAAAATGTATGTTAATTATTAAAATGTTTATTTCATTCAAATGGATGTCTCGAAGGTTCTAATTGTACCAAATAAATATTGTAATAATTAACGAATATTTACTTGGTCAAATAAAACGTTTTACTTCGCCATATTGAAACAAATATTTATCAACTACAAATAAACTGTTTTCTCGGTGAAGTGAGAGTTCCTACTTCGATTTTTGGAGCAAGTATTTGCTTATGTTTTATTCAGAAGTACAAAAGTAGGTACGATCGTTAATAGAGCCAACTTTCAAAGCGAAATCCATACATGATTCGCCGACCATGCGATATATTCTAATTATAGTCGCACGATAAAGTGCGTACGTCGATTATAGTCGGGCGTTTTAAAGACGATGACGTCAAGAATACGCCGCCAGAAATTTCTGCCGCAACTTACAAATGGACCGAACACTTTTTTAGAGTTACCGGACAAATTTATCCCAACCATCGTTGCCGAAGCTTCTCAATTTCTCTCGATGGAAATATTTATTTGAAGCGGCACGCGAGGTGAAACCGGAGCGAAAGTTTCCCCCGCGAGAGTGACGACGATCTCGATCGCGACTTTACCGATAAATCCAGCATGGCGTTGCATCGTTACGCGACTCAAAAAACATTGTTCCCGTTTCGTCACCAAAGTAACTATCGAACGAAATTCCCTCCTGCCTCAAATTCTCAAAAAAGATCTTAAGTCTCCTGTAAAAATAAATTCAATGAAACCAAACACTCTCCGCGAGACACATCCCGAAGCACGTCACCGAAGCACGCGTGTCACCGCGTCGTGATCGGTCGATAAAGCAGGGGATCGACGAGGAGGCTATTTTCTTTACGTAAAACGATCGAAAACTCTCGCTGTCGAAATACAAACATCGGAAGCCTGCCTGCTCCAAAAATCCCACGCCCCAACGACGCGTTTGTCGACTACACGAGTACCGCGCTCCGCGTACCGACGTGCGTACGCTGTACTTATGTATCGTCAACATGGATGCACTCTTGCCCAGTGACGCATGCAATATTTACACCCGGCTACAGCGTTAACACGCCGGCGTACTCGCGCAACGTCGACGATAGATCTCAATGAAAAAAGGGAAAGAAATCGATGCAGCGTTCGAACTTACCGAAACGCAGCACGAGGGTTTTCCAAAGGGAGCGTTCGCGAGGGGATGCGTCCGCCGGACTTACCGGGAACGCGAAGCGACGTGGGCAAAGTTTCCGAAGCTGAACGTTCGAGCTGAAGGAGCGGCGTGGGTAACATACAGAACCGGCACAAACAAACAGAAACCAGCCAAGAGGCGCACAGATAAACACTGGATCACTTGGAACTTTATCAATCGCAGCGCTCGGCGGTAACGCCGCGTCGCGCGCACGTCACCGGGACCCGCGCGCGTCTGTCGCGGGATTGTTTTGCGACGCGCGAGAATGGTCGTTATCGCGTACCTATTCGCGGATAACGAAAAAAAAAATAGAAACTGGGAAACGCGGCGCGAAATTTCAACGTGCGAAGGACGGAACGATGCAACGCGTACGACTGTCGAGTCGCTACTACCGAGGACGGAGCGTTGGCCTTCCCCCTCCCTTTTCCGCATCTCCCCACCTTTCTTTCGCATCCACGCCATCGGCGCGCATACACACATATACATACAAGTAAGCGCGTGGCCACTTTCGATAAAACACTACCTACGAAACGTTGCCATGTGGTGCACCGAGAATTGGCAGTATTACATAAACGAATGAATGAGAAAAAAAATGTAAATAGAGCCGCGCTCGATACCATTGAAATTATCAATCCGCCAAGATCTCACTAGTTTGTTCAACGTCAGAATTCTTATCTTATCTAAAACTCGATTCAGCTCGTAAAGTCACGGTACGCGAGTACCAATTACGAGTTATGTACGCATGTGTACACGTGGGAATTCGCGTAAAATTGTCCCCTCGTAAGAAACGTTCAAATCGTGCCCGTGCCGTGGGAGAGAAGATTTTTGTTTCTCTTCCACTCGCGTATTTCTGGTTTTATGACGAACAATCATTTATCAATTCCGAGTTTTTGCCATTTGGTCGTGGCTTTCAGCGAGAAGAAATGTCCTAAACGAAATGCCACCGCCAAATCGGCGAAACGTCAAATTGACAAATGACTGTTCAGACTGGTCGGATCAACCCTTTGTGTTCTGGCGGAAGTTCAAAATCCCGGTCGATATCATGCATACGTGCTAGAATGCGTGACTCGCTCGGACCTTGGTGTGAATATTTGATAAATTTAGAAAAAACTAAGTTATCAATACAAAACGTAAGATACACGGAGAAAAAGAATTAGTTGAATCTACTAAAAATACCTGGCGGGGTCACAAATAATTATTTATTTAGATCGACTAAATCTTTTTTTCATATTTCCTATTTCTTTCATTTTAGGGGAAATAAGAGAAATTTATGCAAAAAAAAGAGACAATTTTGATTAAAAAAGGAGATCTTCCAGAAATTAGAAACGTGTAGGATTTTTTAAAAATAACAATTTAAGTGTATGAAGAATGTTTTCGTAACTGATAAATTTACATCTCACGTTATGTAACTTAATTTTGAGTATGACAATCTGAATTAAAGAAAAAGAGACAATTTGTCGAATCGAGATTTTGATAAGAGACATTAATTCAACTAGGTTGTTATATTTTAAATGAAATATTGATACAGGTAGATAAAATAGGAGTTATATTATATAATATTATATTTTAGCAACAAAAAATGGACTATTTTGACCCATTTCACGTAATCTGAAACGATAAAAAGTCAAATTCAACTGAGAATCTGAATAATAAGTAGTTTTAGTGGGAAAATATCGAATTATAGGGGAAATAGGGGAAAATCGCAAGTTTTAGGGAAATAAAGGCGAATAGGGAACACACTGTGAAGCCTGATATATCAATTAGATATTTCTTCCTTGCAATCACATGCTCTTTCACGTGATTCTAAGGAAGAGATATAAGATTGATGTATTACAAAATTGCATTCAATCAAATAAATAATTACTTGCGACCCCGCAAATAATTTTCAGTAGATCTAACTAACCCTTTTTTCTGCGTAAAGATGTAAGTAAGTTTAATTCATAATGAAGACAAATACGTGCTTCTCCCAGGAGAAGCAAAGGCTCAAAGAGATTACTGAAATTCGACTTTATATACGCACATAATTCGTTCGGGGAGAATCGCAAAGTCCCTCGTAATAAATGCATGAGAAAATAAAAAGAAGATAATCTTGGCATTTTTCATGACTCGGGTTAACGTCTTACTCTCTAATTAGCGAAATTATACGGCGTACGCGCGCGCGCGCGCGCGCGCGGTGGTCCGCGCCGGAGCCACCGAGTCGCTCTGCCATTTTCAATAGCACTACGGGACGCGGTAATATCCTCCTTTTTTATATCATCGCGAAGGAACTTATATACGATAGGCTATATATGGATAAGTCGTTCGTAGAAGGGTGGAGTTGGGACGTCTCTTAACGGGGTTTTGCAGTGAATAAATAAATGATAAAGAAAATAAATAGTGGACAAGCTCGATATCTTCCGCGGCTCGCGTTAATGCCTGACAATCTAATTAGTGAAATTATATACGACACGCGCGTTAGAGTCCGCTGTACGAGACCTGCACACATTCGGACGATAAGCAATCAGGGGAATGAAATAACGTTGTCCGTGCGGTTAATACATATACAGCTGAATATCGTACTTCGAACTTGGAATTTGCAACGTCCTCGAAGCGAGAAAAGATCTTGAAATTAGGTCATCAAACGAACGTATGAAAACTGGTCTCTTTTACGCACAGTACCCATATTTTTGAGTAGTATTTACAGTTTTTGCATAGCGGCGCACAAAGAGCTTTGTTCGAAAGAAGGTGGCGTTGAGATTCACCCGTCTAATGATTAAATAAACGAGAAAACAAAAAATGAAAGAGAAACTTGGCCACCGCGCGCGTGATTCACTTCACCTTTTTCCCCTCTAATTAGTGCAATTAGATTACGTCCTACACATCGTTCCTATTCCGACGACGTATGTACCTAATGCGAGTGGCCACTCATTAGCGTGAGTCGAGTGCCTTTTTTCGCTGTCACGGGAAATACTGGAACGAAAAATTGTATAAAGTTCCAGCTCTCTCTGCTCTTGTCGGTATTCTTAAACGGTGGAATTTCCATCGAAAATTACGGTACCTCGATCGCTCGGACTTTCGTCCTTTATACAACTGCATCCCTGTTGCGCGAGAAAAAAAAATTGCACTCGCTCTAAAAACGAAGCAGCGCCAGCGCGTATAATCCGCGCGGTGGTAATGTTTAATTCAAAATCAGGACACGCGCGCGCGGGTCTTTGCGGAAGGAGCGTCGAATGATAACGCGATGCAGATATATAACGTGCGTCTAGCAACTAGTGTCGCGGTCGCATGCAACTTGCATGAGAACTCCCGCGGGGAACGATAGCGGTAAAACGCGCTTGTTATTTTAGACCAACCCATATTATACGCTCGGAAAGTTAGCGCCTATACTATATCCGTGTAAAGTTGTTTCCATTGACGAAGCTCGACGAAGATATTCAATTTGAAAATTCCAAACGTACACGGAGAAAAAGAATTAGTTGGATCTGCTAAAACTTACTTTCAGGCTCGCGAATAATTATTTATTTACACGAATTAGATCGTTTTTCACATTAATTCGATATTTCTTCCTTGCAATCACATGCCATTCCACATGATTGTACGAAAGAGATATCTGATTGATGTATTAAAAAATGTCATTGATATAAATACACAATGACTCGCGACCCGATAAGTAAATTTCAATAGATCCCACTAATTCGTTTTCGCCGTGTAAGTATAAGCGTCCGATGTAATTGAAAAATTTCGAAAATCACACAGAACAACCGAAACCGGAAAAGTAAATTAATCGAATGTAGATCTCTGTAAGAAAAATTGACGTAATCTGATAAAATGAAAGAAAAGCATATTGTCACTAGTCACGAGTGAAATCTACCGTAGAAGCATCACTGCACGTGGCACGGGTCAGATCGGTCAAAAGAGAACATTGAGTTTACGTAACGACGTCAGTTCAATTTGCTACTTTGCCCCATTATCCCACGCGGAAGAAAAGACGTTGAATTGGGGCAATCTAAATTCCTTCGTCTACTTTCAGTGGTGTGCGTAGCATTCATACGGTGCTTCCCTGTAGCGGCACCATTCCGATCGGCTTCAATCACGATTACATCTCGTTATCTCTGTGGTCTTCTCGGTCCACGTCGACAGCATCCTTTGACGCAGATCGAAATGCGACGAGTGATTTTGTGTACAACGCGTGCCTATTCATACTGCCGCATACGTATGAACGGCGACACAGAAGAGCGCGGAGGAATTCTCGCGGCAAAAAGCGCAGAGATCGACTCGACCTATTGCGTTATCGATGCACGGAAGCGGCGCGCAGCTAATCACGTAGGACGAGAACCCGGAACGAGCGTCCTTTGTGGGTGACGAAATGGTGAGTGTGCGCGTCGAAACGCCTTCGGACCATTTCGAAACGTCCGAGGCTAAAAATTACTCGTTCCAAATGAGTTTTCCCAATCTCAACCGCTACGACTCGCTCGAAGCGATCAAATGTCTGATTTCACGTGTGAGACGTCCGACTTTTAGTCGATTCCGCCAATGTTATTTCCAGCGTAAAAAGAGCGTTATTTTTCCTCGCCGCGAGCCGCGACATCCTGGAGGATCTAAATTCGTGGTCGCCAACATCCTCCTCGTTATCCGCACGAAAATAATCGCGATTTAATGCCTCGTAACGTAAGAATCTGACGGGCGACTGCCCCGTAAGCGTTGAGCCGGTTTAAGGTTGATTCTCACTATACGTTCCGTTTCCGTTCCATAACCGTTCCATATACGTTCAGTAAAATTCTAGTCTCTGTTCACATTTTTCCGTCAGTGTTCAGTTTCCTTTCCATCAAAATAGTGGGTGTTGTATGCAATAGTGTTAAAATGTGGTCCGATGAAAACCTAATCATAGCTGCTATTACGTTAGATGAAAAAGCTTGCTTAAAAAGAAAAAAATAAAGATTTTGGGTCCATGAAATGTTAAAAAAAAAAAGAAATATTGATGGAGAATATGTTACATTATATGGACGAATAGAAGTCGAGGGAGATCTAGAACGCGCGAGATCATTGTGACCTCTCGCTCCCCTATAATGATGAAGAAACGGTAGCTGTTGAGGAAAGTCGATCCTGCGAGTAATGTATCGTTAGCACTCCTTCAGAGAGGGATAGGATTTTGCCTCACCAGTTCAATCAGTTTCTCGTCATTCATATTTCAAAACTAAAAGCAAACGCGCTGTCCGCCAAACAATATGTAACTGACCCGCAAAGACTCTGTTCCCACTATCCTTACCGCTTCCGACACGTTTCAGTCTGTCCGTCAAAAATACGTTTGCGTTTAAACTGAACGGAAGTGTTCGGAAATGGTATCTAAACGGAACGCGGAAAGTGTGAATACGTACACTTATTTTCATATCATAATATTTTATGTAAACGGAACGGGACCGATATGGAACGGAAACGGAACGTATAGTGTGAATCAACCTTTATACGGAAAACAATCGTTCCGTCGCGCGTCCATGCGACTACCGCGAAGCACACCCAGGGCAAGTGTGTCGCGTGGGACGACGCGGCGGTGTTGGCTGGGCGTGCAGAGCGATCGTATGTGCGTTATTACGTGCGTGACGCAGAGCCGCGGCGAACAGCATCTTTGCAGACTGCGTGACGCTGCGAATTGAGGGCGTGGCCGAACGTACAACGTACCTACCGATAAGCCGGGACATATGGATATTTCACGCGCTATCCTCGCCGCAAACGAGGCTGGGTAGAGAAACGGTGTCATTCGCTTTTCGCAATAGTGATATAATTCTTACGTCGTCGACCCGTGACGGTGCGATGCTCGGTTGCAGAAGTACAAAAGCAAAATGTAGAGCACAAGACGTGAGGCTATGCACATTCGTGATCGTAATCATGGTGTCACTCAATTTTGTAATCAAAGTGTAATCGCACTGTAATCAATTAAGTTTTGTTTGATCGTTCTATTTATTATAATATGTTTTGTAACGCATAAAATGATAAAATGGTGATAATAGTGGTACCAAAAACATGCTTATTGATTTGCTCATTAACAAAGCAATTAATTAATGAGAAAGACAGAGCGAGGACATGATTTCAACGATTACTAACGTATTGTAATCACTGATTACAATTTCACCGTAAACATTGAAATCATTTAGTAATATGAAGTCATCTTCGAAAGTAGTGGTAATCAATGTAATTATTGACTAATAAAGTCAGTGTAATCGCCGTGGTAATCGCTTGTAATCGATTACATTTTGTAATCAGGGTATCACCCAAATTGTATGTGAATAGCCCCTCGGTACAAGATGCACCGCTAAATGGTGCGCGGCAAAAAATCTCCATGTGCTCCCATCCCCGGGCAACCGGAACATATCCCAGATGCAATTTACCGGCTCGAGTGTATAATTAATAATATGCGGCCAATGGGCCGTATCGGAAACCGGGAAACGCGTTAGGTGCGCTTATATTCCTCTGTACGTACATACAAGGAAGGGATCGGCTCGCGTTGCATGGAAAACGCGCGAGTGCACTCGAGAACCGACCGCATATCACCGGCGAATGCACCAGTGTCCCTGCTGAATGCACAGCTCTCGCGCACGCAATGCGCCGCGCTAGAGCGGAGTCATTATTTCGCTTCGTTTGTGCCGAACCAAAGATTCCTAAATACGTGTATCTCTTCGTGAAGAAAATGTAATGTGTCTCGTAAATAAATTTAACGAGTGCCTCATTTTTTCCTGAAAGTGCCACCCATTTTTTATCCCCGTTCCAGAGAATCTACGAGAGTCGCAATCCCACCTGCGTGTACTCTCGATATCGCTCGCAAATCTTTTTGCAAAAATGCTCTCACGCTCCCACCGTCGCGTCGCTGCAGTCGAGCTCTACCGCATCCGCTGCATGTTCTATACTATACTGCCAAGAGCTTATTTTCATCCGGTACGAAAGCGCGTTGAAAAGATTGCTCTTGGAAAGACGAGCGACAAGACTTCACGGAGGATGTGTACTGAGAAAATAGAGATTGCATTGTGCTTGCACGGATTGTACAGTGCGGCCGAGATAATACCGATAAAACCTTTCCGAAAAATAGCTACCGTATAGAGGACATAGAAATTGTCCCAATATATCGAGTGCGGGGCTAGTAATACCAAAGATTTTCATTTGCGTGACGCGAGAAAAAAATAGATAAGTCGTTCCGCTTTGCGTTTGAGCCATAAATTGTTTATACGTACTTATATACCAGCACACATCCTTTCGTGGCTCGTTAGCGAAGCAATTTGTGAAATCGGGAGAGCCAGGCAATGTGCTCCGGTTGAAATATAATTTATTTCCGCCGGGTATGTAAACGTTAAAATCCCGAATTTACATAATGAAGCGATGTATCCATATTTAAATAGCGACGAAACTCCCTATTCTCTCCCAAAAGCCCCTCGAAATTCGTTTACCGATTCGACGAAACTCGCCGACGCGTGACTCGCGACACGGTGCACTCGGTCGAATACGCGGCGCATCCTTTCGGTCGCGCGTCGTCACGCGACCGACGTTGCGGACGCTTTTTTTTTTCTTCAATAAAAGATCCGCCGATCTCCCGGCAAAGCGCAAACTGCAAGCGAAGTACGCACCAGGAGTCGCGTTTACGACTTCGAGTTTCAGCGCGCGAGTGTACATTTTCCTTCCGAGTTGACGATATTCTACATCGAGGCAGACCGGACGAAGCCAGACTTAAATAAGGCTTGACTAAACTAGCTGCGGGGTGGTGCCGTATAACCTGTTCTCATTTTTATTGTCCGCATCAGGTTTCAACGCAGGTGAGACGAAGCCAAGCCTCGCGCTGCTCGAGTATATTTCCTCCTTCGACGGAGAAACGAATTAACCTTCGACTCGGTGCCGCGGGCTTCGAAATAATTATTCGTTTCGTACGTGGCAATTTATTTAGCAAATTACGCTTCGTTATAATTACACGTACGCGGCGTCACTTAGGTAATTCTGGCCGAAGCACGGCCGTGCAAATATGACGATGCGAGAGTCTATGAGCGAGTATTAGATCAGCGTCTATATTTCCATTGTACCTGGATGACTCTAATGACTTCGTGGTAATCGACCCGTAAGAAGTACCGAGCCGACTGCACTGTAAAAAATAGCTGTGGTAAAATTAATACAAATGTGTAGGAAGTTTTTATCATACACAGATGTGTATTAAAATTACGATACATTTGTATTAAAATTTGGAAATATTTCTTGTAAATTAATATTTGCTTGAAACTTTCAAAAACTAGTTTGTAAATTTAATACACGCTTCTTAATTTTCAATACGCAACTTAATACGAATGAGCTTAGCTACGCGATAATGGTATGGACGCATGCAAAGTCAAAAGTCTTATACTCTATATGCCATTGCACAAACTGCATGATGACTATCGACTTTGCATGCCTTCAGAACCATCATCTGCTCGCTCGCCTTACATTTCCTCATCTTCGTATAACATTGATAACTTTAATGCACCACATTGTAATATTGATGCACGAGGATGTAATTTTAAAATATCTCGTATTGTAAAACCAATATAAATTCTTATAATTTTCAAAAACACGTTTTGTAATTTTAACAATGTATTTGAAAACTGGATACTTACTTTAAAAAATTAAGAATATTCTTAATTTTAAAGTATGAAGTTCTGAAAATTACAAACTTCGATTATAATTTTAAGAATGTATGAGAAAATAACAATATTTACATTAAATTTAAGATATAATTGTATTAATAATTTTCAATATAGGTACATTGATTTGTAATTTTACGATACTTTTGTGTATTAGTGTTGTAATTTTACAAACATTTTTAACAGTGCGCAGCGCGCGTCCGAACGAATTATAATCCGAATAATGCCTCCATTTTTTGTTCAAGAACCGGCAATAGTTAAGAAGTAATTTCCTCGATAAAATTTCTTAAGCAGTCACCATTAATAATTTCAATACGACTCACTCGTCGCACCGGTATCGTAATTGGATGCTCGCAAAGTTACGTATTTCTGGAACTGTATCACGGCGCAACGCGGTTTAATTAAAACGAACTGCCCCAGTATTCCTGCGTCTAGAATGTCTTGTCACCACCTGGCGTTCGAAACTAGTTTCTTTAGTGCGGAGCTCAACTATTTCATCGAGACAGACCGTCGCATCCGGTGCTTATTGACAACTGTACGCGGTACGGATCGAAGAGAAAGACGCAGCCCCGAATAACGAAAAAAAAAAATCATCCACCGCGATATCTTTCTTACACTGACAATGAGAAAAATAACTTGGTCAATTTAACTAGAATCATGGAGAAGATGACCAAACTGTTTGGTGAAATATGGATTCTCCATCTGTCTGATTAAATTGGCCACTTTCTGGTTAGAATAACTGAACATTTGGTTAGAATAACTTGATATTTGGTTGAACTGAGCAGCATTTTGACTAGAATAACTAAACGCGTTTAACCAGATGCATTTTGTCATGTTAACCTAATTATTTTTCTCATTGTATACTCGTAAAATCCGTCGTTATCGCGCGAATTGAAAAGTGGAGAAAAATAATCTATCCTAAATCTCACGGAACCTCGTCGAGCCTGCCCTGATTCGCTAGACGATACAAAATACAGAGAGGTTCGAGGACAAATTCCACCGCCCTTTGTGCACCGAAGACGGGAGGAACTTTCACCTCGGCTCTTCGTACTCGCAATTAAAACTGGACGACGCTTCCATCAAAGCCACAAATGAATAAGGGAGAAAAAGCGAAAGAAGAACTACGTATATATTCTATACATTCGTGGTCCATTCTATGACTCATTCTCGACGAGCCAGCTCTCGAGTCTAAGGTAAAAACTACGATCCGCATTCGTTCCAACGCATCCGTGTTTCACGGCTCCCACTCGTTTCATTCCGAAGCAAGAAGCTCAGGATACGTCGAAATAAGCATCATGAAATGCACCGAACGGAATAGTACCGCTGTAAAATCTACAAGTCTACATAATAGAAACTAACGATTTGAAAAACCCGTAATTTCAACACGAGCAACCACAGCGAATACAATGAGGAATTTGCATGAAATTTCTTTCTCCTTGAAAATTTTACTGAATGAAGCTATCGTGTTACAAAAACCAGGCAGCACTGTATCTTTTAATAATATGTAACTATATTAGAGAAAAAGAATGAATTAATCGTGCTTTAAACGTCTGAACCACGCCCCGACCTAGAACGCAGTATGATTGGCCTAGACGCTTTTACTGTTCCGTGACGTCACACATTCGATGATCATTGGCTATAAATCTCAATTTCAACCAATGACTGTCGAGCGCTCCTAACTACGCCCCGCCCTAGAACGCGGTATGATTGGCCGAGAGCGCTTTTACTGTTGCGTGACGTCACATATTGCTCCTCGCTGTTTGCGCGGCTCTGTCAAACGCTACATTTTTAACTCAAATTTGTGAAGGTATCCGACATGTTAACACCATAAGTTTATATACCGTTGAAATTGTAATTTTTTACTCTATTTGTTAAGCCAGTAAAAAGAAATCATGCAAGTTCCTCATTCCACACGACCGAACGTCCGTCGGCGTCGGCTGAACGTTAAAGTGCGTCGGAGGAAAGCGAAAGTTGAAAAATGGGATTTACGGGCAACAGGTTCATCGAGCGTACTGCGGATTATTCCGGCGCGTCGTTAAGCTAGTTTGAAAGTTAGAGGCTTGTAATTAGCGAAACCTGCGGCCCGGCCGTGCCTTGGTGTACGTAGCGACTTCAGTGATACGCGGTCACGAACTAATTACAGTGGTAATTAAATCTAACCTCGTCAAATCGATTGCGCATCGTTATCATACCGACGTTTCATCCCTCACGAACGCGATGATGCAAAGCTTCGATGCGTATCACGCTTGCGACGAGCATAGGCGTTGCGCGCGCTTGGAGCTCGAATGATCAACGTCATACGCGGATGATCCATGACCCATATGTATAGTTATGCGCGGGACGTGATGACGAAACACGAGAAGCCGCGAGGCTTCTCACGTATTTCTGATTGGTCGTCAATCTATGCATCTCGAGTATGCGCGTGTGATTCAAAGAAATATGCCTCGTTGGAGTCGATCTGTAATCTCAATGGCCCATCGTATCATCTAACACCCCGAGTCGAAATTCGGAACCCACTTTAAACCTTTTTGATTCTAAGTAGAACCTTTTTAGATCTCTTATGGACCTTCGAGGCCCACGTTTCTCGACTTTTACTCTCTCATGAGCCTCTGCTTCCTACGAATTTTTGTTATTACGTATACAACCTATCCTGAACCTCCAAGACCTCTCGCTATACTATTAGGAAGTACATCGTGGACACGAAACTTAACTTAGGTTCGTTTGGCTTCATTTACCTGGTAACGGCGTAATAACAGGACACATTTCTCTGTCATAAACATCAAAACCGATTATAGACGAAGTATATTAAATCAAATTTGCATCTCTCGTGTGGTTTTTTATTTCTAAAATGATACCGCTACATTCAAAAAATAGTGTGCGTTAATTTGGTGAATTGATAGTGTGTATGAGGACCGTGCAATTATATGAGGAAGCTGATCGTAAGACAATATTCTGTGTAGTGCTGTGTAGACTTTAAGAGTATACGCAACAGGGTAGTTGACTGATTTTTTATTATTGATGATTCGAAAAAATTGTACAAAATTATCAACCCCGTATTTTTTCATTATTCATTTTCGGTCTCATCTGTGAGCCGGAAAACGATATTTAGAAATGCAGCATACGTCATTGTTTAGTAAATCTATTTCTCTCGAACTCTCTGCTTAGCATAAGTGCATCTCTCATGGCTCGTCAATGACGTCATAATTCAGCAGAGAGAAATGCGCTTATAACTCGGTGAATAATTATTTTTTCGGACCTTTTCTGTTCCAAGTGATATTGAATATGTCACACAAATTACAAATTGAATTTTGAAATGTGAAAAATTTATTTCTAATCAAATACCGTATCGACCGACGACCCTAGGACGCCGTATGCTTCTACAGTCTATAGACAGGGCTACGTAGCATATCATCCTATATTCAATTTTCTCATATTTGCACGGTATATGCCTCTTTTCTCCATGTCGGATCTGGAGGATTATTATAGGTTCTAAGTATGCCTTTTTAAATCCTTTAAGTAAAAGAATTGGAAATATCTGCCACTCTCTTTTGAGGTATTAAATAGGACATAAATTCAGTACAAAAAAGTCCTCTTTATATCCGCGTATGTCCTACTGAACGGCAGGATCTTGAGGTCCTAAAGCAGAGGGTCCGAATTTCGACCCGGGACGTCGCGAAAATCTCGCAGATGAAAGTCTCATCCCGAAGCAGCCGCGACCCTGTGCGAATCGAGAGAGCGAAAGACGAATGAAAAGCCCATATCCACACGTCCGACACGTGTGGTATGCGCGCGTAACTACGACGAGGCACGCCCTCGGGATATCTCGACGCACCTACGGGGATAAATGAAAAACAACGCGCGGAACTTTTAGAGCAGGCTTCGAGTCACGGTGTAAATCACTCGCTGCGTATACACGAGCGCGAGTAAGAGCGGATGCCGCGCGCGCGTGTGCGCGTATCTCGACTTCGATACAGTTTCCAGCCCACGTTCCACGCTTCGCACCATCGTCGTATATCGAATCGATTTCAGTTCATCTCGTTGGATCACGGTCGACCGTGCCCCGAAGGCGTTCTTTTCTTTCCCTTCTGGCTCTGCGTCTCGCGTATACGAGGTACGTACTTACGCGTATATAGTAACGCGTCGAGGGCACACGAATGCCCGGACCGAGGCTCGAGCACGCGTTCGCGCCGTTGTACGTACATAGGTGTGCTTTGGAGAACTTTAGCCGGCGATAGGTAGGTACCCCGCTCGCTCGCGTGTGCGTAATCCCGTTGACCTTGCTCGCGCTCCGCGATCGAATAAATCGCGGTATTGCTATGTATATCGCGCGTGCTCACGTAGGCAGGCTATTTCTGATATCGACCAATTTCTCCCAGACGGAGATCTGTACGCGTCGCTTCCCTTCCGATCGATAGGCGACGCGAAACTAAACTCTGAACGACGGAATAGACTCTCGCCAAAAAATTACGAATTCGCGTACGTTCGCGAATCGTATACTCTGCGTCACGCGAAGTATACGACTCACAAGTCGGCCGCGTCTGTGTATATCTATCGCGTTCTACCGGACTCTAGACTAGGTTCAAGGAGAAACGTTTCCCTATATATGGACGGATCCAGAATAGCAGTTCTCAAACTTTTCTTTTGGCATTAGCAGGAACATTGGCCAAGTTCTGCGTATCTCACCCCCAAATCCTACGTCTGGAAGGTCTGAGATTAATCGACTGAATGACCAGCGCACTTCGATTAATCGTTTGATCGAAATGAAACAAAAAACTCATTCGGAACACGAGCAATCTCAGCCCTTCCGATGAAAAAGGGACGTTGTTACAGTGATGCTTGACGGCCATCAAAATCAAGCGACCGGGTTTGTTCGTGATGTGTGGAAATTAGATAGAACGGAATTATTAGGTTTGCCTTTGTGAACTTAAATTGAATTCGCGTGGCGAAATTATCGGCTTCGATCGGAGGTAACCGAGATTTGAATAGCTTTTGATTTCTCTCCGCGCGCATGGAAGCTTGGAAATATAATATTATCCAGGCAGAGCTTCGCGTTGCGGTTCAAGTTTCGCGCTTATGCGGTCTGGTAGGATAGAAAAATAAAATTATCTAAATTTTCCAAGTTTTCTAAGACGAAATAAAAAATGTACCTACCCCTGAACACCAATGGCTTCGTTGTAAGTCGATGGGACAATTTTTTTACGAGAAATCATGTGTGGACATTCAGTGTAGAATCCAGTATCATCACATTGTGTCGTCCATTGATACATCGTCCGCAAAAATATCACCTTTGCTCGATTCTAGAATATCATAAATGATATATTATAATAAATTAAACATTTATTCTATTACAAATCCGTTTATTCTTAATATAAAATACAACGATAGTCTAGAAATTCCAATTTACCTCAATGTTACTACCTTCGTGGAAAAACAGTAGGGTGAGTTTTTTTTAATGAATAATCGTATGGACATAAAATATAGAATCCAGACCGTTCCAAATTTAGTAGATTTATCGACACCATCTAAATTATACCATATGAGATATTTAGATGAATGATGGTCAATTATATATTCATTTATTCATAATATAAAATATAATGGCAATCTAGAAAAACTAATTTACCTCTCTCTAATCGTGGCAACATGATGGAGCAATAACGAGAAATCGTGCCCATGGAAATTAGCCAAAAAAAGCCATCAAATTTGTATCCATATTGGTACATCATTCCAAATTTCATCTTTGCTCGTTTCTTGCATAAATACCACATCCCCAAATAAATCCTTTATTAATTTCGCTGAAAATAAGGTGCTACCCTGAAACACTGCAGCGAAATTGTTGAGTCAAAAGTTACTTGATACCGCGAGCGACAACGTGCACGATGGCAATATAAAAAATATGTACACATGAAACGCGAGTTAGTTATCCTCTTCGGCAAATCGCCTCTTCGAGCGAAGCTCTCGATGATGCGAAGGATATATTAATAGACTCGAAAATTCTCTATAGACGGAAAAAAACCCTTTCAGCTCTCAAACCTCACCCGGACGAACAAGGTCATTTTTTCACATCCATCGATCGAATCAACTTTGATCAAAATGAGATGGAAATTCCTATTCATCCGTGTGAAGTTTGAAATTGCTTCGGCCCACTCTCAACCTACATGAATTTATAAAGAATCATCGAGATCGAGAGATGGACGATTTTAAAAATTCACTCGCGAACTAAATAAGTGGCTAGCTCAAACGACGACCTCCGATTCGCAGAATCGCAGTCCGTAAACGTCTGTGCACATTTAATTCGAATTTTCGAGCCTTCGTATTTTCACTACCGCACTTTTCACGCACTTTGATAACTTAAATACTTCATTTTCGCGTGCGTCCGAGTTTAGGACCGCGGGCGCTTTTTTTCGGATACCAGATTCGAGAGAGCTTTCGCGTTATTTCGTGAAAGAACTGCCGCATCTGCCCTGCCTACTTAAAACTAGCCAACACATTCACTCGGAAAGACTAGCCTACCTCCCTCTAGCTGTATATAAAAAATGCAACCACACACGCGCCGATGCATTCACCCCACGACTTCGACTCTCTCCACCCCGGTGCAAGGGCCTACACTAGGGATAACGTCCCGGGACGCATCCGCCACCGGAGCTTCATCTCGTACATTCTATAACACACCTGAATAAAGTGCACTTACCTTGCGAAGCTGAAAAAACCGTTACATGCCTATGGTTAGCAGATTTCATTCATCTAAATGGACTGAGGACTCGACTGACTTGAAAAGGACGAAGGATTGGATTGTCTTGAAAAATACAGAGGACTCGATTGACTTGAAAAAACCTAAGGCGTTCTTCGCGTAGAAGCGAAAACAATTAAACTTTAAAAATTCGCATCCAATAATCACTTCGACGCTAAGAACGAACTGCCGCGAAATCTCTCATCGCTCCTCGAGGAAACTCGATTCAAAAAGCTACTTGAAAAACGCAGCGAATCAAAAGTGTTAACAAGCGAAGTCGGAGGGTGATCCGATTTCAAGGCTGATAACGCGAGATCCAAAAGGGATGTACCGAGCTGCAAAGGAAGCGATGAGAGTCTGAAACTTAAAATAAGTACGAAGAAAATCACGAGTCGAAGCGACGAAGGCGTCGACTCGTGGCCACCGTGCACAGTTGTCAAAATCAATAATTACAACAAGACCCCATGCCGGTTCGGACCAATCGTCCTGCGGCATAATGGGGCCTTGAGGGACCGAAAAACATGCAAACCCCTCTGCGTTAATCCCTCCGTCGAGGCGATGGCTGCTTACTGAATATCTTCTTGCTCAGCCCCCGGAGATCCCTCCACATAGGTCTATTCTACAGTAATCAACCGACCAAATGTTTCAATTTAGGTAATAAGGCGCCTGTTACGAATTAGAAAAAAGGGCACGTCGATTCACTGCAAAATAGGCCTACTCTAGGAGACCGGTGGGTCTTACGGCGGCCTCTTCTTTGATGTCATCTGCTTCGCCCCACTTTCTACATCCATCCACACATCTCAAAAAAGCTCCAACGTCTTCGGGGGCTTTCTCGAAGATCTCCGACGCGTCGCAGGACGATCGGAGTCTTCGGTGATAGAGCTCTGTCGGAACAAGCAGAGATTAAAGGTTAGAGACCTTTGAAAAATCAGAAAAAATCAGAAAATTTTCAGGTTCTCCAGATTTTCAAGGGGCCTAGACGATATAATCATTTCGAAATATAACGTCGACTTTGTTCATGAATTATTTCCTGACAATTTTATTTTTGTGATAAAAGCGTCTCTAGTTTCACCTATAAATTCAACAACTTCATCGATGCAACTGTTCGATTTCCTGCGTTGAGCGCCTGGGGATGAGTCAATGCAAATATCACATGAAATTGGAATTAGAGGCAACCGCGAGATCGGAGGAACATCGAAGAGTTGTGCGTTGAATAAATATCACGTATCTCGCGAATTGCCCTCAATCGCGACGAACAGTGTGCGTTATTGTAGTCGACATTAAAAGAGGAACCTTTCGAAGGCACACACTCAACGATATCCAACATTAGAAACACGCTGTAATCTCCCTTGTAAATTTGAACCTATAGGTAATTGGAACCAAAGTATCGTTTCTTCTCTTCGAACGAGAGCAGTCTTATCGGTTCAACGTATCTATCGGGCGCTCGGCCATTTGGCGCACCGACCGACGATGCCATCAATAACGTAGTCAACCCCCGCATTAATCGATAAATCATATACCATTGGTCGCGTTCGGCAGATACGATCGCTCGGTAAACATTAGGTCCCGATAGGTCTAATGTTTGATTTTAAGCAATAAACGTTGAATGCTCGCTGGGCGATCACATTGGCCGAATATAGCCATTATTTTTTGTTACTAAAATCCCAGAATCGTACCACGTCGAATCGTTCCTAGATTCGAGATACAGATACTGGCGGAATGGTGGAATGTACACGGAAAAAAAAAGATTGATAATTTTTACAGTTCGTAACAGTATTGACGTCAGTTTATACGGTAAAAATTACCAATCTCCCGTTAATATGTGTAGGGTGCATAATAAATTTTACTCTATAAACTGATGTTTATACTGTTACGAACTGTAAAAAGTAAGCTGTTTCACCACCCGAGGAGCCCTATTACCGGAATTTACTGTAAAATTAACTAATCCTTTTTCTCCGTATACCTAGACTATTCGAGAAATTATTAACGTGAAAAGTAATCAGTTACAGAGAGGGTAAGCAGTTAGGTCCGAAATTCTTACAAAGAAGAAAAAAACTAGCTGCTATTGTAATACATTTTCGAAATGATGGAATCTCGGTATCGATGGAGAGCATATCATCGTTGAAGGTGCAATAGGTCGTAACCCACAGTTTGGCCAAAACGAGATTTGGACGTCATAAGACTCGCGGTATAATATGTGTGTGGGATACGAGAGGCTTATTATTTTTAAAATACCGGATTTATTATAAAACTGTAGCTTACGAGATTTTGCATATACGTAAACAAATATACCGCAAGTCTTATGACGTCCAAATCTCGATTTGGCGGGAACTGTAGGTTACGAGCTATTGCATCTTCAACGACGATATACGAAAATAAACACGAGCAACTTTTGAATGTTTATATTTCCTCGAGCTCGAAATTTGCTTTGATAAATGTATATCTCACCTACGTTAGGTTCAAAAAGAAATAGAAAAGAAAAATTGCGACAGGGGACGATAATTTTGTAGAGCAAGCCTAAAAATCATTATGCAGGCGCGTGAATCTCGTACTGCATTATCGGTATCGCGATGACGTTAAACCATTCGACGCAGAACTCCAAAGCACGAGGGCAGATGGGGCCAGCTAGCAGACCGACTCGACCGAGTAGATAAGAATGTATCGACCGAGCTATGGTCCGACGTCATCGGCTAAATCTTCCTCCTTTGTGAAACGAAAATTAGAATAACTGGTTAGAATCAACGCGGGACTGCGAGTGTACCTATAGGGTCGTAAAAGTAGTTGGATGGGAATTTTTTCGACGATATTCAAATTCGATATCACGCGATCGATTCACGTGAAGCAATATACCGAGTAAATATGATGGAGACACATTCGCAAAGATTTCATCATCATCCAGGCGTAACTACGGGACAGATATTGCCAAAATTGCGCAACGAGTATTTCTTGCTAAATCCTGATATATTTACGTATACGTACCGTATGTCCGTCTCTGTACTGGCCAGTTTGAAAGTTACCTTCGGATAGGCTTGGTCGGTACTCGAGTCATTTAATACGGTAGAAGTCGAGTTGTCAGTTAGAGTTGATGTCAATTCGGGAGATCGAGGCGTCTAACCTCGAAATTGAGAATTTGCGAATAATGGAAATTACGAAAATAATTATAATTACGGTAAATGTGTCTCGATTACCGACCAAGCCTATCCGAAGGTAACTTTCAAACTGGCCAGTACAGAGACGGATATACGGTATAAGTTTATGCCTCGGACATTTCACGCTTTATTTGCGCGCTCGGTAACAACGTGAAAGCTTTCCACGTGTCTCCCCTGGAAAATTGCTTATCTTTTGGGAGAGAAAGGGTGGGGGGATTTTTCTCGTTCTCCCACCCCCCGAGAGATGGTCTATACGGCTGACGCCGGGGGTTCTCGGATCGATGCCCGCGACGAACGGGTGTGTGATAGCGTTGGATTCGCTATCCTACAGGTGCCCCGTACGCGTGTCTTGGTGAGGCTGAAACGTTTATAGAACGCGCCGCACGCGGCCGGCGCTTCGTAAATCCTCTGACAGCTTCGCAGGCTGCTGCGGTCATTCGGTACCACGCGTTTCTCGCTTGCGAAAGTATTTCCGCGCGTAAAAGCAAAGCGACAGTTTAATATACGTCGTTGGTTCACTGTGCAAAGTTGGAGTTTCCATAGATATTTTGATCAGACTCTGGATAATGCTCGAGTGGAGTAGCAGAGTCCGGTTCCAGAAACGAGCTTTTGGAAAAAGCTGAAGTCGTACACGAAGATTCGAAGTACTACAGGAACGTATTAAACAAACGTTCTACCGGGAAAACTAACATTCTTAGTCTGAATTTCAAAAAGGCCGAGATTCTGAAAAAATTCCCGAAGAGCTATATTCAAACCCCGTGCGCATTTCTGGAGAAAAACCATGGCAGTGACGAATGGGATCAATGACGGTGAGTAAAGAGCATCATCTCATCGATCTCTAGAAATATCGATGAGACGGGAAAATTTTCCGATCGCTTTTGAGGCGAAACATTTATTCGTTTTATCGTTTTCTTCTAAAAAATAAATCATGGGAATAGGATTCCGCTATGGTGTTTTAATCCCATGACCTTGGCATGCCCTCTGGCAAAACTTATGCGTTATAAAATGTTGAGTATTTTCACTCTTTCCCTCGCAAATTTCTAAATTTAATGACAGATGAAATAATGTTACTGGTAATATTCCGAGTTCAATGTGTATCTGTGTGCCAAATCAAATAAATTATTTTACCAAATGTATATACGCGAGGAAAATATGTTTTTCAAGTGTGAATAAATGCAGCATAATCCTTCGTGGTTCCCCACTTCCAGTTTCGCGCCATTCATAATCTATGCCTAATCTCTCTGACTCAACATTGACATAATTTACCAAAGTCACGCTTTATGGATTTAATACGCGATTAGATTTCGTCTTAGATTTCTTTCATTCGGAGACGTGCCTTCCGTTACGTGATCTTACGCCGACGCTCGACCTCAATTCACCTTGAAAGTGCAAGATCCGCGCCCTTCCTACCTTGCACCGTGCGAATGCAATTCGGCACGTATGACTCTGGACCGGTCCTACTCGCATATATGACTATACATGGCTCTATCGAAGGATGAGTTGCATAGCAAAAAAAAATAGCACGCAGTTTTCAAATTAATACAAAAAATTAATCGCGAATTCTTTCAAATGTCAAAAATGCCTTAAATAATTATTCCACATCGCGTCACGCGCTTTCACTCCGCTGATGCAATTCCGTGCAAACGTCCGGCGCCGACGCTTCACGCGTAATAATAACTCCTTCGTCGTGCTACGTGTGCGCACGTATGTTGGTGGACCCTAAAAGATTCGTCGTTTCCAAAGTAGGTCAGGTTTATTCGAGTCTTGAATTGGCCAAGATTTATAGGTATCTCAATTCGAAGCGTATTTCGATTTAATACAAATTGGTCTCCTCTCTTTACACTCGTTAAATTTGAGTATTACTGCCACGTTGATTATTATGTACGACATTCCACCATGTCAAAAGAGGTATGGTGATATAACAGGCGTTAACGAATGGAGCGGACGACGAAATTTTCTATGACGTGAGCCTGTACTCGGGTATTCGTTGATACACCCGAATAATTATTCGCATCGATATGAAGACCTTGATAAGATTGAAAATACGAATTTATACAAAATGTTAATCGGCTACATTATATTATACATGTCCAGTCCCAAATTGAACACGGAAAATTCTGAGGATCGAGAAGTCTGGCTTAATTGCCTGGAGAATCATTTTTAGAGCAATTAAATTTTATCATAAATTATTTTATGAACAGAAGATCAGAGATAGCTAATATATACGCCTATATTTATATTCGACCTCGATCTTGACCTCCGTCTTTCGAACTTCGATTCCTTCCCTCAAGAAACCAGATGTCATCGATAGAATCATTGACGCCGATGTTACCAATTCCCCCTAGCGTCCGAGAAATGATAAGATACGTCGCGATAAGGAGAAAAAATACGTATTCGCGACAGCTCTCCGCGATATTTTAAAACACCCTGCAATCGGCGACCCATTTCTCTTCATGCACGTAGTCCGCAATCCCATTCCAAAAATAATTTTACTCTCACATCACACGCCACAAAAGACATTTAGTTTCACGTAGTGAAGAGAGAGTCCGACTGCATAATTTAAACCCAGTCTGTTTCATTCGATCGCTTAAACTTTACTTTTAAACAATTACAAATTTTGCTTCACGTTTGACGTAGCCATAATAGGCTCACGTGTTATACAAATACCTGGAGTAGAAGCGCCCGTACTACAAACCCCCATAGTAGAAACGGCCGTGGTAGGACCGCCCGCAGTAGAAAACACCTGTAATAAGAGCGGCGCTAGTAGAGAAGCCCCGTACCAAGACCACTCCGCCAGTAGAAATATCCGCAGCTTAATCGGACATGTCCTCCTACATGACGGCATAAAGCCTTTGAAATCCCCTATTGTCGAAAAACGGGAGCCCGTTAGACCTTGAGTATAAAAAATGAATTTTGGAACCCGTCAGTGCAAAATGGGCAAAGCAGATAGCCCCTAGATAACATAGTTAAGAATACCAGCCAAGGGACAACTTCTTTCTCTATTTTGCCTCGCTCTTCCATACGCAGCTGACGAGCCTGCCACGTGGACTCGTACGATGCGACGTGTCGTAACATAGGAATACATTTGATGATAACCATTTACCCCCGTGTTTGCCGAGAAATAAAGGATCGAACCGATTCGCACGTCGCGCAGCTCATGCGGGTTGGAGCATTGCCAATCTCACGAAACCTGTTCCCTCTGCCAGGCCGATAGGAGGAGACAAGCCGTACTTTACGAGTTAAGCGTACGACGAAACGTGCGCCGAACCTCGTACGCCAAATAAAAAGGTCATTGCTTCGACTCGTAATACGTTAACCGCGCGTAATCAATTCGCCCTGCACCTGTACATACGATTAACTGATAACAAAAAATTGAGTTCATTCAAAAAGAATGATTTGTTTACGGTCAAATTATTGCGACTTGAGGTTTTGCCAAAAATCAAAATATCTAGAATCGGTCGTTCGACCACCCTATCTTATATATTTTTTCGCACCGATTACGAAAAGCACGATTATTAGGTCGATGTCGCAAAGGAAATATAAAATCTCTACAATTTTATGTAGAAAAATATATACGAGTATATTTCCATCAGAATTCGATTAGTCTAGCTATCGCTTCGTTTATTCGATAAAAATATCACTTGTATCACAACCAGAGGAGAATCAACTAACATTTCATTTGAATTGAATTACATTTCTTTATCAGTCTAGCTGTGAGTATACAAAAATACCCCTAAATTCATCGAATATCGATGAAATAATTTTTTCTTTGAGTTAATCCGACAAAGACTAAACTTGGCATTAAACTTCTCGAAAACAACAAGACCAGTCTTACTTGATAATACAGATTCACAACATAGATATTTAAATATGCCGCACTGACATATTTTTCAGAACGAAGAGGCGATGGAAAGACTTTAATTCCCGCCCGGTATTTAATGGCCATCATGGGGTCCATGGGTCTCGCTATCATCTACGGGTTCAAAGTGAACGTGAGCATTGCTATAGTTGCCATGGTCAACCATACTGCCCTGAGAAGTAATAACGGACATCATCAACTCCTGGACACAAATAAGAGCTTTACCATCGAATCGGAAGATGTTTGTCAATTCGGAGATACCCCTATCAACGAAACAGAAATTCCCAAGGAAGTAAGTGAACGTCCTTTTGACTTTAATGAAAATTAATTCTTTTATTCTGAACATGTGGTTTTCCCTGTTTTTTTCGGTTAACGGATAAAACGGTTATTCATGCAAATTCTGCGTATAGCACCTACACAACTAACTGCTCACGGGCTGACATCCATGTATGTGTACAGTATTTTTAGAGACACGGTTAGACTCCGCGAAAAAGAAGCAATTTACGAGGGTTTCTGTTCGAGCTATACACGACGTGCGATATTTTTATCAACACGGTGCAATAAAACGTACATAAATAGGTAGACATAGAACACACAGACTGACCTAGTTTACTGCAGTTCTCACGTCCTTATCGACCGATGAAGCTAAAGAGGATTGATCGAATTGAACCGACGTTCCATTGATCTACATAATTTAATGAAATCGTTATATCTTATGATCAAACGTAGGATGGCCCCTTTTTATGGGACGAGCCGCTACAAGGTCTAATCCTCTCATCCTACTTCTGGGGATACCTAGCGTCTCTTTTACCTGGTGGAAGAATGGCTGAACTGCTTTCCGCGAGATGGGTCATGAACGGATCCGTGATGTTGAACCTCGTGGCGTCTGTGTTTTCACCACTCATGGCGCAATTACACTACGGACTGTTCATCGCGATGAGAGTCATTCAAGGAATCGGAGGAGTGAGTTCACGCGTACCCACATGCACATTCAATTGAACCATCAGCTCGAATAACAACTTAAGTCAATTTTCAATTGATCCCTAAAAAACTCATTCACCGCGGCGAGCAGAGGTCAACTGAAAAATAACTCGCGTTATTATTCAAGCGAATTATTCAATTAACAAAACTTCACGACGCGAGAGCAAGTCGAAGAAAGTCCACCTAAACTAAAAAATCTCACCTCTAGATTTCTAATGAAATAGGAGGAAAACGGATGACATGTGCGCTAAAGAACATTTTAGGAGTTGCGATAATTGTATCTGCATCAGAATCTGTCCTGAAAACTTTGCAATGCGAAATATCGAGCACGATTAGTAATATTATCGACCTATTATACTTTAGGGTGTGACTTTCCCCGCCATGCACGTGATGGTCGCCAAGTGGGCCCCACCTAACGAAAGGAGCATCCTTGTCTCGATCGTTTACGCAGGTAAACATTCGCAGCAATCCTTAATGTAACGAGACACAAGTAGACACACAGGACTAATAGCGTAATACTAAATGAAATATCCATATAGGAACCGCACTGGGAACTGTAATCTCGATATTGCTGTCCGGATTGCTAGCCGCTAATTTAGGGTGGGAATCGGTTTTCTACATAGAGGGAGCATTGTGCTTGATCTGGTGCGCCGCTTGGTGGTTTATGGTGCAAGATTCCCCCGAACAGCAAACGAGATTTATCACAGAGAAGGAAAAGGAGTACATTCGTCATTCTTTGGGTCAAAGTGAAGATGGAAACATCGAAAACGAGGTACGAAATGTTGTATGCCACAAACGTTTTACACCCCGCCTTTCGTGGAATGCGTTTCACCCCAAACAACTGTATGTAAATAATTTGTATAGAACCCACCGGTCCCATGGGGTCAAGTAGTGAAGTCTGCACCTTTCCTGGCAATTTTAGTGGCGCACTTTTGCAGTAATTTTGGATGGTACATGCTGTTGATCGAGCTACCTACTTTCATGAATCAAATCCTCAAGTTCGACCTGAACTCGGTAAGTGCTACGTTTCCTGATTCGATGATTTATCTCTAGCGGCTTCAAGTGTGTCGAAAATATAAATTGGCGAAGTGCAAAGTTAATTAAACTATTCCAATTCAGAATGCCGGCCTCTCGGCCGTGCCGTTCCTTTGCATGTGGGCGTTTACGATGCTTCTGAGTAAGGGGCTCGCGGTGATGCAAGACAAAACCTGGATAAGCGTGACCGTATCGAGAAAAATGGGAACTCTGATTGGTAAATATATGCAACTGGATAAACTGCATCCCTAAATATGATTCAAAGCATTTAATTGATTACACACTAATTTTTCCTTTTCACAGCATCAGCCATTCCGATGCTGTGCTTGATAGGAGTGTCGTATGTCGGATGCAACCGAAATTTGGCGGTCGTTTTAATGACGATCGGGGTGACTTGCATAGGCGGAATGTACTGCGGCTTTTTGGCAAATCACATAGATATCGCTCCCAACTTCGCGGGGACCCTGGTCTCTATCACGAATGCATTCGCCACCATACCGGGATTCGTCGTGCCGATATTCGTCGGGAAGATGACTCATGGAAATGTGAGTAGAATTTCGGGAAAGCTCATATCTAACGAGGAAACGATACGAATGGAATTTCGAAGGGAAATGGGAAGCCCGGTTAAAACGGGAGCATACGAAAATGGAAAGCTCAATCGAAGAAGGAAGGAATATGACAAGGCGTCATATACAGAAGCTATGCGATAGGGAATTTAAATGCGGAAACGAAAGTCTTAATACATAATTTATATGCTTTAAGAGAATTTCGAAGGAAAATGCGAAACCCGATTGAAGAAGGAATGAATATGGTCGGGCGTTTAAACTGAAGCGATGCAATGAGGAATTTAAATACGAAGAACATGTCTTAATACAGAATCTTCTTACATTAAAATTAATCCTACAATTATGTACACACAAATCGATTCGTGGATATAGACATAATATATCGTATGCTTATTTATTTACAGCAAACTATAGAGGCATGGAGAGTCATATTCTTTACAACTGTAGCGCTCTACATAGTCGAGATTTTAGTCTACACCATCTTCGGCACAGGCGAGGAGCAGACGTGGAACAAAGTGGCTAAATCAATCGATGACGAAACCCCCGATCAGACGTTGCCCCTGAAAGGGAAGAACTCAAAATAATCCACCGTTCATCGATTACTGAATGTCAGTAGTACCTAAATGTCTGTGAATTCTTCGAGCCATAAACTTCATCGAGTATTCGGACCATTATTTTTTACTTTGCGTCACGTATTAACTTCGACGTCGCAAAAATTAGCGAGAGACTTATTTGGAAAGTGATTTTTCAGAAGCAAAAAGCATTTCTAGACGAATAGATTCTTCTGACAAAAACTCTTTCATCGTAGTAAAACTCCATAGCCAATTGAAATGATAATATAAGAGTTCCCAAGATAGATGTTTATATGTTTATATACACATAAAGCACGCGTAGATTTCTATATATTATGCATTTGTGAACGATGCAGTGTTAAATTTAACTGCCGGACGCGTTAGCTGGGCTAATAATTAAGAGGCTTTTTTTTATATTACGAGAAACGAAAATGTTTCATATATTTTTATGACGATATAATCAAATTATATCTCATTGTTTAGCAAAAATTGGATGGCTGGCATTCCCAATAGTTCCTCTATGAATAATTTGTAAAAAACCAAAAATCGAATTCGACCTACGGTAAATGTTATATCATGTATTTATTTGTACCAATGAAATCCTAAACGATTGTGCACACGTCGATTCGGATTTACATAAGTATGTACAATTAAAAAAGATCTAAACCACTAGCTGTAACTCACTCTGTAACTCTTTTCCCCAATCATTGGACCCTTTGGATTTTACAGAAGTATATTGGACCCCAGTTGTTTCTGTCCGATGGTATGACGATATGGCCGTATTTCAAACCAAAATCGCCAAACTTGTAAAGACACTCTAGCGGCTTGAGTGCCGGCAACATGTCCCTGCAAATATCGCGTGAAATTTTCACGCGTGCGACACGTTCAATTCAAATCTAAATGATAATTGGAGGCTTGGGAAGAAACGACCGCGCCGATTTACTAACTTGACAATCATGACTGATTTGGTCTCCTCCCAAACATTTTTAAGAGCCATCTGAACCACACCGTCATTCTGAATAGGGCTCAGAGTGCAAGTAGAATACACCACTGTACCACCCACTGATATTAATTTCATAGCATTCCTAAAACGTAAACGGCTGAATGAAAACCGCTAATCTACAATCGAGAATGGAATTTTTACGAAAAGCGTACGAACGTTAAAATTTGTGCTTGCAATTCCGGTATTTGCAATCTTTCTTTCACTCTTGTGGGCTTAAAGAGATTATTATCATCGCAATGAAGAACGTGTCTGTCTGTCGTGCAAGGCACATCAACTAAAATCTAAAAACGAGTAACGCTGAGGATGGAAGTGCTTTCACAACTGAATATGAAATGGAAATATCATCGCAATATTGCAAATATTGAACCGCGAGCAACGAAAATCAATCGTTGTCTCTTTGAAGTTCATAATTTCTCGCGGTTCTTGAATTTTTATACTGCGTTACGACAATGCTATACTTCATAAACACGAGAGCAATTTCGATTTACCTTGTTAAAGACATCTTTATCTTCGATACATCTAGCGTCGTTTTCCGTGATGAATAATTTTCCCTCCCATTGTCCCATACCGGAAAAATATTCTTCTATAACTTTATTTATCCTGTTGACTCTAGACTCTTGATAATCATTAGCAACAAGTATACTGGGAAGAAGTGTTTGCAATGCCGCGTAAGATTTTCCTCCTGGTGCAGCGCACATGTCTAATACTCTATCACCGGGTTGCAAATCCAAAGCTAATACCGGTAGAATTGAACCTCCATCCATTAAATAGTAATCTAAACAACGTTTCAACGATTAAAAGAGATGAAGATCGTACTTTGTGCTCTATAATTTCTAAGCATACCCAGAACTCCAGTAATGCCTCTTCTAGGTGAACGAAATCTAGTATCATTGTATTCTTCGTGAGTATATATCATTAAATGCTCTGGAAAATTCAGGTTCCATTCTTTCTCAATGTTCACGGAAAAATCTGCCCCCTTATTATAATAGCTATAATGTTCGGACTCTAAAACCCAATCATCCATTCCTAAATATTGGAAAACAGAAGTACGTTAAAGCCCTGTTCTTCGATATCCCGCAATGCAATTTCTTTGATTTTATAGTCATTGCGTCACTGACCCTTAAGTTTGGTAGCAGGAATATATTCGTAAAGAGCCGTCGTCGATAAACCGGCCAAGGGATTTATAATACGACTCGTGTCCAGTTCGGTGTCCGAAGAATCAGATTCAATAGATCTCAGACTCATAGGTTTCAAGGATTCATCTACTCTTGAAGGACCCTCCTCCGAATTTAACGAATCAACAGTAGGAATATAACCTTCCGGATAAATTGACTGAATCTCTGATAATTTTTGATCCGCAAGGATAGCATCCATTTGTTTCTCCAATTTATTAATTTTCTCTACGCTTTTCTTTGTCTGTATTGCAGCCTCTTTTTCTTTAATATGTCGTTCATATACGTCGTATAACGTTTTCATGCTCATCGCTCCTTCTAACTATAAAAGAGTCGACGATTAACGTCGCGAGCTACATATTATAAGAACCGATAATTCAAAAACACTACTGAAAATATAGAGGCGAAACCTCTATCAATTTACCTCAAGTCTAGAACAGACTTTTTCCGGTTCACAGAAGTTATTGACTATAGCTACGTATTTGCTGTGTTCCATGAGAAGCGCAGCTCTCATATTAAGCCATGCTTTACCGTACACGCTCTCGTAGAAATCATCAAAATGCTGTAAGGCTTTGTCTTTGCTAGTCTTTTTTTTCCTAATCACCGACTGCAGTATAAAAAGAAATAAGGGAATATATATTCATGAAAACTTCTTATTTGAAATCCGATTTCAGAAAAGCTCAGCTGTGGTACTAATGCTATACGACTGAGAAATGTTTTCACATATTTCTACAATAATTGTTACTGGCAATACGTTCAAAGCACTGTCGCTTCAAAAATTACTTTACTAACACGAGTAAATTCAACATTTCGTGACGCTTTCAATTCGATTCAATATCGCGTGTGGTAATGTATAACCAAAAACTCACCCAATGATCAGGTCCACGGCCAGATTTCAATCTAACGGGAACCGTTATTAATTTACTCACTTTAAGCCTAACGAATAACTGCATCGTTGTCTTTTTTATAAACTAAGTTAACTGAATTCTATAACGCGATTTTGAAAAATACCGGCTCTCTGGGTTCGTACACGCGACTTTTCTCAGATGCTTTCGCGACGATTTGCATTACGTCGCACTACGATTATTAACTATAGCATACCCTGCCAATGAACTTTCGATCATGAACAAAAATATCGACCGTCACGCGAAATTTAATAACAAGACGAATGTAAAACCGCGCACATCGCAATCGTTTAACAAATTAATAATGCTTTCCTGCCGTGGGTACACTATACGCAAGATGGCTACCGTCGTGCAGGTTGCCGATAGACAGGCGCATGATGCGCTATCGGATTGCGCAGTAGGTAATTCATTGAAGGTAAAATTTCATAGAATCAGCTTCAGCTATCGTTATCTCGTTTCCCCTAAAAAAACTTATGAGTAAAATTATTATAATACTTTTTTCAAAATCACCTTTCAATCTACAAAAAAGGATGATACTAACATATACGAAAAACCCATAAGTAACGAGATAATCGTGGTTAAAGCTGATCGGAATATTACCACTCCATCCTACGAGTATTTCTATATATTTTACGTTGAAAATGCAAAGTTGAAGTACGATGTAGCAAAGAATGACGCCGTTTTTATTTATATCTTGTGAATTTTCCACGAAAATTCTACAATAATCAAAAAATAAAAACACTCTCCGACCTCTTTCCCACCCCCGCTTTATGCTTTATTCTGTCGCTCCAATTAATAACCCTCGTCGCTCCAGGTGATATCGTAATCGGTGTACTTTTTCTTCAATATGTCCACCGTCACTTTATGATCCGCTTTCCCAAAACCCTGTGTCAGAACATCAAAATGCAGACTTCTCATTTATGCTCTGTGTATTACGAACGAATGAATAGGATTCTGGGAGCCAAAGGAAGACCATCGATGTATATATCAAAATTACGAATTTTAAAGCGACTTCTTACAGCATTATTTATTCCGGCAATAACTGAGGATGCGTAATATTCTTTAAATACTCTGAAATTAATCCTGCTAATTTAAATCCCCTCCTTTCACGTGACAATATCTTCCCCGTTGAAACATTACGTCCACTGGTTCGCTTGCGACAATACAGCAGAAATACTAAAATAAATAATGAAGAGCAAATGTTTTTCTATTTCTGTAATTTATAATCCCTTCACAAGCCACGTCTACGAGTATATACATACTTAGGGCATAGGGTGAAGGAAGGCATTGTGCTACGCAGTCGTAAGTATTTACTCGAGGTAATTAATCCGAAATAAACCGAATGAAAATGAGACAGAAACAAATGAGCACTTGTACATCTGTGCGCGTTGCACCCCACCTCTCTTTCCCTACCCACGCCACACTTTCTTTAACTAACGCGAGAAAAAAATACAAATGAAACCATTCGAAGTTTAACCTGAATTTGTATTAAAAAGTTGACTGTCCTTCGGAAGTTGGATAAGGGTTTAAGAGTTCTGGGAGGAGGGGGGGGGGGGGGACTTTTAAGTTCCAAAGCCACACGAGTGTTCGGAGAAGCAATTTTAACGTCGCCCGCGGTGCTCCAATTTTACGTAGTCAGCGATGGTTTCGAGCCACGAAGTGGAAAGACAAAAAAACTTGGTGTTAGATATTTTTCATGGTAAATCGATGAGAACTTTTTCAACTCCTGATTATCGCGCATCTTATAGGCATTAAAGGAAAAATGGAGCGTTTCTGAGGAAAGTTGTATGCCTTTCCACGGGATTCAACCACGCGTAGCTGACGAATGAGAAGAAATAAATGCTTCTACTTTTACTAGGGAGAAAGTAAAAAAATTCGAATATATCCAAAAACATCTCTATTCATAATACTGAGCTTATTCGCCATCAAAAATTAAATGTTATCCACATCTTTCGACTTCTTGGTATAAGTGCATAATTCAAACCCATCACTACCAACTCATTCTGCAATATTTCTCGCAATTTGAAAATCGTATGTTTCTTTTGAAAAGAGGAATAAAATTTACTCGTTTCACTTTTCTTTCTCTGCAGTATTTAGCTAGCAAGGAGCTCGATTCGAGGAATTGAAACGTATAAATTCAATTATTTATCACAAGTGTATATCTATCGAAAAAATGAAATTCTTACTTGCGAATATCCGTATACTTTGATTTTTTTCTCATCGGGGCTGTGCTCAATCCTTCCACCTCCCAGGCATTCCGTTTCCAAAGCAGGATTTATTTGCTGCAACTGATGCCCTGTCATATCATAAATATCGGCTGAAACATAAAGAAATTACAGAGGTTGAAAAGAAGCGCCGAACCTTAAGTGTTACTTTGGTGTAAAAATTTAACAGAAGAGTACACTCTTGGTAAATGCGTGTAGATTTCGGCCATAAAGCGGTTGAGTTTCATTTTGTAAACGTGGCCTTTATTCCATGGTCCTTGCAAAAGGCTCAACCGACCTCTGTATAATATTTGCTACCTCCACAAACCCTGAGTTTAATTGGCATTCACTCTTTACCCATTGTTCCCCTTTTGGAAAGGCTTCAAAGGGCTTGAAACTACGACTCGAATAAATACAGTCGAGTGCACGTCGATCTACCCAAGTGTTACATCCCCTCGATGAGTAACCTTGTATGGGGTTGCATACGTAAAGCGTACAGTTTAAACACATCGCCTAATTTGTTCATTTAGATGTATATACATATTGGCATGTGGTTACTAAATCGCACCAAGCCAAAAGAACACGAACCTCCAGGAAAAGGGATGGTGCGGAATAAGGGGAGACAAAGTCAAGGGGTGAAGAAAGTGCGAGAAAAAAATTCCAAGTAGGGTCGAAAGAGCGGATCACCATCCCCCATTGTGGTTCATCTTATATACTCGAGGGCCTGACGCTTCGAGCGGAAAGCTGGTCTCTCTGGCCTGATTTTAACTTTGTCAACCTTGGAGAACTTCCCCCCGTTTCGTCCTTCCTTCCTGAAAATCATCTATTTCGCCACTATTCTCCGCCCCTCCGTTCCTTACTGACAATCTTCGCTATCTACCCTCTAGTTTCAAGTCGGAGGCAATATTGCGAAACGTCTCTTCGAGCTACGCGAAGAGGAAGGCTCCCATCATCTACCATTATCCGTATCTCATGATAATGGAGAATCTCGAAGGTTTACGATCGTGGTTGTGCACCCTCGTACACGGCGTTGCTGGAAAAACCCTTTCAAGGTGGCGACTCTTCTACGAAGCTCAGGTGCAGAGGTGGGGCGAACTTTAATAGGGGGATGAAAATGGTCTCGCGTTGGGCGGGGAAGAAAAAATGATTACTTCGGAAGTGATAAATAATTTAGGAAAGTGCCGCGAGGTCGTTCCACCGACGTTCGTGCCAATTTTATGAACTTTGATGTATGGTAAAATGTCGAAGGATGATCCAATATCGTAGAGAGGATTTTTTTCAAAGTACCATAAAGAAATAGCCCGCTTTATCGGTCACAGCATTTCGTAGCCTTTTACATTCCGAATCATTGTAAACCTCCTCGATTTAATTACAACTTAGAGTAGCCATAGTCGGTACGTACCTGAAACCACCGACTATTGTATTATATAAAATAGCGTTTGACGTTTTCGCTCGATAACCATGAATATTTCATAATAAGATAATCCTCGAATTAATCATTTTGAACAGAAACCTCAAATAAAGCCGGTATTACGTCGACATCGGGATTGATCAGAAATAATCCTGCCGTTAAAGGAGTTTCATCTAACCTGGAAGCTAACGATCAATTGCTCGAATCAACTAAATCTCGCCTCCCTCCTTCTTCGAACGAAAAAGTTTCGTATCGTACGGACAACGAAGGGGACTCGACGGGGCGCGTCTCGTTCTACGGATGACGTGGCTGAAAAGCGCGCACACTGACCTACATTTCAGTGCGTCAGAAATTACCAGAAATCGATGAGGCCCCTCTCAGTGGGCACTAAAAGCTTGGGCGAGTATGCACTAAGTGCCAAACACCGTAAGCTCGGGTCTAGGCGGGTGGTCGTGCTGCTGCGAAGTATACGGGCACGTCCTTCGGGCAAGAAAAGCTTCCCGGGACCACGCGAGAGAAGGAGAAAAAAAGAGAGAAAAGAGAGAAGGAGATATGGGGGAAGAGTAGAGCTTAATGGAAAACTTCGGAAATTGGAACGAGTACCGCGTCTCGTTTACACGTTATGCCGGCTTAAGCGGACTATGTGGCTGAAGAAGAGATCAAGTGCTCGGATTTCTTGATCCCAGCTCACGTTGGTCGGATTTGTTCCCGTCAATTCAGCCCTGCCATTAATGTTGAATAATTAATAGAATAATAAAATCGGACGGTCGGACGGTTTTATTAATTCGCATTTTACCGAGATTATTGATGTGAGGGAAAACGTTCGTATCGAAGTTCTCGAAATGTAAACCGATCGATGAGGATCTTTCTCGGTGGCATTTCCTTACTTCCTTTTCTTATACGAGCCGTTTTGGTCGATTGAACCGCAGACAGACAGTAACGAAATTAGCTCTCCTTTCATTTCGCGCTTCTGCGAGCCTCCTCGCCAGTTCAGGGGAGAGGGGCCTACTTTACGCCTTGCCAGACGTGGGAAGATTAATCTGTCGTTAGCAAAGGGGGCGGTTTCGACGGATAATCGCCACGGGTTCGAGCACACCAAGTAGAACGGTGAGAAGCTTTCTTGCGGCTGCGTACACCCCGCCGATCGATAACAATTGTTTGTTGCTTAGCAAATCGAATCTATATGCAAATCGTGTACTCTTTCGACTAATCGTCAATTATCGAAAAGCCATTCGTATAATCAAGCAATTTTGACTGCACAATCGCTGCTGCACCGCCCTGGCTACGTTACGCGGGCGTTACCACTATTCGCGCTCCATTTGCCCGCGTGACACAGGCTGCAACCACTCGAACGGATCTTTCTCGTAATCCGCTGGTAACCGAACCACTTCAACCTTAGGGGCCATCCATATATTACGTAAGACATTTTTGGCCTCTTTTTGACCCCCCCTCCCCCCAGTGTAAGATACTTGTACACATACAGTTTACACTGTATTTACATGCAGTGTAAGAAATATCCACACCCCCCCTCCCCCTCAAACGTTTTACGTAATATATGGATGGCCCCTTACGACACGTGCCGCAACCACTCCATACCATACTCTTTCTCTTCCTCTTTCTCCGGAGATTTAATCTGAATTGGATCAGATGTCGAACGGCAGCGTTAGACAGCTCGGCACGTTTTTGAGATTGAATTACGGATTATTTTTAGACACGTGAAATCCGTGGGATTCCCCCCTCTTGCAAAGCCGTATCGATCCCCGAAGAATTTTCCTCGATGAGAACTCGAGGGGAAAAAAAATTAAGGATTCGCGAAAACATCTCCAGCCACCGCTACTTAGTTGACTCTATTTTGTCCCTTCGTCCAACCCCCCGCCCTCTTCCACCTTCATTAACAACGTCTGATTTACCGGTTAATCAGGGCTCTCGGTCTCTTCGTCGTTAATATCTCGCTTCCTCGGATTTACGTAAGCTCGATTGAGCGTATCCCCCATCGACGGATAATTTGGAGGGTCGAAATAAATTTGAAATGCTTCAATTTATATCGCTACAGGAGAAGCTGCGGATGAACGAAAGAAAAAGAAGGAAGCTTTTGATTGGAGTCCATCAGCTGTGCCACTATCGAACCGATGTATATGTATACAAGATGATACACGCTTTATATAATACTTTGCAGTAAACGACTCTCGTGGCTGCCTTTCATTAGGCGCAGCTGGAGCCGGTAATGCTGCGCCTACTGATGGCAACCACGGAACCCAACTACTCCAGAGGATAAAACGTATCACCCTGTATGCTCCCTCGACCGAATGAGTAGAAAAAGGTAGTCGTAACAGTTTACTAAAACAACTATACGCCGCCGTTCGGAGGATTGCGCCGGTCCTAAACTTTGCACTCAGGGGTGGGATAATGGTCGACGGGCAACGCGCGGGGCCACAGGGGTGGGCCGTCTTCGTGCCCCCACGCTGGGGGTTGAATTCCGGGCGGCGATATTTCTTCGTTTGAGAAATATTTACCTCGGGACCCTCGTACCGGAACCGGAAAAAGATCCATCTTGCCGCCACCTGCGCAGTCTTCGGCGTCCTTCGTTGAACGGGTCGAAGGGTATCTCGTAACCCCAAGGCCGTACGCGGGCACGCACCACTGAGTAATCATGTCGGGAGACACGAAGGTCTTCCTAGGAACGTTTCATCCCTTCCGAAATACTTCCAATGACACGGGTAAACGTTTACTTGCTCGAATTGGGTAGTTTCATCTCCCCGCTCTGCACGGCACGTACCAATGGGGGTAAGATATACCTTGTGTTCGAAATGTATGAAAAAATCATATTTCCCTTTCAAATTTTGGAAAATGGTGAAACTAGAACACCCTCATCTACCGAAGGGCGAATGCTGCAAGAAGAGTTCCACGGAAAGCGGACACTCCGGGTTAATAAGCACTTTGCAGGGTGCCCGGTTCGATCGACCCTTCTCACCCACACTCCCGTGTATGGAATTCCCCCGCAACGCTTATAAGTTCGTAGAGATAGAGGCCAACTTTGAAATCCCACGCAACCCCAGAATGAACAGGAAGGGTTAAAGAATCGAGTTACCCGCGCGCACGTCGATAGCCCGGAAGAGGGGTCGTATCAAAGGAACCAAACGGGATAGGCTTCGCCCTGGAATAAGGGATGGGCAGGGTAATTGCAAAAATTACAGCGGGAAGCCCTTACGGCCCTTCCAAAAATAACCTCTGTGAACTCCATCGTCTATCGTGCAAAAATCATCCCCCGACGAGCAAGCCCCCTTCGTCTCCAGGACGTCGCTTCGCGATTTGGAATGTTAATATCGTGAATACAACTCTCGTAACCACCTCCACCTAGAGCAGCTGCAGAACCACGAGGCGCATCTGCCCGGGGCGTAAGAGGAACCTCGCCAGAGTCCCCGAGGGAAAACTCGACGGGGTGGATAAATCCCCGCAAAGCTAATTTCGAACTAGTTACATTTCCGAGACGGGTGGATTTAGCGGGCCGATAGTGGCTTAGTTCGATATTACGGAAGACTTTACGCGAGGAAAATCCTCGATATTTCGAAGCTTACAGTCCATCGGCATTTTCTCTCGTCGGAAGTGTGTTCGATTTTAATCGAACGTTCGAAAGATATAGATGGATACCTTGCGCGTTACATATTTTTTTATCCGACGAACCCGTGAATATATGTGAATTTAATCAATCATTCGATAGAGTGACTCTCGTTTAATACATCCCTCACAAAAAAATATATTCCACCAGAATTTCAATTAAGAAAAGGGGGCAGAACGCGTATCGGATAAAATCGCACGCATTTTCATAGCGCCACGTCGAACGACTCTCTCACGTTTTAATAACTACACAGTAAGAACCACTCCCTCCCTTGACTATGCGGTAAGCACATTTCCACGGTCGAATAGTAAAACTTAATTGCCCGGGAGGTTGCGTGACGTTACAGCCTTTGCACGTGCAACGCGAGCCATCCTGGCCATTTCCATCGATTCTAATATCGCGTCCTCGGCCTCGTTCTTCGACTCACAACCTACGATCGATCGGTCGATCGATCGTAAATGAATGATACTATAAAGCAAGCTCACCGTAAAGTTTGATATCTTCGCTCGCGCTCTTTCTTTTACGGATATTCTGTTCCGATTTGTTCTCGTGATTCATTCTTGATGAAATTCTTATAGGGATAAAAAATGTTCAATCAGTCAGAGATTTTTATCGAAACCTCTGAAACCGATCGCTCGACTATCCCATTTGATGTATTTTTCCACGCTGATTCCGAAAATAACAAATTTATTAATGAAATCTCAAAGGGAGCCCAAGAAATTGTCAATATGAACTGAAATAATTCTTTCGTATGTATCTGACCTCGTTAAAATAAAAAGTAGAAATATATAGGCAAGAGTCTTGGCGGAAAAGGCTGCGCTCTACTCTAGAGATGGGGGTGTGCAGCTGCAAGGTGGTCTGGCTGCACCTGCACGCTCGCACGGCTTGTCTGCTACATCTCGACCAATTCCCAGGACACTCCTGCCATCGTCCTGGATGAAAGAGAAACAGGAAGAGGATGGAAAGGAGGAGAAAAAAAAGAATGGATACTTTTAAGGGAATCGATTTCGAACGATATCTACAAAGACCGTGGACCGATTGTTATCATCAGTAGAGAAAAGAAACACACAACTTGACACCGAAGTATTAATATCAACAAAAACTTGTTGGATGCGAAAGGAAAGATAAATTATTTTGTACCAATTTGTTTATTCGCTTATTGTTATTATTATTTACAAACTATGTGCAAGTTGCAATGATATTTTGAGATAATACTAATATCGAGGCATTTATAATACACACGTACATCTCCTCCACAATTGAAATGATACGACAGAAAATGATTAACAGTTCTACTTTTTACGAGAACTCTTTCCAAATTCATTCTCTATCGCTTAAAATTAATCAACCTTGGAAATTTTCAGGTATATCCCCTGCTTCAGAGTCATTACAAGATTAGTTGGATGTATGACGTAGGGAATCTGCGTCTTCTCGCAAACGTCTACCTTATGATTCGCGAGAATCTTAATGAGCCCCATCTTAGACTGACTAACTGCAAACCTGGCACCTGTGAAAGCAACGGTTAAATCGTAATTGTAACGCCAAAATGTTTCAGAGAACCATATTTAAGCTCCCGAAATGATCAACGCCATAACAATTTACCGATGCAGTTTCTAGGTCCATCTCCGAATGGCATGAAACTGGCGGTGTTTCTCGAATTGACGGCTTCTTCGTTGAACCGTTCGGGATCGAAGACATCGGGGTTAGGATAAAGATTGGGATCGTGGTGGATCCCGTAAACCGGTATCCACACCTTCAGACCTTTAGGAATGGTAATGTTGGTTCCAGGTAGAGTGTAATCCTCGCCAGCCTCTCTGACCAGCACGGCACCCGGTGGGTACATTCTCATGGATTCTGACAAGGCGTAAGATCAGTTAAAATAATACTTCGAACGTCTCACCGACCGATTATCTGCTCTTCTAACCATTAAGCACCATGTCCAGGTATTTCATGTTTTTCACGCCATCATACGTGAGAACTTTGTCCTTCTTCAACTCGGCCCTTATCTCCTCGCGCAACTTATTCTGTATATCGTGATGCTGCGCCAACAAGTAAAGGGCGTGGCTCACCGCGGTAGACGATGTCTCGAAGCCTGCCGCGAAGAAGACGAGGGCTTGCGCCGTTAAGAAACTATCCGTCAGCTCTGAAATAAAACGCATATACTCGTCCCATCTTCAGTGGCTCCTCCTCATCTTTCGTGAATAATAGGATAAACGGGTGCAAGACTCGGCTCGATAAATTCGTCGACAACTCACCGATACTGGGGAGCTTTTCGGGGTGCTCTTTCAATTCCAGCAGTAAATCGATAAAGTCGTGTCGAGGTTCGTTGGCCTTCTTCCTACACTCCAAAGTCTCTTTTACGCAGTTCAAAAAGAAGGTGGAGAACTCCTTATCGATGAAAAACTCAGCGACATATGGATACAGCCAAGGAGTCGCCTCTTTAATAATATTCCTGAGCCTGGACCTCGTGGTTACGGTGAATATCTTCCTTCCCATCCTCCGGAACTCGCTCTCCTCGTCGGACATGGCGTTCATCTTCAACCCGAAAGCGCAGCTACCGATGACATCGGTGTTGAACCTGGCGGTGATCTCCCTGCAGTCGATCGGTTCACCTTTCACCACCTGCTCGTTCAGGAACTTCTCAAAGTCGTCGGCGCACTCCGATAGAAGATAAAACATTTGTTTCAGCTTTCCCGAAGTAAACATCGGCGATAATTTACTCCTCAAGGGACGCCATCGTTCGGGCTCCAGGGAGAAGAGGGACGCCGACAGTGGTTCGATCTTTTCGTATATCTTCACACCACGACTGATGAATTGGGAGAAGTCTCTGATAAGAACATGCTTTATCAGCTCCAAATCCCTGATGAGAAGAATTGGCGTGCGTCTGTTGAAAATCCCGACCACGGGTGCATCGTTGTACTCGTCGTAGAGATTCTTCGTCAACTGCGCTGGATGCATTCTGCCCAGCATGACATCCTTCAAATTGCCGAAAACGGGGATCGGTTTGGGGCCCGGAACGCCGCGGCTCTTCCAGAAGTCGTAAGTGGAAGTCAAGTAGTGATAAATTGCGAGAAGCAGAGCGGCGATACCGCACAGAATCTCGAAGGCACTGATCGACGTCATGATTTCGGAATCCCCTCGATCGATTCGCAGCGGAATTCTGCAGAGGACGCGATTCCTTCGTCTTGATTTTCGAGATCCAGCCGACGTCCCGGTGAGCACCGAAAGCAAAAGAAGTTTGAAGGTAAGCCGATTATTTGGTCCAAAATCTATCACGCCTTTGACTAAACGCCGTAAGGTCGCATCGCATTCTTACTACCGTAAAAGCGATATACACAGTCGAGATTCTACGTTGAGTAGGTACGCCACTGTCGAGCTAGCCAGTGCGTAATACGGTTCAAGGTCAGTTACGTTTACACGGCGTCGAGCGTTCGTTGATAAAATCAAATGGTACAAAAGTACACGTTACGATCCACTTACCGTGTGCGAACGACCTTCCGAAGTTCTCTTGGATAATGACACAGAATTGCAGAAAGGGAAAGTTAACGATGGCACTGCAGCATGAATTTCACGAAAAGTTTTCAGCTACCCGGCTGCAGTCGACTTCACGGTTGCTCGTCGCACTACACACTTATCAACTCTCGGCCCTTGTAGACTCTACTAACACAACAGGATGACTCGCCAATTCAAGCTTATCATTTACTGAAAAAAATTCTCGTTGAGGTAATCTTATCTATATCGCCGAATACATTTCACCCCTCGCTATAACTACTGCAGAGGCCCTCTTATGTATGTAAATTAATTACTGTAGGCTGAAATTTGTTATTCTGTCGATCGAGAGAAATGTGCGTCGTATATCATCGGTTCTCATCTAGTCTCTCTATTAAATATTATTTTGACACGGATAAGAAATCGAAAGCTTCTCTCGTTGTTGAAAATACAGTAAGTTCTTCCGTAACTTTCCGAATGACGATGAACTGTGTGTCGCATGTCACGCGAGCTAAATAATCAACAAAGTACGCTTGTTGCTGTTAATCAGTCTGATGGGTCTGATGACTAAGACCCACGAGAGAATCTGCCGCGAGATGAACACAAGCGACCGAGAGCGAACAGATTTCTCGTCTACCGTGACGTTCAATCGGTAACGTCGTCTTCCGTGACTGGTTCCATTGCTCCGCTGGCTTTAAGCCGATAACGTCGGTCGATACGAATAGGAAAGCGCATCGTCACGTACGCGTGGAGAAATACTGTCTAATCATTTCCCGAAACACGAAACGCATGAGCAAACAGTCGAAAGCTCTATTACGATGCAATATTCCGGAGCAATCCAATTTCCTTTTAAATAGCGAGTTAAGCGCGCGCTATCGGATCCTCATCGGCGTCACGTTTGACCTTTCGTAGCAATTTCGAACGCGAATATCGCCAATATCTCTGCGTCTCCTTGAGCTTTCCTCGTATGCGTACGTGATTTCCCAAATAGACGCGGGTAAAAGGTATCGGATCTATGTATGTAGCTGTTTCTGCCCCGAATCTGAATAACGCCCGCTTATGCGTAATTACAAATTTCTATCGACGAGGAAGATTTCACGTAAATTCACCAGCTGCCGTTCGTTGCGCCGAAATTATCCATTATCCTTCCGCCCCCTCCGACGAGATAAACGTTATTAGGGAAATTGGCGGTTCAACGTCACGGCTAGAGCGGCGTTTATCCGCGCCAATTGCGACTCCGCCGCGGGCGTATTTGCATAGGAGTTATGAATATCGCGGATCGCGAAGCCGTTGCTAGAATCAGGACGCGCGTTATGTCACTTAACCCTTTCGGAGCAGTTGCACCACGTCCACACTCGATCTTCCTGATTAATTCAAACATTGTGATTTTGCCGCAGCGGGGGTTGAAAATATCGATGTCATTACGGGACTCCACCCCCCGTTGGACTAACCCCAGCCAAAATAACACTCCCACCCTCTATTCCTCTCCCTCCCTCTCGCTCTCACCTAACTCCGCTGATCGATAAAAACTCTCGACTTCGTTGTAGCCTGTTGCCTCCACTCTTGTGTCTTCTTAAGAAAAAAAAAGGGGGGGAAAGGGAGGGGAAACGACGGGTCCAACATCCGGAGGCTTGGATACGGACAGCTGTTTCGCCTGGAAGACTTCGAGATTACTTCTTGTATTTTTTATCCAGAGGGCTTTGGCACTCCGGGGTCCCCGGAGACCCCGTCGTCGAGGTTAATTCATCGCTTCGCTTCTGTCACGAGGAAGGAGGAGGCCGGTTGTTTCACTTTGTTGGACTCTCGTTACAACGGTAGATAACGGTGATTTGTCACAAGAAAGCGAGGCAACATAACTCCCTCGTCCTTTATTACCGACGATTTGTAACGAAGAGGATTTTGTACGTATTCTCGGACAGTTAGTCCTTTTCGACCGAAGTATACCGGAGCAAACGAATTTATCAAATACACTGAGAGAAATAATTGCTAGTGTGTCAAAAGGATATGTATACCTTATTGGGTGTACAACTTTGCTTCCGCCGTTTTTCCGAAATTCGAGGCTTTATTATAAAAAACTGATTATACATTTATGATTCAAAGTATTGTCCATCGCTGGCCACTACTTTCTCCCATATTTCGAGCAGCGTACGAATCCTGCATTGAAAAAACTGTTCATCTTTTGAAGCGATCCACGAATCGAAACTCGAAGTAAAGTTGTACACTTAATACATCAAGAACATATGATCTTACAAATTGAGGCGTTGAAAACCAGAATGGTGTAAGTCACATTTCATGTAAGCTGAGATTATTTGACTGCAAAGTTAAGTACAATTTGAAAAATCTGTCTAGATGACACAAAACAGATATGTACGATTTAAAATATCCGTTTGTATCATCCAAACAGATTTTTCAAATTATACGTAACTTTGCAGTCAAATAATCTCAGCTTACATGAAATGTGACTTACACCATTCTGATTTTCAATGGCTCAATTCTTGATTCAAGAGTACCTTCGTTGGAACGAGACATTCTTTCTGCGCAGAAGAAAAAGAAATTACTCGAGTTTATGAATTATTTTTTCGCACGAAGAAAACCATGACTTGATCCTGGAATTATTTCATGTTTTTTGATTTAAGAAAACTTTTTTTGGCACCAGCAATTATTTCTCTCGTTGTATATCATAAATATCGCGTAATTTAATAAGTCCGTCGCGTATCGTTCGAAGCTCGCCTCGCGTTTCAATGGAATTGCGGGGTAAAATAGACCGTCGTCGCTCTGCCAACTCGCTCGATTCCAGGGGGGTGTCTAACTTTCGTTGGGATCTACGGGGACCCCGGACGGTCGAAGCTACATGACGCGGCTCGCGTGCTTCGTCGGGACCAACCGTCAACCTACGCTCAAACGAACGTAACGAGGCAATTCCGAACTTTCGTCATTTTATTCTTCATCGGGTTACTTTTTTTTCCCGGAGAAGTTGAGATTGAACAAATTTATCTCCAAATAAAATTTTCACGGCGTCCTAAAAAGTTGTCCGGTCGAAAAAAAGTGACGGTCTCATCCCGCGTGAAACGAAAATACAACTAACGCGACGCCGATTGAGATTGAGAAATTCTAGTAGTTAAACTTTCGTTCCGCGATATTTTCCACGTTGGGGTCGCGAGAGAAAAATCGAAACCAATACGTCATCGCCCTCCCCTTTATCGGAGCCACCGCAGCTACGCGATAATCTCGCACGTCCTTCGTCAGTTCATTCGTCATGGGTTTCTCGGGTACGTCGGAGGGTGGGGGGAAAAAACATATAGTTCCTCGCGTCGCGTGTATAACCCGCTAATAGCACGGGACACGAGATGATATAGGGCTTTCCACGGAGTATAGGTGCGCACACATTCGTCGGAAGCGCACCGCGCGAATAACTTTCCATCCGTCTCGCGATACGTCATCTCGAAGCTTTTCAGCTTTCGCCGTTCCAACGGACGAGACGAGAAAAGTCGGAGGACGATAAAAGGAAAGGATGGAAGAAAAGTCGGGAAAACTCGATCATAATGTATGGGTATCCGTGGCGAGTAAAAAATAACGAAGAATATCGGAACGTGTCGAAAAAAGATGCGGTGGACGTTATGGGGACCTAGAAAATTGATGAACGTTGCGGTTAAAAATTAATTACTTTATCCGGTGCAACATGTTGGAAGCGCATATGCGCTTGCGCTATGCACATCGAAGGGGTTTCGAAAGGGAGGAGAAGAGGGGATGGTGAAAATACGAACGGCCGTTTTATTTCAGTTTTAGGGAAAAGTGGGCGTAATCGGAGCACTCGAACTGGTCCCCCGGACTCGCCTTATTATAAACCACCGAGATTGGATATCAGCTGGAAAATGTCCTAATTAACCCAACTTTTCCCTGAACGCAACGACAGTCCACACCGTTAACACGCCCCTTTTAACCGCTGATACTCGTTAAAAAAACTCAAAGGTGAGATCGCGCGTGCAGTTTGGACGTCGCGATCAGTTCGAGTAAACCGTGAGAGAGATCCGTCGCGACGCCTGCGTCGGCGTCCCCTCAGTACACAGTGAACCGTGCTGGACGACGGATGTCTGGCGCGTTCTCGGGTGTTACTACTCGCGAATACGAATGCGTGTGGACGTCGGTAGCGTCGAGACGCGGCGGGAAAGATAAACGACGATAATCGAGAGAACACTTGAGAGTTGATAGAATTTCGAGTGTTTTTTTTTTCATTTCCTCCCTTCTCGCCGATCGAACTTCGGTCAACCCGTGATTCGTCGCGAGTGAAGCTCACGGTACACGATAAAAAATCATTGCAAAAAAAAAAGAACCGCGAAGCAGAACCAACGAAGCGAAATCAATTTCGTCCCATGGAATACCGAATCGCGTCCCTCCGCCAAAGTCCCATAGGTCACATACGAGATTAAAACTTTCCATCGAAATCGGAGAGAATTTCTGATCTTCGATTCATGAATTTCTCACGCCGAGGAAACTCGAAAAATCACTTTTCGAACTCCGCTCCAAGTCGTCCCGTGGAGAAAGGACCGGGGAGATTGAAAGGACAGGATCACGCGATTACTGCCAGTCGATTGATGCGATTGCCAGGGCTTTCCTCGCGCGCGTAAATTGTTCGGTTAAACGGTGATCGGAGAGGGAGAAAGAGGAGACGGCCGAGATGTGGGTGGATAAACGAACGGAGAGAATAAGGGAGTTTATTCGTACGGGGTGAGGTCAATCATCCGCGGCGTCTGCTTACGCACGATTGCAGTAAGTAAAATAAATGATCGGTAGTCTGGGAGTGCGAATTGAAAATAATCGCCGACCGGTCACTGTTCTGCGTGCGATTTAAAAAATCGCACTCGTTTCTCTCTTTCTTTTCTATTTTTACCCCGGAGAATTTGTCTCGTTAAACTTAATTCGCTTCGGCAAAATCGCCCCTTAAAATTGTCGAGAACATTTGAAGAGAAACGTCAAGATATGAAGGAAGACATGCTCCGACACCCCATCACATCGACATCCCTCTCGTACGATTAGCGAGCAGCCGGACAATCTGCGGAGAGAAAATCAGAGGAAGGAGAAGGGTTGAAAGGCGCGCGATTTCTCGACCCGAATCGACGCTGCCGAAAATGATTGATAAGGGAAGGCGTGAGATGGGAACGGAAGGAAGCCCGTCGCTGGCAGGGGCGAAAATGAGAGCGCGGCTAGGCTAGACGCAACAAATGTTTTACGCCTTTTGTCTGATCCCACCTCGCAAGCTTGATTAACGACAGTCGCGGCACGTCTATACGCGACGTTCCCGCTTTGTCCAACTCCCCAGACTTTCACGGAGTGCGAGGAAAGGAGACGGAGCGAGATAAAGCGAAGGGGTTGGGGCGCTCGGACCAGAGCAAGAAGGTAGATCGCCCCCGCCAGGGACTCCGGCGAGAAGTTTTCCTCGGACCGTGCACAACTTTGAGAAACTTTCTTTCCAGAAAATTAGCTTCGCGGGAAAATTCCACAAACTTTGACGCGTGTCCAAAAATAAGACGCAGAGGTGATCCGGCTGGAAGTCGCTCGTTTTCGACAGCCGGTCGAGTCGAAAGGAAATACAAATTTTAATCTCCTCCCCCGTTCAATTATCCTCTCGAGAATACAGCTCGTTGGTCCATTAGCGAGCTCTCCGCTCCGGAATAACTCGAGTTTCGAATTTTCGTCACCGTTGTTGACTCTGAGATATTTCACTCGAAACGCACAAGGCGCCTTCTCGGTATACATCGTGTACGTCGCACTCATCGAGGAAACGTTTACACCGGGATTTAATAGGATTTCCCTCTGCGGTGGAGATCCTATCCATACCCGGCACTACAGGGTTCGAGTCCCGATGGAACGTTTCGTGACGTCCTTACAAATTGGGGCTTCACCCGGGCCCTCTCTCGATCTCGCGCAAAAAATAGGGATAATCCTCGACGAACCCCTTTACATCCACATCGAAAGCTCTGGCGTCGTGGAGAACAACGCGAGTGTACACCGCGCGTACGCATAGACAATATACACTCGAAGATGCACGGTACAGAAAGTCGCCGACATAACGCGAAACGTTCTCTTGGGAGAACAACACGACTGCAGCGGCCTCTGCCCTGTTAATTCCAAATGTCGTATCTGGAAAATGAAAAAAATTCGAGTTAAACACGTCTTCGCAATCCTTATGGCTAATTTTATCATCGATAATATTAAAATTGTTTATATAAGGTCTAACTAATAGCAGTTTTACGCTACGGGAACGATGATAAAATAAACCATAAGGATTCTGGAAACGTGTTTAACTCAAATTTCAAAATGTTGCAGATACGACAGTTGGATTTAACAGGGCAGAACAAAGTGGCGTTGAAAGCGGCGGATTCTGAAGTCCCAGGGGCCGTTTCATTTTTTCCCCTCTTTCTTAATCCCGCGCGATAAGGTCACGACCACTCGTCACGCCTCAGAGAGCCGGTTGCCGCGAAATTCGTCGTCATCCCTTCCGAGAAGATCGGCCGGCATTCGCGACTTCCAAGGTCCCTCTTCCGCGTCAAACGTCAACGTCATCTCTGCCGTATCGGTTGACGCAAAACGTCGACTTCACCTGCGCGCCGACAACAAATGTGGAAGGAAAGCTGCAACTATTATACGAGCCTCCTCCCCCTTCACGCGCGTCCTTCGGAGCATTGCAGCCTCACGCTCCGTCCAACATCAAAGCAAATCCGGCTTTCGCATCGCTATATTACGCTTTCTTTGCCCCGCCGCGCTCACCCGAGCTTGCGTTTGCTTTCGGATGTGAACGCTCGATTCACTGAAACGGTGCTTGCAATCGCGTATACGATCGAATTGCTTTCATCTCTCTGTGACGTCGCGATAAAAAGGATACGAGGATCCGCTCGAAATGAAAATTATACCGAGAAGTATACGATCCGTTCTCGATGACAAACGAGGGACTCACACCTCGACGGATATATCTCTTCACGCGGACGTACCGAAAAGATGCGCAAACCGCTCGAGTGATGCGAAAAAAGAAATGAAACGCGAGACGCGTATCGACGTCGGGAGAGAAAGGAGCTATAAAGAAAAATCGAGAAGGGAAGCTATGAGATATAAATAAAAGCCACAAATTCGTCCGTCCGCCGTAAACCGACCAAAATACAGTCCGATGAAATACAGCGGTCGCTCTTACGTCGACCGGGCCATTTCTCGTCACTCGTCAGACTTAGCCGCGAGCCGGAGGATTTCGTTCGCGCCATTAATCGCGTTTATCTCGCGATAATCTTGTCGCGCGGTGCGTTTGTTCGTGTACCGACGGCGGCGATGCCACCCTCTCGCGTCGCCTCGCGGGTCCTTTTGTCCTCCGGAGGTGCGAGGACACGCCGCTGAGACGACGTCGACGCGCGTCTTCCAGCCTCCGCGCTCCTCGTACGACGCGCGTACGCGCGCGGCTCACGATCATTTATCACCCCACCCTGGTCCGTCATTGAAATGGTCCTTCGTCGCTTAGTCGGTTTATATCGCGTTTATGGACGTTTCAAAGGCCCGGAGCCGCCACGCGCTTTTACCGTGTCGTTTCGTTCGCCTCGTCCAACCAGCTTTCTTTCGTCCAAGGACGAGACCGCTCCTTTGTGGGTCGTAACGCGGGGGCCGATCATTTCCAGATGAATTCCTTCCTCCCGGCGCGCGCGTAATCGCTCGACCCTCCTAGACCGGGATGCGCGTGTAATTCGGGAGATAAACGTTTTATTTCTCCGAATTTTCATACTCGATTTAAGGACCGGAACGAAATACCTGTGGATCCGTACGGACGATTTTCGGGTGGATTATTTTTCCGGGGCGAAAGCGCGGTGCGCGAGATAAACAAAATTCCCCGATAATCTCGAGTGTCCGTGTTATTCGGGAAATGTGAAAACGTAATTTTCTCCCGTTTCCTCTGTTTTTTTCATTGGGAACCATAAGTGAACGCGTTCGCTGTCTCTCTCTTGGACGAACAGAAAAAAACCATCCCCCGAATACACGCGCTCTGGACGGATGATTATTTTTCTGGAAATTCTACCCGAAGCCTCCTTCGAGGATGTCATCCGACGGATGAGCGAATGCACGGACGAAATCCTCGTAAATTCATTCCACCGGTAGAATTTCCGTTGTGTGTAGGAGAGAATAATCTTTTTAATCCACCCTCGAAATATCATACCTTCGCCCGAGTCTCGTCACGAGATGTGTAACACCGTGGAAATTGTGTCGAGATGCTCAAAACCTCCGAGCTGCTCATCTCCTCGGCGACACTCGAAGTATTTACAGGTCTTTCGTCCTTTTACAAACCCTCGTTCAACACATCTTCAGGTCCTTCATTTTTACTTCCCAAAAATATCTCGGGCTAACAGCGAGGAAACGAGAAAATTCGTTTCGCTTCCGTTATTTCGCTCTCGCCGATAGAAGTGAGTAATTATGTAGGTACATTTGCCGGAATGCCTTTAATTAGCGCGATTCCAGCTTGGTGAAATAATGGAGCAGCGTCGCGTTAAACGGTAATTTTAGCTGAGCAAACGTACAGGACCCTCTTCCACGGTATAGAATATCCATAGCGACGCGGTCGTTATCGATATCGATGCGTCGCACCACGCGACGTTGGTATAAGAGGCTTTTAAAAAAAATACACACAACCCGAAGTACATTGCTTCCAAATTACGAGGTGGTAGGATGATCATAAATCGATTCAGCTTTATCGCTGGCTCTCAAAGCGATATCCCACCGCAGGATGAGTATCTCGTAAATTTTCGATGACGCTCCTCCGTCGCGTCTCCGTACCCTGATCACGAGATCGGGACAAGACCCTCAAATTTTTTACCAACGAAAAAACTGTTCCAGGACGAACTAAGCCATCGATCCGCAAAGATCCCGCTGGAATTGTGATCGTGGAGTTAGTGGTGGTGAAAAAAAACAAGAAAATTACTCGTAAAAGGCAATCGTCGCGTTCGCGATCCACTTTGAAATCCGTCGAGACGAGAGAAATCATGCCGATTAAATCGACCCTGCGAGTTTTCGAGGTGATCCGTTAACAGGTGAGAGAGAGAGAGAGAGGACCGATTCGGAACGAGGGAAAGGGGTGACCATGTCGCCGAGTCGCGAGTGGAGCGCGCGTCGATGTGTCGTGGCAGGTGGTGCGGGGGATGCTTGAAGTTGTGTGCGCGATAATCTGCTGCCTGTTGAGCTTCTGTGCCCGCGATAAGAAGAGACGCGAGATGGCCGAGAACGGGGTGATCGCCAAATCGAAGCCTGTTGATCAGCGGAGCGATGCCGCCGTTACAGCTGACGCGGTCGTCGCAACGGTGGTGGCGAAGGTCGCTTCGGCGCCAGTCGTCGAGCAACCGGAGCAGCAGCAGCAACAGTCCGTTGCAACTACGCAGGCGTCGGAAAGGTGAGGCGCGTGAGATGCCGATCGAAATGATAGGGCCGCCGCGCGCTCAGATTCGAAGGGATGCCGGAAGGGCTGTAGGACCGGGCCGCGACTGTAAACGAAGCTGTACCGATCGATGCGATGTTCCTCTTGCTCTTCCCGACCCTTTCTCCCTCATCCCGGGCTCATTTCACAACGGCTCTCCTCTTCGACACCTTCCCGAAAGAGGGACGACGGTTGATTTTCCTTTCTTCCTGTTATTCTACACCCGATCCACACCCACGCGCGCGTATCTCGAGAGAGGTACCTACAGCCCGCCCGCCAATTAATCTCGCCAATTTCTCGCGCGAAGAGGAAGCGATCTCTTCGTCGCTCCTGCGATATGTAGTTCCTCCCTGAGGAATAAGGGCGTCCGGAGGAATTGAAATTCCAACGAGGCAACGCGACACGCACGTGTCGAAGACTATTCTGCCGTCTTAACCGGATAAAGCCTGAGTAATTTTTTTTTCACTGCTAGGGAACAGCGTTAAATAAACAATTAAAAAATGAGCTGCTTTGACAAATAAACACTGGAAACTTTACATATCAACACCGAAATATATAATATCTACGAGATTGCTCATAAAAACGGATTTTTTTTATCGGCGTTTCAAACACATATGGTTTTAATTTCGAACATAACCACCGTATAATGAATCATACGATAGGCTGCATTGGGTTAAGACAAAATGTCGTATCTACACTTTAACACATTTCAAGGTACAACAGTTCTTCTGAATTGTTTCATGCCGTGCTCGTAGAAACGCATCCGATTTTTGTTCTTAGCTGACATATAGGAGCTACAGATACGCCTTACACGCACTTGGCACAGTAATAAAGCAGATAAAGATATGCTCAAATAGCCAAAAAACAAAAAATCGTTTTTCTTTGCAGATACGATATTTTGTCTTAGCACTGCAGTATTGCAGTCGTACGTGATGCTGCAGTCGGGGTGGCAGATACGGTTATGGACCAATTTCATCGATTCTTTCACCTACTGTTCAACGTCCAATTGAAGGATGAATGATATTGTTACGTAGACTTTTCCTCGCGGCACAGCCGTCAAATTCTCACGGACCTCGGACCCTGCGCCCACTTTACCGACGGGATTACGATTCCCTTCCAAAATATCCGAGGGGTTCCCTCGTCCACCTTTCGAGCTGACAGCCATAAACCCGGGGTAGAAACGTAAACGAAATGATCGAGACGAAACACTACCATCGGCATCGAGAGAAACGACTGGTCGGTTTCGCCAGGATAGCAGATTCTCGTGATGCGTACGTATAGTTGCCTTGGGAAATTTTCGATCTCGACGAGATCATCCCTCGCGTCGTAACCGGACATCATCTCCCCGGCGCGCGCGACGCCTTCCCGTTAAGACCCGTAACACGACCAGTTGATTAAACAAACTGATTAATGCATCGCTCGCCTCCCACCGCGTGTCTCCAGCACGCCTCTCAAGATTCGCGGAAATTGAAACTGGATGCAGCGTCGACGGGAGGAAATTGGAGGGTCGAGCGCTGCACCCTTCGTTTCGATACGATTTAATCTTTCCCTGCTCGCGCGATCGATACGATCGACTCTACCGCTGTCTAGGAGGAAGCAAAAAATATATCGAGAAATTTGCATGGCGAGGTCGCCAAAGCGAGGGAGTATAATATAGATTTAGCTCTCGATTTGGCAACTCCCAAGTGGTCCCTGAGACCGAATCTGACATAATCCTAGGGGATTTTACGTGGATCTTTTTCACTTTCGAGCAGAGGGTGCAGATGGGTAGGCGGGTATAATACCAGAGTCCTTGACCGGCGTTACGAGGATCCAAGTGGCACTAATTTTGATCCCTGCTCCTAGGGGAAAACGAGGGAGGGGGGAGGGAATGGGATACCACGAGCTCCGACCTTATTAGGCGAGGAAACGTTCATCTTGCGAAGGGGTTCGAGAGTGTCGAGGATCGGGAATGTTTTCTCTTCTCCTCGTCTTTCTAACGAGATTAAAGGGCCTGACGTAAACGATATGCGAGAACACACACGATTATTTACGAGATCAAAGATTCATTCTTTAATTCAAAAAGATAATACTAATCTAGCTTCCGTCTACTAATCATGCTCGCGATTCGCCGCTCACTGATCTCCGAATCCTGATATCGTATGATTACTACACTGAGGAAAATAATTGCTACACTGAGAGAAAAGTAGGTGGTTGAATCAACCATAACTGCAAGGTTGAATTTTTCTGATAGCTAGTAACATATTTACGATCTGACAAACCATGAATGCAGTCGAAATAACTTTTGTTATGTGGTTGTAGTAACAGTAAGATTGAAATTCATGATAACTATACACCATGCTTAAATTGACCAGAAAAATAGGTCAATAATATTACTGCATGTTAATATCAACTCTACATAAAAAAAGATCGGGGACATCAATCTACTATACTGCAGGCTGATCTGGTTGCAGAAATCGTAATCTCTTGTTACCATAACCAGAACTTCACTGTTAGAAGAATTATGGAATCACGATTGGCTCCAAAATCAACCATGATTTCTAGTTAAATTATGGTTATTTAAACCAGATTTTTCTCTCACTGTAGTGTCAAAAAAAGTGTTTCTTCAATCAAGAACATATAATCTTACAAATTTTTAAGAATACAGATTCTTGATCGGAGAATATACATTCTTAATTCAAGAATACTGTGTCGTGGGTACAGAAAATTCTCTCTACGCAAAAAAAAAACACTCGGGTTTATCAAATATTTTCTCGCACGAAGAAAATCATGGCTTGATCCTGAAATTATATCACTTTTTTGATTGGAGAAAACGTTTTTTTTGGCACCAGCATTATTTCTCTCCGTGTGGGTGATGCGACACTGTAGGTATATCTATATACCTATATATGCGTAACATACGAAACGTATTCCCGGCACGTGGATTGTTCGAGGCCAAAATTCATCGATAATTACCGAAACGATGAACGATAATGGCTAAGGGAAGATCGTTCGACAAGGTCCCCCTCCCAGATTTTCGAGCCTCGGTATTGATAGATACCTATCTCGTTATATACATGTATGTATCAGTTTCCCCCCAAAGAATTTAGAGGTTCTACGATGAAGAACACTAAGGGAATTAAACGTCGTAAGCCCGAGACACGGAGGGTCTCCCCTTCGACCGTTTATTTAAAGTATTATTTAATCATTTCGACAAGGGTCTCGAATCGCTGTGTCCCTTATGGCTCGTATTTTGACAGCCGTCGATAAAAAATATGATCGAATCGAACAATTTGAGTCAAACAAACCAGATACCATTCGATATTTCTCATATTATTTTCTGTTGTCGAGACGCGAGCGATCGTCGTGAAGAAGATTCGGGATCGATGAAAAAAATATTGATCGCTGTGACATAAATGAAAAAAAATGATCTAGCTTGATACGTCGACAACACTTATTCACGAGCTGTCGTTTATGTTTCATCGTTCGAGGAAAGCTCACTACGACGAGAGAAGTGACTACCTATCATAAAGAGAAAGAGGTCAGGGAGGAGAGGAGCGAGACTCTATTTTTGGAACACAAGCACTTATACGCTCGTCGATTGTACCCCGAATAATGGCGATATATTTCGAAAGCGAAATGGCTTCTCTTTTATCCCCCGATATTTCCCACTTTTTTCCTACACGTAATTTTGCAATATCAATGCGTTCTACAGGCGGATACGTTAACTTCCCCAAGATCTAGCGCAGATTCGCCGATGGAAAACCAACAAATTCTTCTCAACTACGAATTCCAGCAAACGTCTGACGAATCGTACACTTATTCGTTCGCGCGCGCCCCCATTTCCCTTTTGCTTTTCATAATATATTCGCCGGGGGCTTCAGGAATACCAATGTCTCAACAGCTGGCCGTTACGACCAACACGTGCATTTCCATCGCTCTCTCCTCGTTTCGCAATGGCGAGCGCACGTAAAAAGACGTATATATATGCATGTGTGAATGCAGATACTCATATGCACGTACGTCAAGATTTGACGCACTGATTCCAAGTGGCAGATTTATCGGGAAAATCTCCAACGGAGACCAAGATATTCACGATTCCGTCATCGAAGATCACACTTCCTGGAAAGAACCTCGAGCCGAATATACGACAGACGAAGTCCGACGAAATTTCAAATAAAAATTATACGGTTCCGCTGATTCGACCCGCTGAAACCTTCTGGATTTTTCCTCCCTCGCCTCGGCAACGCCGCAAACGACCCCCGAGTAAATGATATTAATCTCAGTCACACAGGCCGCTACCGCTGCTGGCCAATCTGATTTAGTCCGAACGTGACGGGAATGGACGTGATCGCGGAAGATCGAAGGGAGAAGAGAAACGGGGGAAAGCACGGTCGTGAAGGGACGATAACGTTGATCGTCATTGGGATAATTCCCGATAAAAATGAACATCGAGAGGAACAAACGCTGATAACGTATTTATAGTGACATATCGTGCCACCTGCTATGTGTGTCTCTTACATATGTGTATGAATCTACATCCATCTGCCGATACGTCTATACGTCCATAGCCTCGAGTTTCTATTACTTTGGCAGCGATAAGCAAGCCGCCTATAGGACACACATGATCATGATTACGCGCTGAGAGAAATTTATAAATCGCACAGCAATTGGTATAGCTAAGATAGCTATAGGGGAGAGTTGGGTAATTGTGTGCATCGAGGTTTCGGTTACTTCTTCGATAGAAGGAAACATCGAGTCGAAATGTTGAAGCGAAAGATAACTCTTTATGACGTAACCTTAAGTTATATCGATTTGAAGCATTATTGATAACAGAAGTCGAAAAGAGTTGAAGTTCTCTGTTTTGATCTAATTTTGGAGATCTAGGAAATAAGGTGGTAAGTCCGTAATTTTATTTTCTTTATCAAACTTTGCACGTTTTGCGAAAGTACGTATTTTGCATTTCTTTTGAGCTATTGTCCATTTCTTGTCGATAAAATATCTGTGAGTAATTGTTTTTCATATCCAATTAGGTCGCAGTGGGTCCAATTGCAAGCATGCATTCTCAAATACGCAGAATTATTTCTCGTGCTCATTTCTGACTGTTTTTGCATATTCTCGGATTATACTGTCAGAACAGACGTCTAAAGAGGGCAAGCTGATAGAGCTGAAAATTATCCATATCTGTACCTAATTCTTGCCTGAGAAAGTAACTTTACTAATTTTCGATAAAATAAACATTCGCTGAATAAATTTTCTCGCTTCCGTATTAATATTCCATAAAACATACACTTCATTCGGTTATTTTCTATGTCTTCAACTCTTCGTATATTTATCCGACACACGAGAGATCATTCGTTTTTGCATTTGTTTCCTCTTTGCAAAATACAACATCAGCTAATAAAAAATTGTTCAACATGAGGATACGCAATGATGAAAGAATATTTGGAGCTTCTATCGCCATGCTTATTATATCAATTTCAACTCAAAAATCACTCCACGGGAATGTGTTCGCCTTGAGTGCGCACAATATCTCACCACTCTCACCTACTTTAAGGCTGAGTAAAGTTAACCGAACAGTACAGGCAATATAGCAATACCAAATAGTAACTAGAGCAATACGTATTACTGAAATAACTAGGTATACGTATAGCTGAAATAGAAACAAGTATTGCCGAGGTAACTAGAACTTATTCCTACATTAATAAAAACTACTGGAATTGCCGTACAATCTGTAAAATTTCTCTCAGTGTGCGAGAAAAGCGCGCGCGAATAATAAATTGCGAGTACGCTGTTCAACAGTCGAGTTAGCGCCCGAAAAGGGACACCCGAATTCCCCGTTCTCCTATAGGCTAGGCAAGTATCTCTAGTGGCGCCACGAAGTGGTCGCAGTTCGTAACTCTGAGGTGATAAGTGACCAATCAGGATCAAGTATTCCGTTGTGGTGGGTTACAGACAACGGAATACTTGATCCTGATTGGTCACTTATCACCCCAAAGTTTCGTGGACTATCCACGAGGTCGCGCGCGCGTCAATAATTTGAGATACTTGCCTAGCCTATCCGTTCCGTCGCGCGAACCAACGCCGCAACGTCGCGACATCTCTGTACGGATATCCCCCACGGAGAGAAATCCCCGCAGAATTCGCACGTCCGTTAATACGCGCAACGAATGTCGTCCGACACGCGCTGGGAATGTGCCTGCAAATCGCGTTACTCCGGCTACAGAGGATATATTTGGTCCTTTGTTGTCGAGCTCACCCCCCCCCCCCCGCATCGGGTACCCGCGGCGGTATTGTTATCAACTGCAGCGCATGACGCGCGACCTTTGCAACTCCGACGGCACGGAACCGAGAAATGGAAAACGAGTGGAAACGTAATTTCGTGCGGCTCGTTTGCGTTTCATTCGGAATTTCATTAGCCGGCCGACGAGCTGTATACCGAAAACTTTGACACTTTCAATCGCGTGACGTTTCGACGGAGTTGCATTATCGCCAGCGAGAATTTCAATCGCGCCAGCGTCGATGTTCGCACGGCGTTTCTATCGTTTAATGCCGAGCTTTCCGTGGACGAGACGATACGCTTTATAACGCGTAGTAAACGGGTTTCATCGTTCCCTCTTTCACCGAGCACGGCATAACGGACTCCGGCTACGCCTAATGGGAGGCAGCCACGAAACCCATTTACTCCGAAGTACGCCGGAAAGAATCGTCGAAGGGGATTTCTTTTTTTTTTTCCAAAGCCGTTACATCGCGAAAGTGAAAACCGAGGGGAGCGCGAGAGAAAAGTCACTTCCCCAATTACGAATTTCGATCACAGGTGTACGAAGGATCCGTAACGCTCATTACCGCGGTAGGTACTTCCCGAAGAGACCCGCGCCGCCCAACTTTTTCTACTTTCAAAGCTAAAGTGGTCCCCGCGCGGGAGCAAAACGGAACCCCGCTTTGCGGCAGCTGCGAGATTAGTTGGCAACTTAATTTTACATTTTAATTGAGCGACGGTCCAATGGTTATTATCCGCGCAAACGAAGTTTCCCATTTTCCTCGCATCAACGCCTGCGCGCTGCGTGCTCTCGCGGTGGTGCGAAGGTGCGATTTTACACGAGGGCCACGGATTTTCGGCGAAGTCCCTTTCAACGCAAGTGCGTGACACGCGCGGATGACTATTTTCCTGCAATTTTCTCGTAGCATTTCTTCCTAGGGTTGGAAGTGGTCTACGACTAGTAAAATAGGGGAAATAGTGACCGAGCACGAGCGCAAGACAGTGACGAAAGAGTGAGCAAAATAACAATAATTGTTCATTTACAGGGAAATTAGTTTTTTATTTAACTAATTTTCAAGGAATAAATAAGTATCACAATTTCATGTTTATCATTTGAAAATTCTATTTAAAGGAAAGATTAAACATTTTACATTTACTTTTATCTCGGTACTTTAATGACTAATCGTCATGCCATTCGATGACCTTTATATTATATTGAAAGAAAATTACATTTGCGACAGGATACATAAAGCATTTGGTCACGCACACATATGTATATATATGAACATCAACCAGCACTAGCTGGGGACTGTCATTCGGATGTACACACACACATAGCATTATAGCATTGCGACAATAGTGCACGCGCGAAATTAAAAAAATTACTTTTTCGACATTTACATAGAACTTTAGCTAATATGTAACTTTTAAGATCACAAATGAAAAGTCGAAATATCAATATTAGGGTGTAAACGTGACTTTTGATGAAAAAAGTGAAGAAAAAGTGACTTATTGGAGAAAAGTGACCAGGTCACTGAAAAGGGACCAACTTCCAGTCCTGTTCTCCTTCCTTCTTTCCAGTGCGAATCAAGAAATACGAGGAAGAAAAAGTGACGGAGATTTCTTTTGACCCAGATCGCAAAGCGTGTCCTAAAAAAACAATTGAGAATATCGACGAGACACTCGCGTCGTCTAGAAGTCGAAAGTGCGCCTCCCCGATTAACGTGTCACCGTCGAAAGTAGTTCCCTAAGTGTTCTCCGGCTTCTTCGGGGCTATTTCAGGGCGCAATCGTGGTTGCTTCTCGCGAGTCTCTTTCGGGCCATTTGTCGGCTCACTCGGCTTCAATTTACGGTCAATAAAAGTCGATAATCAATGCCTTCTGCCTCGACGAGCTTGCGGTGTCCCGAGCGCACCTTCGCCGGGGCTGAGCTACTCATCGCTTACCCGTCGACAAACCGTCACGAATTTCACCGCGACGTGAGGAAAAAAAAACCAGCTAGAGATACCGACGCTGACTGTACCACGCGCTAACGAGAGTTTATCGCAGCGCGGTGACTCGTGCCAAAAATGAAAAATTGAGCTCGAAACTGGGTGGGCGCTGGGACTGCGGTAGATGTAATTAATTTGAGCCACGCGCAAATGGAACAAATCAATTAATCGCGATGCAGCATTGCGAAGATAATTGACTGCAACGTTGGGAGTTTCTAACGAGCAAAATTCTAATTGGGAGGTGCCTGAAATTGCTCGAATGTCGAATATTCGACTCTAGCCACCGCTCAAATGCAACGTGCAAATCGGAGATTCGAAAATTCGACATTTTCGATTAAACGAACACGCCCGATTCGGTCTCTAAATAAAAAAACATTCACATCTTCAAATTTCATTTGCAATCTGCATACATATTCGATATCACGCGAAAAGAGAAAATATCCGAAAAAGTAATTATTCACCGAGTTCTAAATGCGTTTCGTTCTGCGACATCGTGGCGTCATCGAAACGCCAGAGAGAGGACGCACTTGTGCTGAGTTGCGAATGCGAGAGAGACAGACTCACGATGACGTAGCTGCATTTCAAAATGTCATTTTTCAGCTCAGATAAGGGCGAAAACGAAAAATGGAACGCCACGGTGTAGATAATTTTGCCTGAATTGTTCGAATCGGCGATAAAAAAAATTGCTCGAAAACCGAATCTCCAGAGCATCCCTCTTTCGTTTACTTCGAATCCGTCGCGCTACAAGCATTCGCCGTACCCGCAGCCGCGTCGTTTCCCGGTAGGCGTGATAATTTCACAATCGAGCCGGCGAAGCAGAACGATCGGAAGTACAGCCGAGGCGGGAACAGGGATCGTAGGGGTCGCCGCGCGTAAATTGCTGACGGGTCGCGATCGTTTCGAAACGCCGCGCAATCGCGTCGAGCGAAATAAACATAATTTCTGCGAACAAACCGCCCGCGAATCGATCGGCCCGAGCAAACTCCTCGGGGGGGGGGGTTCGCTGATGCGAACAAATTGCGATAATGCGAAAAGATGGAAAATCGAGAGGAGAGGAAAACTCGCGCGCCACGAGCACTTATCGAAAATTCGCCCCGCGCGGGTTGATATCGGCCACGTCCCACGCGCTTCGGGCATCGCGCGAATTAATTTTCCACCGATTCGACAAAGGGGGCCGAGAGAGCGTCGAAGCGACTGAAAGGGCCAACGCTTTCGCCGCGCGACGGATCCCGCAGCCTCTTCCCGATCCTCGAGCGGGAAAGATCCTTTGACCCGCCCCCGAAAGGAACATGACGACGGTCGCGAAGCGGCTTTGGAGATTTGTTTTCCCCGCCGCACACAGCCCGCCCGCACTGAGCGAACGAGGAATGTAAAACTTTGCTGAACGTCCCATGGGAAATTCTGACGTCGCTCGCGCGAGTCGCATTGAAGATTATAAATATCGAACTCCCCTCGACCTCAGGTGGTGCGGCTCATCGGTGACCGCGCGATATTTTCGGACCGTTTGGCACGCTGTATCACGGAATTCGGCTAAGTTCGTCACGGTTGCTCGAAATTCACGCGAGAAATTGTCGAGTTACGAGCGAGCCGTTTTGGTTCGGTTGAATTGAGACCGAGGGGAGAAAATCGCGTTGGCTCGGCGTACGAAAAAACGAAGAAATTAATGCGACGGGGGAGACCGGGGTAGATTTCGACAAATTTGACGTTTCATTTTTTCCCTATTTTAGTAAAAATTAGAATTAGTTTTCAATTTACGTAATATAGTTCAACGCATTGGGAATGAAACTGTGAGACAAAACTAAAGTTATTTAAAGAATTAACGAAGTTATAAAGGAAAACAATAATTTATGCGCGTGTTGTGCAATGTGCCCCGCGTTCTGGACATGTTGCATAACTTTTCGAAGAGTTTTTTAATGCTCATTCAATTATTATCAGCGTATAATTAGTTGATGAATACGTTGACAGAATAATTTTCAATATACTTTGATTTGTAATTTTACGATACTTTTGTGCATCAAAGTGTTGCAATCTTACAAACATTTTTAATAGTCTAACCCTGTAATTTTTCCCTCGCTGGAGGGTTTCTCGTTAGAAAAAATTTATGTGTCGCAACCTACCCCGTTTTCCCCTAAAAGGTGTTATTTAACCGCGCGAGATTCACCGCTGAGAATATATCCACGAACTGAACCCTTGCTCGTTCGGATATAAATCAACCGTGTCACTTTAACGCACTTGGCTAATCGCAAGTGAGCAGAGACTGATGCGAATCACCCCCGTCCGGGCGAGGAGATCCAAAATTGTCCGAGAATACATTATTCACAGCGAAACTCGTCTATTCCCAGCTTCTATTATAAGATTAACGGAAAAACGCAATAATAGAAAGATCCTACTCCGGTGCACTTTCAACGAAATTCGAGGCGTTAAAATTTAGAAACCGCCGCGGCATTCGGAGATGCTTCTCCGTAAGAGATGGCTGGAAGCTGCGGGAGCATCTTGGATGCCTCGTAAAAGTGACTGGAAGTTTTATGTAGATGACGTCCCTCCGACCGCGGGGTGAATGTATAGCTATCTAGGTACACACACACACACACACGTGTTGCGCCTATGTGCATGCGCACCTAAATTCACCAATCGGCAGTGCAACGGCACGTTATCGCTGCGGCCACGCGTAAAAATCGACGAGAAGGCAAATAGTGCAGTCGAAAGTACGATCTACGAATAATTAAAGTTCCCCCGCCGGCGACACTGCGCGACGATTTTCTACAAAATGAAAAGTGCTAACCGTGTTTGACCGGCGTTATCGTCGTCGAGGGGAGAAAGAAAACCGTGGAGAGAGGGTGGAAGTTGGCAAAGGAGACGATATTATAATACATTAATATTGACATTTTCTACATCCAATAACGCACCGACACGATATATTCAAAAGCGTGGTTCATCTTTTTTTCTCGATGCCAATCCGTTCCCTTCGCTCTTCCACGGTCTCCCTTCGTATCTCGGATGTTGCACGTTCAACCCCCGGTGACGTTCCCATTAGGCAGGCATTGTAGCCGTCCCCCGAAGACGACCTATCAAATTCCTCCGTCGAATCGACTCTACCCTTCGTATTTCCCAATTTCTTCGGTCGGCGAATTTAATCAAGAAGAGTGCGCATCGCCCCCGGCTGCTCCTTCATTATTGCGAGACACCCCGCGATCCGAGCCCAACTTTGCCGGCGCACCGTATCGTTGCAAAATACGAGAGAGAAAGAGGGAGAGGGTGGACGCGCCGGTGGGTTACGGGCGTGACAAAAAAGAAAGGGTGAAAACGACGACGCGGAAGCGAGCAACATTTTTATACGGCAATTCCGGACCGACAAAAACACAATGGCTAACAATAGAGATACGCGGGGCATCGTCGAGGAGCTCTCTTCGAGAATTGAATTGGGAGTAAATGATAAGAGATATTATCGCGCCCACAGTAGCCGACGGTTCTCAAAGTTAGCCCCAAAACTTTGCCCCTAAAACACTAACTCCGAGCTGAGGTACCGAAGAACTTTCAACGCGCTGCATTCCCAGACGAAATTCTGCAGGAATTTCTCTTCTCTCTACCTGAGAGGGTGGTTACACGAATATTCTCCCGTTCCCGCGATCCATCTTTTTCGCAACCCTCGAGAAACCCCCCTATTAGAGATATACCTATAGACATTTATATATTAGGCGGGGAACGTTAAGCACACACCCGACAACCAACCCTTCTCACCCACGCATCTCCTCCACGCTAGACCGGATTACGCAAAACTGCGCGCACCGTCGGTCTCCTAATTGAAAGCGAAATTTGAGTCATCCCACTCGAAAACCCGTTAAAGCATCGAAGGCTCTGGCGAGATTTCTCTCTCGCGGCATTAATACGCTTATACGTGTGCAGGTAATATCTCGGCTATCCGAGCGCAACCTCGGATCATTTGCATAAATAAAAGTCCGTTTTAAGAAATAGTCCGGAACCTTCGCGAGGATTTTAGTGAATCGTTGTCATTTTTTCAATTGCAGAAAATTCGACTCGAGCTCCGCAGCCACGTCGGACACGGCGTTCAACAGTCAGAGGTGGGTGATAAACTCTAAAACAGTCGATAAAGCGCAATTTACAGTTCCCAACGAGGCACCTCGCTCGTTATACGAGCGGGCCGTAAAATTGACAAGGCAATTTCGCGAAAACAAAGTCGTAATCCCAGTACTCGCGCGAAAAGAATGACTATTTGCGCGCCGGGAGGAAATCGATTGAACGACCGTTAGAAGAATACACGTATTATGGATAATCGATTTAATTACCAGATGAGAGATCTCATTAGCCTTCGATTCGGAGAGGGCGACGAATTTTCTCACGCCACAGTTCTTTCGTTCCCGGCGATTTGCTCGAAGAGGCAATTCAAACATTTTGCAAGGGATGAGAAACTTTGTTGAGCTGCCAAAAAAAATGAATTACGAGACGAGCCATAATACGCGTTCTATGGTCGCGATCTACGTGGGACGCTCGATAAATTTTAACCGGTAACTGGATGAGGGATGGTCGAACCGCGATTAAGTAATCCGCTATACCGACGCGTGTTTTACGAGGGGTTGTACACCCGTGTACGGTGCGATAAACGAAATGATCCCTGCGCACGATATACTCGTAATGCCCTGTTCATTGAATGTACCAACTTCCTCCCTCGTCTCGTCCTTCTTCCAGAGAATTGCACTCACTTTCTTCCATGGATACAAATTGAATCAGTTATGCCACTCTCGCTCCGAAGGGGCTTCCTCCACGGTTATATCAATCTTCCACGATATCCTCCTTGGAATACTTCCCTTACCCGTGGAAAGTCATTCCTGATATCATTTCGAAATGAATTTAAAATTGTATTTTATTCCAACTTTCCCAAGAAGGATGAGTTAATCGAATTTCCTCGTTAGAAAATTATACGCGACTCGAGCTCCCCTCGCAAAGTTAACCCGCGAAAGTTAGGAGAATCGCGCGCGACGAGTGTATACCTAGGGGTGGGAGGCGTCCTCGCTCAGCGAGCCTACACGTCAGACGCACGTCGGTTGCCCCTCCAAGGGGTTAAATTCCCGCTTCTCTCGTACGAGACAAGAGACCCGCCAGCCAATCTGTGCCCGACAATTCGCGTGTACCGAGGTGTAATTGCGGCGTTTGATCCACGGAGACGGCGAGGGGAAGGTGAAGGGAAGGGGAGGATCGTCGAGGGGATCAGAGCGTTTGCGTTTACGTTCGAACGGACAATCTGGAAGGCTCGACCGATTTACATCCACCACCGGCTGCTGCGTCAATCCGCGCGACGGGTGATTGATCGATCACCCGCGTCGACGAGCGATCGACGCTCCTCTCTCGTCGCACCGATATGCGCGCAGCTTTTAAATGGGACTCGCGGGGTCCACGAGGACGATGCGTTCGCGTAGCTCGTGCCAGCGAATATATACGAGATGTACTGTGATCACACGGCATTTCTGAGCTATGCTATCGACTCTCGAGCGCAGCTTCCGTGGACCGCAACGCGGGCAGACAAGGAAAGCACTGTCGAGATTACGGACATAGCTGTGTAGCTATCGTAAACTTAGTCGAGATCGTCGGGTCAAGGCGATACATTATTGTCGAATAAAGACCGGTTCCCGTAATGCACGCATAAAAAGGGGTCATAAACGATGCGTTTATTGCCAAAGAAAATTCTTCTGGCGCGAGCATATAACATTTAGCTTATTTATAATGCCACCCAAATTTACCACGCGCGTTCTCGCGGTATCCGAAGGTGATGGGGGGGGGGGGGGGGGGGGGAATTGCGCCAAGGTTTACAGAAGCAATATTATTTCGGGTTGACTCTGCGTCGAGAATATTCCTATACGTAATATTTGTCCACAGATTAAATTTGCGATTTGTAGCTACCGCGAATACCGGCCCTCTCACGTTTGTGGTCGTATTTGAAGGGCAGCGAAACGCGACGGGGCACGGTATGGAACTTTAATTAATTTATGCCCGTAATATATCAATTACGCCGAGGAAGCGGTAAATCCTTCGTGTATACGCGTGCGTCACGCGGTGCGAAGCATAGGGACGTAATAACACGTATATATCGTGAACGCGTTGGATATAAAGTACGAAGAGAGAAGACTAGGTATGCAGCCTCGCGTGATCGAGACCCTTTCAAATTTAGTTCCGCGTGCCGGAAACTTTCCCGCCTATTTTACCATGAGTTATTAAAGGCCCGCGAACGCGAGAAAAATGTCCCGGCTCTTTCCGTTGCGAAATACCAAGGGCAACGAGGCGCGCGCAAAACTGTTTGCCCGAGAGAAAAAGTATTCTTCCATTCGATGGAATAAAATATCTGTACCTATTCTTCCGTGCAAACGCATCGCGTTATTTGTATCAAACGATACAAATCGTGATTCGAACGAACGTCGAGTAAATTAATCTTTGGACAGGGTTGTCACAAATATTTATTTTCAAAAGTCCCTGACTTTTCCAAGTTTTCCAGGGCAAAAATTACATTTTTCCATACCTTTTAATTTACTCGCAAAAACATTTCCAAAAAGTTAAAGCAGTATTAATGGCATGGAACACAATACAATATAAAGAAACATGAGCTCAAAGAAGGCACAAGAGTATGAAACCTATACAAAATCTATAATTTAACCAAATTCACACTACATTCACATGCATATATCGCAAAAACATCACAAGTTGCATGCACATTTATGTGTGTTGTGTCGCAAAACATTGGTTAAACATTCCCCAAGAATATTGCATTGAAAATCAATGTCACATCGATAGCGATGTTCTCTTTTCTAGAGATTTTATTAAAATTCCATGCACTGAAAAAATTATTTAGCTAATCCAGCTATATTTCTGGCTGCCTCAGACAAAACTAGAAAAGTATTGCTAGCGTAGCAAGAATTCTTGCTATTGCGAAGAAAATTATCACTACAATTACTATAATTTTCTAGTTGTGGCCAAATTTTTTTGAGTCTGACTTTCGGATTTTCCAAGTCTGTGGCAACCCTGTTAGTTGAAAAAAGAATGCATTCGAAACGGAAAAGTTCTCTCGATGCAGACAAAACTGCAGCTACGGCACGTTGCGCGTTTACGCGGTGTATGTAACACTATTGGCTGACTCGATCACGCGTTCCTGCAGCCACGTAGGTGCACCTAATGTAATGCACTGCGTACTTAGCATGCAGTAGACTGCGTCAATATCGAGCGCGACGCCGAGCCAATGTGCTTTCTCCTAACGTTACAATATTAATTACACGAGAAGAGTACAGCTATCCGAGTACGCTCGAGGCACATCTACACGTATCTCTGTACGTGATGCATACGCGTGTGCCGTTTTAAGTACGCGCGTATAAAGTTCACTCTTGCGGCACGCGTACACGACGCGCTTAACGTCGTTATACGAGTGCTCGACGTTGGGGAATCGATAACCATGCAACCAATTTCGGTTCCGCGCGTTCGATTTTAATTTAATCAGAGCGAATGTGTACCCTCTTCTAGATTATAGCCGCGCCTATTAGCACTCTTAACGCCGTAGCCCTATCAGCTGCGGTAGCTGCAGTGAGAAAATTTGTCTACTTTATTCGACGAAGAAGAGGAGAAGAAGAAGAAGAAGAAGCTTTTATTTGGCACTAGGACGGGTCCTCTGAGTGCCTGTATAGAAAGATACAGTAGGATATAGATTCGGCAGAACAATTAACATAATAAATGAAGTATGATAATAACAAAATTAAAGTAATATCACAGAATAATAAGTATTGTGATAGAAGTAAAGATAATGAGAATGAGAATGATAGCAAGGGTGATACCAAGGCGGTGATAATGGGAAATGAATAGTTAGGGAAAAGTAATGCTAGCCCTGGGAAAGCAGCCAACAGAGGAGGAGAGGAAAGAAAGGAGGCAACGACGGCGATTTAACGAATCATCCTCGAGATCCCAGCGGAGTGATCCTCGACCCTCTCAATTTATCTTCGATGAGTAGGAGGCAGGCTTTTCTGTATAGAAACGCGCGTTTGTAAATACCCACGCGCGAGTCCTTCGCTGATTTCAACTGCGTAGCCCGACGCGTAAGCGTATATGTAAGCACATATCACGAGCAACGTTTTCGAGCGAGAAATTTGAGCGAGTCCCCTCATCTCGTGCTAACTCACCATCTCCATCCCACCCTCTCGACGGCGTAGACGCGATCTAACTGCTGCTAAAAAACCTTTCCCCCTTGGCTTTGCTCTACAGGGTGTTCAAGAAGTCTTCGCCCAACAGCAAGCTCACACTGTACCTGGCCAGCAGGGACCTCATTGTCTCGGGTGGAAAAATCGACAAGCTCCAGGGTGTCCTTCTGGTCGACCCGGAATACCTCCAGGATAAAAAGGTGAATTTCTCCCGAGGGATCGACGTCTTTTCGTACATTGATAAAAGTAACGCGATTCTATCAACTAAATATCGTTGGTCTACTCCTCCGGTTAACTGAAAACGATATTTCGGTAACAAAATGATGATGATGATTATTTTCTCATACATAAAATCATCGATATTTTATATTTCCTTGGAGATATCGATTCGGTAACCGTGCTTTTCGTAATCAGCGCGAAGAAATACAATACCTACATAAAATAGGATGGTCGAGCGATCGATCCCAGAGATCTCGATTTTTGGCAAAATGTCAAGCAAAATATGTATTTATTCATGGAACGATTAGGTATTTAATTGAATTCAATATTTAAATCGACCCATTTTTTGTACCAGCGCAATACACTAAATTTACTACCGTGACCCATCTTTTTTGCTTGTGTAAGAGCAACAGTAAGAATCGATTTACCGACAATGACTTATCAACGATAATATCTAGGATGCCGGGGAAAAAAGAGTATAAGTCAAAGTCGCCTACCAAAACACTTCTACAATTTTCTTCTACTTTCCTAGAGATATTTGTGTGCTACATGCATTTAACGGTTCTTATGAGAAGTGTTATTTTCATTTTATACATTTTTTCAACAGTTTGTGTTTCAATATGAACAAATAAAGGTGCTTTCTGAGCAATACCATTTTTTGACTTGTACTCTTTTCCCCGAGCATCCTAGATATAGCCTTCGCTCTCATTGTCAAAAAACCTTTCGCCGGGCCCTTTGTACCCGTCACATCGTTTCTCTCCTGTAATTACCCGCTGGCGCAGCGTCACGTTCGCGAAACCCCGTTCTCTCCTTGCAATAATTTTTCCTCCGACCACGCGCTAATTAACGATGGATGTTTTAATCGAACGAAGTTCGAATAGCGGTAAGAAAGGGGAGGGTTGAGTCGGTGGGAAAACAACCGCTAGAGCGAAAAAAATAACGGGAAAACAATCGCGCAACCGTTTACGACAAAAAGAGCTGAACGCCCGGAGGTTCCCTCGAGGCCTTCTTGCTCCCCGGAACATTAACTGTAACTACGGCACGAGTCCTGCGGGGCACCGGACACATACCGACGCGAGTCGTAATTAAATAATGAATCCGAAAATCATGTTTGCATCTCGCGCGACTGGGAAATTATTTTCCTCCTTCTTTCGTCGATTTAATTAGAAAACTTTGCCGAGTCCGATGCGAAACTTTCTCCCGCGGCGCGGACGGCCGAGTTAGTCGGACGGATAAGATGCAGAGAGAAGCGCTTAAATTGCAATTCGACATATCGTGTATTTACGGAGAATGCGAGTAGGTAATTTCCGGCCTGTGGTTTGCTGCGCACTATTGATTCCAATTTACTTCACTGCGATATATTGTTATTACACAGCGGTATATTATTCAGGGCGGGGATGATGCGGTAGCGAACCGTCTTTCTGACATGTAGTGAATATTTTGTTTCAGACCTTTCGCACGAGTGCTACATGTTGATCATAGACGTAACTATCGATTTTTTCTCTGATTAGAAGAACCATAATAATCATAATACTCAGGAATATGATAAACTCTTCAGCGTTACCGTGTCAATGAGTTTCACTATTCAACCGACAGCGAGATCGTTCTCAAATTTCGCGCGAGAAATTTCTTCTGCAGATTTTCAGTCCCTGGAAGTGACAGAGGACCCTTAATTACTTGGTCAAAAAATGTGCAGATACCTATCATATGAGGCTAAACTTACTCGCCAGGAAAGAAACTCGAATCACTATTACCTCATTATCTATGAGCTTTAAAGCCATAAGGCCATATTTATATAACACTTTTTTGAAGATTACATCCTTATCTACAAAAAAGTCTTTTATCGATGTAGCCCAAAAGTTCAGTGATAATGAGATAATAGTGACTCGAGTTTCTTTCATGGCGAGTAAGTTTAGACTCGCATGGTATACGGCAGAGCCCCCCTAAATACCATGAATTTTCAATCGCCCACACCCCGTAGAAATTCTGTTGTCTCTCTTCGTAGCCCAGGAAACTGTTCGATTGATTTCGATGCCACATATACAGTACTTGAGCTCGATACACGCAGAGTGACCTACAGCCCATTATTTAGCATACGCACACACGGATAGTCTTTATCGATCCAACGTTTCAGGTGTACGGCCAGGTAACCTTAACCTTCCGTTACGGAAGGGAGGACGAGGAGGTGATGGGTTTGAAATTCTGCAACGAGGCCGTCATGTGTCTGGCGCAACTGTACCCGCCTTATCCGGGTGCGGATCATCAAGAGGCGACCACGATGCTGCAGGTTGGTAGTTCACGATAAAACGTTAATTACATGCCTCGTCGAACGCATTATCTCCCGTCCAAGAACGACGCACATTCCACTTCCCGATAAATTATCGTCACGCTTCAACAAACGGCTGGTTTGTTAGCGAAATCAATTGAAGTATTTCCAAAATTGGATCCGACAAAATCCGATAATCCGCCGCACGCCCGATCAACGGACAACGTTGACAAACGCGATGCACCACGGTGTGCATCGCGTAAATTAAATTCGAATACAGAGGTATCCGACTCATCCGCCGACGAGTTTTATCGTCCGTACTGCAGAAGTGAATTAATCGACCCAATTCCTATTTGTCGAATAGCCGGATTGACTAGTCGGGAAATTAAACGTACGTTAATATTGAGATAAAATGCATACGACGATCTTTTCACTAAAACTGCATTAAATTATTCGAAATTGTACCGGTAAATAGGGTAGTTGATTGATTTTTTTTATTGATGATTCGAAAAATTTGAACAAAATTATCAACCCCGTATTTTTTCATTTTCCATTTTCGGCCTCATTTAAACCGGAAAACGATATTTAGATATGTAGCACACGTCATCGTTCAGTAAATCTATCTCTCTCGCACTCGCAGCTCGGCATGAGTGCATCTCTCGCGGCTCTTCGATGGCGTCACAATTCAACAGAGAGAAACGCGCTTATAACTCAGCGAATAATTATTTTTTCGAACCTTTTCCGTTTCAGAGGTGACATTAAATACGTATACAAATTACAAATTGACTTTTGAAATGTGAAAATGTTTTTCTAGTCAAATACCGTATCAGTATAATTCGTTTTTTTAAAATACTATAGTATTTTACGTATACATAAAAATCAACCACGAAATTAAAGTAGATTCTCCCCAACGAAGTCGCTTGGCCCTGCGACTTCGTCGGAGGTCGACTCGTTCCTGCTCGCGTAGTCACCCCTTTCGTTACCCCGCGACCCTTCGAGTACATTTCAGTTCCGTTCCCTCCGACTTATCGATCGACAAAACGATGTTCCGTGGAACAACGGACACTATTCCCCCCGCCACCCGTTGTCGACACACAAGGGCGCTTTGAACCTCGCGAAATGAGGGTCGCGCAAGGGGAGACTGATATCTCGCGCGCACGTGACACCGCCGAAGTCGAAACCGCCGCCGTACCGACTCTACACGTGGTACACCTACCTATCGCACGAGTAATCAAGCGTATCGTGGAAGTAACTGCAGAATATATAATACACGCGAACCAAGTATTCACGTGCAGTGATGCGTGCATACAAACGAGTGTTTGTCGGGAATAGCCGTACAGAGGGAAAACACGACAGTGTCGATTCGAATCTACTACACTCCACTGGCACCCTTCCACTCAAAAGCGACAGCAATTTCTCAATATCGTTCCTGGAATCGTTATTAAAATTCGTCCCGACGTTTCTTTGTTCCCTCCTCTCGCTTGCGCCTCCCTCCTTCCTCTTCGAGAGGAAGAAGTAAAAGGATGAGTTTATAGAGGGGAGGGTGCGAGCCGCAGGGTTCGATTGACGTACGGGAAGGGGCGAGAAAGTTCTTCGCAAGACGCTCCAAAGTATAGAAACGGTCCGGAAATTCATTTATTCGAGTGCGAATCTGTTGTAAAATTCATTTGTATCGGACGTAAATTTATCACCGTGAAATAAATTGGCCCGTATTCGAGGAAATTCATTTTTCCGCGTGTAAAGAATTTTTCATCATCACGGATATCGTCACTGAGATCGTTATTAACATTCGTCTCGACGTTTTCTTCCGTCTCGCCCTCGGAAGGTGGAGGGAACGAGAAAATAAAGGCAAGAAGAGCGAGAAGGAGCGAAGTCGTTCACCGCTCAGAGAAAAGCCAAATTCTAACGTGTGGGGGAAAAGTGGGAACAGAATCTCCTTCTGCACTGAGAAAGAAATTTGGTCAATCACACCAAAATCTTGGAGACGATGACCAAACTATTTGGTGAAATATAGATCCCCCATCTGTGTTTGGTTCGACTAGACCACTTATTGGTTAGAATAACTAAACATCTGGTTAGAATAACTACAGATATTTGGTTCAACTGACCAGTATTTTGGCTGGAATAACTAAACGCGTTCAACTAGACGCGTTTTGTCATTTTAACCAAATTTTTTTCTCGGTGCACGCAACTCGGAAAAATAAAAGTCTCGTGGAAAGAAAACAGCTATACCGAAAGAGTAGTTTTGCCGATTTTTACAATATCGACGAAGAGAGAAATGTCGACCCCTTCGTTCCCTCCATTCCGAAGGTTCGCCACCGCCCCGATACCAGATACTCGATACCTAATCAAAACTCGTCAATAGGAACGTAGCTCTGCTTTCTCGATACCCGATATGGACTTATCAAGACTCATCGATGGGAACGCAATTCCGAGAAAGTCCCTTTGCCGATGGATTTTCCATGGGAAGCGATATCTTCGAAATAGGTCGGGCGAATCTTCACGTATACATCCGCTTCTCGGGAGTATATCTACGGACGAGTCTCGTTTCTTCTTTCCCGGCGTACAAACTTCGTGAAGTTGCGGGAGCAAGCAAAAGTGCATTGTAACTGCTGACGTGAATATTACCCGTGCGACGCACGAGAACGTGCTGCGCTTCTCGTGCATACGTTATACCCGCGTCTCTCGATTATTTTGAGTATTCGTCAATTTCGGGCTGAAGATAATGGAGTAAATAATATGCCGCGATCACGTTTCGGCCTTCAAGCAATTTTGTAAGCTCGACACGTCCAAATTCATTCAAGAGGAATAACAACATCAACTTGGCTCTCAATTTAGCCACGTCCATAAAATGGAGGGCGACGTACTAGAGATAAAGCGTCAACTCTGTTTGTACTCAACGGGATAGGTATAAATAGGTATATGATAAAGTCGCGTGATAAACCCGTCATCATGAACTCATTAGAGTAGATATAAATTCTTCAAAAGACACCCCGAACCTTCCTCTAACGCGAAGGGTCCTCTCACTGGAGCGGATGAAAAGTACATTCTCACCCCTATTTCGCGGTTGTTCGGCGCCTCAAACGCGAGGGTCTTTAATCCGACATTGACGGTGCATATGGAAGGGTTCTGTATTCCGTATCGTGTGTCTGCTTTAACGCGTACGAAAAACAACGTCCGTTTAACCGGGACCCTTATGTTTATCCAGGACAGTCACAACTTCGAGAGTGGGCATGATACAGAGCATTTGGATTTCATTTCCAACATTCCGTATATCTCAAGAGTTGCGCCTCTAAATGCGAGGCAATCATAACGAGGTAATTTGAACGATCGATGCTGACAATTTACAGAAATTCGTTCATCTTCACGATACCGCGTCAAAGCTGAGTGGCCAACGAGTCAATATAAACACGTGAAATGGATTAATTAGCAACCATGAGAAACTTTCATCATCTCTAATCATATCCCTGCGAGTAAACAACGACGTTATACCGAAACGTATTAGGTGGATTCGACTGTACGCGCATATATGTACGTCTTGAAACAAAAATTCCAACGTTTAATTGTGATCCACTCGGTCTAAAGTACCTACATACAATACAAACACATGTTCACGTGATACCTACACCAAACTGCTCAGGCACACCGACGTATAAACTCGCGTAAGCGTGGCATAAAACACGTCTGGAACTCCCCACGATAGAGGCACCAGCCGGGTGGGTGGCCTCTCGAATGGAAATAAACTTTTATTTTCAGTTTTCTATAAACTGCTCTTCAACGTCCAAGTACTCGCGGATTTGAACGAATTTTATTTCCGAGTCTTCTGTATACCGACACACAACTCTGTGTTTCGATATAACAGACATTTCGTTATTCTCCCTCGTGTGCCTGCAAAAAGCGTCCGTACGAATGGATGATTTATTCGAATTATATAGATTTTATTTACCGAAAAATACCCGTCCATCCGAGCGGGAATATTGTGAATTGTTGCAACCCCGTGCCTCCTTTTTTCCCCGTCAAGCCCTCTTTTTCATTTTCAATGAGAAGAATAAAGGCGCGCCAACCGATTGTCCGCCTTATTTATCGATAATGGATGATGCGAATGTCGTTCACGTCCACCCCTTCTAGCTCTATACCCTTCAGCTTCTTCAACCCTCGGAGGCGTGTAAATGGAGCAACAAAAGAGGCTCCCGTGTAAAGATCGATTTTCTTATACCAACGCGGCAAATTGGCTCTCGCGAGACTCGTATATACGCATACAATAAAACTCCATCGTCGCTAGAAAGAAAGGGAAAAAGCACACAAAAGTATAGGAAGAGCGACTGTGACGATGTAAGGAGAGAGTCGCCGAATTTGGACTGACGCCTAGGTTGGACCACTTCTGTGTCCAAAACAGCACGGATACTTTGCGTTGTTTTTTTTTAAATCAGATATATCTGCTCGGACTTGAAATTGGACGACGAGCATTTTCCATTAATTCTGACAGCTATATTTGCGGCGATTAGTAGTAACGGTTCTAGACGCACAGACGTAGGTATATATAGTTCGCTCCCTATTTCCACTTTTGGAAAATTGCTACACGGATCAGATATCAGTATAGATGAGGACCTCCTTTTCCATCATCCCTACCCCCACTTTTCCTTCCACCTCAGTTTTTTCCTCCAGCAAGAAGAATCTCGTTATTTTGATTATTTCTTACCGAAGAACTTTTATTACCAACCATATGGTCGAGCAAATAAATCAGCCATTATCGAGTCGAAAGCGCAGGATGGATCGATGAGAAGGCCGGAGTGGAAAAATCTCGTCATCTAGCTAAACTCGCGAGTCTTGCCTGTACAGCCTCAACGGATTATCCTTATGGTATCCTACTTCGGCAACCCTCCTTTAAGTTTCACCTTTGCACTTTGGAAATCCCCTCCCCCCACTTTCTCTCTCTCTCTCTCTCTCTCCCACAAAATCGCCGAAAGGGATCTACGGATTCCTGGATGGGAATTTTGGGTTGAGAAGTTCTCCTGAATTATTTGAGACGCGCCAATACGGAGGGAGAGTAACCCACCTCATCCTGCCCGGCATCCGGCTTTAAGGGAGGATGTTAAGGCACAGGGTATAAATGCGTAAGAACCCTATCTCCTTCTCTTTAATGCCTCCAGGATTTAAAGAGTCGTTGAATTAATTAAACGTCTTAACCTTAGATTTTGCCAGGGTTATACACACTCTCGCCCTCTTTGGCGAGTCGTGCGGGTCCTCGAAAAATACCCTACATATTTCCTGACAGGACGAACGACCGCGGGAGAGCGGGATGCCGCGGAGGGAAAGAAAAGAGGAACGTGTGGCCGTGACGTACCTCCTAATTAAACACGAGTAACGGGACGAATTCGTATTCCGACGGAGAAATTCTTTCGCCCCGGCGCGCGGTCCGACGAGGACGGAAACTGTACGAGTGGCAAATTAATATTCCGAGAAACAAAATATCCATCACACCCCGACGATGATTCCTGGAAATATTTCTCGCGTTTTGCAGAACGAGCAAAGACGCCGTGTCTACGTTGCGAAAGGAAAATTACTCGGAAGCGCGCGCATCGCCGGACTACGGTATACAATTGCAAGAGAACCTCTCGAGCACCGAGCATTCAGCTCAACCCGCCTCCACCGCGAAAATAAATTACAGTAGCGACGCGCGTCAATCTAGATCCTGACCTCGACCCTGACCCACCGCTACAGATGTACGAACCGAACGTTCGGTGCCTAAATATATATATACTACGTATTTCTTTTTCCTCCGAGTAATGTTATCGATAACAACGGAGAAACAAATTGCAGCGGCAGTGTCAGTCCAGATCCCGACCCTGACCCCGACCTACCGCTGCATTTTCGATCGAATATTATCAGTTTCCAGAGTCGAAGGCCAGTATCGGCGGTTTACGTACGAATCGATATTATATCATAATTAGTATCGATGAGAGATTCGACGAACGGAAATGCAAGTCAGCGTCAGCGTTTCGCGCCTGTTCCAACGCCCATCACGTGTGGAATGCGATGACTTCGATCGTAGGAGCGGCGCAAAATGAACACCCGCGCGGAACACAGCGCGAATATTTGCAGGCGAAAGCGGGTAAACGACGTGCTAAATTCGCTGCAGCCCCGCGGGGATGTCTGGAACGTTTCAGCATATAATCTGCAGCCAGAGGGCAATAAAAGACGGCAATTCAACCGGGAACTGCGGGATACGATCCTGACCTAGCGTGCAGTAAAAGATAACGAGGTAGGACTGGATTCTAAATCCGGAAAACGCGGCGGCCGGCAACTGGATTAATTCGCACGATCGGACTTGGTCTCGATTTTCGCAAATCCCGTTCCGAAGCAGGTGTCGAATCTCGGCCAGCCCCTGTATTTACACTACTTCCCGTATAAGAGATAAGTACGTGAGAAAAATGACAAATCAGGGATATCGCGGAGCTGCAGAATCATTCGCGGTAGTTGCCAACATCTGATCCTCTGGCCAAACGCACGCCTCCTCGTCGATGTTTTTCCCGTTCCGATCCCCGCGCAGCCCCCACCACTGGTACGTTCGACCCCACTCTTTCCCTCCCACTCTTCCACTACCTATAGATAATTCTACCTACGGAACGCGTGCGAGTGTGCAGCGTTTCCTTGAACTCGTGGCCTGCAAACGCCGGCGTTACGTCTCCCGTGCATCCCAGAGGTGTTTTTCGAGTGAAAAAGGTACACGGCTGCGCTGTGCAGCCTCGCGCGTCAAGCCTTCTCGGATATAAATAAATAAGTACGTCTCGGTACAAATTGTTCCGAGAAATAATTCAGAAAGAAGGACAGAGGAGGAGGAGGGAAATTTATCCGCGTCGCGACTGATGTTTATGTGCAATAACGACATGCACTTCCTCCTAAAGCATCCGATAACATCGACCTACATTTTGAGATGAAACATAAAGAGGCAAGGGAAAAATTAGATTCCCTTCCCTTGAATGACTGTGCGCGTGGACCAGCTGAGTGACGTGTCACGTTTACGCTGATAAAGTGGTTCTGATCGTGTTTTTTGACTTAGTTCTCGGGACTCTCAAATGAGCCGGCAGCTGGACTACTTAATGACTTAGAGCACTTTAAGCATCTTTTTCATATTTATACATATTCATAATCCAGGCTACTTATGTTATATATCGTATTAATTTGATAGTGATATGTGCATAATATATCAATAAACAAACTGTTTCATAACTGCGTACGTTGACGCGACCGCGCTGCCCGCTGTAGGTCGACGATTCGAGAGCTGATCGAAATATTGCTTAAAATTACTATTTTTATGTACGCATATGTTTCTCTCTAGATTGGAATCGCATATTACTCTTCGCATGAAAACAGTTGTTTTTTCAAATCTGGAAAAAACTCATTTCTGAAAGAATGACTCAAGTACTACTTTAAATATTCATCATTATTACTTTATTTTTTCTTAACACGTTTCTTATTTTTATCTACTTCCTTTCTTTTCGGCATACGAGCGCACAGATATAGGTATATATACAGGATTTATTCTGGAATAGACAAACTAGTTTATTAAATATTTAAAACTTTGAATTAAAGTTTGTGTACGAAAACTTAAGGTGCTTTTTTAAGTCGTTAGTCCAGCTTCCAGCTCAAATGTACTTCCCAAAATGTTCATTCGTGACCATCGATATTCGAGAAATGTTACGAAGCTATTGTTAATTTAATTCTATTACGAGAGCCGTAATACAATTTGACGTAAAATACCTTTATTATGCTCGAGGATCTTTTACGTCGACTCGTAATGGCATTGATATGCGTAAATCCTACGTGATACTATTCAAGTCCACCATGGAGCTTATATAGATATAAGGCAAACGCGTAAATAGAGAAGGGAGGCTGACTCCCCGGCTCTCTGCCCGAAGAGCCTCTTTGAAGCGCTTTCCATACAAATGACGTGATAACCCGAAGCCTCCCGTAAACTCCGTCACTACTGGGTATACTCCTCGCTTCGATTATTCCTTCTCTACCTTCTCGTTCTCCTTCGATTGCACGAGAAATTCGCGTGCTTCTATTGTTTCATCGCGTTATCACTCACGTTATGATAGGGGAGTCCGGGGTAGGTTGCAACAAATCTGACGTTTTCTTTTTTCCTCATTTTACTGAAAGTTAGGATTAGTTTTCGAGAGCTACGTAATATAGTTTAATCTATTTTGAATAAAACTGCGGAACAATATTGGAATTATTTAAACAATTGACAAAATTATAAAGGAAAACAATAGTCTATGCGCGTGTTGCAATATGCCCCACGCGCTCAGGGTATGTTGCATCAGTGCTTGGGCACATTGAACCACTTAACTTTTTGAAAAACTTTTCAATGCTTGTTAAGCTATTAGTATATAATTAATTAACAGAACTCCTTTAAATACTCCAAAACACAGTTAATACCAATAAATCAGCGTCGTTATTGGCACATGAAGAGAGTGTGACCACCCTAAATACATTTTCTATTACAAAACTGGCAGGATTATGCCTATACCGTAGTGTTTCTACTGACAAAAGGGGCCAAACTACGACTCGACTAATCCTGTAATTTATCTTCCGCTGGAGGGTTTCTAGTTAGAAAAAATGGATATGTTACAACCTACCCGTGTTGCAACCTGCCCCGTCCTCCCCTGTATGGTCTATAATACGGCCACTGATTGGGTCAGTGCAATAAAAAACTTCGCGAAACGAAACAATTGGTAACTAGAGTCCGAGCTAAAGTCGTTAATTAAGTTACAACGCTCTTCTGTGAATCGCCCGTGGCTATTTAATTACATACCCGATGAGAGAATCCCTTCGAATCTCTCGGTTTTCCCTGAAATTATCCCGTAAATTTCAGATGAGCAATACCGAAGGGGTATTAAAAGAAAAGAGGGTATAAGAAGGGCACGGTAAAAAATGACTACCCACCGCAATTCCATCGGTTACGTTTCCATTTTTATTTTTACCCCTCTTTTTCCGCCAGGGATCCCTAAATCCACTTCCTCGGCTATTTCACCCCTAAAGTACACTCACGATGAAGTCAATTGCGTGAAGGCTTCTAACTGGTTTCTGTACTATTTATACGCAAAGCATGCTAGGACTATTTATTTGCGTTACTTCGCATTGAAACGAATTTCCCGCGGGCCTGTCAACCCCCCCACTTTGCCGCGTAATATCATCTACTCGCCAGCCCTGGTTTGGTATAGGAAAAGGGAGGAAAGGATAGGGTGGGGGCCTCGCCTGTCATCCACCGAAGATAAATCCAATATTCGTTATTTATTAGTCCCTTGTTAAGGACCGGGAGCTTTGAGCAGTTTCTAGTTGCGGGGGCGGTGTCGTTTAAGGTCCCTCCACGCCAAAACACTCAATGCCACCTTGGTAAAGTTTGAGTAGACCATTTTCCAGGCGTATCGATAATCCGATAAAATCAAAGTTTTAATTCTCTTCCTATATGCATGGCTTTAGCTCCGAATAGTAGGCTAATAACGTTTACTCGGCAACTTCTAAAGTCTACTACACCACATCCTTCTATAAATTAAATCCCCTCAAAGGCTCCCACCCCCTCGGGGCCGCTCTCCGTATACCGCAACTTTATAAAAGAATGACTCTCTCCTGCAAGCTGCGAGCAAACGACGTTAATAACACTTTTAGCACCGGGGAAAAAGTTTCTCTCGGCATAAATCAGGCGATATAACTTGGAAATTGATTAGACACGAACGAAGGTGTACCCTGCTGGCCCCGCGCCAATCGATGCGTCTCGACTGACCTAGAAAAAGTTGCAGAAATAACGAGAGAAATTTCTCGCGAGAAAATTCGCGTATTTCATCCCTTCTAACGTGTCGTATACCATCGATGGCGATTATTCGCTGTCTTCGCGGTGACTGATGAAGCGAAATTACTATATATACGAGATAGGGTCGGCGGGTGCTACCTTTCTCCCTCTGTAGAATAATTACATCGTCATCGCGCGCGTACGCAAACGCAATCGCGGTCGGAAAATTTATGATTCGCACCTGAAATAACGCCTCTTTTTCTCGTTAATCAATCTCAGGCACTCTCGTCCCTCTTTCTCGAGAGGGCCAAAGAGAGTCGTTGGTGGTGGCCTGCATAGGTATATGTATACGACTTGGCGGAACGGGACTGAAAAAAGGGATGAGAGTGAGGAGAAAGAGAACGTGAAAAAAAAGAATTACTGTGGTTACTCTGAGAGAGAAAGAGGTGCGTTTTCCTCGAATACTATCCGACACTAAGGAAACTCTATACCGAGTGGCTTGGAATATACGCTACTATAATGAAACTAGACTACTCGCTCGATATTATCAAGTTTTTCAAATTCTCAATCAGAATAAACATCGTATATCGCACGGCCCCACCCCGTATTACGTGATGCCTGTCATAGAGAAGATCCGCTTTGGGATAAAGAGGAAACCATATCTCCGTTCACCTTTGTGCGTAATTCAATGAAGCGCGGAACGAAAGACGAGACGCAAAGGAAGGGAGCATTTAAGACGGGGCGTACTTTTACAGCTGTAATAAAAAAAAGAAGAAAAGCGGAAAGAAAAGGAATCTCCGTAAATATATCGGAGGGATTATTCGCGACGTCCGAAATGTCGTTCTGTGCAGGCACATTTCTGCAGCCGTTTCCTGCAAAGAAACACGTACGCGTCCCTACAACAGGTGCAGGGGAGACCGGGGTAGGTTGCAACAAATTTGACGTTTTCTTTATCCCCCACTTTAATGAAAATTAGGATTAGTTTTCGAGAGCTGTGTAATATAGTTTAACCTATTTGGAATAAAACTGCGGAACAATGTTGGAGTTATTTAAAAAATTGACAAAGTTTTAAGGAAAACAATAGCCTGTACGCGTATTGCAATATGCACCACGCTCGGGGTATGTTGCATCAGTGCTTGGCACGTTGAATCACTTAACTTTTTGAGGAGCTTTTCAATACTTATTAAGCTATTAGCATAAATTAATTAACAGAACTCCTTTAAATACTCCAAAACGCAATTAATACAAATAAAATAAGCATCGTTATTGGCACACAAAGAGTTTGCCCACCCTAAATACACTTTCTTTTACAAAACTGGCAGGACTGTACCCATACAGTAGTGCTTTCTACTGATAAGGGGCCAAACTACGACTCGACTCTAATCCTGTAATTTATCTTCCGCTGGAGGGTTTCATGTTCGAAAAAATTGATGTGTTGCAACCTACCCGTGTGCAACCTGCCCCGTTCTCCCCTACCTAGTTTGCGGAAAGGTAACTTTAAAATTTCAGCCAAACATGTAAGAAGAAGGGCAAGATCTTAAGGGTTGTGTCGACATATTCGCTGGGGGTATGGAGCGAATTTTGAGCCGACATTGTTTTTCGCAGGAGGGTTGCTCGTGGGAGTACCCCTTATGTATAATATATATGTATATTTCACCGGTCGTATCTTCGTCGTCCAATCGAAACGGTTTCCAACGCACCCTAAAATCTTCCCTCTCCCCTCTGTCTCACTCCGTCTCTCTTTCTCCTACCCTATTTCCAGTGAATCGATAAAAAAAACCGGAATTAGGTAACCGAAGACGAGATTGTCCCCCGTTTTACAGCTGTGATCGTAAAAGTAAGAATTTTCATTAACACGCAAACTACGAAATAAACTCGCACGAAATGCGACGTGGCATCGATTTAATTTACACTTTACAAGAGCAGAAGTGATTGATTCCAACGTGCCCTACCCCTTTGAAGACCGATTCTATAGGTATTTTATTCGATACAATTACGATTAATGCTGAATGTCAATAGCAATGTCGGTACGTTTTCATCATCCAATTGAGAAAATTGTACCGCAAAAGTCGCGCCGTTTACCCAATTCCTATATTAAAATAAAAAGTCCTCGACCCACCGACGTACAACAGGCGGCAGAGGATTTTCAATTAAAAATTCTCTCTTATCCAGAAAGAGAATAATATTATGGCTCATCCGAAAACTCGTATGCTTTAAAACGTAACCGCTGGGGGGGGCGGGGGGAGGAGTAGGAATACAAATACATCGGCACGTCCCGCAATGCCGAAAGGGTCGTGTTTGCTCCCCGCGGGCCACTCAAAAAAAGTGTTTCTCCCTTTTATTCGCGCGATTAAATACAAGTGACCGCGTAACGAAGAATGTGGTAGAATATTTTATTAATCCGAAAGAAAACACTCTAATCCACCGCTCGATCCGATATCAAACGAACGAAATTGCTTCCGTAATAATTTTTACGAAGGCAAAACAACACCGCGAATAAAGTATATACGAATGTCGAGTAGTGATGGTGGTGGTGGTGGTGGTGGTAATGATGGGAAGGAAAAAAGGAAAATATGAGAAACGAAAAATTGCTCGCGAAAGAAATTCAAAGTCGCGCCGTACGGCACACAACGAAGGTGAAATCTCGTTTATCATATGGCGGTAAGCCCCCACGGATGACACTCGGATACACGCGAAATATGAAATATCTCTCAGCTCGAAATATTCGTAGCAAAGCCTTCCACCCTTCCTATCTTTTTTTCCTATTTCGCAAATAGAACGCAAAAAGTACATCAAAGGCTAGCGATATCTCCCAGCGAGCTTTCCTTTCAGAAAAATAACGAAATGTAATACATCGAACGATTCATTTTTTCCTTTCATTTCAAGGAAGCCCTCATAAAAAGGTTAGGCTCCAACGCCCACCCGTTTACCATGGAAGTGACTCCACTGGCACCGCCGTCGGTGCAACTGGTACCAGCGAAAGAGTACAACGGTGCACCCATCGGTACGAGTTACGACGTCAGAGCGTACGTAGGTAAGAAAGTCGTCTCGGAAAATGTCACTTAAAATGTCAAAGCGCGAAATACCAAAGGGGGAAGTGGGGTCCGGATAATTTCCGAAGGGACGAATTAACGAGATGTTTCCCGCGTCGTCGGTGCCTTCCCGACGGCAATCGCGGAGCTTACGATTCGTCGAGCGCGACGCACCGACCCTACAGACAATTATCGGCATCTCGCGATGTTTAATTAATTAACAATCAACAGCGTTGTCCCGGTATACTTCAATTACTCGCCGCTGCGAGATTTCAGCTCGACCTGTTTACTCGAACGCTCGATTCGCCCCCGACTGCCTCGGTCCGCCTAGCTTTGAATTATACGAAGATGGGGAAATAAAAACAACACCGTCACATCCCTCAACGAAACTCTACGACTCGTCGCAGTAACGGCAACCCGCTCGTCGTTCCAATTTCTCCCTCCCAGAACCATTCGATATTCGACTGCGACGTTGCGAAATTGTGCCAAACGCCTGCTTTATTTTTTTACGACCCCATTTACGACGTCCTCTGGAAAATATTCAACGACGTATTTCGAACAAACCGAACGCCACCGTCGCGTCGGTGGAGAGGTGATAAAAGTGGAGACATTAATATTTAAAATTGCGGTCGCGCCGAGCACCGCGCGCTGCTTCGGGATGACGGTTAATTGGGGAAGCTAATCACTGCTATTCGCAACGTTCGTTAGCGCGGCGCCGACGCCAGCGTCGACGCGGTTATTCACACTCGAAAAGTAACCCGGCGTAATTTGGTTGCCGTCTCTAAATTGGCCGTGCATCGCGAATCGAATTTCTTTCAATCGTTCTCGAATGGTATCCGTCGCGTTGCGTTCGTTTCGTTACCAGCGAGAAATCCGGTGACCCGACGTTAGTTCGAAAATTTTCCCCAGCCGAACGAGCCGACGAGAAGTTGCACAGAAAAACCACGGTAAAAATGGGCATAAGGGTGGTTCAGCGAACTGGTTCGCCGCCGTTACCCGTGAACACCTTTCGCAGTACGGGACCATCGCTGAGCGCGAAACTTCAGGCGTGCAAGCCGCAGAGAACGAAAAGCATCGAGGAGACCGAAAACGAAATTACAGAGGACGATGGTGAGCTGAATTTCGAAACGCTTTTCCATTTTGGTACTGACGTTGGACAATTATTGAAGAACCCCACGACGAGATTTTGCAAGTGCTATTTCGAAAGCTTCAAAGTTGGAAACGGTGCAGAGAAAAGAAATTTGTTAACTCTTTTCCTTTTCGAGATTATAAATTACGTGCGAATTCCCGCCTGTGTGCCCCCGAAGGATGAAATAATTTAGTTATAATGATCAAAAATTATTTGACGAAGACAAGTTGTAGTCAAGTCTGGCAAATTATTAATTCAAATAAGTAAATCTGCGCTCCCTCGCCCATGACCGCTAATTTGGTCAAAATCACATTTTTTTTTCTCAGTTTAGAAACACAGCTCTTTCCGCTAATGGTACTTCCAATACAACGCCCAGGCACACTCCACTGATCTCTTTTCCCTTTCAGAACCTTCGGCTCCTCACGCAGTGGTGGAAAAGCCCTTCTTATTGAGCGACGGACGCGTCGGACTCGAAGCGAGACTCGACAGAGCGATCTACTCTCACGGCGATCCAATTCTGGTGCACGTGCACGTTACCAACAACAGTAATAAATCCGTGAGGAGGATCAAGGTAATCTTTCCCTAAATTATTATACATATACGCGAAGCCAGTTCGCATCGATCGTCGTCAATGGATTCGCGCGTCCCTCGTTTTCTTCTTCCCTTATTAGTGGAAGTAAGAAAAAAAAGTGCAGTTGCAATTTGCATTTCTTCAATCACCTCCCCGATCTCTATGCGTACACGGCCCCATTTTTCCATCTGCCACTTACTCTTTTCACGGGCACCTTCTGGAAATCACTGGCGTCTCCCACCTCGCGTGGTCTGGTTGAATAATTCATGGGAATTAATAAATACGAGATGAAGCCTTAACACGGAGCTACTCCCGCCGCGCGCAACCAGGGTGAGATGCCCGGGAAAAGTTAATCGGTGAGGTAAACTCGTACATCACGCTCCCATTCCCGCGTTTCGTTGCCTTCTCGCTCTCCTATTAACGCGCTTCGCCCTCCCTCCGCGCATCATTCTCGATATAAATAAAAGTCCCATGCAAGACGTGCAAATTTGGTTATTCATCTATTATTCCCCCGCGAGGCTGCTGCTCCGTATTAACTAAATTCTCTAATTTTTCAAGCAAGAGGAACGCCTTGACAGCATTCCATAGGTAGAGATATTAAGAGAGACCGGCCAATTTCGAGATTGTGCCCGTTGTAAATTCAAAGCCAGACGGCATGCGCAAGTACGCGGGAAAAAAGAAGCGAAAGAAGAAGGACGCGTCTCGTATCTTTGCCGGTAGTCCTATAAATTTTCCAAAGTAACATCCAGACCCCCCGCGACAGACTTCTTCGTATTTCGGGTAGCGCCAAGCGATCCCCTCCTCTCCTTCACCTCTCGTGTATTTGTGACCTACAAAAACAAATCGTGCCAACCGAGGGATGTGTGCTCTTTTTTTTCCTTTTTTCTTTCCATGCAGGAGAATACCCTCTGACGTGCATACCCGCGCATACGATTATATAAGAGGGGAAGGGGGACGAAATTGATGAGAGAACTCCCTAGAGTGCAACCACAACAGCAGATTCCTCTCACGGCTTTGTCACCGTAGAAAGGGCTCTTACGTACGCTACAACCCTCTTTGTCAACGAGAATGCGTGCGACTAGATTCACGCAAGAGTATCATTCTGTAATTTGAGATGAGAATTTCTAAATATTCCGAGTAAAATAGAAGCGAAATATTTAATGTCTTACGGTTCGGTCATCGTCTCCGGAATTTTGGTTTGATTGACAAAGTTATTTTTCTCAGTGTACGTAAGCGTTAATGTAACTCCCTTCGCCTTTAAAAAATGTGATAAATCTATAAATATTTTTCTCGGTAATATGCTTCGAGTTACAGCATACCGAATGCACTAGAGTATAACGAGACGTTTGCTAAAGAGGGCGTTTTGCAGTGCAGTACACGCTGGACTGTAAGCTAACGGAATAGATACACAGAGCACACACACACATTAGCCCAGAGCTATAGCTAATAGTGTACATCTCAAAACCTCCCTCAGGAGGATCGAAGAAATGTACATAGCTTAGTACTCGGCTGGTACATATACGCCTGCCTGTAGGCGGAGGTAGTTTCAAAGCTTTTCATCTTCCACTTTACGACTCTCGAAAGCAGTCACAACCGCTCGTCTGGAATGCCGAGGAGCGCAAACTTCCACGAGAGGCATTCGCATTGACAGCTCGCCCGCCTGCAAATATTCCCCTGCAGGAATTCGCGTGCCGCAGTGGCAGGGAAAAAGGATGGCTCTCCGTTGAAATTCTAGTTGCTCGGAAAATCTTTCGGATACCTTCTCTTACGCTTTCTTTCCCGATGAAGTTCAATGTATAATTATAGCGACTCGATTTAGTCATTTCCAAAGTCCATTCGAGCTTCCTCATTCGCTCACCCCTCTCGAAAGAAACAAAGAAAAGGTAAAATAAAAGAGGCACTCTCGATTCTCCTTTGAAAATCTCAGCTCGGGTCTGGTCCATCGTTCGCCTCCAACAACGCGAATGGGAAACGATCCACTCGACTCGGAATGAACTGAGGGAGGGACGGTCAATGGAGAACCATTAGGAATACGATCCTATCCTGTTTCACGGCAACTTTTCTCACCAATTCTCCCACCCTCGCGTAGTAACCATCCTAACATTTGCCAGGACGAAATGACGTTACTGTAATAATAATTTATCTCAGAAAACGAGCGGGAGGCGTTACGACACTTGCAACCTATACGGTCGTCCGAGAGGGTGCGTTGAAAGGGCAGTTAATCAACACTTGCCCTTTCGGTGGTACCAAGAGGATTTGCCGTGCTCGTAACGATGAGTAAAAATTATACTGTTTTTCAATAGTGTATGGCAATAATAGTACTAATGATTGTAGCGAAATATTTCTAGTTATTGCAGTTTAAAAAACCACCAAAGAGTAATTAACGAAATGGAACCCACATCACATAGCATAAATTTGAATTTCTAAAAGAAACCTTGCGAAAATATCGCAAACCGATCGATTAGAGGATCGAGACCTTTTTATCGATTCTTTCGCTTGTATGTATCTCAAACTCCAAAATCAGTCCATTCAGGCGTTACCGAAAGGCTTCCCCGACGAGACAAAAGCTTATTTCCAAACCTTTCCCACACACTCTTATATTTGCTCTCTACGGTACCCGCATTTATTTGCCCCCCGTCAAAGCGGATTAACAACTCCCTGTAATTTAACGTTAACATAATAGCAAAGGCCATCGAGTAGTCTTTGGAAGTTAATATCCCCATCGAATCTCGATTAAATTGTACTTCCACACACAAGCACAAACTTTATCCGCTAATGGATACCAGGAGGGAAAGCTTTTTCGCATTCGCGTTTTTAACTTTTCAATTCGACACGCAAGAGATTATATAAAATAGAAAACACTATAAAAATCAAACAAACAGAGTTAAAATTAAATATCCCTAACGAAAGAAAATTGGAATAATTTGTCCCATTATTGCAACGACTGACAAAACAAAAGAAAACGAGATTCTCATTCGAGAAACTAATCGAATAACAGTAGAGCGAAGTTAGTATTCCTAACGAAGTAAAATTACTAGCGGAATAACATTCCCCGTTGTCAGTGGGTAGGATGTATACATTTGGAAATCCATGACAGGATCATTGTTTACGGAACCAGAAAGACGATCCCGTGGACCGTATGAAAGCACTGTTCATATTGGTCTGGGAAATCCTTCCACCCTGACATATACCTCTACAGATACCTCACAAAGGTGTCGCGGGGATTTGCATTGAACGTACTCGCTCACTGTTATCATTATACGACTTCCACCCGAATGAGGCTGCGGTGTCAACACATTTCCCGAGACCACCCCCAAACAGCTTTGAGAAAATGTACGATCTTAATATACCTAGCTCGTGGTACAGTGCCGTCTGCCTTTCGTGCGTACGCTCGTACACAAGCATTTTATATCTATAAATTCTCCCTCAATTGATCTACAAACAGGTCAAGGACATTCCGACTAGGTGAGATATCTCCTGCTCCTGCTCACCGTGGGAATATAAAATGGAGTTTCTAACAACTGATATTGTAGTTTCTTTGATTATTATTTTCGACGAATCACCGAATCAAAATTTGCCTCATAGGTTTTCCAAAGCAAATGCAAATTTCGTGCGAACCGGTCCGAATAAAATATAGATTCCGATCCAGGAAATAGAATTAGAATGTTTGAAGGGGTAGCATATTTGTGGAGGATGGAAGGCGAAGAAGCGGTTGAATGCATAAGAGGGTCACCCTATCGAATCCAGTGAAGCCAATGGAGTGCTTCTCCCGTGACCACCCCCTTTTTCTCAAACTCCCGCCGATTGAATTTAAAAAAAAACCGTTTTACCATACATTCCCGTTTCAGGTCTTCGTCGTTCAGCACGTGGACGTATGCATGTTCAGCAACGGAAAGTTCAAGAACGTAGTGGCCCTAGTATCTTCTCAAGATGGTTGTCCCGTGGGTCCAGGAGCAACCCTCACTAAAAGCTACACACTCAGGCCCGTTAAGGGTTCGACGAAGAACTGGATCGCCCTCGAAGATAGCTACAGCAAATCTGGCGCCACCCTGGCATCGACGGTCGTTTGCACCGGAAGTGGACCCGAGGATCGAAACGTTTTCGCCATTTATGTGTCTTACTATGTGAAGGTAAGTGCTCTACGTGGCTTGTTTCTCAAAACAACTATACTCGAACTGTCGTTCGATTGATATAAAACAATAGTACTTCTTTCGGAAGAGTCGGATGCTCGTGAGTAACGAGATAATCGCGATAAAAGTGAACGCATCTGTTCGATCATACGTACTTGATCGAGTCGTTTTAAATCACGGAATGTCGAATTTTCAGGTGAAGCTGTTGATCTCCGCGATAGGTGGTGAGGTCTCTTTGAAACTACCCTTCACTTTGATGCACAGCAACAATGATCCGGATCTAATAGGCTTCCCATCCCCGATAAGGGAGACGCCTAAGACGCCGGAAGGGACCAGAGAAAATTTGAATAGGAAAGAGGAGAAGGCGCTTCCAGAGGTCGGAAATCCCGCGGAAGAGAAACTGGATGAAAGCGAGAGGGTGAAGGAGAACCAAATGAGGACCGACGTGCCCGACGTGGACCTCATAGAACATTGCGACGAAGGTGGAAGCACCTGAGAGCAGGTCGGGGTCATCAACGACGAACCCCGACCTGCTACGAAGAGGAACAATTCGAAGAACTTGAAAACCTCTAATAACCAAAGCTGCAAAGAGGGCTTCAGCATACAGAGGGTCTGGTGCTGCTTCAGGAGAGCGTCGTAGTATGCCGCTGATAAACTTTCTCCGAATAGAATGCTTTGGACTGACGTTTGGGAAAGAAAAAACGAATCTAATCTCCCTGATTGTGGGTAATGAAAAGACTCGGCCATTCGAGAGAGACCAGCAGAATGAAGTATACCGTGAGTTTTACCTCATGAATGACAAAGAAGTCAATTAAGATACCCGAAGTAATATCAAAACAGAAGAAAATTTCACTGTAGATAGGAGATGTCCCTTGCTATTCTCGGGAATCAAAGTCATAATCAGGAGTCGAAACTCCTTTGCCCGGTTAATGTTTATTTGCCTATCGCGTACTAAATATTTATTTCACTCGAATGAAATTACGGAACTTTAATATTTTCTCAGAGGGAAGAACTCTCACACGAAACGAATGAATGAGTTAGTAAATAACAGACGAATAGACGCTCATTCGATTCGGGAAATCCTTTTTCTCGGTACAGCAATGTAAGAGCTTTCTGCGATTTTACCCCGATTTTTTTTATTGGACTTTAATATCCTACATAAAAAATTGTCTAATTTTTGAACGTCAACCGCTTCATCGCTTCATAATTATTTTCTTCCTCTCTCTATTAAGAACCCGTTATAAAAGTATGATCACCCACGATACTTCCGCGCGCTGCGCTGTGAAAAAACGTTTCAGTTTTCTCACACACGTGTGTACCTATCGTAATATGCACAGTACCTAAGATATTATGCCTATTCTTACTGCCATAAAATGACTGTCCCCTCGCGCTCCATATAATTGAAAGTCATATTTTTTCCGAAAACTACGAGAAATTAATACCATAATCCCCTAAGAACGAACTGTTATATTTTAATTACCGCGCATTGTGCTCTGTCGCACGAAGATGCCTATGTACGACTTGTATGTATAACGTGCTGTAAATATTAGAGTGTATGAATGTATACGTGTCCCGAAATCTCGCCGCAATTAATCCTGTGTAAACGTATATAAGAGAGGACTTGAGAAACAGAAGGAATTACGAGATTTCTCTGCGAAATTATCTTTCCCTGTTGGTATTTCTTTTTATATTCTCATGATGAAAATCGGAACAATTTTGAAGTATTCTGCCCGAAAACACGGAGTCTATTGGGACGAGTCGACTAGTCTAAGATCAATTTTTATGATGCCTATGAAAATGAAGTGTAACGATCCGACGAATAAAGATAACATTATGTGTATGATTAAATATGACGAGTTACGCAGGCAATATAAAGAAAAGGTAAGTCAATTTAATTTGTTGAAGTCATAGAAATCAGGCTACCAAAAATTTATCATTTTGAAAAGTTAGAAGTTGGAATAGGTATTTGTATGAATTTTCTAAAATTAAGCAATGAGTAATTATATGCGTAAGAGCCAAGTCAGTGCTTTAAATTTCATCAACCACGATTAGACCCTATCTACACTTCTCGTCTCATAAACACGTGGTGAAGAAAACATCTCCATCCGCATAAAACACACACACAGAATTGAAGGGCTCGAGATAAGGATATAAGCCACCTACAACAGTTTCTTAGATAATTGAGTTCAAAATATTGCATTAAATTGCATTAAAATATAAAATGTTATTTTTGTTATATAACAGTAAATATTTATATTTGTTATATAACGGTAAAAATTTATATTTATATTATATAACGGTAAATAATTATATTTGTTGAATTCAAATGTTTTGGTGACCTATATCGTTATTAGTACAAACGAATATTACGAAAATTCCAAATCTAAAGAGATTGTGGCTTGATATCCCGAACCCTTCAATTTTGCTCTTCGCAACATTACAAGCAGAACATATTAATATTACTGCAAGTCACTCACCATGCCACTGCGCCGCTGTGGAGCCCCTGACGATCTCCTTCTCCTGCTTGTTCTCGTCGTCGTGGACCTTGATCAAAACATACTTGAATCTTCCATTGTCGATATCCACATCAGGAACCGCATCCAACAGCTTAGACATCGTAGCGAGAGCGCGGGTTTTCACACTTATTACTGAATAAAAATACCAAAGAAAAAGTTCAATGAAAAAATATCGATACTACGCAAAAGAAGCGGAAATATGAATGGTACGTGCGAGAAATAAAAATGACTCAAAAAACTGCACGTTTTGGATGGAACAGGACAAATTAACCTAGCTACAGCGACACATTCGTCGGCTGCTATTCACGTTCATATGCGTGTGAAAAATTGTTAGGTTATATCGAAACGCAAGTGAAATGCTGCCGCAAACGATGCTCATGAGTGATAAGAATGTTATTGCGTAGAATACGGCAAATACCTTTATGAAAATTCCACCGGGTGAAATTGACAAACGCACCAAGGGACTGCATAGAGTAAACATGGCGGGGGAGAAAAATTCGAACTTCTCACAGCGACATCTATTTACCGCTCTATCAATTATAATTTTCTTAGTACGCACAAATTGTAATGAAAAATAATAAATTTACTTCGAGTAATACCTATGTACGTACAACTTGCCGAAATAATAGAATAGGCATGTAAATGTACGGAAATCAGAAATGAATCGATAATCAATACGATATTTTGAACACAGCCACCTAGCCCAAGTTGAAGCTGACACGTTCGTCGGCTGCTCTTCGCGTTTATAAATGCATGACAAACTTTTACCTTATACCAAAACGCAAGTTAAACGCTGCCACTCATAATGCTGTCAAGCAATATCGATGCTTTTACGTAAAATACGACAAATAACTATACAAATTTCACCGGTTCAATCCACCGACACACCGGTCGCCATCGCGAAAAATATAATGGCGGGGAAGGGGGATTCGAACGTTGCGTCACGATTTAAGAGGCTATTGGCAACCCCCCTTTTTAAATTCTCTATCAGCGCGGCGCGTATCTCACGAACCTCACGAAGAATAAAACTTCGCGTATGCATCGAAGCGTGCAGAAAACAATAACTCAACAATCTGCATATTATTTGTTGTTTTCGACACATTCACATCATTTCTTATCTATCACAGCATAGAAAATGTGTTGCGAACTTTCCAAACAACCCAATGGATGTTTTATATGGAAAATAATAAACCTAGCCTAATATAAACGACATGCTTAGGGCCAGTTCCACAATTCGGGCGTATCTAGATAAACTCGGTTTAAATCCTCATTCTCTCTCGGGCGCTCATTGGTTGGACGGATGATTTAAACTCCGTTTAAGGGTTAAGCCCGAGTTGTGGAACCGGGCCTTATCGCGACAGACCTTCGCGTTTCAAATGTGTGACAGACCCTTACCTTATATCAAAATACAATTGAAACGCTGCCGCTCATGATACTGTCGTACGATAATTATGATTTAACGTGCAATATGACGAATAAGTAAAAAATTTTCACTAGATACACACAGTTCAACAATAATAATTTGAATTGTAATTGACATACTAATTTGAATTGTAATGAATAAAATTGTACATATAAAAAAATTTATAATTTAAAATATTTTAATTAATCGAAAAATTTCGCTAATAAACACGTAAATAGTGACATTATTTTTTTCCTCGTGCTTTCATTAACGAGAGTAGACGTCACCGTAGCTAATGAGGGCATGAGAATTAATTGTTCACTGGTTAGTACGTTTAAAAATAAGGTTTAAAAAAAGTCACCAGCGACAGATTCCGTGAGCACGGGTGTAGGTAAACCCCAAGGGACTCTCAAAAAAATGGCGGCCGAAAAAATGCATCGGAGAATAAAACTGTGGCGGTGCGTATACGAATATATTGGAACTAATAAAGTGGATTTTCATGTAACCAGTGCATCGCCATTTCCGATGTCGAAATTTCTTTCGTAATTGACATACTAATTTGAATTGTAATGAATAAAATTGTACATATAAAAAAATTTATAATTTAAAATATTTTAATTAATCGAAAAATTTCGCTAATAAACACGTAAATAGTGACATTATTTTTTGCCTATTTCTTGGAGCACAGTGCATGCTCGTCAGCTGTTATTTACTTCAGTGCCCGGTGTTCTGTGTGATAATGAAACATTAAAAGACTGTCAAAATGCTGATAAAGACGACCGAAGCCAGATTAGTCTGGAAGGCGTTAAACGGAGTTTTTGTAATTTACAAACCCGCGGAAGTGCACCTCAAAAAAGTCATAAGTACAGTCATCGGTCGCCTCTGTCAAGGTTAAAGACTTACTCGCGCTAAGGTAAATTTTAAAAATACCCATTTGCTCATTAAACATATCAACGCAGACATGAACGAGTTGAACGAACGTCCGCCGATGGATTACGTGGCTATCGAAGGTGATACGACCAAAGAGATGTCGGTCACGAAAACAGCCAGCTTCGCAGATCATCCTTTGGTCGTTGGACCGCGTTATCAACATAAAGATTTCAAATTGAGCTGGGCGAATTATCTTCGAACGGATTCATGTGGAATCGTGGTCGTTGGTCTCAATGATGCCGTTTGGACTATCAAGAAGTTGAAGGACTCCAAAGCCACGTCCTTTTACAGATTGAGAGGTACGCTAGGTTACGCGACCGATACCTATTTCAAGACTGGCAGGATCGTCGAGAAATCTGCGTATAAATTCATCCATAGACCGGCGATTGATAAAGTTTGCGCGTCGATGCAGTCGTCTCATCAAAGGAAAATGTTTGAGTATGTCCTGCTCTAAAAATAGTTGTTTAAGAGTTTCTCCAGCAAGGAATTAAATTAAAAAATTGAATTACAAATGTAGGGCATGTGGAATAGATATACAAAGTCAAGCAGCCTTTGAATTGGCTGTAAAAGGACCGATCAGGCCCGCAGACCCTAAAATTCCGATGATCTATTCAATAAAATGCGTCGACTTTGACCCCCCTGATTTTACACTGGGTAACTATTACGTAGTTTCTATTCATACTTTGGTCAGTACAGAAATCATTCTTTTTCCTTCCCTTTTACTTAGAAATTGTCTGCGTAAATGAGTATGAGATGTACCTGAAATCCCTGGTTCACGAAGTGGGAATGCAACTTCACAGCGTGGCGACGTGCACTCAGGTACAGTGCTTTCAGTACGGACTGTTTGGCATGGACCTCGCGCTATTGAAGAAGCATTGGGATCTACAGGAAATTCTTGATAATATGCACATGTGTGAAAAAATTATCTCCAAAAACAAACAAATATTACACCAAGACAGTCCGACATTAATGGAAGGTGTAGCGAGTTGAATCTGTATGTATCTAAGGAATTGTAAATAAAAATAAGAAATCTTTGACATTATAAGGAAATGTAGTAGAAATTAATCATTCGTAACAAAAAAAAAGTATTTATTAACGGCATCGAAATTACTGGAGAAGAAATCTTGACATTGGAAGATTTCGCGCGCGATAGGCATCGGCATAAGAGTTGACTTATATGTAGGAAGCCGATGGTTCAGCATATTGAATATCACGATCAATTATCCGATTCCGAAGTGCCTCGCGTTCTCGTTCTCTTCTCTGCCTGCTTCTTGTTAAAATTACTGCTTCGATATTGCTTTGGAACATTGTCCTCATCGCTGCTCGTCCCGCTCTTATCCTCCGAATGTTTCCTCTTCCTGTCGATGTCATGATACTGTCGTTCAAGGCCGTCCTCGGACATTTGTCCTCTTTCGAAAGTCGCCAAATTTGTATTGCCATGGCCCGTCGCCGTCACGCGTTCCGATTTTTCATTGTGTTCGAACCGCGCCCCGGTCCCGCTATCCCGTCTCTTATCTCCAACGCCTCCGTCAGCATCGTTACTCCCAAATCTATGATCCTTCTCGTCGGGATGCTCGCGATCCTTATGCGCGATTTCGCTATCCGAAGCGTCCCTCTGCATCGCACGCTCCGAGCTGGACCTTTTTCGTTTCACGGGGCTTCTGTATCTCTTGGATCTGTCGTTCGTAGTCTTGTCCGGTTCCTTCCATCTGCGATCCGCACTGTCGTAACGATCCCTCGACCGTCTCTCCGGTACCTCGCGTTCTCGGCTTCGGCTTCTTCTCTTGCGCTGCACACTCGTGTCCGAATCGTCGGAACGCTCGCTGGGCTTGGTAGGCTGCTTATTGCTGGCTCGAATCTTTTGACGGTTCGGCCAATGCTGCATCTTCATACTCTTAGCTATCACGCGTTTCTGATGATCCAGTTGCGGGAATAGATCTGCGGAAATATCGTACGCGTGACGCTTGTTACAAAAACGCGGATACACTTCGAATTACCTTGAGACGTTTCTAGTGCTTCCTTCGCCGAATTCATCTCGGCCTCTTGGATGCTGTGACCCGAAGCTTTCGCCAAACGCTTCCCTTGGAAGTACACGGCGACGGTGTAAACTCGAGTATTCGTTGGTCCCTTGCACTCGATTACCCTAAAAAGCAGTGGAATATAAGAAATGATATCACTCTGTACGACGATATCAATCACGAATGTAACGCAGGAATCGCTTACTTGTACACTGGAATATCAGGCTCGCCTCCGTCCATAGTTCTCAATGTCAAACAGCATTGCTGCAGTTTGCTCTTCGGATCATTCCAGTCTTGGTTCATGATAAAGTCCTGCAGTCGCGGGAAGAAGCACACGTCGCAAAATACGTGACAATACTCTAAGCCCTTGTCCACGTAGAGCGCCCCCAAAAATGCTTCCAACAAATCTGCTCTGTCCTTCGTCTTTAATTCAGCCTTTGGATTTCCGTAAAGCGCGTATTGCGTCATGCCCAAATCATCGCAGACTACCGCTTGCGTTTTGTTGTTCACGAGGGAGCTTCGCAGTAGCTACGGGGACAAATGAGTATTTGTATCGAGAGAATGCATTCCGCTTGTGTCGCAAATCATCGAAACCTTTCAACCTATCATAAGATTACCCACAGACAAATGTCCCTCGTGATGCTCCGGAAAATATTTGTACAAGTGTTCCGATACTATGAGTTGAAGTACTGTGTCACCTAGGAATTCTAATCGCTGATTCGAACCTAGAGTCAAGTTCGTGTAGCCGATACTGCGATCGGTAAACGCTCTTGCAAGCATGCGAATGTGGGTAAACTCGACACCAATTGAATCCTCGAACTTGGTAAGTTTCTGTAAAGAGGAGACGGTATTTCCCCTCGTATTCGATAGACGATGATATAATAGTTATCTATCGAGGATACTTTGCTCCGCAGTCGGCAGAGAGAGTGAACGAATGCGTGTTTGTTGAACGGAAATAAAGAGAGAGACAAGGGGATCTATTTATTCGTTTATAGGGATTTCAAATCGACAACAGATGTGCTCACCTGCAGCAATTCGAAGCTAGGTATCCACTGCCTATCTCCAGTCGGTTCCTGTTCCTGTAACGGGTGTCTAGGATAATTCATCCAGACTTTGCCGAGATCTTCTTCATCCTTGAATAAAGTTTCGCCGAAGACCCTGTCGGCTACTTCGATCCCTCCGTCGAGAAACAACGATCCCATCAGAGCCTCGAAGCAGTTGGCCATCGCGTGTCGCAACTCCAGATCGTGGCAGAGATCGCTTCCGTGCGCGTAAAGCATATATTGCTCCAAGTTTAACTTCTTCGCGAGGACAGCGAGATGCTGATTCTGTACAATGGCCGCTCGGTAAGTGGCTAAACCGCCTTCCTCCAGGTCAGGAAACATGTGAAAAAGATGAATGGACGTCAGGAACTCGACGACGGCATCACCCAAGAACTCCAGTCTTTCGTTGTGCGCTATCGACGATTCCGTCTCCCTCCGGGCGCCGAAGCGTGACATGATATTTATCAGCGTATTGATACCGCGCTTCCTCGTATTCATGTAATGAATTCGTCGATCGCCGTACTCCGGTTGTCGTATTCCACAATTTGTCAGAGAGTTCCTCGCGTGATCGGGATTCGTGCCGAAATTCTCGCGGTAACTTGGATGCGTCAGTGCCAGTTGCAGTAGATATCTATTCTTAAATTCGTAGCCGAGAGTCTGCTCCAAGATATCCAAGGACTTGTGAAATCGCAGATGGCAAACAAGGACGGGAATTAACATGGCATGCTGCACGATATCGCACATGATACCGGTCCTATAGAAACCCTCTGAAGTAACGTCCACGGTGACGTCTCTCTTCATCTTACTCTGCGTCCGCAGTTCCTGGAGCTTGTTCTCCTTTGCCTCCAGTTTTCGTTTGTCTTCGAACGACGGTTTCGGCATGTTCGCGAGTAAATGACGGAACTTTACGTAATCCCTCCAGGCTTTTTGATAACTGTAACCCGGTCAACGCCTTTACAAAAGCATCTTCTAGGTCTCGAAAAGTCGAAGAAAGCTCAACGGAAATCAAAGTCGAGCGTGTGAAGCAAGATTTGTAAACGGACGCTACAGAGCGAGAAGAAAGGGTGTGCAACGAGAAAAATGCAACATCGAAGTAATTTTATTAATACCGCATCAATTTAATAAAAGATTAATCAGACTGCGAAGTTTGAAAAGACTGTGGAACCAAGTAACGAAGAAGTTCAAAAACTCGACAATGTCGCGATACTCTTTGATACCTAATAAAACCGTAAGGAAGAAGAAGAAAAAGACAAGGAAATGGATAGTACTCACTCCGCATTTCCGGCATAGCTAAGTTGTGGCGGTCTGATCCCAAAGTGAACAATTTCCGGATGACTGACGACCCCGGGCGGTTGATCCCCTTGGCTCCTGTCCAGTTGATCAACGCGCACGCTACACGGCTTCTTACCAGGATAAGTAACCACCATACCCTTGACCTCGTCGGCATAATTCTGCCACTTGTATTGCGGCATTTCTACAAGCCTCGGAAGATCCTCGGCATTGATCAAAAGACTGCTGCTCTTTATCAGGTAATTGAGGACCTCGTTCATCGACAAAATCTCCTGCCCGTTATCAGGCAAATCACGCACGAAACGCGGCATGAAGTGAAACTGACCACAGCCAGTTTTATCTTGCGCGGCTCGTAGGTCAAAATCGACCAGCTCCAATACTTCGTTAAATAAATACTCCTCTGAAAAGACGTAGGAACGATAATTCGCAGAGTTTTCAGTGAGAATCGAACGCTGTCTTCGAAAAGAATTTTAACTCAACTCACGAAAATAATCAAGCTCCCGTATCGTAAAATTTTCCGGTAGCTTCTCGTCGATATAAAGAATAGTGTACTCGATGTTAAATCGGATGACTTTACAAGTAGGCAGCTTCACGAGAGGAAAGTGCGAAAGCATGGAGAACCCCTCGAATATGAATTCGTGCTCATCGTGCTTGATGATCGTTGGTGTCTTCGTAAGGAAATTAGTCGGCGGGCTTATGGTTATTCGGTAGTGATACAATTTGTCGGCATTGTTCGAATTCAATGCGCATCTGTTGATCGCACCTTCCCCGGCATATATTCCGTGCCTGATACCAGATCTACGCGATTTCGCGCTACATCTACAGAGTGGACCGTCGTTCATCTATCGAAGAATAAAATATTTCGGGTCATCCGAGGGGTGGTATTAGGGGTGAAGTCGTAACTGCAAAGCCTCTCAAAGGGTTCGCGTTACCTCGCCAGGATCGTTGAACCACAATTCTGGGTGTAATCGTTGCGGATGCTGCTTTTTAGCCATCAGTTCTTCCATCGTTCCATCATCCTCGTCTATCGAATTATCGCTATCAGAAGAGGAACTACTGCAAGCCTCTGATTTATGTCTGCAGAGACGCGCCCTAGTTTTCCTCGGCGGTGGTTCGTACGGAGGCTTGAAGATAAATGACCGCTAATGTGGAAGTGATCAAAATACAATACAGCAACCTACGCGACAACTACCGCGGTGCATACTTGCAGTGCCCTGGCGGAAGCCGCTCTATCGAGCAACAGTTGTTTAAAGATATCGCACAGTTCTTGCAACTTCTGAGTTCCTTCCATTATCTTTGGGGTTTTCTCGTTCCTGGTATAATACAAATCAGCAGGAGCAGTGCGCGTCCATACTTTACGCTCGTTCTCCATAATTCCTTCCGGTCCCATCGCGCTAAGTTCATCCATCCTCCTCTCCATATCCTTACTAGTAGCGCAATAGTTGCGTCTAAACACGAAACTCTGGGTAAAACAAACCGACCAGCCAGTCGTTCATCCTGCATCAACATCCAACGAAATCATATCGCACCTATATCTCTCCAAGAGAAGCTCTCTTTCCGTGAGTCCCTTGTGCTTCACGGTCGCATTGCCGCTACCGGGAGAGGAAGCTCTAGGGGTACGGGACTCTCGAGACCTCGATCTCTTCCTACTCCAGCCGCTCGAACAGCTCATTCTATCCGAATCTACAGTCGAGGAGCGCGAGGCGTAAACTTCGTTTCTTCGATAAAGCGATCTTCTCTCGCCGCTCCCGACATCGCACGAGTACTCTCTTGGATTGTATTTATCTCTAACTCCGTGCCGATCGTATTTTTCTCTGTAATCATCGTATCTGGACCTGTATAACGGTCTGTCCGGCCGGGACGAGCGGTTGTCCGGACTCCTGAAACGTTTCCGGCCGGCGGGATGATGTTCTGGCATGGGCGCCCTGCTGCTGTACTTCAATTCGGATTTTTCACTGCCTTGCGCTGTATCGTACCGTTGCTGTGGAACTTTCCTCTCGTCCCAACGAACAGGGCTCGTGTCGCACCACATGGAATTTCCACCATTCTGGGGTACGCTCCAATGGGGAGGGTAATTGTTCTTGTTCCATTCCAAGTCAGGATTGCCATAGCACGCGTTCCTAGCGGTCCAATTACCACTGAAGCCCATCGCCGACTGTGCGTAGTGCGGAACGCAAATCGCGGGAGATTCTGTTTGGTTTTGATAGGAAAACTGGGGATAGGCATTTGTGACTGCTTCGGAATAAGCAGCAGCCAAAGGTGATTGATTGGAATGAAATTGCGGTAGGTGACAATTGGAAGATTTGCCGTCGATTAAAGAGGGAGGAGGTATATTATACGCGGATGACGATTGATTCAGGTTCTGAGGTGCGTAGTTTGGCGGTGGGACTGTATAATACCCCAAATTCTGTGCCGAAGCTTGTCCGGGACCCCAAAAGAGCGATTGTTGACTGTTGTTTGACGACGGATGGGCCATATTTTTTGATCTATCGCCTGAGAAATATGCAATCCTCAGCTTGGAAGAAGATGATCGACAAGTGCTGATTTATAAAACAGGGTCGGTGGATGTTCAATTTTGTCGGCTGGTATGAATACAAAAGAAAGACTCGACGCGACGAGATGCTATTGCAATTCAAATAGAAAAAAAAACCTGGAGCCAGCTTAACTTCTTCTTACGGAGCAACAGTATTCCATTGATGTTGAAAATTTCGAAGAATACCCATGTATGTGACGCGATAAAAGAAATTATATAGACACGATACCTGGAGTACAGCAAATCGATAAGATCAGGTCTGCGACATCCTGATGTTGATTGAAGAAGGAATTGTTGGCATCGTAACAATTGCCATATGCGTAGTGAATAACCTTAACTCCGAAACACTCGCGATATTCGAACAACCGTCACTACGCCCGAAACGTCAAAAGATACTAAAGAATAGCGTAGATACGTTCGTGGATCAAATAAAAACTCTTCGAGATATAATAACCCGTCGGGCGATACTTTTATTTCATTACATTAACGAACGACCATAAATAACTGTACTATACAATACAGTCTATTGCCAAGTGTTGGCGCGGTTGGCGCATTCTTGGTCATCGCTAAAAATATCAAACTGCCATCTATTAACAATTCTTCGAATCATCCCGCCGATCTTATGCAACCAGCCTTGCATAAAAGCTCACCCGCGCCAGTTGTGCTGCTCTGTGTTAGGTGCAAGCAGATGCTTTTAAGGTGGCTCAAGTCTCAATAAAGACCAAATGATTCCTAGAAATGATAAAAACAAATACCTGGAAAATACTAGAAAAGCACTGCCGTCTAAATAAAAGCAAAAATAATGACAGAATGCGAAGTATTTTATGTAGTATAAATTGACCATAGCTAGAGCGCTATCTGATTTTATTTTCGTATTATCGCGGAAATCGCAAAAAGGTGGAATTATATTACCAGACAACTAAAACTTTTCTAGTATTTTCCAGGTATTTTATTTTATAATTCATAGAAATCTTTTGGTCTTTATTGAGACTCGAGCCATTTCTCCGAACAAATTGCGACATTACGAAGCTTTAGAAATTACGAGTGGTAGAGAAAATGTAAAAGTACAATTCATGTAAATACTTATATACACATAAAATATTTCAAAAATGGGTATGAAGCATTAATCGACGTACGAAGGAAACTATAAAATACTTGCTTTGCTTCCGAATGACACAAAATATCTAATCCTCTACCATTTCATTACGACGTTCGTTCCTAAGTTCTCTATGAAGTACACTCGAATTCGAACGGCCGCTGCGACTGTTACTGCTGCAACTGCGGCTTCGATGGATCGTTTCTTCATCGTATTGATGACGTTGCGGATTCTGTTCGTCGAACGATGCACTTAAAGCAGCGGTATCGATATCTCGACTTCTGTGACGTCCTTTACATCTCTTCTTCCTCCTTCTCTTGGGCCTTACACAGCCACGAGCGCATCGTCGTGTCTTCTTGCATTTCCGGTACCTCCTTTTCTTCTTCTTACAATGATGTCTACTTCTGCGTTCTTGCAATGGAGGAAACTCACTGTCTGTTGCCAGACTGTAGTGTCCCCGAGATAATTTTAATATTCCGTATGACAGCCCGCGTTTTAAAGCTGCATTCATCTAAGGAATAATTTCATTGCATGCTTTATACCGTATGTCCAATGGCTAGTCGAGCAGGTGCAGCGACCTGAATTTTCCTGAAACTTGACTTCGGCAGTGTTTTAGTTAAAGGTGGCTTTGGAAGATGGCGCGCATACGAGCGAAACGTTTGAAATATCTAATTTCCCGATAGGTAAAAGCGGGAGGTAGATAAATGCGGGAGATCGAAGTGTAACCTCAAAATTGTGAATGCTGGAATAATGGTGAGTAATTGTTTGAAACTATAAGACATAATAATTCGGGTTTTTTTCGATGTTCAACTAAATAACACGACTGATACCTAATTGCAGAGAGAAGCGACTGGCAGTCGTGGAGGAAGGGACTACCGTCAACGTGATCCTCGTCAGAGTGGTCGAGCTCTGCCTCGGCGACGAAAGGTGCAATTAAAATGAAATGAAAGCCTGAGTCAAGGTGAAAATTGGAAGGCGTGGAAAGAAAACGCGGCAGAGTCGCCAACAGAAGGAGTGAGTGAAGTGCGAAAGAAAAGTGCAGTGGCGCCGAAAAACGTCGCATGTAGAAGACAGTGACGAACAGCAGCAGCAGCTGGTCGACACTGCTCAACTCCGCACCAGCTCCTGAATGATATCTCGCCGATCGCGATACGCGGCAGCTCCTGTGGACAACGATTCCAGACACTCGAGTCGTAGTCGCAGCAAGGACAGCAGCAGCAGCAGCGTCGACGGCAGGGCCACCGTTGGAAAGCGAAGGCAATCCAAGACCGACTCGGATAGCTGTAAGAGAAAGACACATCGGCGGAAACATAAAATATCGAAGCAAGACTTGCAATGAGAGTGTGGTAAGAGGAAGAAGAAAAATGACAGAGACAAGGCGACGAGACGGAGGAGGAAGTCGTCACCACGAAGGGTTCCTTAGCTGTCACTACCACCGCCAACACTGCTTCTTCCTTTTTCAGTGAGGCTCCCGTTCTTCTCCACCGTTCACACTCCTGACGTGATGCCGCTGTCGGGTGTCACAGGAATTCGGCATGATTTACGACTGGGTGTAGACGGCCTGTTCTCTGGAACTGTTCGCACGGTGCTAGTACTGCTACCGTTTCAGGAACCCTTCGTGGTGACGACTTCCTCCTCCGTCTCGTCACCTTGTCTCTGTCATTTTTCTTCTTCCTCTTACCACACTCTCATTGCAAGTCTTGCTTCGATATTTTATGTTTCCGCCGATGTGTCTTTCTCTTACAGCTATCCGAGTCGGTCTTGGATTGCCTTCGCTTTCCAACGGTGGCCCTGCCGTCGACGCTGCTGCTGCTGCTGTCCTTGCTGCGACTACGACTCGAGTGTCTGGAATCGTTGTCCACAGGAGCTGCCGCGTATCGCGATCGGCGAGATATCATTCAGGAGCTGGTGCGGAGTTGAGCAGTGTCGACCAGCTGCTGCTGCTGTTCGTCACTGTCTTCTACATGCGACGTTTTTCGGCGCCACTGCACTTTTCTTTCGCACTTCACTCACTCCTTCTGTTGGCGACTCTGCCGCGTTTTCTTTCCACGCCTTCCAATTTTCACCTTGACTCAGGCTTTCATTTCATTTTAATTGCACCTTTCGTCGCCGAGGCAGAGCTCGACCACTCTGACGAGGATCACGTTGACGGTAGTCCCTTCCTCCACGACTGCCAGTCGCTTCTCTCTGCAATTAGGTATCAGTCGTGTTATTTAGTTGAACATCGAAAAAAACCCGAATTATTATGTCTTATAGTTTCAAACAATTACTCACCATTATTCCAGCATTCACAATTTTGAGGTTACACTTCGATCTCCCGCATTTATCTACCTCCCGCTTTTACCTATCGGGAAATTAGATATTTCAAACGTTTCGCTCGTATGCGCGCCATCTTCCAAAGCCACCTTTAACTAAAACACTGCCGAAGTCAAGTTTCAGGAAAATTCAGGTCGCTGCACCTGCTCGACTAGCCATTGGACATACGGTATATTGTTACAAAATCATACGAAGCAAAGCCCTGCGAAACTCCAAAGTTCATTATGAGGAATCACCCCTGAATAATCTCTACCGTGGTTATTATTGAATACTGACGGTATGACGGACTGCCCATCGAAAGGGGCAATCGCGTGTACTTGTGCAATTTCCCAACAACAGAAGAAGAATTAATCCGATTTCAGATTCTCATTTTTCTATTCCATTTCTCTCAAATTTCGAATTGAATGTTAGTTATTTCTAAATGATTCAATTCGCTTTAATTTTCCGAGAAACCTGAATTCTATTTCATTCGTAGCTATACCACGAATCATCGCTTTCTGGTTAATTCGTTTGAATTCTTCAGTACATGTGAACACATTACAATACCTTTCAATTTGAAAAATATAGGACTTGAGCGTACTGTTTGGTTTATTCGTTTCAATATGAACAAACGAATTCAGAAATCAAATTGGATCATATTGAAAAATCTCAATTCTTTTCAATTTTTTTCGTTTGTCGGGTTAGTGTCCCCAATATTCAAAAGATTAGAACTTCCGCTTCTGGGAAAAAGCAACGAAATAAATACGTGAGAGTACAAACAATGCGATAAGTACCTGCCGTTTAACGACCGATTCAGGGATACAATACTCCGACGTGATATATTTCATGATTTCCCGCGGAGTGGACCCTTGAACCTGCCGTAACTTTTGAATGGCGGAAACCACGAGGTTCGACGCCTTGGCGGATGATCTTCCCATAGCTAACCTCCGTTCACTTAAACCCGACGATCTAGGAAATGTCGGAAATCGCGAGGAAAAAATTTGAGAGTACAGTTAATTTTCCGTACGTCTGCCAATTTGTCAAGATCTCGAATACTCGACATTTCTTGCACGCTTCCGTGTCAGTATTAGAATCAGTACAAGCGAATTTAATTAATGTTTCTTTAATTGGAAAACCGGACGTTTTTCTGCGAAATGATGTTTGACGAATGGTGTCCTAGTTACGATCATCAAATGGATTAATTGTTATTCATTTCAGTATAACGATCGTAACTATCCTGTAATACTACCATTTGGTGAATGTCGAGTGCATTCCTATACCGATGGAACAGGCGACTTTTGTCTGACTGGCGTCATTTTTTACGGTCGCGGAAAATGACAAAACTTCGGAATTTAAGATTCCGGTTGTTGAGTTCTGCTGAACGCGCCCATCGGATAAGGGGTGCTCAACCGGACATGGGGGTTAACATAACAATGATAACAATCATGGCGTCGATATGCCGGCGTCGCGTATGCATGTAGTATGTATGTAGGTACCTACCTGTCGCGTATCTGGACCGGCTCGGTACGCAACACCGGTACGGGCACTGTCACAATCAAAACAAAATTGGTTAGAATTGCGACATGTTTTACCATGTAAGCTACCGTCTCAGTATACGTAAAAATTGAAGTCTTCGTTCAATGAGACCTCAAGTTTTCGCTCGTGAGTTTTAACAAAGATACGTCATTCTTCTGTGATTTGACGCAGATCGCGCTAGACCACGAAATCCTCCTACATCCGAGGTACTTCGGACCCCAGCTGCTCGACACGGTCAAACAGAAACTCTACACGGAGGTGGAGGGAACGTGTACCGGAAAGTAAGTTCCGAAGTATTTCTGGTACGCGAAATTCTCTAATAGCGTTTTCACAGCTGGGTAGGATTTTAGCTACATTGAGTTACACTCATATTACACCTGCCTATCTCGATCATGTTAAGAGTTACTCAGTGGGGCCTGGTGTAAGCCAGCTGAAAACGCTGTGAGTCATAACAGGTCTCTATCGTTTTAGGTACGGTTTCGTTGTTGCGGTGACAACAATTGACACGATAGGGGCTGGAATTATCCAGCCAGGTCAAGGCTTCGTAGTGTATCCTGTGAAATACAAAGCGATTGTATTTCGACCCTTCAAAGGGGAAGTTCTTGACGCCATTGTCACGCAGGTGAACAAGGTAATTAAGCTGGTAACTCGTTCATTTTCAAAGGAGATGCAATGGGTTTAGTATATCTTGTATTAACAAAAATCTAACTTTATAGGTTGGTATGTTTGCAGAGATCGGGCCCTTGTCTTGTTTCATATCTCACCACGTAAGTTGATAGTTTTACTGCCGATTTGAGAAATATAATCAGTTTGTTTTATCTTTTAAATGTGTTTTTCTTCATCCTTTAAAGTCGATTCCCGCCGATATGCAATTTTGCCCTAACGTCAATCCACCTTGTTACAAATCTAAAGAGGAGGTAAGATCTACTTCCCTGGAGTCTTCGGTCTTAATGTGTATCTCTTTGAATGCTTTTCACCGATTCTTTTTTCTTTTCCCAGGACGTTGTCATTCACGCGGATGATGAAATCAGACTGAAAATCGTCGGTACGAGAGTGGATGCCACGGGAATTGTGAGTATTAGGATTGTTATTTCACATTGGGGCATAATTATTTAGATCTCGTACGACAGCTATGCGATTATTCTGAATTTAAATTCCTGCTGCATCCTAGTTCGCCATCGGAACACTCATGGACGACTATTTAGGTAAAGTGACTGCGTTATTGGAAAAATATCTCTCCACGAATATTGCAATATGTGGTGGGTTAACAAATTCTCTTGTGCTGTATTTACAGGACTGGTATGCAATTGAACATCATCCTCGCAAAAGAGTTTATTGTTATACGCACAAAGTATACATTCTCATCGTAATATGAATTTATTTTGAATACATACCCCCAGATTTACATGATACATTTACTATGAATAAGAGAAAGAGATGAGGAGGGAAAGGTGGAAAAATAAATGTACAAATTTGCCTCGTTCTCCTTGGAGTGTACATAATAATTATTTATTTTCAACGGTGATTAAATTTTATATAAAACTAAATAACACCACTGATGGTTTTGGCGTAAAGTAGAAAAGGAAGTCGTGTTGTAGTCTCCGTAAAACCGTTTACGTGCGTTTTTTTAAAATTCGAATCTAACCGTGGGCGTCATCGGATAAAGTCAATTTTGCGCAACAGTACCTGTCGATGATGTTTCTCAAATCAGCTTCGTAAGAGTCGTAACTTGACAAGCCAAAAAGTTATCAGGAAAACGCAGCGATATACAAGAAAATAAATCTTCAAGGTGAAATTTACTGAGATTTTTAAATGAAACAACTTTTCTTTTTAACTTTTTGTCCTGTTCCTCTTTGTTTTTGAGATAATCCGACTATAATAGTTCGCCGATGATGCTCATAGGCTCGTAGAGTTACACGTCTCAGGAAACTAACGGTAAAGGATCGAATGCAGTTTGGTAATAAATATTAATCGTAATTTATTAAGTGGTAACGTGTTTCGTTATTAATTCTCTACTAGTCCGTCGAAGCATATGCGAGATAATTTTCTACAAAAATTTATGCTCGTAAAACGTTATTCTATTACGATTGTTGCGTTCTTTTAATGTTTCAACTACAATTTTTTATTGCCCACAATCTTGGGGCAGTCGCCGCATCACAGAAAAAAACAAATATTTACGTTTACTCGCGATATCGGTATCGAGGCAACACAATTCGAAATGATGAGAGAGAGAGACTCTATTTGATCTTCTCCAATGGTAGCATAACGGCTTCCAAACACTTCGTTTCGTGTTCCAACTGTGAGAATAGTGGAGCGAACCTCGCGATTAGCTGAGACATGGCGGGAGAAATCGCTTTACCGTCGGAGAGGCCTAAGAACAACGTTAGTTTCGCAGCTATGTCGTTTTTATTCTTGGTAGGCTGCACTTCCTGATCGGGCATCATCTTATCCGCAACGTGTTTGATTATCCTACCATCCGCGCCCAAGAAAAATGTAGAGAATCCGTCGTACCAACTGAAAAGAATAGTATCCTATTGAATCTTCCACGTTAATTTAATAACTTCCCATTTTGAAATCAAATTTATACGATCCTCTTACGCCTCTTGATTCTCGTAAGCTTCCTTCATATTCCAAAGTTTGAACTTCCAAAACATGAACAATACTTTCATCCCGGATATTCCACGTATTCGCCAGCGAATCTTGATCGTATCATCCTCTGGATGCATTGTCATTTTCAGTATTTCAAACTGAACGTAAGCGAACTTTAGGTGGCCAACAGTTCTTAGTAATGCTATCTGTTTAACGTAATTGAAAATACCACTGAAATGGAAACGAGTGTGACATTCTTAGAGGTTGAACCGTACGTCTTATTTTGGGAACAATTACACTTACTGCGTTGTCGTTCCTCGGATATTGTTTACGAATATCAAATCGGGATGATAAATAGTATAATCCATCGACTGAACGAATAATTTTGGTAACTGGAAAAACGCAATAACACTTGGGTTGTGACGACGCGAAAAATTCTAAAGTAAATCTCGATCTAACAAATTTAAATCGCGTCCTCACCGACTCCCCGAGTTTATCGAAGCAATGTTGCAACTGATCCTGAGATGGTCTGCCATCGGTATTCTGCGGCACTTGTTTTTGGTTTTCAGAGTTTTCTAAATTAGAATTTCCTTCTGCCAGTAAAATCATACTTTTTTCAAAGTCAGACAAAACCAGTTCGTTTGTACCACACATCTTAATTCCATAAGAAAACCTCTTATAAGCCTCCTCTAATGATTCGCCGTTGTATTTATCAATCGAATCACATTCAAACTTCTTATAAAAGACTGCCTCATCATCATACATTGTTTCAAATGGCTTTGCTCGCATTTTGCCGGTGTAAAAGTCAATAGAAGCTTTCGATGCCTCAGGGGGAATATTTGATAGACATTGCCGTTCTGTTTGGGGCTTTCTATCTTCATTTTCCCTGTACTTCTTTGTTTCCCTTGCATCCGTCCATTCCGTCAAAGTATTAAAAGGTGAGAGCGTCTGATTTTGAGATACCGAATAAGAACTGCACAAATCTAATGCAGGTACTATTTCTTTGGCATGAACAGCGACACTCGTAATACTTCTCGCTCCGAAGAACTACAAATTTAAACAAAGATCGTAGTCTTGGTACTTTTCAAGGAATTTAATTGCATTATTTCCTTCATGTTCAATTTTATCTAGCGCAAGAAAGATTTGCGTTGTATCGAACGATTAGATTTATTTAGGGTATCAAAGAACAAACTGAAGAATTAACGGACGCCAATGAGATAATATGAGTATGCGTGAAACTCGCAAGTCAAGCATGATTAAACCTTTGACTCGGCAAAGAGAAAGCACGTGAATATCGGTATATATGAAAGCGATGGGGTAAAAAGGACATTATATAAGAGATTAGAGGTTAGAAATTTTCGGCATTGAGTATTCTGGAATTATTAAACAGTGACAGTACGGCTCGCGCACTGTCCAGTTTTCCAGTATCACGCGCTACCGATCGAAGGCAGTTTCAATCAGGAAAAATTCTCCCTTTGTAATATCTGTCGGCTTACCTCTTCTAAAAATGCAGACGGTTTGATGTGTTTTGGCAGTTGTCGATTCACTTGCGCGACTTGCTTTCGCGAATTAACGAACGGACTGACTTTGTTGGATATCGAGCGAAAGCGCAGGGACATTTTTGAGGCGATTTTAATTACCGATATACACTTTTCTTTTTTAATTCTGACTAAAGTCCAGACTTTTCCACGTTCACGCAAAGCGTAAATCAGTCGCCATGACCTTAGCGCGCGACAGTGGATAATTTGAAACTCAGTCGCGAAAGTTCCAAAGACTATCCCGAGTGGCTCGTCGATCGTTTTAATCTCGTACCCAAAAGAGAAACGGGCAGTGATCACGTGACCGCGGTTTATAGTTTTTATCGTATTTTACCGGCGTCGAAAAAACACAGTGAGTACGAGAAAAAACGTCCAAAATGTAAGTAAAGTTACTCTCATTGTTAAAACACGATTCGAGCTGCCCGTTTAGAATAGAGAAAACTTATGGCACATCGAATGAAAAGTAGAAAACGCCGACAAAACATGGGGTCCTTCGAACCCCTCTCCCGCCATGTTAAATTTTGTATAACGGAAGAAATTCGTTTTTCTAATCGTATGATCGCATAAATAACCACGAGATTCTCTTCATGTATCACATAAATAACTAGCATATGATTTGCAAGGAGTATACGCGATATTAGATTATGTTTGCAATAAGTAGAACAGTAATATTCAATCAATTTGCTGGTTCGACATGGAACACCTTATAGTATGGAACACATAATTTCGGCCCCTCGTTCCCTTGTTCAACAATGCCTATCAAGGGCCAGTATATTACAGACTATATCTTGAAGATAGCGAGATAGTCGGAGTATCGAAATACACGTCAATTTCTATCGTAGTCATGTTGCTACGTTGAAACTTTTAGCCAAATTTAATGGGATACTTTATATGAGCTCATGCTTAGCTACAAAGAAAGTTTAACAAAGACGCAAATCGAAAAGCACATAGATCGAGATAATGAATTGAGCACGTCTGTTTCGATGTTACCTTCTGTAACTTTCGCTAAGTTCTAAGCCACATAATTGTTAAATTAATTGATCTAACGAAGCCATTGATATTTATATTTACATTTATTAACATGATTTTTCGATAACGATACAATGATATACAATGTCAAATCACGAGCAGCCAAAAATGCGATGACAACACCCATCGTAAAACAAACTTTACATTCGCACATATAAACTTATAACTGGAAGATGAACGATGATCGATAAAAAATGATAAAAATCAGATCCGTTTGGAAGTTCTTCATATTTTCTAAAAAATAGACATTTGAATTTACAAAAAAAAATCGGCGTATGCACGCGCATACGCTCATATATATAAAGCTCTCGTTGAAAATAAATTATTTTTCCTTGCTTGGGAAGCATGACCAGTTCGGTACTACATACAACCTTGCACATCGCGACATAGATGCCATGCATGCATACATATACACAAATACAGTTAAACTTCCATCGATCAAACAGTTCAATTCAGAAATTTCAATTCAGAAATTTCAATTCTTTTTGTTTCGATCTATAGAAATCCAGCTGCATATGCATACCGTCATTGTCATGTACGCGCGAACGAATGTAATGGTAGCAATTTCAGAGTATTTATCGAGAAGTTGTTAAAAGCTTCTGAAATTAGTTATAAATGAGTAATCGCTCTTTTGATTATACGATTCCCCCCCCCCCCCCCCCCCGTCTTTCGCGACATTCCCCCTCCTTCGCGCTTTAAGATAATCTCTTCCACCTTGAGATCAATTTGCCTTCGAACCTGCGCACATAGCACAAACTAAACGCCCCGTCAGCATTCACCCCCTCATGCACCGCGTATTTATTCGCTCCGGGAGTATACGCCGGCGAGAGAGAAGCACCTTGCGATTAGAGAGAGAGAGTAAGGATTAAATGTCAGAGAATAGAAGAGCAGATCCGAACCCAAGCCACTTCGGAATTCCGACCAGGCCCAAAGGCTATATCGCCTCGTAAGCCACGTCGACGCCCAGCCTAGTGGTCGAACCGTTCAGGAACTCCTCCAACTCATCGCGTTCCCTGTTCTCCCTGTTCTCGTCCCGCGATCGACGGAAGGAACGCCTCTTCTTCTTCTCGACTTTGTCCGATTTTTCTTTCTCCTTCTCCTTATCCTTGGACTTCTTCTTCTTTCTCTTCTCCTTGTCTTCGTTCTGCAAGGAGCATCCACGGGTGAAAAGATCGCGCGATAGAAATTGATACCCGAGCATTTTCCGTGACTCCTCACCTTCTCCTTGTGCTTCTTCTTCTCTTTCATCACCGGGCTGCTACCGTTAGAGCTCAGCTGCCGCATGCTTGTACTGTCCAGCAACTCGAGATGAACGTTAGAGCTCGTCATACTGACGTCCAGACTCTTATCGCTTAACTCCAGCTTGTCCTTACGCGTACTTGTACTGCTTACGTCCTCGCCGCCCTCTGGACTTTGCCGCCACTTGGAATCGCGACTGAGCCAACTATCGAAGGCGTCGGAATTTAAGTCGTGCCGATCGCCGTGCTCAAAGTTATTCGAAATATCTAGCTCTTGATCGATGGACGAGACGGAATCGCGCTTGCCACTTTGTCGTTGACTCTCCGCGTTGGTCTCGGCGCCCGGTAACGTGTCGCGTTTGTGCTTCTGCTTGCTCAGTGGATTTTCCGCCAGCTTCGTTTGGATGGGCGCGGGCACCGCTTCATCGGAGGAAGACAAATCGTCTTCGTAACCGGCAACCAGGGGATTACCGGTTTCCGTGTCGCTGTGAGAAATGTTAAAAATGTGAAACCCATTCGTAATTACTGCGCCGTGTACTGTTGTAATTTGATACCTTTCGGAGTCGAACTGATTATCCTGCGGCGTCTTTTGCGGCGTCGACTGATTATTGTCGTCCAAAAACGATCTATCCAGCATTCCGTCATCGGGAACGAAATCTTCGACACTGGTTATCGGTTCGCTTAAACCCATCCCGCTTATATTCGGCAGTCTTTCCACCACCTCGTCGTCCTTCTTATTCCCGAATATCTTGGACATGAAAGACTGCTGTCTCGACCCCCCGGAGTCTTTCCTATCCGGCCCGTCTGTAATCGTAGAATCTCCTCCAGCACCGGCTTCAATCTTCGGGCCGCATTGCGCACTCGTCGCGGAGGATAGATTTTGCGAACTCCTCGCGAAGTTGGATGAACTTTCCATCTTTAGCGGGGGATTTTCCTTTTTGGGCGGAGGCTTAGAGTCTAAATTCTTCACGGGTATGGGTGTACCACCGCCGATCGGGCCAGGCATCGAAGCCGACCTTCTGACCTCCGCGTTGACGTTCGCAGAGCTACTCGACGGAGAAATCTGTCGCGTACTTAAGGACGACGTGATGTTCGGCGTAAGAGACGTAACGGAGACCGAATCCGCTATCGCTCGTCTTCTATTCACGAGATTATCTAGGAATTTGTTATAATCCGCGTCGTCGCTATCCTGGAAAAGATCTAGCTCTTGCACCGTCAGGCGCGTCTCCTCTTCGTTCGTCTCGAGCTGCTTTATAAGCGTCTCTCGCTGCAGTTGCAGGAACGGTAGGTTAAAGAACTTGTGCAATAGCTTCAACCCAAAGCCATTCCTCATCGATGATTCCGCGTATCTAACCTGCGTTAAAAAGGAAGTTTGCGATAAGAAAAATTCGCGAACGCGATTCGTCAGTGGGGAATAGTTGCGAGGAGTCTCTTTGATCGCATCTGTAATTAAACTTACTTGTGCTTTCCTCCCTTGCAAAGAATCAATGAAATAAGTCACATGATCCGCCGTAACCGTCCTGTGGTGCGACATGTCGCAATGATTACCCAACACGATGACCGGTATGTGACCCGGTATCTTTGGTAGTTCGCGTTGCACGTAATCGAACGTCCATGTCTTGGTGATGTCCATCATCACGATGACGCCATTCGTGCCCTTGTAAACGTCTAGAAATTCCGCATCCAGAGCCGGCTCCTCGATGACACTCTCGGACGGCGCGTTGTCCATTTTTAATCCCTCCATTTTTCGGCGTCGTCTTCCACGATCTACCACGTCCCAAACTTCTACCTTTACTACGTCGTCGGTAGCTTTGTAATTCCACTGGATGCTTGCCACTTGTATCTCTTCAGTAGGAATGTACTCTTCAATGAACTTCTGGCCCTGAAGTCTATGGAACAGGCACGTCTTTCCCACATTTCTGTCGCCCTTTATTATTATTTTCACTGAAAGTAGAACAGCGCGCGATACGAGTTTTAAGCTTTGAAAGCCTTTCGCAGTGACCTGCTTTATAATTGCAAAGCTACAATTCATATGCATATGCAGCTGTGTTTTGGAAGAACATTTTTGTACTCTGGGAGGGACTTCAGAAGTAGAGTTAACAGAGGAAAAATTATGAGACTTGAGCGCAAAAATTAACAAGTCCCTTCAGGCTTTTCTAGTGTTTCTTACTGTTGTATTGTACGCCTTTTGCGAACTTCCTTTGTAAAGTCGTTGGCATTGACTGATGCGCGGGCCTGGAAGCTCCATTTCCAGGCCCGTCAGACTTTCCAGTTAATCTCTTGAATGCTGAAAACATTGCACCCTTTGCTTCCACGAAGCGTTAACGGTTTCGCAAGAAAGTTGACCTATTAGGACGCCTTTCCTGTGAGAAAAATTAATGTAATAATTTAATTATCCAATTGAGGATTCTAAAAAAACAAATCCAGTAATAAAGAAATCAACTTTAATCGAAGAAGGGGAATGAAGGGAGGCTCTTAAACTTTCAGATATCGATATAGAGATTATTTGATACTCGCTTGCAATGAATAATCTTTAGGAAAATTAATGACAGGGGAAGAATAACCATTATTGTTGTCTGGGGGAGACATTAAATCTATGTATTGATATAGGTTAGCTTAGATATGAAACACCTTTTAACATCTGTTGACGTATCGAGCAGTTGCATGAGTTTTTCATACGAACAGTATCATTTGCCAAAATGAAAATTAAAACTATATTACCTCATTAAAATTCTACAAATTATTAATTTTAATGAAACATTATGAGGGCGTTCTTAAACTATTTTATAATTCCTGGGATTATCTTCTGAATTGTTGCAAAATTATTAATCTGCTCGAAGAAATGACTTACTTTTAATCGAGGAATGATAAGATGATTAGATTTGTCATATTGAATAAGCCATTGATCAGATATCAATCAGATTTTGTAAAACTTGGCCAGCTGTCATGAGACAGCTGTTCCTTACTGGCTGTAGTGTTGGTGTAACTGCAATTTCTTTCGTGGCTATACCCTAGGTACTTTAACTACCACATTGACAAGAACGTCCACTGGGGTAAATTTAAAGACCCTATGTGCAGCTTGGAAGATAAATAATTATTGGGATACGAGAAAGCTTTTTTATTTTTCAGTATAAACTTTATTGAATACCTTATATTACGAATTATCACTATGCTTTGATAGAATTTTTGAACTGGTTCAACCATTTAAGTCCTACAAAATTAATGCAAAATCGGTACGCGAGAAATAGAAGACGACAAATTTAGCTCAGCTTCCTCCATTCAAGCGTGCTTCGACGGCCGCTTGATAGATGAAAGGCTTTAACGCCTCTCTCACAACCGAATGATTTTCTCCATGTGTTATTCCCAATATCGATTGCGCCTTCTTCAACGTTTCCAGCGCTTTGTTTGATTTTCCAAAATACAACTCAAGTCTGCCCAATACCAGATACAATAGACCAATAAGAGGATGCGTTTCTCCGTAATACAATCTGAAATCTCAATGCGATGATGTACAATCTAAGTAAAATGCACGTTGCTCTGTAAAATAGGAAAATCTGAAATAAACTCACAAGTAACCCGGCATTAATTGCTCGGCATAAGCTTCGACTTCGTCCAAACAATGATTCAGCTTTAACGCGGCTTCATAAGCCGACTCCAATGTACGAACACGCTGTATGTTGAAGGGATGTAAAATTCCTTCCTGCTTTTTCAAACAGATTTTACTAACGTCGAGGTCTGTACGCGAGATCAGCTAAGGAAAAGTAAGCGTTTGAAGTATTTTAGGAGAAAACAGTTGGACTCGAATAATGAATTGAATAAAAGGATACAGGCCATAGTTTTCATGTTTTGTAAATGATAAGCGGTAAACTCGGTAACATCGTCGAACTGCTGCTTAAATTCCGGCGACAATTCCTGTCCGCATTGCGAACAGCACGTTTCGCTGTCGGGTTTACAGGGATTTGTACAAGTGGAATTCGGGCAAGCAGCCGCTGTAGCGTTCGGTTCTGGCTCTTGACATCTCTGACACTCGCACCAAAAGTAGTAGGATTTTTTCAATTGGTCTCTCCTGTCCTTCGTCGTATTGAGCAAGTCTATATACGATATTCTCACCTACGTGCATTCGTATCGGATCATTGGGCGGGCTAATCGAGGAAATGGATTTCTTAGGATGCTCGCATTGTTACTGTTACATGCGAAACAAATCTTAAGTCACGCGTTAGAATGACAATTCAGTGTTAAAGGATGTCTGGATATCCGGGATCAAGCTCTAGTTGCCGGATGAAAGAGATTTAAGCTTTGAAACCAAGTTTTTTTTTTCTAGTGTAGGATATTGAGGAAGTCTTGCTGATCAAATCAGGGAATTGACTTTAAAATTTCGTTAGGTACCGTATAGTAAAATAGACCTAGGTATATTCAATATAAATTTTATGCCCGAATCGGTAGAGAAACACCCATTCGAAACCAAAATATCGCCCATCTCTGAACTGGAATGTGCACAAAAACGTCTGTAAATATTGATACAAATAATAAGCTCTCGATACGCGGCAAAGTCACAAAACTCCAATCCATTTCAGATTCAAATCATTAACGTGATACATGATCAGAAATCGCGAATTATTACCAGCATCTCTCTAAAAATAACGCGGCAAAGCTGTAAGCATGCTTCAAAACCTGTGGTTATGCGCCGTTAGCTGTAAGCACCATTAATTAACGGCAAAGAACAAAACTTGACCGTCGCTTGAGAATCTAGCGAAAAAGAATGCCGCTATAAAAATACATGATTGCAATTAGTATCCTCGCGTACGTCTCATTGACCCGAGCTATGAATTCAAACCTTCTCACCTGTGACAAGTCCAAACGCGGCATATCCTCCAATGTTCTGATCATGATTGTGGTTCCCTCAAAAACGGCAACTGCGTTCGGTACGCAGCTGTGATCCAATATCGAGGGTCCCAAATAAATGCCCACCCCGATGCTGTTCATGTCCTTATTGAGTATATCAAAGGAATTGATGCATATTCGGCCAAAAATTCCTATCAATTCAGCAGAATTAGGCAAATGAGTCTCCCCGAGGTATTCGAAAAGTACGCCGCAAAGTGAAAAGAAGTGTTCCATCCGCTTTTGATCCTGTTTCAAATCGGAGTAATCTAAAAGACGTATTCTTATTATTCTCTCTCAAACCCTACGACGACCATCCACCGGTAAATTCCGAAACTCACGTGACATCAAGTCCTTAAATTTCCTATAATTTGTCTGGGTATAATAGTCTAATTCTTCGCCTCCACCATTGTTGAGTTTGTCAATTATTCTTGCCATGAGCCGTACTGCATCGGGAACGACTTTGGGTGATACTCGCTTTAAATTCCCACATTCTCCCTTGTGCACGCTCCACGATTCTCTTTGACAATTACGATTGCAATAATAGATGCATTTGCAGGAGGAACACTTAAAGAGCTTTCCACTACAACAGACCCCGAGAAAAAGACTACATCTGTATTCTGCGTGGCAGATAAAAATTATCCTGTCTTTGAGTATTTTGTATGACGTTTCTAGAATATTTAAAAATCTATACTACGCTCTTTGTTTGTGGAACATTCGGAGAAAAGCTATACCTTTTTAAACAATTATCGCACCGTTCTGTCCTAAACTTCGAATTCAAAACATAGCTAAATGGCTTGCTAGTAAAAATAGTTGATCCCTTTTTTATCCTCCCTACAACTTCCGGAACCCCGCCATTCGATGCTAGCATAATCAGTCACTTGGAATCGTTTATTTATGTGAGACAAATTATATGTTTCTCTCAACAATTCTTTCACTAATATCAAGTTACAAAAGCAACACGTGAGAGACAAGCTGACGAGCATTCCTGTCATGAAGGACGGCAATGACGGAGTGACATAACCTTCGTAATAGTTTTCGAAATAGATTCTACAAGTTTTGTAATTACGGCGATTTTCTATAATTATTTGAAAAGTTTAATGTACGACTCGCCATCGTAATTGTTGAAGAAATGCTGGGAAAATAAGTAGGTATATCTACAACTGTCAGAGAACTGTCAACGCGAATCAGAATTCGAAGGTCAAACTGAAAAAGCGGGAGATTCGATCATGATTAGAAAAAAAAATTTTTTTCACTTTACCTTTCGAAGCAGTTGTCGCAGCGTTCGTTCTTAAAGACCGACTTTAAAACGTAAGCGAAAGGTTTTGCAGTTATAAGTGTTGTTCCTTTGCTCACTGCATTACATTTGTATCCATTCTTTAACTTCATTGTGCAAATTTCGCAAAATTCCTTTCGAATTCCCTTCAAATTCAAAGTCCGTTTCTACGAATCGTTCCTCCTCTCGTATGATTATACCGAACGCGAGCTTTTGTCAAGCCGGTCGAACCAAATTTAACTGTAGGCTATTTTGAGATGGCATAATTTTAAACTGTATTATTATTAGAAGTAATAACAGGGCCTTTTGCCTCACTGCTTGCTTAAGGGATGTATCAGGCATTCTACTCCCAATGAAATTAAATATTTCCTAGAAATTAAATGGGGTAATAATTGTTTTTTCAAAAATATCGCATTTGTGCAAAGTTTGTTGTTAGGTTGAAAATGTTCTTCTGATATTTATTTACAAGAAGCCGTAAGATTGCCTCTCAGATAACGACCAGTTCAATATCAATTCCTTTACCACATATATCACCAAGATTTCCGCACGTGTACAAAGACGTTTTTAGCGATGTACTTACACATCTCGGATCATCAAAAAAAAGCACATTCCCATTCATCTTACATATTTCTATACCTCCAGAAATATAATACTGAAATAATTGCGCGAAGAGTACCAGACTGAGTGGAGAGAATTTAAAAACACCAAAAAATAATATATTTTTCATAATAAGTGTACTGCCATATGTACAATGCCATTACTCGTAGTATAAATTAGAGTCTTCGTATGTTTATGTTTGTGTCCTTGCAATATAATTGATTTCTCAATATCTTAAAACGCTATTTTATCAAGGCATTTTGTAGTTTCGCTCGTAGTCTTGTCGATATTTTTGTTTTGTGTCTGAATGGTTTGACGCGTACGATTACTATTAACATCGACTGCAGCGGGTTAACATCCCTTCGACCGTGTCGTAACGACTATACGTGTTCTAAATCGATTTATAAAAGATGCCCGGTGTCCCGAATACCAGATAACTTTACCGCGTAATGGCCCGTCCTAGAGGCACGAGTCGAGCTTACAAAAAGTGGGAATGGAAGGGGAACTTTCTTGTTTTGCGATGATTCGACGGCGGTTTCGACGCACCATCCTACCACTTCTTCTTCTGCTCGTCTAACGAAACACCGCCTGGTCCTAGCGAGACAATCATCAGGAGACCACCGATCACCGATAGAGTCTGTAATATTAAAAGCAACACCGTAAATATTTTGATCGAATGCTCCCTCCGTTAATCACGCAAAATGGCCGATAGATATGCTCACCTGGAAGAAGTCGTACTTGAGGAAGTCCCTGAGCGGCTTGTGGTCTGGAATAGCCCACCAGGCGTTGTGATAAAAGTTAAGAGCGGAAAGTAAGAGAACGAGGAGCAAAGCGCTGAGCTTCGTCTTGTACCCGATAGTGACCAGGACCATCAGGATACTTCCGAGAATGTCCTGAATGATTTGCAGAAAAGATATCTCGAAGCGTATCAGAGTGACGAACATGAACGCCAGTAAAACCCTGCCGGCGAGCTGCAAGAGGTTCTTGGGCTTGTTATCTCCCAAAGTCGGCACGCCGGCGAACAGGGATTTCCCCTCGACCCTGGATTCAGCCAGGACCAATAGAAGAGCGCCTATGAGGGCGAGGTTTCTGAATAGAAACTGCAAGTCCCAAAGGATGCTGTAGGCGAATGTCTGGAGGACAACGATAAAGAACAGCAAGCTACAAGCTATGCTGACGCGCCATCTCCCGATAACCATAACGCAGCCACCGAGCTGACCGAACAGATTGATGAGGACGAAAACGGTGGCTAGAAATTTTCCACATCCCCAAGACATATCCATGTACTCTCGCTGCTCGGACCACTGAAACCACATTCGCAAGCCATCCTCCAGAAAAGTGGCGATGAGGCATAATCTCGCGAGTGTGGGTAATATGTGCTTGCCATTGCGAATCACCTGTGAAAAAGGGGATACGATTGGGTAAACGAATGCGGAGGATGCATATAAAACGACAAAGATTGAAGACGATAAAAATGGAATACAATTTGTATCAATAAACTCTTCCCGTATTCCTGATTAGAATTCTAGAACTCAGGGATAAAGGGGTTGTCGCAAATACGAACTGTGAGAGGATGATTATTTATATTAGGAAGTGTGATAAGGCTGGATTATCTTTGCAAAATTGGGAAAGTGCCTCGTCAGTGGTTTCGTAACAATAAAAGTGAGACATGAATAGCCAGAAAGCTCCAAAGTTTTGGCGCCTCGCTATATACAAATCATTTTATAACTCAGAAGAGCTCGTGAATTGGCGAGCTTTAACGCGTTCGTAAATTTTGGCATGTCATCGTGGCTCGGAGGGTCAATTAGCAGACTCTACGCTCGAAAAACTCAGGGGGGGTTGAAAGGCATAACCTTCAAGTAGAAAAAATTTTCCGACGCGTTCTAACCGTCATTTACAGACTACAGTGGCTATAGGTGGATCCGGCAGGAGGGAATTAGCCGTAAATGAAGAAATACGAAATAAAATATGTGATCGGACACGAGCCAGCCGAACACGAGTGACGTTGACAGGACAGTACTACTTTTCCTATGGGAATTCTAGCGGCTTTCTATGTGAAATTTCACTTGACGTATCGCGACAACCAGGCAAAACTCTCCACCGGGATAATTCGTGCTATTCTACCTGATCAGCGACTTCTTCCGCTTTCGAAACTATCTCCTGTTGGATCACCATCGTGTTTTATTCATAAAACCAAAAACTGACACCCATACACACATGAGACACGCGCACACAAGTGGGAATGATCGTCCACGACTACACGAGATGCGGGTCGGTGCTAGCAAGGCTTGCGAATGATGTGGAGTTTGCGTAGCGTGCGACTTCCGGTATACTCGATCAAGCGACCTGCGAAATTGGCAGGGAAATTTATCGGAATCGAGAAACTCGTGGTTCGTTCGCATTGGATATCGAAGCGGGAAAATTAGAGGATTAACGATCGAAAGTGATATCATTTTTCGAAGCGACGACTATAACATTTGAACGTCAAATGCTCGGAATTTTCATGGTACAAAACCCATGATATTTTTACGCACGTAGATTCAAATTAACCAATAGAACGAAACGCTGATACGATTCCTTAATCGTTACCGCACGATATATGAAGCAGAAAATCTAATTACTCTTAATTGATCATCAGTCGTTCCGGGGAATAATATTTATAGACATATTCAGTGATGAAAATTGCAGCAATGCAATTACTCGTATACCTTTAATCATCATGAAAACTATTTGAAATAGCGTTTAACATGGACGCAGCCATGTTGAAGTATGCCGGAATTGCGACTGCGCAGTTAGTTCATGGAACGCATCCGCGAAATGAACGTACCGGTGTCTTTCCTCGCGATTTTTTGGAAAAAACTTAATGATACCTTTCGGAAAGCTGTAGAAAAGTAACGGCATTTCGAAATTGAACCTCGTTAGTTATCGAAAGTATTGAAATTCGAGGCGGAGCAATCCACGGCACTAGTTTTCACGAATCTTCTAGAACCGGTGAGCCGCCTACCGTAAAGCGATTTTTCTTTCAGGTCGTCGCGAGAAAACTAATCGGTTATTATAGAATCGATCATAATAGCAAGAGTATCGATTTCCCTCCAAAGTGTATTCATTTCTCGCCTTTTGGCTTTTCCATCTAATATTTTTAATCCGAAAAGCTTTTTTCGCCCCCGCCGAGCTCTTACACAGTCAATCACGTCATCCTGCAGTATTTTTCTGTAAATGCATTTGAGCCTCTAAATGTGCTATTTTCGAATCATTTTTGAGAAGCGATCGGTGGTTTCAAGTATCAAGAATGCTCATATAACAATCGAATTATAGTTGAGTCAGATTTTGGGTCAATCATTTACCTTCAGTTAGATGAAGAGATAGATAGATACATATATATATAGACAAAGCTAGTCAGTCATGTACATACATAAGGCAGTAACGTAACGTAAACAATATTATCGTAAATTTAGCGTATATTTTTAGCTTAAACGTATTGTCATTTCCGGAGACCAGTTGCATAGCGAGTATGAATATGAAAAGAAATTGATACAGGTTCTAATAATATGTTTTGAATTTTCTGTTACAGTGCAGCGGAATCTGTAGCATCGCTGATGGTTGTTCTACATCCGGCTGACTGTCCAGCTATCAACAGGTTGGTACATTTTTACGATTACAGTGAGGATTTTTTAATATTAAAAGCATATCCTGCTCACTTTAGGTTTACTCAATTATCTTCGTTATCCATTTGACAAACATGTGTGCATTGAATTACATATCATGATACTTCTTTTACAATCAACACAATTTGGAGAATCATTCTGATACTTAATCCCATCATTTCATCAATCGAGCGAAATCTGTTATATCTTAAAAGCCTTCAAACCTGATCTCAAAGTTTCCTACGTTAATAAATTCTTATCTGTTACAGATATCAACAAACATCGTCATCCAACTTCTGCACCAACAATTTCGACGTGGAAGAAAATGGGTCTCTGTGAGTCTCGACAGTCTAAAGTTCCTCTGTTTGACTCTAATACGCACATGTGTAGCGATAAATATTTGAGTCGAATAGTTGTATATTCAACCTTTCTGTCTTTCCTTCTCCATGCGTGGCACGACAATACATTTACAGCAAATTCTGCTGTACATTCTCAGTAGAGTACGACGTACGTCGTTCGAACGCCGCGGGTCCTCCAAACCGATCATATTTTATCAAACACTCCGAAATTAATAATCGATCGAACGACCGTTACGGCCGAAGTAAACAACGAATTAGATTTGCCAGTTTCTTGGTTTTTTTTTTCAGTAATAATTGAACCCATTTCTTATATGATTCTTTCAGAGTAGCTTTCGATTGATTCATCGTAGAGCTAATAATAGATTATTAAAGTCCGCACGATAAACCAATTTTCAAATAAAATATCTCAATATTATCCAGTAGAGTCTCGGGTATATCAAGATAGTTCCAAGTAGGAAAATCGCGAGACCTACCCAAACTTTCGCGTCGCTTTCAGCAAATACGGAGGGGTGAGAACAAATTTCTGCCCCTTCGTAACTCGAGAAGGATCGCCGTGCGATTGAAAAATCGATCATGTGTGAATGGCGAGTAGAGCGAGTGTGTTGGGGTGAATCTTCGACCTTTTTAAATATAGGAGAAGATAGGCAAATCTTCGCGAAAGTGGCCATTCATTTTTAAATATAGGTGACAGGCAGGCAGCGTTCGTTTTATATCGCGGCGCGGATTTGGCCAATGTGTGATTGAATGTGTGACGCGTCAGTTTCGAAATTAAGCGGTCAATGATGGTCATGCAATCGCGAGGTCGCAAATACTAGTGGCTAGGCCTTGCATTGCTTCCAAAAAAAAAGAACGCAGGAAGAAGCCATCACATCGACGAAGAAAACTTCGTCGTCGTGCCACGCATACTCGCAAGGATTTACCAATATTTTCTTTCAAGTTTTCTCACCGTATTCTTGTAGCTCTTCTTTTACCGAACGAGAGGAAGAGACGGGAGCACAGTGTGAATTTTTGAAAGGAATGTTCGTACATGTCTATAGACTCCTTGCTCATCTATCCACCTTTCTTTCTGTGAATTGGCATGCATTTCTCAAAAAAGTAGACGTGCTATTTATCAATATTAAATCGGTCCCTTTTAGTTCTTATACATATGGTTGAATCGGATTGCTGCCAATATTCGTGCTCGTAGCTGCTTTAAAAACGTTTTAAAGTCATCTTATTCTTCAATCAGGAGCACGAAGTAGCTTTGTTATTCACACGCAGACTATTGTACACGCACATACACAGTAGTAATTAAGTAGATACTGTTTTCCTCGTTATAATTCGCAGTCAATGTTTTATATAAAATATAAATATCATTGCTCGATTAGCTGTTGCAATTACGTTTTCTTTAATTAAAATCTATAGAAATTATGCATTTGCCTCATTCAACTGTTCATTCTTCGCACGCCTACTTATATTTATCTCTTTCAATTTTCATACTCCCTCTCTCTTACTATCACTTTCTCTACCTTATACATGTTACAATATATGTATTAGGGGCGTGAATTGTCCTAGTTGGCAAGGAAACCCCACTGTCTAAGCTCCGCGGTATTCTATGATTTTCAGGAATTTATGTAAAGTACGACTTGCAATTTGTTGCTTGTCGCCAACAAACAACTGCGTTTACTTGCCTTTGAGCACTTTTTAGACACAATCCTATAAAGTACTACAACAAAGCCGGAAGGCAACTAAGAAATAAACAAATATTACTCTACATTATATTCTAATCGCATCTCATTTAGTAAATATTAAAATCCAGAGAAGAACGATTAATCGTATAATAAAATTAATCGCTTTCGCTTCTTTTTTGTAAAAGCATTGTATCTGATCACTGGCGTTCGGGCCTTATAATCGATGCAATGTTTTATTCATTCATCCGCCATTTAGACTAATGTTTAGGCTAGTAATTAATCCCTTTAGGATTTTCAGATTAACATAACGCTTACTTTTTCAGAAAAAATGTAATGTAGGTAAATCAATATAAATTACTCGTCCAATGAGACAACTAATATGCTTGCTTTCTGTTTCAGTTCATACTAATAATAATTTTACTTCTCAGGCAAAGCACCCTTATATTTTACTTCGAGATAAGAGCATTAATCTTTATTCTTTCTGTTTTAATTTTACTTTTCAGGCAAACTACGGCATAATGTTTTACTTCACGATAAGACCATTAATTTTTCTGCTTTCCGTTCTAGTCCCACAAGCTTGAGATCTAATTTTATCTGTTATTTGACTCCTTGACTTCTCCTTTATTCCAAAGTCCCTTTTTTATTCTTATAAATGCTACATCGTTTTCTTAGCAGCTACTAGGGTGCCAATGCACCTGTAACATGGCAACAAATAATTGCCTTTCCTCGTGGATTAAGAAGTTGCATACATGCAGGGGCATTTCTATATATATATATATATATATATATATATATATACACATATGTATACTATACTATACTAACTATACACGTTCCGATAAAAGAATATCTATTTATTCCATTGTAATCCAATAAGTGTTAGAAGGAGAGTATTGTTTATCCATTTAACGCTTTATTTATAAAACTTGTATACATTTTATTAACAAAATTATGTCTTGTTGAATCGTAACAGTCAACGTAGTTATACGCGCGTCAATGCACTCTAGGTAGTGCTGTCAGAGGCATTTTTTTTGTGTACAGTAAATGTCCTTTGAAGAACTTTGGAAAAGTTGATAACAATCTCGACGTCTCTGCGTATCCTTCGTCTACATATTCCCAATACTTATTCGGTACAAACTTTCAGTTCTTATTCGAATAAGACGGTAAAAATTTAATTAAGTTATTTCGGTAAATTCGGAGTCGATCTACAGATTTTTCTGCTAAAAATTTGTTCCTACACTTAATAGGTACATTGACAAATAATATTGAAAAAGATTCATACTTTTTTCTCACCAAAATTCTGCTAAAAATAAGCGTATTTAAGTTTTGTTCGAGAACGCGTCGAAGTTAACCTCAACCTTCAGCTTTCATAGTCGAGAAATTTAATGAATCATTTCCTCGTGTCTCTTTTAGAGCTCATAAATTAATATAAAACATGTTAGAAATAACATGCAATGACCGTCTTGGAAAGAAGGTTCGTGTCAAATGCAATCCTGACGATACGATAGGTGATCTTAAGAAATTAATAGCTGCGCAGACAGGGACGCATTGGGAAAAGATCGTTCTTAAAAAGTGGTACACAATTTTTAAGGACCACATCAAGTTACAAGACTGTATCCTTCGATAATGCGTAGTAACCGAAATTTGAGAAAGTGCAAAGACATCGTTCCTTAATCAAACTGTTTAGATGAAATACACGACGGCATGAATTTGGAGCTGTACTATCAATGAAGGACGATATCCTCCAACATTTACTTGTTCATAAGCATCTTCATTAATCATACAATTTCCAGTAAATAACATCTACATGCTCTAATATTCTTTTATTTCCATTTTTAATAATTACACTTTGTAAGTATAGCAGTCGAATAAATCCAGCATTCAACCATATAAATAATCGTGGATTCTATATTCCATAACGTTACATATCTCGCTGTATTCTTATTAGATCCGTTAATTCATAGACACATCTCTCTTTGATAAGTTTTGCTCTTTTTACTACAGCTAAAAATCTCGTAATCTATGTTTTCTTTACATAGCCTCAAGTATCAACGGGGCTGACTTTTATACGCTTCCTTCCATGCATTTTGATCAGAAATTGTAGCATCCGAATGAATAAGAACCAAAACAACAATAATTAATAATCGAAGGCTCTTTCGTATAAACAAAACGATAGAAAGACCGATAATCTACGCTAAATTGACTTAGACACACATTTTTTTCATCGCCGTCCACAAAGTTGCAAACGTTTACAGAGGTTTCTGGGATGAAGGATTAAAAAAATAATTGTTAGTAGGTGCAGCAATGGCAAAGAGAAAGAAAGAGAGCGCGCGTTCCGTTTCTATTGTCTCTCTGCTGTAAATCTTTCTCACCGGAAAAAAACAAGAAAAAGTGGGGAAATTTTAATGGAGCCTCTTGAACATCCCTTCGCCATGACTCGCCAGATTGTCCCCCTCTGTTCTCACGATACCTCGGTTGCTTAGGAAATCTTTTATGTGTTGCACTATCAAATCTATGGCCACTGTAACACAAAATGTTGAAAATAAGGTGGATCAAATTCGTCATTACATCGAATAACGATAGCAGCGAAAGGAGAGTTTTCGCGTTTCTTCCGCGGGAGAACGGTTTTTAATTTTTGTTTTTCATATTTATTTACAAATTCTTCCCCTCTGTTTTTTTTTGTTCCGTTACAATTCAACTGCTATACGACATACAGTATTTAATGCTATAATTTAATAACGGTAAATTAAGTATACTCTTATACAATCTTAGTCTAGAGATTTTTTGTGTAGCAGGACAGGCAATGAATGGCTGTATTGGCAGACGAGGTAATTCGGTATGTTTCGGTAAAGCGTGTTTCTAGAATGAGTCTGATCGTGTGAGAGCCCTGTTCAACACCACTCATGCCACGATATCATTTTTCTATTTTCCCTTTTTTTTCTATAACAAAACGTCACACTCCTATCGATAACGGCGTGTTGTAGGATTACTTGTTTATTTATTTCATCGGCTTCTGCTTGCTTATATCAAAGCAATGTTATGCAATATGGATATCGTTTACCCCGCGGACTGCAATGTCGGTGTATGTGAGCGAACGCACCGGTGGAAGCGAGGAAATTATTATGACGGGAGTTTGTCAACAGCGTTTCCGTTCGTCCGCTTTCCGAGCATTCCGAGACGCAATCTCTCTTCTAAATAATTTCTTGTAACATTTTTCTTTCGCTGCTAAACCTTAGTATCTTTACTTGATTGTTTTTAAACCACTCCAAGAATGCAGTTGCACCCGTTCGATAGTTGTATGAGAACTAGGAAAAGTCAATGAAATGAAAACTCCATATCACTGAAAATCGGAAAAATCGATCTGGGAGCAGTCAGAAGCGATCGAACAAAAACGTCATAACCTGGCGGCGTGCCTAACAGTTACAAATACAAGAAAAAACATCCATTAATGAATAATGCAAATATAATCGCCACTCGAAACTTCCGCTACATTATAGCTAATACGTATTATCGGTGGCGATATAAACGAAAACTCAAAGGTAGCAGGGATGAGATATGAAAGCAAGGGGAATACAGTACAATAGGACTTGTTTTGTATTATAAAACAGGTAAAGCTACATAACGTCATTGATCGGGAGATCAATTCGCGATACTCTTTCAGCAGTATGCCCAATCGATTACATTATAAAACTAAAGACGCCCAGAAATAAGGAGCTAAACGGGATTGGAGCGTTCGAGTAAACATGTGCGCGCGATTAGTCGTACGCGCTAGTAAGAATGTGAGACAGTGGGAGATTTCTAGGATTATGCTAATAGTGAATATAAAAAATGCAGTTCGTGTATATTCGTGAGTTGACACGTGAAGCGGTCACGTGTGCTTTTTTCTGTTCGTTAATTCAATCATCTGCTCAGCGTGTCGGATGAGGCCGAAGGGCGTCTATGCTGGTAGATGTATGGATGCTGCCCGGTCGCAGTTTCAGCCTTTTTGAAACGCAAAATGTCCCTGATGTGGTGCACTATAAGGTCTATTGCCACTGCGAACATACAACAACCAAACCATGTACGCTTTTAGAGAGAACGATTGCTTTTTTCACAGTTTGTTCGCTAATTCAAAGAAAAAGAAACACAGCGTTCGTACAGCCCAGCAACAGTCATACCCCCAACCACCGGGCAGCACCCATGGGAAACCTCACATCCTCATTAATGGTAAATTCAGCGGCGAGATTGAAAAAGCTGCCTCAGGCTCGGTACATATACCTCTTTACCAATACCCGAAAGCTTGATTTTGAGTTGGACGGTCGTTTCCAAATTTCATCGCGCAGTAGGTGTAAAGTCGGACTTTTGAACTTAAAGATAACGAAGCCTCACGCCATTGCGAATGTCCAAATTCGGGAATGCTTGGAAGCAGAACGAAGCATTCACTTTTAATCTACTTTAAGCGCAGGACCCGCTTCATTTTACTTTTACGGGTCGGCAACTTTATTCATTGTCTACAAAGAGCCAACGACAGTTCTTTTCTCTGCAATCACGATTTTACTAATGGTGGACACGATCCAGAGTGCTCTGGGGATTACAAAAACTCTTGAAAGTGCCACAAGACATACTGTACATCCAAGCGTTGCGAATAAAGCAGAATAATTCAACCCAAACTCCAAAACTCTCAGGTGCAGGTAGTATATGTGTACATCGAGCTCTGATTAGAAACAATAATCGCAGAGTTCACTATAGTTTAACGCACTGTGTTCAGGTTGCAAGAGAATGAATGCGCATTAATACCGATCCCACTCGAATCAAAATATTCGGTAGTCGATGAAATGGAATATGTAGGAATAAGTCAACGTTCCCGTGAAGAAAAAATGCGAGATCTAATAGCGAATAATGAACGAACTGGTCAGAAGACGAGCAATACGGTACATTACGAATTTTTCATTATAACAGCTGTTAAAATTACACGGGTAACGAGATAATCGCAAATCAACTTTCGAAGAATTACACGCAGTCTTTGGATTACCCCAAGGTCCTCATGGTATTTTAGTTAATTAAGTTAACCGTCAAGTGATAAACTGATTATCACTACCGTCGTTTCGTATCGATAAAAAGAGTTGAAAGAGATTATCTTCCCGTAGAAATTGACGTGAAAACGTTTCCAATATTTAAAAATGTTCAAGTTACCGCAGTCGTTTTCTCACAAGCTCGGGTAAAATTTGAACGTTTACAATAACAATATCCACAGCTATATTTTATACAAAAAAATTTGCTTAGTTTACCTGTATTATCCGCGCCCCTCGGTATAATTACGTCGGCAAACTTCTTCGTCGGCAAACAGAATTCCTCGAAAGCCGGCTTTACAAAATTCATGTACTGGTTTAGCACGTAATCCAAGTCCCTTCCTTTCTCCTTGATATCTCTCGGTACTAAAATAATGGCAGGGGGACGTGGTATAAAAAGGAGATAATTCGATTCCCTTCCATCGAACACATTACCTCTTCGCGCTAGCCGTGTGTCCGAGTCCGTATCGACGAAGAGCTTCATGTGAAACAGATCCCTAATCTTAGGAAAGTAAAAAACTAGAATTCCCTCGAAGAGCACGACGTCGGCGGGGTATATCGTTGTAATCTGATCCTTGATCCTGTAACGCAAAAGTATCCACACTTCGATTGGTTCTTCGTCTCGCAAGAGAGAATTATCGACAGGAAAAACGTTTTCACTCGTTTCGTCGCCCTTCATATTTGAAGATCAACAATCGATCGGGCGTACGCGATACAATTTCGGCAATGAGATACTACCGCGATGCGACTGCGATTCGCAAAACAAGAGATGCAATCGCAGCGAGTTATTCTAAATTATACAGTTTACAACGCCGTGTGAAAGAGAGTGAGCGCCGCATGCGCCGAAAATCAAAACACATACTCCCAGTCGTGACCACGCTGCTCTGGCGCACGCGATATCGTGATGTTTAAAAACAAGGCCGAATCTGCAGAGTTTCATTTCGGCACCCCAAACATCGTGATGTCATGTACACGTGAGCCGGGTATAAAAGCCAGCTGCGACCAGCCAGTTGCATCACAGCTATCCCAGCTAAAGTACGATACACCTGTTACCTACGAGGTTCATTCGTCGTTACGAATAGTCGATTCTCTCAAGAATTAAACTCAGTTTCGCCTTGATAAAATGCAAGCCAAAATCGTGTGTGCTCTGCTCTTCGGAGCCATTCTGATCGCTTCGTCCTTCGGATCGAGTGACGCGTGCAATAGATGCGGCGTTCGATCTTGCGGCGGATGCGGGCCTGGAATTAGTGTCGCAGCTCCGATAGGCCTTGCGGGAATCGGCGGCGGGATAGGTTGTGGTCACGGCCACGGCCACGGTTATGGCCTCGGTCACGGCTTCGGTCATGGCATCTCTCCTTTGAGCATTGCTACTTCTGCAATCGCCGCCCCGCTGTCCATTGCTTCAGCAGCGATCCCAGCGCTTGCGCCGGTTCCAGCTATTGGCTATGGCGGTATCGGAGGTTTCGGAGGTATCGGGGGTATCGGTGCAGGATGCGGACCTGAGGTCAATCTTGCAGTCGTCTCCGAGCCTAATACGTGCGGCGGATGTGGTGGTTTCTACGTGAGTCTTCATTTTAATAATTGCAAAAATGCTAATTTATCTTTTACATAGAAATCGCAAGGGACGATGATGACGCTTAGCAAGGAATGTGATCTGATTATTAACAGCTTCTTCCTCTCGATCTTCTTTATTGAATTTAGATTCTCGTTTTTATATTAAGAGGGAAGTACCATATTGAAAACTTCTCCAATGCTCTCAAACTATTCTTCTCTATTTTTGTTATCGAGTTCATCTCCCAAGTACAAATGGGAGGCCATCTCGGGGACTCGATATCGCTTTAGCGTTTCAGTATAGTCAAAGGAGTAGGAAAGGTTATAAGTAATCAAGCAACATCATCGTAGTTTGCGAAAGTCCCGATTTAGGAAAGAACAATACGTGATAAAATTATCTTCTCTTTTCAGAGTGGACCGTCCTATCTTCCAAGACGCTACTGCGGCAATTGCATAAGGCGTAAGCTCTATCGCCTCAATGACAACTGCAACAGTTATTGCTAACTTTTAAACCCGTGTATCGTATAGTTCACTCCTTCTATTTATGTCCCATTATATCTCGAATCTCGATACGGTACGACTGAACATTATTAATATGTTATTTAATAAATTTTTATAAAAAAAACTCCAATGAGATTAATCTTCATCCCTGAAAGAAATGGCCCTTCCAGTAGCACCCAGTCTCTTTTAGAAATCTCTTAGATATCCATCTTCCAGATATGGAAATGCGATATTTAGCTGTTTGATATGCCAAGTCTGGTAGCATCCTTGAAACAGAATCCAAGTAATGGACGTGATCCAAAATATTTTGGATGTAGAAGGAAGGAGAGGAGGGGGGAAATGAGGGTGGCTCTCCCCCTCTTCTCCTAACTTCCTTTCCCGATATACTTAGCCACACAAAGACAAAGTACAGAGGAACGTGATAACGACTGAAGTTATTTGTCTCGCGTTTTATAGCATTAATAACACTAATGACGATTTAGAAACAGAATAGAACTCACAGGCAATTCTTTCTATAGTCATAGGCTGGTATTTCGCATTTAATCCCAGCAAGGATGTCCTGAAGTGTTTGAAGGATCAAATCATTGTCAAAAGCGTCAGGATGATCGAAATTGAATTGTCCCTTCTCAGCCTTGAGCTTCTCAGCTGGCGTGAGCTCTCGATAAAAGCTATCCTGAGATATACAGACGACTTGTCGCTTCATAGTATCCATATCAACCTGCCCTAGCTTCTCCATGATACGTTTGCATACAGTTGACTGGAAAATTGTAAAAATCATTAAGATTTGTCGCATGGGACAAGAGAGGTGATTAGATTGAGTTAGGTGGAACTTTTCAATACTATTCAGAGGTATTATCGTCTAGGTGTTTAACTGATCGCGTCGTGGACAAGCAAATGCGACTCCTTTTCTTACCTTTCCACTCGATGTGCCACCAGAAACACCGATTAGGAAGGGCGTTTTACCCTCCACCCCATTTAGCTTCCCATTGAAACCAAAAGACATTTTACGCGTTGTGCCCACATTCATCGAAACATCTGCCATGCTTGATGATCTTAACGGACTAGCACCTGCTAATCGATCTCTCCGAATACAACTGCGAGGAGTATGATGGGGAGGGAGATATCTTTGCACGTCGACGCAGACGGTTTTAGTGGGGGTTGACAGAATACCGGCGGTTTTGCGCGCGCGCACGGGCAGACGACGTAAAAACACGTGCATCCGTGTCGATGACTCGGGAAAATTATCAATAACCAACGTCGCAATGGTATTTTCTCCCGTGATTTCCAGGAGACAGAAAATTAGGAAGGAGAAATCATGTTTTATATAGAGAACTGGATGACTGTGAACTGATTTATTACGTTCTACAAATTCGTCTAACAATGTGAAGACATGTGAAATGTTGTCTGCTAATACATACAAAGTATGTGTATACATATGCAGCAGCTCGTCGAAATAACGTTGTGACATTGACCATTCACTGAGCTGCTTTAACCAGAAATTGGATGTAATTTCTACTTAAAGCTGTATTACGATTTGTTGATCCATTTTACGAAACAGCTGTAATCTTGCTTGTTTCGTGAGAGACTCGATGAATTATTTTATCTTCTCGTTTATCTCAGCAGACAGATCGAAAGGCCGGTCACTTCGATCAAGTCTGGTGATAATTATTTCATGAAAAATAAATTCAGACTCACAGAGAGAATATGGGAGGGAAGGTCTCATAATATTATAAAAAATGCTGCGATAAATTAATATCGGTCTTATTATAATTATTGTCACATTTTACTCCGTATATACCTATTTATAGGTATACTATATACATATGTATTCTATGAGTGTCAACACAAAATGATTGCAAGAATTTCTAAGTAAACTAGAAACACGTGTCACGCGTGCGATCTGTCAAACGTCAGGTTTTTCATCTAACCTCACTTGCAATTTGGCTCCAATATTTACGAACATTTATCAGTAGCGTCAGAAATATTAACCTATGACTTCGACACTCGAATAAAAAGAAAGGGTTGTGCAATACCATCGTGACGCCTTATCAGTACTCCAAAGATTGCATCATAAATGGAATGAAATGTTTATTCTATTGAAGAAAATGGTCCGAAGCGTAGCACGCGGTCGTGCCGCTCACACCCCTGCGAATTACAAGGTAAGTTGTTTGAACAAATTTGACGTCATTCTTTGTCCGCTATCTTAACAATACCTATATCGTTTTTATCATCGCATAGGCTCCTAGTGATTTATATTTCATTAGTATCATTTTATAAAGACATTTTCATTCAAAAAAGGGGGGGACCTTGTTATCAAACTTGCATAAGCAGATTTATGAGGAATGATTTTAATCTAACTGTTGTATATCTTTTTTAGGAAGCCATAAACGCTCTGAATACTCTGCAAAGCAATGCAGCGACTATACAAGCAGTCAAAAGGCATGGAAACACAGGAATTACAAATCTTCGAGACATCAAAAAATACTTACTTCGGTAAAACATGTTCTCTAGTTTCCCTAAAGTAGCAAACTTAACTCTATTTCCTGACGTGCGCAATATATACTCGTTTCCATTGCAGCATTGGAATTACTCCCGAACGGCTAGACGCCCTATCCGTGATCCACGTCGCGGGTACTAAGGGAAAAGGCTCCACGTGTGCCTTTACCGAGGCCATATTACGCGAAAACGGCTACAACACGGGTTTCTACAGCTCTCCGCATTTGGTAACTGTCAGAGAACGTCTGCGAATCAATGGTGAGCCGATAAGCGAGTCGCAATTCGCCAGCCACTTCTGGAAAGTCTACAAATCGTTACTCGAGCAAAGAGAGTACGAGGCGGACATGCCGCCGTATTTTAAATTCCTCACGGTTCTGATGTTTCGCATCTTTTTGAAGGCAAATATCGACGTGGCCATTATCGAAGTTGGCATTGGCGGCGAGTACGATTGCACGAATATCGTAAGAAATCCCGTATGCGTCGGCATTACCAGTTTAGGTATGGATCACACGAGATTGCTAGGCGACACGCTAGAGTCAATTGCTTACCAAAAAGCTGGGATATTCAAGAGTGGCGCACCCGCTTTCACCGTCCCTCAGCAGGAAAGTGCTTTAACGGTATTGAAGAAGAGAGCCTTAGAGAGAAATTGTACATTAACGATCGTTCCGAAATTCGAGAGTTATCCGTGGGGAGATAGTAAACCCATATTGGGAATAGGATGTAAAGTACAAAAGTATAATGCTTCTTTGGCGATTCAAATGGCTCTCTCCTGGATCGCCGCGAAGATCCAGACGAAAAATTCGCCGACAATCAACGGTAACGACGTCATTGAAACGATCAAAGATTCAATGATTGACGAGGAGTCATTGAAGTGCTTCTCCGCGCATTTATCCTTGGAGAAGACGGCAACGGCACTATCGTCGTGCAAGTGGCCCGGCAGAACTCAGATCTTGCGTGGAAAGATTATGGATTTCTACATAGACGGCGCTCACACGGTCGAGAGCATGGAAGTTTGCATCGGGTGGTTTAAGGAGCACATAGTCGTGGATGAAAGAGAGGAGCACTATTTGGTGTTCAATTCGACAGGCGATCGCGATTCCGGTAAGCTAATAGAGCCGCTGAAGGCTCTGAATTTTGACAAAACATATTTCGTACCCAATATAGCGCAAACGATTGGCGATTCCGTGGATCGACAAAACTTTTCCGTGCCGACCTCGGATCAGATGATCAGATGTCAATGCCATCGTCAAATTTGGGGGAATGGCTCGGTAATCATGAATAGCGTAAACGACGCCTTTGAGGACATAAGAAAAGCATGTAGTTTAAAAGCCAGTAATGAGAACAAAATTAAGGCAAAAGTACTCATTACTGGATCGTTGCATTTAGTCGGTGCGGCACTCGCGTTATTGGATCCTAAGCTTAGCATGTCGACGAACTACTGAGCAGTAGTAAAGGAACATGTTGAACTGTGCGAATAGGAAAATAAAATATGAAGAGAGGAAGAGAAAGAGGGGCGACCACTTTATGGAAATCGTAGAATTATATTTTGATAACGGCAAAAATTTGCATTAATCATTAAGTCCTTTGTAATAGTTCATACATTGCATTGTAATATTCACAAACTAGCCTCACGAGGCCCAACCACGCAATGTACTTCTCTCTGAACAAAGTTTTTGTACTCTCAATCGAACGTGTAATCTTCGAGACACGTATTTGCTACGCAGGGACGTAAAAAGTGTTAATTAAAGTACTCGTATAAAGTATTACGCATTTTTTGTTCAACAATTTTAACAGAGCTAGAAATTCTTATCTTCTAAAACATCTTTGAATGATAATCTATCTCCGATTCTGCCTCGGTGTCGGAATGGCTCAGAATGTGACCCACCCCTTTTCTCAGTCGATTGTCTTCGGGACTCTGGAAAATTAGACGCAGTTTCTTATTCCTGCTTTTTGAGAGAACGATCCTTTCATAAAGTACAGAAGGAATACTTTACCTGGTCCATTGTACCAGCAGTGGGTTCCGACGCGTATCCGACTTCATGAGGATCCTCCTCGAGATCGGCTTCGTATTCCTCCAATTCGTCCGAATCGGAATCCAAATCCATGTCAACGTATCGGCTCCCCCGCGGAACTGTGCACACCATTTGCGCCAAGTCGGTGAACGTATAGGCAGACACGCTTTGTTGGTGAGCCGCTTGATTTTTTGCTTGCATCGCCTTCGCGTTCTCTCGGACCGCGTTAAATTTCGGAAGAACTCCAACCTTTGTTTGCCCCTCGAAGTACGTTTTTCCTAAACAGTTGCGAGAATTGAACCCGTAATTGTCTTCCCGATATACATATCTTGGCTAACAAGACTGCGAATGTTATTCACATACCGTGCTGATAACCGACTTCCTTGATCGCGTCAAAATTAGCGAACTGCAGAGTCTTATACCGATCGATCGGCGGTCTGATGTACTCGCAATAATCTGAAGATTTGACCTCCTCCAACTGACGCACGCAACTAACGTACGCTAGCCTCGACTGGATATCCGGCAAGTTGGGAACCTTAACGGGATCTGCAAAGGGATTCAACCTCTTCCATAACAACCACCAGCCGGACAGCGAATCCCCATAGTTCGTTAAATCTGTGTCATCCTGAGAGCCGACGTCGATGGCCAGGATGTGATGAGCCCCTTGCCTCAGCATTTCGTCAGCTTGGAAAGGAAGACACATAGTGTACGCACGAAGTCAATCGGTCGGATAAGCCAGCTCTACAGGCTACTCGCGTTCTCGTAGTTTTTTGTCAGACTTTCGGGAAAATCATATATGTACACTGTTCACGAAATACGAGACGAATACGAAGGATATCAATCTGACTTTAATACGGGGCACATGCGACTCTACTGATAAACTGTAGCTGCTGAGAGAGTGAGATATCACGATACCTGGAACATTGTTAACGTAACACCCGTCGACCAAAAGATGCCCGTCGAGAGGATCGCAAACGGGGGGGAAAACGCCCGCAATGGTCATACTGGACCGAATGTATCTCCACAGTAAGCCTGAGTCGAGCAAACTAAATCGTTCAGAATCTCGGAGGATGCGCATCTTTTAGCAACGGGAACGAGCTTTAACGTATGATTTCCGACTGTGAAGATTTTTCTTTTTCTTTGACGGGAGACGAGAATATTTCAATATCGTGCGATGGAAGTTGTGTAATATATGTGGAACGCGTGTGGGCGTAATTAGCGATGCTCTCATCATCTTCGGCCAATCGAATACGAGTTCACAATAAATATAAACGGTTGCATCAAGGATTGCGAAAGTAAGGCGATGATAATTTCATGTGAGCTTTCACGAGTCATATTACCTGGAAGGTTATTGACGTACCCGCCGTCGACGAGGAGGTGGCCATCGGTTGGGTCGCACATGGGTGGCATATAACCAGACAATGACATCGAACCCCGAATGTACCGCCACAGCGATCCTAAACACGACGAATTATCCATTTTAACACTTTTCTTTATTCCTAGATTTTATTCCGAACCTCAATCATTTTTCTCTTTTGCTGTGTTATCCCATAAAAGGAGAAACCTTCCTGTATCCTTGCGTCAATTCTTCCGAAATATCGAACCCCTCCAAAAAAAATCCCCCGATTTATTAACTCGTTGTCAAGCGTACAGGAAGGACGAATGAAAATACGACAAATCTTTGACAAATTTATTCCTTTGCCAATATTTCCTATCATTTTTGAAAGACATCAAAAACGGAGAGTACGTCAACAACGAGATCATCCGTAAAGCTCGCTCCCGTTACTTTTCTTTCCAAGTGCGCACTATAAACATATAGAAGAGAGAGGAGCACGTTGATAAACAAAGGCGCTCATTTTAGCACGGCTATCTCATTATCCGGGAACTTCTTGATGATATACATAGAACTTATTTATAGAGATCGAAGTGTGCGATCTTCAAAAAAGTTCCATACCAATATCGTCGAAAAGTTCACAGATTAGGAGATGTCGCGATTGAATTGAAAACCTCTGCGTGCTCCATTCTTCCATACAATGCGTAGTACAGTGAAACTTCTCTATAGTCCATCTCTCCGCGTAATTTAATGTCTCAATAATTTATCACTATCCAGCTTCCGTCTTTACTCGACCATTTTCTGTGACATTTGCGATTCGGACCATCGGGATGTTTCGCTACACGTTAAGATGCAGGTGCAAGATCGGAAAAACTCATGAGTGAAAATGTCGTATGTAAGGTTTGAGCGCAAAAGTAGAAATATTGAAAGGAAGGAAAAAGATAAAATCGTACCAGAACATCCGTAAAGATTGATCGAGTCAGAACGATCTCACTTTGCGAACGCTTCGGGGTACGTAGAAAAAGTCTATTTCTAAAGCGTCAAAGCTGTCGTGTATCCATGCCCTTCGATGATGGCGATCTACGCTCTCTATTTTAGTTTCTCTAAGTCACACGAGAAAGAAAAGGAAAGTCTATGACTCTTATACAGACCGTGTGTATGCGTGCGCATGCAGGACGCGGTGATGTCCGTCGTGATTGTAAAGTAGGGTAGCCAGAGATCTTCGATGTACGTGTCCCCAAAAGTCGCTTGAATAGTTTTGTTGAAATCTTGGCCAGAAAATATCGATGTCATCGGATAGGTCAGGTCGAGAATAAGACGCCACCACTGCGCCATTTTCTGCAATAAGAAGCAGACGTTTATTATTTTATGCGGTAATTTCGCAATGCTATACGGATTGGCAGCTTTTCAAAGAAAAATCTCAGCGGACTAAAATCGCAATTAAAGCCTTTCACACCTTCGACCACTCTCTGGCCTTTTGGGTCGTAGTGGTGATATTCTTTTCCATGCACCAAAGCGCGCCCATAAATGCGCCGATGCTCACACCTCCGACCATATCGATAGGAATCCCTGCTTCGAGTATCGCTTTTAACATTCCTATGTGCGCCGCGCCGCGAGCACCGCCTCCTCCGAGGACAAGGCCAACGGAGGTTCCGGTCAGCCAACGCGCGAGACGACTAAAATCGCTGTGCACATTCGGCTCAGACATCAGCACTTTGGAATAAAGTTCGTTCTGTAAAGAAAAGCATACGCGACGTAGAACAGATTCATCTTCTTGAAGAACCTTCCCATAACAGAATATTCCAAGCGACTTACGATTCGATATTGCGATCTTCTGGTGAACATTCGCTTGGGACATTGGATGTGGTGATGACTAGACACCCAAGATCTCATGTTAAGCCACTGTACCGTATTGGTCGGCCGCTGGCCGCTTTGTTCGCGATGCAACAAGACTAATTCCTTCTGAGTTCGCATCGCGAGTCGCTCCACTTCGCGCTCGATTCGCCCCAAGCTCGGAGTCTTTTCACCCAAGCCTATTATGAGAATGCAATCGGCTTGGCGCACGCAGCGTTGAGTCCAGAGAGTGTAGCTCGAGTCGCATTGGTATAGAGAAATACGATGCTGATCCTCTTGTTGAGCGAGCCACGACGTCAACCTGTACTCGTTCGCAGGCTCCATTATAGCGGTACCCAAAGTCTGCTCCACGTGAAAACGAGATCGAAGAGTGAGCATTAAATATTGAAGAGTGCCTCGGGGGACTGAGTCGGCGAAGAATATCGTACTTTTCGAACGACGTCCGACGTCAGGCGCAAGCAAGCTCCGATGGAACACAGAGAATGATACAATTCATACGTGAACGCCGTGAGTGGAACGTCCTCGGATACGGGTACTATAGCTACAGTCGAAAAGTTCACTTGCGGCGGCCTCGCGTCTACAGTAGCAGCGGCGCGGCTGAAGAAAAAAGAACGGATAAAGATTGAGAAAACCTCTCTTCTGACGCAATGATTATTACAGCCACAAGTTCAACGAAATCTCTATGAACTCACGATGCGTCGCTCTTCGTGGAACACTGCTGCCAGCTACCGAGGATGCGATGTCCCAGCAGATTGATAAGCCTGGTCACGACGATCGGATATCTCAACTTGATCACATTGAAGAGACCCTCCGGCAGTTTCGCTAGTTCGGAATCGCGGACCGCCATGACCGTCGTGGACCTTGGGGTTTGAGTCACCATCTCCACGATGCCCACCAGATCACCCTTGCCGTATTCGGCGACGAGTTCCTTCTTCCCATTGGGATACGTGATAACGGAACGAAGTCGACCGCTCAGTACTATAAATGTCGAGTCGGACTCGTCGCCCTGGCGGTAGAGAGCTCTTCCGCTCTCCAGGAATAACCAATCGAGCGCAAAGTCCACCTAAAGAGAACCATTGAATACCGAAAATTGCATCGATACGCGTCTCATCTTCGAGAGCATTTTTATCGGATACCTGTCTCACGAAAGGACTCAGTCGACGAACTACAGTGTTGGCGACGTGCAGAACTACTCTCGGACGCTCTCGCATGATCGCGAAGAACGTGGACTTGGACAGCAACGCGATGCGGCTCGAGTGTTTCGCGCGAATTGTATAGAAGGAGGGTTCTCCGGTCAAGACAGCCAATCCACCGACGATTTCGCCCTGATAGGCGCTGAACATGTGCACTTCCTCGCCGGCGTCTCGGCCTTCCGTGACTCGTTGACTGACTATGAGAGATCCCGACACAACGTAGACCAATGCCACGTCCTTGTGCGATTCCTCCTTCATGAGATACGTCCCTGCCGGCACTTCTCTGATCTGAATCTTCCCGTCTTTTAAAACCGAGTCGTCGTCCAATCCGAGCTCCCGCACAAAAGCCTCGGTGGCTATCTGCACCAGGTGAGCCTCGTCGAATTGCTGTTGCTGCGGTCCATCGTTGGTCGAGCGCTTTCTACCCGGAAAGGATGTTCCGGAAACGTGCGCGGAATCCGGCCCGCTGCCACTGTACTGGAATTGTTGAGCATTCATCGACGAATTCGGCCAGTGGGAATCGCACTCCGGCACCATCTCAGGCGTATTTTGACTCGTCTGCGGACTCGGCACGGGGTACTTCCAATCGAGATTGACCTTCGATCTGTTGAGTCAAATAATTACGTGAAATATTGACTAACTCTTTAATGGATCTCCAACATTGGGTATTATCAGAAGCAACGCACCTCCTATTCGCAATTATCGGAACCGGTTGAGAGCCGGCAGCATTGGTATGCTCGCGATAAGGCACATCGTTTCCTTCCTGATTCTCGAACGTACCGGGAAACGAGCCCGAAACGTTCTCCGGGTTCTGTCCGGGGAAGTTCTCACGGGTCCTCGATCTGACCGGGGACCCGGAGAAGGGGCTCTGCTTTTTCTTGTGCATCCCCGGATTTACGAGCTCGGCGGAGAGCCCGAGATACTGATGCAGAGCCGTGAATGTCACGCGCTGCAAGCGCACCATAATGACCTGGATAACTCGAATGAACGCGTCTGGATAATCTTGGAAGACCTGCGAAGGAAGATAATCGCTATTGAAGGGAACTCGGATTAAAAATAGCGGAATTTTCATACCTCTTGAAAGGAATTCATCGGCAACTTGACGACTATCGAATCCTCTACGACTCTAGCCGAGACTGTTTTATAGGTGCTGGTGTGCCCCGTAAGTACATCGGTAAAACTCAAGAGACTCGTGACGGATTCTCCCGTTTTCACCAATTTCAATGAGATCTGAGAGCCGTCCGCCACCGTGATGAATACGTTGACCAAGCCTTGCTGCACTATAAAGATGTTCTCGTCCGGGTCGCCGATTTTAAAGAGGTAGCTTCCCGCTGGGTAATTGATGATCTCCGTATGTTTGCATAACTTAAGGAAGACGGGCTTCTCGAAATGCCCGAACACTCTGATACTTTGAAGGATGTACAGAGCGTCGGGCGGTACTCGTTCTCCAGGGCCTAGATCTTCCTCTAGATATTCCGCAGGAGGTTCCAACACCTTGCCATTAAAAAGTAAGAAATTAGATTATAGGGAGGCAAAATACAATCCAGGGAAATTTTGATACAGTCGTTGTGTAATGAAGAAACTTACCTTAAGTTGCTGCGGAGTATTTTCCTTCTTCAGTTGTAAAAGCCTTCTAGCAAATCGCATAACTGCTCGTCTCTTTTTTCCCTGTCCAGCTCCATGGACTTGTCCTCCTATTGACTTCACCTTCCTGAGCATCTTTCTTCCATAAAACAAGACCTTGTCTCGCTTTCTGAACCGTGGCCTGCCACTGCCCACGCCTACAAACTCCTTCACCTCTGGCAGGAATTCTTTGTTCTTCCATTTTCTCAAGATGATTACAGAAATGATCAACAATATCAGGAAGACCCCGAAAATAGACAGGAACAACGTCTGCGACGATTGGTATTGTTCCAGAAATTGACCCACCAATCTTGAGAAAGCATACGAGCCTAAGCCCTCATTCAGTCTATTAAATAACTCCACGATCTGTGTCAAGAATTATTAAAAGTTTGAATATGTTTTTTGACAGGATTGAAGTAACAAATGGTAGTGAAGAAGCATTTGTTGGGGAAGGTTATGGTTGAAAAACTGACTTTCATATTTTATTGAAACTTAAGTTCGATCTCATACTGAAGTAAATCATCGAATAAGTATGAAATGAAATTACGGTTAAATTTGAACTCGAACAGTTAGAAACTATTGATCTACCTCTGATTTCGTTTTAATCGAGGGGATGGAAATCTGGTTTTGTAGGAGAAATTAGAAGGATCCAGACATTTGATAGTTCTAGAAGGAATTTATTTCTTAAGGTTATTTATACAAAAGGAATGTCAATTAGGACAAAAACAAATCGGAATCATGAATGAGGCGAACTGACAAATAGATACAACCTCCATTATGAATATTCATCTCCGCGAAATATGTTTGAATCGATCCAACGCGTCCACTCTGCTGGAATCTTTCGTACAATTAAATCTTCGCGTGTCGAGTATTCCAAGAACGCTGTCAATTGCGACGAATTACGGTAGAATCGTCAGGAAAAATCAGATCGGACGACCTTTGACACCTCGTTCGAGTCACCCAGCGCCATATTTTCTTGCACTCGCGTCTGCTCATTTGTCAAAAGTTCATACGTGGTAGTGATGGCATGTCGGTGTAATTCCTCACCTTATCATGTAACGTCATCAAATCGCAGCGGTGTAATATTACTTATTCCAGTCGTACACGTATCGTGGCGATCTCGTCGATGAGATACACGTGATTTTTCGGGGTATTTAAATTTAAAGGGACGCCGAACTCGTGACGTCTGCTAGATTGATCAGCTGTTCGGAACCTTGATTGTTCTTACGATGAGTTACGATCAACTCATCGGAAATAGGAAATTCAATTTCGTTCGCGCGAATTGTTGATTTTTCAATGATTTTCTCTATCGGGTACATTTTAATTCATGCTCAAATAATTGAAAAATCTATACTCCTCACTTAGATGTAACGCGGCTCGTTCGAACGTTATATTCATTTTGGATTTTTACATTTCGCTGCGACAATTCTTTTAAATTCGCCAAACTTCACCACTTGGCGGCAGCACCACTGCCTAGGCTTTTCCGCGCGCATTTCAATCCGTTAAATACAACAATGAATTATTTATTAAAAAATTACATATATATCGATGATTCGAAATCCGTAGTTTAGCAGTTGGAGCATAAAAATAATGAAATTAGATATCTATAAATATATTTTATGTATATTGATCTAAATCGTTTAAGGTAGTTGGACAGCTGTAGCACTTTTCGAGCAATTTTTTAAAAGTTGTCAGATTTTAGATTATAAAAAAACTAATAACTTCGTTATGAATGAAATCATTCTGACGTTTAGAAATAGAGATATTCGGTTTTTATTTCTCTATTGAAATCAATGAGAGACAGGGCCGTACTACGCCGCGCGCACGCCCGCACGCGCGCGACTACGGAGGCTCCAGACGTCCCTGTCTCTCTCATTGACTTCAATGGAGAAATGAAAACTGAATATCTTTATTTCTAAACGTCAGACTGATTTCATTCGTAAGGAAAAGTTATCAGTTTTTTTATAATCTAAAATCTGACAAAAGTTTTAAAAAATCGCTCGAAAAGTGCTATAGCGGTCCAACTACCTTAAATCGTATTACATTACGTTATGCTGCGTTATGCTGTATACGTATGTATGTCATTGATGGAAAGCACGTCGTCCTGTGGTTATTCCAAGGAATGATGGTATTTGCATTAACGTCTTTGTACTCTGAAGAATTTGGTGATCAAAATGTTGGATCCAAACTACTGCTATTATCATTTGAAGTTGAGGTGTTCGGCAAATTAAAATGATTATTTGCATCGTACAAGCATAATCTAAAATAAAAAATATATTGCTCATGATCTAACTGATCATTTCTTTACCATACGTGTATCCGAACGATTTCTTTCATAAATAATAAAATTGTTAAGGTTATGAGGATTGTATCCACATATAATCTGGAATTTATCTACACGTCCAGAAGATCTTTCTTCTTTCCTTGCAAAAAAACTCCCCGATGATTTAATTCACCTTTTAACTGAGCTACTGTCCAATTAAAATATTTGTCACTCATTCTCTGTTCATATCTATCCGCGTAATGTACCAAGTACTGCAGTGCCCTCTGCGCTGCGGATCCCCATTGATTTTCATACTCGACACCTTTTATACATGTGTATTTCTCTCTCGTATGCTCGTTGTCCATGCTCATTCTCTTGCCGCGCCCCCTCCATTCTCTCTCTCTCTCTTTCCTCCCTCCTCTTCTAGTTCGGCATTCTTCCGCTAGCGACGCCAGGTGAGAATTCCGGGCGGTTTTCGTCGGCAGTCTGGTCCGGCCAGTCAGTGGTTACGGGCGGACATGTTGAAGGTGTTTTCGTGAACGTGCGCGGCGGTCCGACGCGTGAATTTTCATGAGTTTACGCGACTCGCGCAATTTCGCAGTGAGTCCAACGTGCCACCGGCGGCCTACCGCTACATGTGAAGTGTCGTGCTAAACGGTGTCTCCGCGCCTGGTTTAACCGGCCGCCCGCAAACATGAGCTGGGGTACCGAGCTCTGGGTAAGTCTCGCTCTCTCTCTCTGTCCCTCGCGAGGGCAACGCGAACCTCCACGAGACCGTGCACGCACACTCTTATACCCTTTCCCAGCCTGTTTTCGCTATACGCGTATCCGCGAGCGAAGCGCGAGAGCGCGGCGGTACCCCGAAAACCAGTTCGCGGGGTCTGGCGCACACGGGGAGCTCTCCGGGGCCCGTCGGCGGGGACTTTTGCCGTTTCAGTTGCTAGCCGCAGGCAGAGTTCCTCGTCCCACCTCCTTGTCGCTGCCCCCGTCTCTTCGCATCCCGGTGCGGGCCGTGTGATCGGCGAGAGACCAACGAGAGCGAGGATTCCGCAAGCGGCACGGGGTCGTGAAATTTCCGCGGAAATTTCACCCCGGCGGAGGTGGCCCGCGGTCGTGGCGAGAGGGACTGTCATTCTCGTGTCACGGGCTTCATTCAGGTCGCTGGCACGAATGGCGCATCCGCGCGCGTGTGAGTTCGCGCGTACGTGTGCGCGAGCTCATCACGAGCCCGAGACGGTTGGCTCCGATCGGTGGGATACGCGCCGGAGTGCTTTTATTGGTGTTTTTCATCGAAATCGCAGCGGCGGAAAGCTCTGCGGCGTACCGCCGTGTTTCCGCTAAACTCGCAACATTTGCGAATAACGCCGCGAGTGAATCGCGAAGGCGAAGCGGAAGTCTGCGGGTAATACGCGATATGAGTACCTGCGACAATGCGCGCCCGCGACCGTTCGAGCGAATCGCTCCATATGTATGCGTATCGCTTCTGTTGGAATTCTTCCCTTCCACCTTTCGTCTTGCCCGCGCTCCCCGTTTTCCAGGAATTTGGTCGTGTCTCCGGAATTGAGATCGCCACGAGTCCTGAAGTCCCGAAGAGTTTGGGTGGTCTATAGCGCGAGCAGGAAAGCGATTCCTTTGCTATTTTCGTAGGGAAATCGCGATAGATATTTGGTAACGGATATACGCTCGTTCTCTTTGTGATCTTTAGCGAGGATACCCCGCATACTCGTTCGAAAGTTCAGGTGCGATACCTGTACGACAGCTCGATCGAATCACTTACTTCCATATGCAGTGTTTCCGTTAGATTCGTTCCTGCCGATCTACCTTGTTGCGTTCCCTATTGAAGAAGTATCATAGATTCTCCTAGAAAACTTCTAAAATCCCCATAGAATTTCCCATGGGAATTTGATGTGCTTCGGACACAGCAATTCCAGATACTCTCTTATAAAAATCTGAGAAGGATGAATGGGAATGTATTGGATTCTATGTGTCTCTAGAAACAAATAAAATCTTGTGAGGTTCTATTAGTAATTACAAATGGAACGGCGTGTACAGGTCTTTATTATCTTTATGGGATTCTACTTGTTTTTACGAATACATATCAAATTCGGTAAATCCCTGTTCGTAATTTCAGATACACATACGAGGTCTTACCGTCTGATATTGGCTTAGCAATCGTTCGAGTGCGAGTGAGAACGCAGATTAACTCTGGTGAACATAAAGAGTTTCTCTGTCGCACACACTCTAACTGGACAAGTTCGAGAAGGACGGAAAATGTGCGACAAAGAGGCTCTTATAACATTCATCTGTGTTCTCACTCGCACTCGCACGATTCCTATGTCAATAACAGACTATCAGAAATTGTCTATATGGGAATCTATGAGATCTTTTCAATAGGGTTGCCACGCAAAAATATATACGCGCACTCACGCCAATTCTATAGAGGCGAACTGAGATTAGTTCGGACTTTTAGCTCCGTCTGTGAGATGCGACGAATTAAGTCGGGACTCCAGTGTACGTCTATTGAATCGGCTCGTAGCGGTTTCGATTGGAGAAGAAAGAGTACCTGCACTTATCGTTAGACGCGCTGAAAGCCAATTTTTTTGTCAGATTTAAAAATTTCGGGCCGCCGTACGTTTTAATCCACGATTACTGGCCCGACTTATCAAGAGGCACGTCATATTCAAACCTTCATTAGCTGCTCGATTTTTAATTTCACCCGCAATTGATATGAAATTTCGTTCCGAGTCGCGAGTCCGTAGACCGGGGCTGGTAATCTCTCCGCTTATCTCGCATCGATCACATCTACACGAACGACGCACGTAAAACGTTTCCCAACCTTCTCCGCGTAGATTGCTCGATAATTTCAAAATACGTAGCCGCCGCAACGCGAAGAGATGCGTTCTCTCGTCCGTGCTACTTCTGCGATGACGACGACGTCTCGTGTTCCCGGCAACCGCCTTAAATTCCTCTATACGTCAAGCGCGACGATTCGTTCTCCGCTCATAAATAATGCATCCCGAAACATTTCAAATTACAATATTTGCAACCGTTAATCGACCGTTGACTCGAACCATCGAAACCGTCCTAAATCCTACCAGTTTCTCCGTTGCAGCGTTACGTCTCTTGATGCAGCGGACGAGCCGCGCGGAATTCCACGCACGTGCCGCAAGCGACGTTTGCCGATTGAGCGTAGCCGCGAGAGAGTGGCGAGTACGCGCGTACTCTAGCGTCTCATTAACGGCCGTAGAGTCACCTGAACGAAGCGAGAAGGGTCGAGCATTATGTTATTTCGGGGCAAAGGGGACACCGCCGCCGCGACGGTTTTTTCGGCCGGCTCACACGTCCTTGCCGCCCAATCGCGCCTGTATTACGATTCATTGACATTCGTTCGTTACCACGCTCCACTCGTATGAATCACGATACGCAGGACGCACTTACGTTTAAACGACGGCGATACGCAGGCGCGCGCATCGGGTGTCTCGGTCGGGATGGGAGGTAACGACATTCGAGTAGCGGTGAAAAGATTGCGCGTTCCTGATCCTCCTGTGCCGATGATTGCAAGAAGTAGGAATGTAATTTCGATCTCAACTTTTTGCCGTGTATACTTTTTTTTTCGGGGTCGGAAGGGGCTTCCGAATGCAGGAACAGTTTTCCGCGACGATTAAACGAGTGGAACGGTGGCACGTCACCTGGAATATTGCACTCGTTTCCTACCGGGTACCGAGATAAAAAGAGCATAAAAAGAAATGCACTGTCTCTTACGCGGAAACTTTCTCTGCGACGACGACGCCGACGCCGAGGCACGCAACATTGACCGTAATTCATACTCTCGTATTCCGCGTGCGGAAACAAATATCGGAAACCACTTTCTATGATCGCAGCGGTTGAATGCAAAGGATTCGAGAGACGGTGCCGAACGATTTAGCGATTCGGTCGCACTACGCGTAGGCCCGTATAATGGTATTTCGCTTGCAAAGTTTACCGCTGGCGGTGATTTCACAGCTCGGTTCGGCAACATTCTTCGGGCGTGCCTCAGATGCGCTATACGTACGTAAAGCGCAGTTGATTAGTTTCTTTTTCCTAGGAAGAAATGAAGGGGGGGGGGGGGTCCCATACTACACGGAGAGAAATCGTCAGTACTATTTGCCTGAAATTCAGGGAAAAAATACCCAACTAGTACGGTAATCGTGTTGCATTTGGTCAGTGAGGTAAAAAATATCATGCATTCAAAGAGTTTTTCATGTTCTCGAAAGTAAAATGTGACCTCTGTATCAAATAAAAAATGTGGTTGGAATAGATGAAAATTATGGCTGATATAGATTGAAAGTGTCAAACAATGAGAAAGATTTTACTGTTTTCGGGGTAGAAACTGCTGCACCGGTACGGTAAAATATACTAACCTATACTGAAATTATTACTAACCTCAAGGATTATTTTTTTCCCACCAATTAGAATATAAATTTACCGTTCAATGTGATACTTTTTATTTTACGTTTTTATATTTTTTATTTATCCGTGAGCAAATTTTCTTCACCTTATTAAGTGAAAATTAATTATTAAATTAAAAATTGTATGGAAATTTTCATATATTTTGTTCTAATTGTTTAATATCGGGAATTGAATTCTTTTCCTGACATTTGAGCTAAGTGCGTTTATTTGTGACCGTTGCTATCGAGCGTCGCGTCATTCCGCGTCTTTCGTACCAGTGCAGTGCCGAAAAATTCGCATCACGGAGGAAGTCGCGGCATCGGGATACGTACCCGCGCTTACCTGTGCCAGAAATAGCAGTTTATTGCGGCCAGGTAGTAAACGATCGCTGCAAACGACGAGTATTTCTAACTTCCTTGTTACGCGTTCATTACTAAGGAAAATTCGACAGCTTTTGTAGGAAATATTTCCCGAAAGAACAGTATTGATGAATGCGACTGATTGTGAGTTACAACGTGATGAATGTGACTGCGACTTGACTTCGGCTCTTCGCCGAAGTAGCTCTTGCGATGGTCGAAGGAGAGAATGACCACCGAGCTGCCCAAGCCGTCCTTACGTCCGGCTCGTCCCTTATTCCGAGCCGATCACCGTGCGTTCTCAGGTAGCGTCGGTGTCCTGTTAGTCGGACGATCGGTATGGTCGTCCGTGCGTTATCGAGGATGTTCCGTTAACGGCCCGCAGACCCTAGGTTTTCTCCGTCAAATCGTTCCTCACACTTTTCTGCTCAGAAGAACAAATGACATACAAAATTAAATAGATTAAAATTTTTCAATGAAAATCTTATCTGCTGAGACTCTATGTACCGTATGTCCCACTCTGTACGGGCCAGTTTGAAAGTTACCTTCAGGGAGGCTTGGTCGGTAATCGAAACATTTAATACCGGTAGAAGTCGAGTCGGTAGTTAGAGTTGGTTTCAATTCGGGAGATCGAAGCGTCTAACCTCGAAATTATGAATTTGTGAATAATGGTGAGTAATTTCCATTGTTCACAAATTCATAATTTCGAAGTTAGACGCTTCGATCACCCGAATTGACACCAACTCTAACTACCGACTCGACTTCTACCGGTATTAAATGACTCAAGTACCGACCAAGCCTCCCCGAAGGTAACTTCAAACTGGCCCGTACAGAGTGGGACATACGGTATTGTAAGCTATATTCGACGCGGTAGACTCGACGCGGCTGCACGATAAGTCCTGAAGCAATCCTCGATGAGACTCGAATCACGATCAGATATGCACGCTGGTTGTCGATCGAATGGCTTCCTTTGATTGCCTGGAGGAGCATAAGACCCCCTTACTCCTTCATCCTGGGCCTGCATTGGAAAGCCCCGTTGCCTTGACGTCATTATGGGGGAAACTGCCCGCTTCCACCTGGCTTCGTGAATCACCCTTGCTTGACGCGTCCACTTCTAACGGTGCCTTGAAATTTCAGTATAGAATTTTTTTTGCATGAATTTCCCCTAATTTTTCTTCTAGTCTTCTCTTCTTATTTATAACGAGAAAGAAATCACCAGAATTTCCCATCAAATACTCCTGGTAATGGACAAAAATGGTGAGACTTCTCCGTATATCAGGCAAAAAATATGATTAAAAAATCTACTAACATTTTCCCATAAATCTTCTAAATAAAATCACTTACCTCAAAAGCCGCTTTCACCAGACAGTAATTCATCTTTTTAAATAATTGTTTTTTTTTTATAAATGTATTAGTTTAAGCACTTTATTTTTTCTGGAACAAATCGCACCGGTTCTAATGGCCACAACTCACAACGTGCGTCGACTTCTGACGATCGGCCATACTGACGCGAACTGACGCTCACGTGATCGCCTTTATAGATGTGTCATTGGTAGAATCTATCTACCCGGATAGGTAAAAATTCCGTTACTCTAGGGTAATTGTGCAGTAACGTAATGATAAAAATTAAGGCGCACAACTTGTTACAATTTAAGGGCCGAATGATAATTTTTGCTGCTATTATACGATAACATTTATTAACGGAGGGATACTTTCTATATTGTGCAGGCATAAAAATTCCTGTTCGGGTAAAATTGCAGAGTTGGAACGGTACAAATTCTGGAACGTTCGTCAAAATATATCGGTTGATTGTTAATTCCTGACCAGCGCCTCTACAAAATTAACCGTAAAACACCGAATGCTACACGCTTACCCTACTATTTAGGTAATTTTTACCGAAAATTTCTCTCCGTGTAGGCCCGTATAATGGTATTTCGCTTGCAAAGTTTACCGCTGGCGGTGATTTCACAGCTCGGTCCGGCAACATTCTTCGGGCGTGCCTCAGATGCGCTATACGTACGTAAAGCGCAGTTGATTAGTTTCCTTTTCCTAGAAAGAAATGAAGGGGGGGGGGGTCCCATACTAGGAAAATGAGTTACTGCACTGAGAAAAATAACTTAGTCAATCTAACAAAAATTCTGAAGACGATGGCCAAATCGTATGGCGAAATATAGATGCTTCACCTGTTTGGTTAAATTGGTCAATTTTTGGTTAGGTACAATAACATAGTGGCCGCTCGACTAGAAAACCGGGAAATGTCGGGTAATTTGATCTGTTAGGAAAATGTCAGGGAATTTTTAATAGATCTAAAGAGGGTTTTGGAGATTCTTCACTTCGATTATTTTATGTAAAATATGTGGTTACTTTGGTTAAAATTATTATATCACATTAACCTAGTCCTGAGCAGTAATAAACTATTGAAATATAGAGAAAACGTATATATGTATATTAAAATTATAATTTATGTAAGTACAGCCAACTATGCAGTTACTAAATTTGTTTTGTTATTTTAACCTGATTATTTTTCTCGAGCGAAACGAAGCGGAGAAGATGGGGGAAATTCAACGGCGTTCAGTGTCGTATTTCGAGCTGCATCGGGATTGTTTTGTCGCGGTACTGACCGGTCCACGCCACACGATTGCAGTCTATCTTATCAGCGAGCGCTTATCGCTTCACCTGTTTAGGTACTTGCTTTTCTCTCCTTCTAGTCACGGTGAGAGCGTTCTCGATTCTCCCGGTCGCTCTTATCTTCCGGTTCTACGGAAACGGTCGAATCTCTCCCGATAAGACGCGGACGACCACCGGCTCGTTTTCCTCGGAATTCTTTTTCGTCACGCTTCCGCTTTTCACGAATGACACGGAAAATTTGAAAGAATTGAATTACGAGCGGCGATTATACGTTCTCGCATGCATATAATAACGTGCGTATTTGTACTCATTTATTTATAGGTGTTACCGTGGCTTTAACGGGCCCCAATTAACGATTTTACGAGCAAAGTTTTTGTCCGCCGATATTATTATGTAACCTCCCTCACGTCATGACAAAAAGAGTGACTATTAAATACGGTCGTTATTCTTGAAAACGCGGCGTTATTTACGTAAACTTTCCGAACTGATAACGTCAACCGGTGTAGCATACATGTGCAGGACGAAAATAAATTCGTGATTTTATAAATGTATAATATGGAGTGAAAATCTGATCGCACCGCCGGTAAACGACAAAAATAGGAGAGCTGGAGGCAAATTATAATTATTTAATCTACGATATTAATAATCGACATTAGCTTTACTTTTATATTAATTCATTTCATTATTCTTTCTCTGCATTGCCTCTCCCTCCCTCTCTCTCTTTCTCTGTCCCTTCCTCGTGGATTTCTTTGTCCGCTCGGAGCCTGCATCTGCAAGGACATTCGCGTGCATCCACAGGTGTCGCAGTCGAGTCAGCATATTTCCCATATGTATCGCAAGCTGCCATTCACCCTGTACGCACGCTGGTACGCGTTTACATAAACAAACGTACGTATGTACGAAACAGGCCTCTCGTATTGTCGTGCTTATTTTTATCATCGTTGTGTCATCACTATTAAATCAAGTGCACCTACACGCACGCCAATCCGTTCTTACGAAACAAATGAAAGGTCGAAGCTCTCGAGCGACGAATTTTTTCCACGACTTTATTTTTCTGTTCAAAAGAGGGAGTATTTTTACGGCGACCAAGGGGAATGGCGAGCTTTCGAGTCGAGCGTGTTTTATCGCGCGCCAATAACGAAAATGCACAACATTCTCCCGGCTCTTATCGCGCGATCGTTCTTAACAGATTTATAACGCCTTCTCTCTTTATCCTCGTAATTGCAGGCGAGAGTCGATTTATGTGTCGATTGTTCGTCAATAGCTGCATTGGTCGTTGGGATTTAATTGTTTGGGAACAAGAAAGCCGACTGTAAAGTCAGTGGGATATTTTTTGCAGGAATTTACAATTAATACGCTCCATAGATAGGGTACAGGGCTGAAAGTTGATCACTTTTTTCATCAAGTTACTTTTACAACCTAATTTTTATATTTTGACTTTTCATTTGTGATTTTAAAACTTACATAATAGCAGAAGTTTTATAGAGATTTCGAAAAATTCATTTTTTTTTCGACAAACTGCATAACAATTTTTTTTAATTTCCCGTGCGCATTATTGTCGCAATACTATGTACACATATATACATTCGAATGACAGTCCCCAGCTAGTGCTGGTTGATGTTCATGTATCTATTTACATGTGCGATACCAAATGCTTTGTGTATCCTATCAAAAATATAACTTTCGTTCAACGTATAAAGGATATCGAATGGTATAACAATTAATCATTAAAGTAGCGAGATAAAAGTAGATATAATGTTTAATCTTTCTTTTGAATACAATTTTGAAATCGAACATGATATTATGATTTATTCTTACTTGTACCTTATTTATTCCTTGAAAATTAGTTAAATTTATGTAAAAAACTAATTTCCTTGTAAGTCAAAAATAAATGTTATTTTTGTCACTTTTTTGTGCTCGTGGGGTCACTATTTCTCCCATTTTAGAGGTCGCAGACCACTTTCAGCCCTGAGAGTAGGAAAAGGCAATAATTTTATTACATCCTGTGGGGCAGGGTGTATGCTCATTTTTTAAAGCACACTATAAGATTCCGTCGATGTAGGTAATCTATCCCACCGCGCTGCGAGGCTTCTGCTTTCTATTAAGTTTGTCGGGGTCACGGAACTTATTCCAATGCTGCGTTATTTACACGCGTCCCACGTGTCTACGAAGAAAATGTCACCGGTATAATTCGCAACTCTACAAAATCAGACGCTTTTCACTCCGCAACCGTTTCGCCACCCATCGCATGTCTGTTAAACCCATTGACCGTTGACAGAGAGATTCACCTTGAATAATCGCGGGTCGAATGAGAATCCCGGCGGATCGTGACTCAAAAATATTTTTATTTGCCTTCGCCCGTTAAACGAGTACACAAGGCTGAGCATATGTGGAAGGCTCTCACGTGCGAACCTGCCCCACCCACGCCTCGCGCCAAATCTCTATAAATACATGGAATGGAGGAGAGAGAAAGAAAGAAAAATGAAGAGAGACACAGTTGAAGTGGCTTGAAGTGGACGGGGGAGAAAAGGAGTAGATATTTCCGTGAGGGCGCCAGCCGGTCGTAGGGATGTGTATATATGGTTTGGAATTATAGTCGAAGGGAGGGAGCCGTGTAAACGAGCCGAAAGGCAGAAAAAGCCTCTTTCCGCATCCGCATGGATATTTAATAGCGGGTGAAACGAAAGAAAATGGTTGCCGTTTCCTTGTTTCTGTCTCATCGCGATCCTGGTATTTTTTACTCATCCCGTAGACAGAGAATTTATTCTCCTTCCACGAAATCTGCACTTTTCAGAATGACTCGTTTGGATGACGCATCAGTCGGCCTCTTAATCGTCGCCCGTTACTATAATCAGGGGCCAACAAAGTGATTTCTACGACTTTGCTCTTCCATACATAGTTTCGTTGTATTATCAGAGAACCTCGGGCGAATGATTCATACATTTTTACACACAGAAGCGAGGAAAGGAGCGGTTGCAGTGTAGTGTAGTGTAGAGGAGGTCGTTGCGTGTGACGGGGAGTTCACGCCGAAAAGGGGATTATTGACCGCCGCGCTGCATACAGTGCACTACTAACAGTAAGTGCGCGGAGTCTCGTTAAGGAGCCGTAAATACCTACATACCTTTTCCAGGACATAACTGTCTAGAAATAACCCCTCGCCCGACATAAATCGTCACGAGTAAAGTTCCCGTTCGAGGATTCCGTTATTTCGAGTTATCGTCACTTCTATCAACCGTGAAGTCGGTTTTCTTGAGATGGAGATTCGCGATAGCTTCTAATTTTCTTTAGAAATCGGAGAACTTTGTAATGACGCGACAGTGTAGTAGGTGCGGACACAGTAAGAACGTCGTCACCACTAATTTACATTCGTATTTAATTATTCCCGCCCGCCTCGGCGGCGGACCAATTTATTTACCAAGTAATTTACTTCATTTTCACCACCTTCTCCGTCTCGTACGTTCATTTATTTTTCCTTCCACTTTCGCTCGAGCTCTAAAGAGACCCACGTATAGTAGACGTGCCTATTAAACGAACCACCTTAGAGCGTGGTCTCGTTGCATAACGTGCAAACGTTCTGCGCGGCAATCGAGCGGCCGCGGAGACTTCGCCTAAAATTACCGGTGTCGGTACAGTGCGGGGAGGGGAAAAAACCGAAAATGATACAGTCAAATACGACGATATACGCGTTCGACGCCAGCTGCGGCAGAGCGTTTCTATACGGCGGAGTTTAAATACATCTCGCACACACATCTCGCTCGGGCGCGCTTATCAGCGCTACATCCTCGAACGATAGGACGGTCGGAACCTCGCGTATCCATACACGCGCGCATACGTATGACCGCTGATTATTACGCGTGTCTACATATTTATTTACGGCGACGCCAGATATCGAGAATATCTTCGTTCGCCCGATCCCCCGGCTGGCGTCCTTATTTCCCCATTTACTCCTTTCCCTCCCTTCTCCTTTTTCTCTTCGCTCGAGCTCGCGTATCGTGACAAATTGGTGACATCGAGTGAATCACAGAGCGGCGCGTTTAACGAATTAAAACCGGATGAATCATGATTTATCCCGGATCGCGTCTAGAGGTCGACGCGCGGGTTCGCGATAAAGATGCAAAAACTTCGGTTATCGCATATATAGGTCACTCCGCGCTGTCCCGCTGGCCGATGAAATTGTCTATCGTAAGTTTGACGAATTGCGTAACGTCGTTTCTTAATTTCCTCGAACAGGTGTGGTGGGGGGAGCAGAAAAAAGAGCCTCACCGTCGACCTCCGCGGTTGGAGTTGTCGTCGCCACGGGAGGTGGTTTCGAAGTTTGGGCGGTAACGGTGTCGGTGTCCTCGTTACATCGTGTCACGTGGACGGAAAAAATACTTAACCTATAGCCGCACTCTCTTCTTCCTCCTCTTCCTCCTCCTCCTCTTCCGTATGTCCACTTGTCGCTGCTCTCAGCGAGAAGAAATTTGTCGTGGCTCGAAAGAAAATAACTGCGGTGAAGCGAACGGTAGCGTTCATTGCAGTTGCGATTATCTCGCTACTCTCGTCGATCGGTTAGTCGTCAATGATTATCATTGCTCGATTGAAAACAACCGATACGTACATCACGGAAAAAAAAATATCGTCGAACTAGCAAGACAAATATCGCAGAAATATTTATTTCACTAGCACAGCAATTGTGATTGTTATCCCAGTACTGATACATTGCTATATAAAAAAATATATTATTGCTAAATCATTCCTAATAGTCCCGGCAAGATCTATAAGAATAAAAATAGCGCGTTCCATTAAAAAAATTTTGAGTTACTTTCATGTCTCGTAACTAACTCGCCTCAACAGATATCGTTGAAAGTATTAACGATATTTTTTTGTAAATTAATGTATTAACATTATTAAATTACGTATTGCTCAGAGAGACCTGGCAATAATACCAATACTATATTACCTCAACATGTTACAATAATTGAGAGCAAAAAAGTCAAACCTCAATGCTCCAGCACTTTACAATAAAATACTGCTTCAACGCGTTGCAATGCCTCATTGCTCCAGTGCTCAACAATCATATATTGCTTCCATATCTTAGAACAATATATCGTTGCAATATACTTAGCAATAGTGTGTTGCCTTTACATTCAGCAATGTTACAAATTTTAGTATAGCAATGAATGTCGCTGCTTGAGGAGGAGCAACATTTTATTGTTCGTCTAGCAGTATTATTGCTAATTACATTTTCCGTGATACTCAGCCCTCGGCCTCGAATTGTTCGCACCCTTCCACCTCGCTCGTCGATCGCATCGACCATTCTTAGCCACGTTTACGCATAGCAATTCTCTCCTCGGACGCGCGATCGTGACTCCCCGTTCGTGAACAGATCTCCTGAAATCGAAATCGGCGAGCCACGAGTATCCCCGCCGTCATCGTCGTCTTCCCGCGCGTCGCCGGCTGATTCGTACGAGAAACGCGTTGCGCGTGCGTCTATTACCCACTTAGCATACAAGAAGGCAACCGCGCCGCCTGCCCCGCGACCTGCGTCAACATTCTTCGGAATTCACGCGCATTTCTTTTTGTACCCACATTCCCTCGTTCAATTTACAGGGCGGCCACAGCTTGTTATTTAAAAATCCTTCTCTCGGCGCGATTATTCGCAATGTCGATCCGCAAAGGCATCCGGCGTTTTTAACGCGCGAGAAAACGCCTTTGGTGATCGCGCGCGCCTCGAAGAATGTAGATGTTCGAAAAGGCGCGGCTAGGGCAGGGCTGCTTGAATTTCGGTCTACGCGACGGAATTCCGCCGCGAGCCCAACGTGGGTTTCAGCGGATTATCAGTTTCGTGGAGCGGCGTCAGTGGTGACAATGCTCGCTCGCCCTGACCGGCAACGGCTCCTTATACCTGGGGGCTACGATATACGAGTGGGGCGCCGAGTATAGGTAATTCGAGACGCTCGTAGACTGAGTTTCCGGCATCTGGGCGATGTGCGACGAAGGGTAATCAAAGGAAAATTCCAGCGGTATACACTGAGGAAAATTACTTGGTTAATTTAACCAAAATCCTGGAGACGATGACCAAACCTTCTGGTGAAATATGGATTCTCCATCTGTTTGGTTAAACTGACCACTTTTCGATTACAATGACTATACGTTTGGTTGGAATGACTAAACACTTGGTTAAAGTAACTTGATATTTTGTTCAGCTGACCAGTATTTTGGTTAAAATAACTAAACGTTTTTAATTAGATGCATTACGTCATTTTAACCTAATTATTTTTCTCGGTGTAGATAAGGTCAAGATCGTAAAATATGGTTGCCGCGTGGTATCTACCGATGAGAAATTCAATTCGAGTATAGGTGGATAACGTCGTTTGAGAAAACATTTCGACGGGGTCTCCGTATTTACGGCTCCACGCGTTAAAATATATACGATGATACGTGATTGTCAGGCTCGATAATCCGGGAGACGGAGGGACGTAGGAGGACTGTCACGAAAGTCTACGGTGTCTGTCGACCGAGGTGCGTGCGCGCGGTATACAGAAATGCAGGATCGATATAGGGGTGGAGGGTGGAACGCCCCGACTCGATTATATGACTCATAACACATATATATACACTTGTTCTAGTCTCCGCCATCGCCGGCTTTTTTCTTCGCCGCCGTTGCTTTATTTCGTCGCGTCGTTTCTTCGTGGAATTTTTACTTTTTCAATTGCAGGCTTCACAGTGTGTCCCCTATTTCCCTTTATTCTTCTATTTTTTTGAGTTTCCCCCTTTTCACCCTAAAACTCGCAATTTCCCCCTTTTTTCCCTATAATTCGATATTTTCCCTCTAAAACTACTTATTATTCAGCTTCTCAGTTGAATTTGCCTTTTCATCGTTTCAGATTATGTGAGATGGATCAAAATGGTCCATTTGTTTGCTAAAATAATATAACTCCTACTTTATCTACCCGCATTAATCTTTCGTTTAAAGAGTATAATAATCTAGTTGGATTAATGTTTCTTATCAGAAACTGGATTCGACAAATGATCTCTTTTTTTTAAATCAGATTGTCACACTCAGATTTAAGTTACATAATATAACATATAAATTTTTAAGTTACAAAAACATACTTTATTTGCTTAATAAATATTGGTGTTTCACATTATATGTGTATCTTCACAGTTGATATTTCTTAAAACCACTACACATTTCTAATTTCTGGAAGATCTTTTTTTTTTTTTTATAAAAATTGTCCTCCTTTCTGCAAAATTTCCCCTAAAATGAAATAAATAGGGGCCGTCAAGCCTGCAGTTGGTAATAAAAATGCAAGTATTGAAATGAATTATTTTTTGATTCTCTTTTGGAAACACTCGCTTCCCTTTTGAAATTACCCCCGAATCCTTCCTGACGGGGCTCCACCCGACGGCAGGTATCTCCGACTGCAGTTTTTTGGCTGCCAGGTACCAGTCGCCTGCTACCTGACGCTACTCTGCATAATGGTCCCCTCCAGAGAATACGAGTTTTCCCGTCCGACGGCCCCATTGTAACCGGGGCGGGACCAGATACGTACACAGGCAAGTGCACTTCTGAAAAGGAGTCCCAATGAGTCACCCCGCCCGACGCGTTTCCTGCACGCTACGACCTCTGCGAGGGATGGAAAAGTTCGTAGTTTATTCGAGGAGAGCCTCCCGCGCCGCAAATTCTCGACGGTTCTCCTCTTCTCGGGTCTCTTTGTTGGTTTTCCTTGCGGTTGGTTATATCCGCGAATCCGTTTCTCGTTCCCACACGAGGAGAAGCGATTCGCTCGCGAGACTCACTGTAAAACGTGTGTTCGTATACTGCCACGAAACGAACTGTATTGAGTCACGGCGCGTCACGCGAAGATCCTCTCCTCTTCGCAGCGGCGGCAAGGTGAGATCCGAAAAACGAATATGTGTGTATCGCTCAGCTGTATTCGTATGTATAGCTGTACATATAATGGAGCGTGCGTCGATGGATGTACGTATCCAGTGTACGGTGGGCCCTTGAATAGTTATATTTGCTAGAAATGAAAGTAACGCGTTCCGAATACCGTGGAGCGAGCCAATAGAGACGCCCCGGCGGCTGCTGGACGCGCAACCTGATTTGTTCTCCCGTTACAGCGGCGTAAAAAAATTCAAAGCCGCTCGTCCTTGAAGCGATAAAGGCTGAGCCTGCATTCTTCGTCTCCGCGCGATCCCACTGTTCGTTTGGCGAATGGGCGTTATCAATTGCACTTCGGAGCCAATGTCAAACTGTGGTGTGTACTCTCTCTTCGCGTGTGAACTTTTCACCGATATTGGTTAAACCTTCTTAACATTTTGCCAAATAGCGAAATCTCCGAAATCGATCGCTGAATCATGTTATATCGTGTATATTTTCACGCTGATTACGAAAAGCACAGTTGTTCGGTCCAAAATCTCAAAGAAAATATGAGATCCTGATTTTATGTTCAAGAAAATTATCGTTGTCATTTTTTAATCCTCGCAGAGATTTTAAAGTTGCAAGTGTTCCGCTCTTGCTCTGCGAGATGAAATTTCTCTGGAAAGGAGGAAACGCAGTCGACTCGAAACCGCTCGCCGCGTTTCACATCTCGTTGATAACTGATCGGAGAAACGCGAAACCCGTCGATAAGGCTCTTGCAGTCGTCGTCATCGAGCCGGTAAACGCGGTGACACGTATACCCGTCCACCTAGACCGACCTACCGGCACCTTCGCCACGTTGGTTGCAGCAACTGCAGACCAGTTTCACTTTTCGTGCCGACTCGCTAAACGAACGGAATAATCTTTCAGCCCTCTCGCGCGAGAGCGTGGACTTGCGAAATCTCTCATTGTCCCGCTTCGCGTATGCCTGTGTATGCCGCGCTGCGGGCTTTTTCCGATCGACGCTTCCGCCGTTGGGTCATGAGAAACCTGACGGAAAACTCGACGATTTCTAGGTGAATAATCGTTGCTAACTCGTTTTAGAATAATTCATTGAGCGGAGCCTTGAATGGCAAGGCTCTTTAACGACGCGCTCCGAATGTTTGCGCGAATTAACCGGAGTTGAACGAACGCTCTCGACTTCGGGGCGAGCTTTTGCGTTGTGCTTGCGCGCCTTGGGTCAAGTTCGACCCGACCCCCCCCCCCCTCGGCGCGCGTTCGTCTCTCCGTTCTCCGGCAAGAAACCATTGAAAACGGAAATAAACGGCTCATCGAGATACGTAGTTATAGAGGCACCCACGACAATGTCATATCTCTCTCTTTCCTTCCCCCTCCAATCCTTCCTATGCACTCGATGCACATCGAGCCTGCGCGATATCTGTGCTTTGGGCATAGTCCAGGCACCCGTTACAACTCCGCTATCAGACGTTGAACTTTTATACAACCGACACTCTCGGACACCGCCGCCTCTGTACGCACGCTTTCACGTGGTACAGCATCCGACGTCGGTCCACGGGCATCGCGGCGACCATCGTCGGTCGTCTCGTTCCTCCCGTATCGATGCCATATTTGGAACGGTCCGGTTTATCGATCGAGCGATCGAGAAAAAAGAACGTATAGGGACATCCTTGGCAGAAATCTCTCGTCTCCTTCTCCCTCCCACCGCCTCCTGCTTCGGCCTACGTAAAAGTGCGCGGTCCGTTTCTCTTCTTTTTTTCTCTCTCGCCCCGACCACTTTAACCGTTCCTCCGCTTTCAGGACCAGTACGACAATCTGTCCCTGCACACGCAGAAAGGGATAGAATTTCTGGAAAGGTACGGCCACTTCATTCGAGACCGATGCGCCATCGAGGTGGAATACGCTGCGAAGCTCAGGTGGGAAACGAAGCGATCGCTTTTCCGCGATTTTTTTTACTGCGATTAATTCGAGAACGATCGGAACGAGATACCGCGGGCTGCGGTTATACTCCGCAAAAGAATTAAGGGATCACTTATATTCCGCAAGAAAGAAGGCCGCTTTGAACAGGCTGTATCTTTGTCAAAAATGATACAATCTTGATCGCCGACGAAGCGTTTTGAAGGCTAAAGTTTCAGCGTTCAGAATTTTTTCCCGGGTTTTCAAAATCTTTATTGATTTCGAAGTTATATAATTGAAAAGCGACACTCGACAAATGAAATGATTTTTCCTCAAATTTGGCAAGGCACACGGAGTGCAAAAAAAAGTAATTACTAAATTTTGTTCACTGCGTTGTAAAGCATAGTTTTTCTGCTTTTATTCGCTATTTTGCGAATCATTCTATGATTTTATTTTCATTGAGTTATTCAGTGTTGAAGCAGAAATCGCCCTCGCAAATTTGGACACTTATTACAAGACAATTAATTATCGTACGCATTTTGTTCATCGATCAATCGAAAGGTTGAAATTTGCCCTTTATAATGCACTTACTACTTTTTAATTTACACCAATTTTGATGGCATAATATCCATCTTAAGATTAAAATGGAAAAACGTATGAAGGAATCTTGTTCTTCCGTAATGGGGGATGTAGGTAGTACATACTTTTATTACTTCTTTTTGTACTCGCTACTTTTATATGTCATTGCGGAATTTGTTTCAAACCCAAATTCAGTAGATACCACCGGTATTAGTATGACCCAAAACGTACCACGAGGCTGTTACACGATCGAATTTATACTTTGGCACTAAATAACTCAGTGAAAAAAAATCGTAGAATAATTCGCAAAATAGCGAATTCTCGAGTCTCGCTCCTGCTGCTTTTTTTCGAAAATTGCAAAACCCGCACAGTTGCTGTAGCTACGCAGAAATGCATTCGCGTGAAAGCGTCACGTCTCTGGTACCCTGCGAGTTCAGGGACGCGGGTTGCCGGTAATATTGCATTAAAGGCCCCCTTGTTTGTCTCGTGAATGCCATCTACTGTGATATATATTTTTATTGTATACAGGGTGTAGCGAAACATAGCAACGAGCTTCGTCGAACGATGGAATCGTACCGTGCGGGTGCATACGTGTGTGCGCATCCTGTACGATCGCCACGTTCAATCTACGCGCGCTCCGAAACGTTAATAATTGATCCGCACCGAGAATATCGTTTCACGAGAGTAACGTCGAGTAATATTCCACGCACGTCGCTACACCGCGCTACATAAATTACCTGCCACGCGTCTCCTTTCTTTTTTTTTCGTTACAACGTCTACACCGCGTTACATTCGAGACCCGGCTTCTTCTCGCTCCGCAATTCCACTGACCAAATACAGCACGACGACCGTGCGGGCCCCCACACTCGCGTGGATTATTAAAATTTATCGCCGGGCTCGCGCATTTTCATCCAAACGACGTCGGTTTCTTTTTCTCTTCACTCCTTCGCAAGGTAGATCGTGAGACTGCTCGGTTTCCGACGACGTCTGCTTTGGCGACGGTTATCTCGCTACCCGTGAACTTTCGAAGGATGTCGACGAGGGACTTTTTTGCAGATCAAAGTCCGCTCTTCGAAAAAGTATCTCATCAATTTCTGCCAAATGTTCGTAGTCGTCGAGATAATCGCGACCGAAGCGGGCGCGTGCGTAAAAGGACCGCGGTATCTCCTTCGAATTCCTCGCGCGACGCGATGCCGTCTCTCGCTGACCGAGGAATGTCGCACGTGGAGCTCAACGTTCGATCGCGTCGATACATCGCGCGCGTGCATCGATCTCACGTCGTTGCCTTTCTCGTTGCAGGCGGCTCGTCAAGAGTTATCAACCGAAAAAGAAGGAGGATGACGAATATCTGTGAGTAAAGCGGCGGCAATTTATCCCACACACTCGCGTTTGCTCCCGATGCTCGATTTAAGGGCGTCGTGCCCACGCGCGTACACGTAACCGTGTTTCTGGCCACGGCGCGCGCGCTATTTCTTTCCGGCTGCTCTTGCCGAGCAAAAAGTTCGCCAGCACGTTTATTTGCGTTCCACCGCAGCGACGCAGATCGCGCTTCGACGTACGATATAAAACAGAAGCTCTCTCCCGTCTTATCAAGCGCGTAGGAGGTTCTCCCGTAAGTTCAATAACACTCGCCAACACTTGGAATATCCTGTGGCTCTCGTCCCTCGTCATAGTTATATTCGCGTCTTTTCTGGAGTGTCCGCGCGAAGGAGAGAGATCCGGGGCGGTGGTGTTATATTTCTCGCAGTCAGGGAATTCCTCGGGTGATATTGTCGAGCGACTGTACTTCCTCATAGACGTTCGTCAGGGAAAGGAAACGTCGTAAACTCGAATACGGCGCTTGTATATAACGCGCACTATCACGCTTCCGCAATTAAAAAGAAGCAGATGAAGGGCTTCGGACGTATCGCGAGAGTCTCTCGCGTGCCCGAGATAAAGTGTCAATCCGTGTAATCGATGCCTGCTCCCAGGTCTAGCCCTTGTCGAGCGTTCAAGCTGGAATTAAACGAAGTGAACGATCAAGCTGGCCAGCGAGAGGTGATCGCCGAAAATCTGCAAGCGAACGTTCTGCGAGAGCTGAACATCCTCGTGAAGGACTTCAAGGAGGACCGCAAGAAGCACCTGCAAGAAGGCGCGAGGCTCATGGCCACGCTGGCCGGCCAGATTGGAAATTTGGAACGCGCGAGGAAGGCGTACGAGAAGGCGTTTCGCGAGGCGGAAAGGGCGTTGGAGAATTATCAGAGGGCGGATGCCGATCTTAATTTGTCGAGGGCAGAGGTTAGCGTCTCACTTCCTCCTAGCGTGCTCCTCCTATCTTAAACCTTTAAGTTACCGATATATCGCCCGTCGCCGGGTGTTTAACGCCGAATTTACGGGTGGCAGGTGGAGAAGCAGAGGATAAACATGACATTCAAGACGCAACAGAGCGAGGAGGCCAAGACGGAATACGCGAATCAGCTGCAAAAAACGAATGAGATGCAGACGCTGCATTATCACACCGCCATGCCCGAGGTGTTTCAACATTTGCAGGTACCGGCGCTGTAATTTTCTGACACTGTTCGCGCGGGCTACTTTCGTGAGGCGGGGATAACTGCTTCGAACCCGCCACGTTGTAGTCTGAAATATACGCGATATTTTTTTCTTCATCTTTTCGATGTAGTATTTTAGAATGTTACAAGTAAATTACGCATAGGTTGAGATAAGAAATACGCACGAGTCGATAGGATGAATTATTCGCTCGCACGTGTGGCAATCGACGTCAATCAAAAAATCATGACAGTTTCCCGTTACGCGCATCTCACATTCTCCGGCATTCAGCCCACATTGACGTTAACATTTGATCCACAGGAGCTCGACGAGAAAAGGATAAAGAATATGCGAAATTATATGCTGAAATCCGTTCAAATAGAGCACTCGGTCGCGCCGATAATCGCGCAGTGTCTCGAGGGCATCGAAAAAGCGGCCAACGAGATCAATGAAAAGGAGGACACGCTCTTGGTGATCGAGCGTTACAAGAGCGGCTTCCAACCACCCGGAGACTTCCCCTTCGAGGACCTCTCGGTCACCAAATCCTACGACAGTAATAGTCAACTGTCGCAGCCCGTTATGCAACCGATACACAATCACTACACGATCAAGGGCACGGTCTCTGGTGGGAAAGTCAAAAAGCGGGTCGGGATCTTTGGCCTCTTCGGCAGCAATAAGGTGTCGTCACTTTTCTTATCTTCATTTTTCTTAAATAAATTACGCGCGCTTTGTGTACAGCAACTTCCTTTAGCTCTCTCCACCGAATAGTGCGAATGCGAATGTCGGAGTAAATGGATATACGAGCGTTGCATGCCGAAGACCTTTCCCTTTTATTTCATATTGCGATGTATAGCCATTTTTAACAGGAACCGCTGAGATTTATCTCTCGCGTTTTTTTTTAATTAAAAAATATCAGAGACTATAGTTGGTCGATTTCCAGTAAAAAGGTCGATTTTTTTTCCTGGAAGAACCAGATTTCCCAATGTTTCAAATATGTACATATCGATATCTTGGTTCTAATAGGTCGTATCTTACATCGGAATGCGGCGACCTTTATCGCTCTCTTTCCTTCCTTATCACTTATTTCTCTATATAATATTGATAAATATGTGATGATATCACTTGATGAAGAAATATTCAAATTATTATAACGATTATTCTAAAGAATAACAAACGTTTTTATCGTCTCCTGGATAATTGTCTGAATGTTGGATACGATCTATTAGAACTAAGGTATTGATATGTTTGCGTTTGTTCACCTTTGACTTTGTAGGCCGATCAATCCGCACAATTCATTGTGCGTTGTCCGATATATCACGGCATATCACATCTACCGATAGAATATTTAAAAATAATAGGATTAGAAATGTACATATACTCTACACAGTCGTATCGTCTCATATCCTCTTCTCTCTCTTCGGGAAGATTCGTCAGTAATACGTTCTTCTTCTCCTTTCCTTTGATTTGATGGATGGTTCGATCTGTCTGTTGGTGTCTCTGTCTCTCTATCTATCGTTTCTTACCGTCGACCATGGTGGTGGCTCGTCAATTTGAACGTCCCCCTCCCGTCTACCTTTGTAAGTATTTAGAATCGGTCGCCTGTGCCCAGCCCGCCTGCAAGTTTGCCAGTGAGTCATTAATGCATTTCTGACGACACTCGAGAAACCAACTAACACGTCGCCCGAAATTGATCAGCTTATTCCCGGAAATTGATTATTGCGTCTATGCGTTCAAGAATGCCGATAGAGGGAGTCGAGTAGTCCCGCGAGCGAACGATAGATCTATTTCGATCGAACGACTCGATTTCTTTTTTCGACTCCTTCGATCATTCATTCTTCCCTCACGAGTTCACCTGCTGAATGATGCGCTTTTGTGATTTGTTTCATGCGAACGACAGAAGTTGATCGAGGTGTGCATTGCTTTAAAGGTCTGTCCTTCTTTTAATACTATTTATTAATATTGTATAATACCCCTTCCCCTTTGCAACGGACGAGCTTTCAGCTTGCTTCTTAATTAAGTGACGAAACGAGGCTTAAGACGATCTGCCACTCGCCGCCGTCAAAGCTGCGAGAAATCACGAGGATCGATTAATTCTTTCAGCGAATTTATTACATTTAATGAAGAGCCTGTACAATTCTAACTCGGCAATATTAGCTTCATTCGTCGCAGCTTTTTGACTTGTAGCTTCCGCAAAATGTGCACGGTGCGAGAGATTTCATATGTATATATATTTGTTTTCTTTGCTACGAGCCACAGTATATTTAATTTTTTCGTCACAACGATTCTACGTCTTTGGACTTTCCCCTTCGCGTAATATCGCTTTGCGAAAGGCTCTCTGCTGACCACAGTTCAACCTTGTAGAACAACGTGCCCGGTTACGGTGACGGCGCGAAGGAGGACTGTAGCGATCTTCCCCCGAATCAAAGAAAGAAGCGATTGCAGCAACGACTCGACGAGATCCAAGCAAAGATTCAGCAGGAGACGGCCGCGCGGGACGGTCTCATGAAAATGAAGGGCGTCTACGAGCAAAATCCCGCGCTGGGTGACCCCATGAGCATAGAGGGTCAGCTGAACGAATCCAGTCACAAGTTGGACAAGCTCGGCGCCGAACTTATCAAGTTTCAGGGATATCTCGAGGAAGCGATGAAAGCCGGCGTCAGTTTATCCAGGTGATGACGAATTGCATCGCTTAAACCATCGCTGATTCAATGTGTAACTGACTCACGCCAGCCGATATGCCTCGCGTTTAACTTTGCCGATAAGAGGGTGTTGATTACCCGATTGATAAGAGATCGATGCGAATAGCACGTAGTGCATGCCCTTCTCGTCACTCTCGCGGAAGTTAACACCCAACGGAGTTTCTCGCGTAACGAGATGCAATTATGTCATTTTCGACGCGTTCTCTTTCCCAGTCCGAGCCAGGCGTCCCGAAAAACTACGAGTAACGGTTCCGCGACAAGGCCGTTGAGTTCGAGAAGGTCCAGTCATTCGGGCGGCGAGGAGAGTCTCTCGAGATCCGCGTCGGACTCGAGCGTCGGCAACGCCAACGCGAATCAACCGGTGCACAAGAAGAGCGCGCCGAGCACCCCGCAACCGACGCACGGGTAATTTTTCGAACGATCGTTATTGCTTCTGCGCTTGCTTAAAATCTGAGAATTCCCAGAGTCGAATTTAGAAAAGTGTGCCTCGATGCTGAGACGTCGAGACACGATCGTTAGACAAGAATCTCACTTGGATGTAGATCCATAAGGCTTTCGCTTTACCATACTGATGCACAGTTCCACGAATAGCCCGGAATCTGGACTGGGAGCGTCGAGGACGTCTCTTCCCGGTAGCGGCGGCGAGGAATATTACGTCGACGAAGTGGACGCCCAACCACCGCTCGGGACGTGTCGCGCCCTTTACCCGTTCGATGGTGCGTTGACCGAAGAGGACAGGCGGTGACGATGGTTGCCAGACGAGGAGCAACGTTGGCAGTGAATAATTTCAATCGATACCTTCTCTTTCAGCCACGAGCGAGGGCTCCATACCGATGTACGACGGCGAGGAGCTCTATATGATCGAGCTGGACCAGGGTGACGGCTGGACGCGGGTGCGCCGGATCTCTCAGCCGATCGAGGGCTTCGTACCAACGTCGTACATAGAGTGTCATCTCTACAACACATAGCTACTTCTTTTAGGTCGCTAAAATAATCTCGTCTAGCATCAACGCTTGCCTCTCGAAGAGATCAGTGGCGTTCGCAGCGAATGCAGGACGTGTTCAAAAGTATCGCGCGACGAGGGAAGAGCCTTGGACGATGGAAGATTTCGAGAGATCAGGATAAAAGGCTCATCTAGAGGTTAGTTAATCGAGAAGTCGACCATTGCAAATCGCTGTCTTTGTGCCAAGTTACCGATACCGCAAGAGTATCGAGAGTTAATCGAGGGTGGTTCCGATGGCGTTTCGTCCAGTGCGATTCCCTCGCGTTTTTTCCTCGACTTTAGGAGAAGCTTTACGTATGTACGAACAATTTTTTTTTTTATCGATTTGACCGCGAAATCATAACCGCAGGGACCGCGATCTTTCTCCCGTCGGAAATATGCTGTCAAATTTCTGTGCAATTCAAACGCGTGTTCGATCGGCCAGGATTTTTCGTCAGCTGTCAAGGGCTGATTCGCGAATGTTTCGTTGCAAGGGAAAGGGAGGAGTACGGCTGGGGAACGCGTACGTCGAATGCTTTGTGTCCGAACCGCGCGCGATTTTTAGTCTCTCGTATCAAGGAATTATGTAAAAAGAGGCTCGTGATTCGATAGTCGAAAGTAAATTCGAAAGTATCAACGCGTGTCCCGCCCCACTCGCTCGTCGTCCGAAAGTTTCGAGCGTCACGAAGAGGAGAGCATACGTGGCTCTTCCTTTTTGTATCCAGTTTTAAATGCAAATGAAGAAGCAGGGAATCTGTAGCTGAAAAGCCGAGTGACCATCGTCGCGAAAGAGACTGATTTATTGATAGTGTCCTTCGACGTGTCTTCGGGAAGTACGTTTAAACTCGCACGGGTCGCGAGGGATCGCCGGGTAGAGATCCAGCGATTCAAACGAAGGGTAGGATGTTGCGCGACGCGGTCAGAGTTGTTCCGCGGCTTCAAGAGTCCCTTCAGAGTTTCGTTTAGAAAGACGAAAAATGTCTGAATGTGAATTCTGCTTCGGTTACGTTTGTGTACATAATGTGTCGTCGGAGGAAGTATTGAAAAAAAAAGGGAAAAGATTTCGCATCCTTTCGGGATTTCCCACGTATCAAAATAGACAGGAAGCGACGTAAAAATCGGTCAATTTGTACATACGATACGAAGACACTTTACGCGCTCCTTCCCTCATCCTCGAGAAGCCTCCGTTTCGCCCCCTCCTCGCGAGAGGAACGCGCGCACGCGGTCGGGGAGAGAAATTACAACATCTTTTTACCGCTTCGTCTAGCGGAGCGATCCTCTTCTCCCCTCCTCCGCTGATAGCAAGCTCGGTCGATGTAGCCGGAAAACCTAATTGCATTAGTTACGTATGTCTCGCGTATTCGATGTATATATATACATATTTTTTAGTCGTCAAAGCGTAGCTTTCGGTATACATGAGATATGGATAAGTGACCGAGTGGAGAAAACGATTGATCGGTCGCAAAACGCGCGAGCGAGTGCCGCTGTTGCTGCTGCTACTGCTCTATCGCTGAATGCGCCTAGGATTCGTAATACAGTATTTCTCGCGGGCAGTTCGTCATTATCGATGGTGACGCACAGACGCGCGCGACGCTATTTCTCCCCGTCCAAATCACGACGGCGTTCCCCGATGCACCCGTCCGGTGAACAGAGCTCGAAACGCGACAGCGCGTTGCGGGCTTTTTTCAGGCCGTACAATCGGAGGGAGTGGAAGGAAAGGGAAGAAGAAATTGGAAGCGTCGGGAACGGTGGAAGTGAACAAAAAAAGAGAGACCGTAAAAAGGGTACCTAATCTTTAACATTGAACGTGTCCATTCTATGTATATTTTGTGATTTTATATCCATTGACAACAAGTATTGTAGATAATTAACTCTGCGACTCATTACACATTTAATTATTATTATTATTAATTGATATCGAGAAAATATACTAAACCAATATAACTCATTTATACATATAGTAAATTACCGGGGTGTTTCGTGTGTATATGTCTGGCATCCTTGAAGCTCCCGAATCCTGTCTTCTGCAGCTAGGGCTCACGGGTAGGGATCGAGTCAACTCGCTGTTCGTAAAACAAATCCGGAACCTTCAAGGCTCGTTGTTGCGTCTAACTATAGCGCCGAAGGTTTGAACCCGCGTACGTACATATGTTTGTGACGCGAGAAGTCGGAGATCCTTGTCTCGATACTCGGCCGAGCGACGACAATTCACCTGACCTCCGGCCTGTCGGAAATCCAAACGCGTTTGTGATAAACTTCCTGTTGTGTCGTAAGATTCTTTTGTTGTGTGAATAAAACGCGTCTTTTGGAAACGTTCTTCCCGATTTTTTACACGTCACGTTTACAGACAATTAATCGTTATTCGCGAGGCTGCCTTTCATGAACTTAGCATTCGGTAAAGTGCGCGAAGTGGTGTTTATTCGGTAGAATCTGTTTACTCGCGAAGAAAGAAGCCTATCTGAAGAAACGTCGTTTCTCGGTTAAAAGATTAATGGACTCTTGGAGTTTTTGAGGTCGAATACCTTCTTAGTCCCCAATGTACATCTTTTCCGCCCGTGAGCATGCACCGCGGTTGACACGGTTGCCTACTCATTGGGGCAAATGGTCCTCGATCGTGAGTGAAGGTACGATACTGTTCTTATCGGTTAAGACCAAGATTATCTCTTTGCCTGTGGATTTTTTGCCTTATCGATATAATAGTTTTTTGTAAAACGAAGTGTTATCTTCAAGAAAGTATTAACCAACTTACCCAAAAGTGCATAGGTAACGAGATAATCGTGGTCGAACTGATCGGGACAGTCCCCAATCTATCCTGTGCTCGCGAGTGTCTGATACGATTAACGTTTCATCGGGGGGGAGGAGTATATCACGTATAATATTATGAACAATGATGAATATCTAGATATGTATAACGATACAGTATGAAAAGTTCCATGTACCTAGCCTATCGCCCTTACGAAGAAAAATGCAGTGCGAAAGTATCACACGTGTAGTTAGTGTAATCTTCTGTAACCCGCATACGCATTACGCAGCTCACTGTAATATTCTGTAGTTAACCACACAAGGTTACAGTAAACTACACCCGTGTGATATTTTCGCACCGGAATTCTTTTTCGTTAGGGTCGAATTATAATATATGAAATGGATAAATGATTGCAAGACCTTTCAGAGATTTCTTTTACCTTCACAAAGTGTATTGCAACGTCCCATGGACAATTGACTAGATCGAAAATACAGAGTAATACAAGGCTCGTCGAGTGTCGTAGGATGTGTGCGACGTATTTTTTTCTCTTTTTCATGCGATGTACATTCATATATATATATATCACGCTTTACGCGCGTCGCATGAAGAAAAAAAAGACATTCATAAACAGACATGTACAAATAAAATACAAACGGTGTCTCAAGGAGAATACAAAATGCACGTTGAGTGCGGGTGCGGACGTGAAAATGTTCGATTCTCGGTCCGCGAAAAAAAAAATCAGTGCGCTCTCTCGCACTGCTGTATACATAGTCACTTAACTGGGCAAAAATGTAGGAATATATATATTTTTTGTTTAGCGTCACTCTCTTAAATTAAATTGCAGAGGGATTAATCTCTCGCGGCAGAGATACTATAAATATACATTGATCGACGGTTTTCGTCGACGCGTTGGCAGTCGTACGTGTGCCTTTTTACGAGCGATGCGAGTACCGAACGGACGTTGTCTCTCTTTCTCGCGCAATTGCAAAAGAAAGGCGGAGAGAAAGGAAGAACCGTTCCGCGGGACTTGGAAAATAAAAGAGTCCGGGGGATTAGCAAAAATATCGTTAATGTTAGGCAATTCGTTAATTCGCTCGTATATATAGAATTGTACGACTAATATCGCTACGAGGCCGTGCGAAAATTTACCGCGCACTGCCGCGTGTAGCGAGAGTGAGGAAATTTCGCGATCGGACGTCGCGTAATTAAGTACTTCCCTTTCTCACACGGAAACAAATAAATCGTAACATTTACAAAGTTTGTGGCAAAATGTGGGACAAGGCCGATTTATCGTTACGATAACTACAATTTTAGTAAAAATTACGGCAAACGCTTGCAACTTCTACACTGAGAAAAAAATTTACTTGATCGAAATAAACGTATTTTTGAATAGTCCTAAGAGCTTATTTATTCGATTGGAATGAATATCGATTGGACGAATACAAATATTATTGATTTAATCGATTATTATTTGGATCAAATCGATATTCATTTGAATCGAATAAATGTACTTCGACCAAGTATTTGTTTCTGTGCACAAATTTTACTATAATTTTTACTAAAATTGTAATTATCATAACAAGAAATTGGCCCTGTTCCGAAATTTACCAAAAATTTTTTTTTCCGTGCAGAAACTCGAAAAACGGAGGGGGGAAAGCCGAGAATCTCGTCGCTCGGAAAATGAGCGTCCCAATTACCGGCGCGGGATTGAGGCGCGGCGCGAATTAGGAGGGTCGGAAAACCCAGTCAAGAATAGTTTGAGCTCGATTACAAAGATATGTAGGATGCGATCTGTCACGTACGATCGAACCCCGATGCTCTCGCGATTCCGCGGGTGAGCGTACTTAATTCCAAACTGAAGAGAAGCTCGCTTCTCCCGTCGAGGTTCAATCGTACATCATCTTACAGATACGATTCTGATCGTAATTCGTTCACCTTTAAGCCGCCCCCATTTCCCACCTGGTCCGAAATCCATAGTAACTGGATCTTTGAACGCAGGGGTTATCCGGAAGGTATGCGGCGTTATGTTAATTAAAATTAAGAAATTATAGAAATACAGAGGATCACTTTGGCATATGTCCCGTACTATCGTATGCCACCTATATATGTGTACGCGCGCATGCCGTGCTCCCCTCGGCTCAGTCACTATATTCTCACTGTACAAAATACTTTTTTTTTCTACACTATCATCCGCGCGACAACCACGAAACCCGTCTCGCGTAGTCTGAGCAATCTCTGAAGTCGAGTGGAGAGAGGGAGAGAGAGCGCGGAAAGTCGAGCCCGTCGCCGGAAGTTACGCGGGCAAACGACTGGCTACCGCCCGACGACCCGGCCTCTTCCGAGAAATTGGCTCCTCCGCTACCGGGATTTCTCAGACGGTGAGATCCTCCCAGTCCTCCATCTGCCGCGCCGTCAGCTCGATCTTGATCTCCGTCATCCCCTTGAGCAGATCGTGGATCCTCGGCGTCAGTGGATTGTCCTGCAGGTCGATGAACTCCAACGCCGGAGCGCGTCTCAGCCTTTCCACCTCGACGTCTGCGGGTGGGAAAATAATAGTAAGTCGATCGTCGGATTCGACGAGGAGACGTCTTTCGTCCAGACTTTCGCTCGGAGTGGAAGTTATAAAGCCGATCGACGGATTCGATGTACGGATGGGTAAACGCGTATAGGAGATAAATATACTGGATGCTGGTTTCCATACATTTGTATACCCACCGATGATGGAATTGTTGTTGGCTAAGAGCTTTTTAAGCTGCGGCATCCGGCAGGTCACCGGGGGCAGGGCGATGAAGGTATTGTGCGAGATGTCCAGCCTCTCCAGCGCCTGTAACTCTGCGAGTTCCTCCGGGAGCTTGCTCATCTGGTTGTGACTGAGGTTCAATTCTGGAAACAGTTCGGATCTCGTTAATTCGAGGCTCGGAATATTTTTCTCAGCTTTGAAATATCCAGGCAGGGAAGAAGGTTTCATTTATAAGATGAATCCGGAGCAGGGACTTGAGCAAAATTTGTTTCTTTCACACGGAAAAAAAAAATTAGCAATAATTTTGCTAGACGAGCATACATATGTATAAAGTGTAATGCCCGTCTGTTCAACCGCTTGCAAGACATTGTTGTTATTTCTACAAGATGTTTTATCCAAATATATATTACAGTTTTCAAAACAATTGTATTGCTATAATATATTAGCAATATTTCATCGATAGATCGACGATAATTTTCTTCTTCGGATATTGCATAATAGCTATACTGCGTTTCATAGCAATAACATATTCTTTCATACAGCAATATTATAGTGCTTCGATAACAATCATTATTGCCGCTGGTGCAATAACAGTTTGCAATATTTTCATTGTTTGGATAACGATAAATTCTTATTCGAGAATTGGAGTATATTGCAATAATGATTCAGCAATAATATATTTTTTCATATAGCAATGTATCAGCGCTGCGATGGCAATCACAATTACTGCTAGTGTAATAAATATTTCGGCAATATTTGTATTGTTTGGTCAACGAGATTTTCTTGTTCTGCTAATAGAATGCAATTGCAATTGCTGCTAGAGTGCAATAATATTCCCGCAATATTTGTATTGTTAGTTCGACGATACTTTTTTTTTTTCCGTGCAGGTAACCGCCGCGCCCGATGAGCGTTACGGAAAAAGATCTCGCCGAAAAAGCGCGTAGTTATACAGTGGGAGCTCACCGGTGATCAGGGAGAACTTGACGGCAAACTTGGGCGGGATCTTGGTGATGACATTGCCAGAGAGATCGCATCGTTTCAATTCGGTGTGTCTCATTAAATGATAGACAGCGTCTGGCACTTGCATCAGCTGGCATTCGGACAGATCTGAAACGGAGGAAAGGCGGATTCGTGAGTACGTTGATCAGCAACGTAGCGAGGTGAAACGCGAAAGGAGATCTCCCATTGGTTTCGAACCGAGACACCTCGTATACGCCGTGATCTCTTCGAAAGTGAACTTAACGTCGGTTCACGCTTTCTCTCGCACGATTTCCATCGCGGAAACGCCGTCGAACGCGGACTGTGAATAAGACGTTGCGCACCGATCGCGCGCGAGGCACGGATGCTTGGCCGAGGCGGCGCGGCGTAAATATATATCGAAGGTGCATAAATAGCACGGACACATGAAAGAGACTTCGAACGGCTACAATGATTTATTTATAGCCCGCTGAATTATAGACGTTACCGCTCCCGAGTGCACGCTAGTAGCGATTACTCCGGTTGCACTCCCCTGCCGCGAGATTTAGCTTTCGCAGCATTCGAGGAGAGAACCGCGTATAAGTCGAGAAAAAGTAAGCTTAACGCTTTCTTTCTCCCCTCCAGCGTTCAGGAAAAATACGCAAATGTTCGAACAACGATCCCGATCGATTCGCGTCGAACGTGCACTCGTTTTATCGCGATAACGTTTCATAACGCGCGCTGGCCACCTGTAACGGCGCAAAGTAGGTCACCCAGCGCAGGAGCACGTTAAACCCGCGATTCCTTCGGTTCGCGATCGATGTTTCCCGGAGTTCGAAGGTCGAGGCGTTTGATCAACAGCCAGGGGCCGCGTTTCGACCGCGTTCTTCGAGACGCGCTTTACCGAGACTCGCGTTTTCTTGGGCTTCCTCGCAGCGCAACACCACTCTGGTCACCGCGTTCGCCATCTTGGTATCCGCACTGACTCACCGCGGGCGCGATGATCGCGGATACGCGTCGTCGCGCTCGTTCCGAAACCTCCGCAACGGCGCGCGTATTCTCGTCCGCGTCGGAGTCTCAAAATACCCTCACCGCTGCCCCGCCGCGCGGGCCCTTCGCGGGGACCACCGGAAGTCGTGCCGGTCCCGTCGCGACGGCGACGCGGAAAATTCGATCGGACGACTGCTGACGTCGAGCACTCGCGTGCTTCCGGCGCGTAATTTACGCTACACGTGCGATTTCAATTAGAAAGTAGGAATAATCGCGACGGGATCCTCGCTCGTTTCGCTCCACGAGTCAAAGTTAACGCCGCTCGGTTACCGAGAATTCGGCGCGATGCCGTTTTCGAATAATCGCAAAACCGAACGCGCGCGATTTCCTGCGGTCGTTATTACGAGAGCGCGTAATGTGTGTATCGCGTCGCGCGCGTTACGCAAGGTCTCTTCGCTATGCCCTCGCCGATTTCGCAACGGAGCGCGCGCGTACGAATTTTTCGAAGAAAATCAACGCGCGCGCCGTTCGACGATGCGCGCTCGCCCGCGCTTTCTCGAGCGCGACGGAGTGCGCTGCAGCGTACGCTGCACATGGAATACACTGTTAAAGGGATTTGTAAATTTGCTATACATTTTCTGTACGAAAGTATCACAAAGTTATAAGTCAAGCGCAATAATGTGAATCGCTATGAATTATTTGTGATTTTCGCACGGAGAAACTGAAACGGTAAATTTTACCGTACCTATTCAGCAGTAAAAAAGGTCCACATGGTACTTTCTGGGACATTTTTTCCGTGAAATAGTAAAATTCGTTCGGTAATAGTAAAATATATTGAATATAAGTGCACTGAACTTACAGTAAAGTATACTATTCTGCTCGATAAATTTCTCGGAAAATGCCACGTGGACCATTTTTACTGCTGAATACGGTAAAATTTACTGTTTCAGTTTCTCTGTCCCGCGTAAAAAGAAATATGGCTAAAGTATGGCAAAAATCTGGGAAAATTTGAACCAAAAATGTCTGGCTACGGATCGTATCGTAGATTTTCGGCCAGACAATTTTGTCGTATCAGATGAAACACAAAATTTACCAGATTTAATTGCATCATTTTTATTCTATCTTGTTGTATGGGTTCTTCATTATAAAACTACAATTACTTGTTCGATACTAGAACATAGTTCATTAGTAATAATTTGAGAGTTTAATAAAATAATAAATTGAAATAATATCAATTGACAAGAACAGCATAACCTCGTAAAAACTGAAAGTCTGAGATACGATCCGTAGCCATACTTTTTTGGTTCAACGTCTCTCAGACTTCTGCCATATTTTAGCTATACTTTTTCTTCTCTACGTGGGGTGTCAAAAGGAGTTTTGAATTTTACAATTTTTACTGGAAAGATACTTCAATTTTGCTATATTTCAAGTGGTCTTGTGGTAAATTTAAATCAAATCTATAGTAATTTTAATCGTTTCAATCGCGTATAGCAATTTCAATGAATAAACCTATATGATAAAGACTTCGTAAAAGTAACACGAAGAGTTTACTAGAAAAACCTTTCACAGTGAACGGTACAGTCGGTTCCTTCCGACCTCGTCGTACCGGGCGACTTCTTGCGCGATAAAGCCCTTCAGAATTTCGCCCGCGATAAAGGCCGAGTCGGTTGCGGATTGGAAACCAAAAAAAAAAACATTCCAACCACCGCCGGAGTAGCGAGCGGAATACCGATACGAGTGCGACTGTAGGCGATTGAGTTTTTTTTTTTGGCCCGAGGAATTCTTTTTCCGCGTGTGCGAACGCGCGCGCGGAACTCTCGAGGCGGGTCTCGCGCCGAGAGAGGCTACCGGCCTTAGGGCCTTAGTTGCAAGTTACCATTTAAGGATATCCATCCATGTATGGCGAAGCCCCGTATTATATCTAGCATCCCCTCGCTCTGTGTGCCGCGCGTATTTATATACCACGCGGTACATACGCGTGCGTATACGCGGTCGCGTTTTATTGCGTTCGCGAACGTGAAGCCGCGCGACCGACAAAGACGATAAGATTCTTTTTATTTCCGGGGAGAGGAAAAAACAGGGAGGGACGCTTTTCGAGAAGGGAACGCAAGGATGCGTTCGTCGGCATTGCCAAGGACTCGCTCTTCTCTATTCGAAGGCCGGATTGTACCGGGTGTCTCGCGCGAGGAGCCGCGTCATTTTTTCCCCGTCTGTCCGTCTGTCTTTCTCTCTCTCTCTCTCTCTCTCTCGGGGAGAACGCACTCGCGAACAAAGACCGGATGCGTTGCGCAATTCAATGTTTATCCAGGTAATTATCTGTGCCCGGAGACTCGATCGTGCATTTCACTTTTATTCCAGCCGGTGCACGAGCATTTTTGCGTTGTATGTAGGTAGGCGACCGCGAAGAGCTGGTGCTCGCGGCAGCTGCTGCACACGCGTGTACAGTAGCGCGGCTATTTGCGTAGAACGGCGTTTGCAATTGTCGGAAAATGCATCCGAGACGCGCTCGACGAGGAATGAATCGCGTGAATGGATTCGAAGGATTTTTTGCTCGCGGTATACGTCTAACGCGATCGAGACGATTTGCGTATTGACTCCTGTCAATTTGCTCGTTAGACTGCACGGAGAAAAAGGATTAGTCGGATTTACTGAAAATGACCTGCGGGGTCGCAAGTAATTAGTTGTTTACGTGAATGAAGTTTTTCAATACCTTAATTAAATATCACTTCCTTACAATCATTTAAAAAAAGTACGTGATTGCGAGTAAGAAATATCAAGTTAACATGAAAAAAGATCTAATTAATCTAAATAAATAATTACTTGCGACTCTGTAAATCATTTTTAGTAGATCAAACCGATTCGTTTTTTCTGCGTGCGAGATGCGCTCACTTCCGGCGGAAGGGGAGACGTCGTGAAAGTACATCGACGGGAAAAATGATTTTCCCGTTAGGTGGGAATTATTAGGAGTATCGATCGCTTTTGCAGCGACTATCGGGCGATAAGCGCTTCGAAGGAAAGGCGCGATGGCAAGTGCTGCGCAGATACCATTTTATAAAGAAGAACGCGTGGGCAGACCACTGGTCAGTTGCTTCGAACCGAAGGTTTCTCGAGCGAGAGATCGAGAGCCAAGATATAAAGGCGCGATTGAAACGCGTAGAGCCCTCTTGAAGACATTCCGAGACGCTTCATCGAATTTCCAAACGACTCGATTTCTTCCTCCGCAATTTTACGCCAATATTCACTCATCGATATCGTGCGAACGAACGCGGGAAAATCATATACATGGTCGTGTCGCGTGCCTATGCCGTTTATATGAAGAGGTTGCATTAAAAGCCGCTGTTCTCCTGTAGATGGCTTTAATTACTTATGTCGTGCGCAGCGACTAATACTTCTTGTATCACTCTAAATTGTGGACATTTCTCATTAAGATTCAGTCATTAAACTGCCATTTTTGGTTAATATAAGTCTATGTCTGTAACCTGAGAAAACGGAACGTGACAAGTTGTTTTTTCGATGTGTACTTCTACACTACTCAGATTGAAAAAAAAAGTGCTGTTGCAGCTCATCAATTACTCGTGCAAACTTATGCTGAATCTGCTCCATCAGAAACAGTCTGTAGAGAGACTGGTTTCGTCGCTTCAAAAGTGGAAACTTTGGTGTTCACGACAAACAACGACCAGGTCAGACAAAGAAGTTCGAAGATGAACAACTGCAAGCTCTATTGGAAGAAAACCCTACTCAAACGCTCTGAGAATTGGCTCAATAGCTTGAAGTCAATACGAATCTACAATTTCACGACGTTAACATGTCACGGGAAAGATTCGAAAAGAAGGAAAGCGGCTGCCACACAAATTGACCGAAAATGCCATTGCTGAACATCTCGATTTCTTTGCTTGCAAAGCATAAAAAGAAAAGTTTTTCATGGCGTATCGTAACCGGTGATGAGAAATGGATCTATTTCGACAACCCGAAACGCAAAAAATCATGGGTTGATCATGGTCAACCATCAACGTCGATACCAAAACGAAACATCCACGGTCACAAAACAATGCTTTCAATCACTTCCATAATTACCAAGAAGTGAAAAATTGCGTTGCCGAGTGGATCAGCGCAAAAAGTAGACAATTCTTTCGTCGCGGAATTCAGTTTCTGCCAGAAAAGTTGGAAAAAGTTATAGCTTTCGAAGGCAAATACTTCGATTGAGGTATTCACACATCTTGCAACGACATAATGTTTTTGAAACAAGAAAAAAACAGCGGCTTTCAATGCAACCCCCTAATATAAACAAAGAGTCGCAGAAGATTATACGTACGTACGTCGGCACGGCACGCGTACTCCTTGAGCGTAAAACTCATCGGAACCCGTTCTCTCTCGCAGGAGAGACTTTCGCCGGCCGCCGATTAGAAATCTCCTTTTCATTTCTTTAATAACAGGAAGATCGACCGCGCACACGCTCCTTTTTGCCACGCCACTGCGAAAGATACGAGATACGCTAGGTACCCCCGACGAGATGCTCCTTCTTCCCTCGGATAATTATAGATCCTGGCAGAATGGAGAATTCGCTTGAGGAAGTGTCTTTTTCGTTTTTTACTCCCGTATCGTGATATCGGCGAGTGTCGCACTGCACACGCGTCGCGAATCGTGCGAAGGGTAGCGGTGAATCATGCGAACGGTCTCTCGACCGTGCTCGCGGTTATACGGCGAGATAAAAATGTTAGAAACGGCATTGGGCAAACCTAAGAGATTTCGCCCGGTATGGACTAGGCAAGGACCAAGCCTCGTTCTCTCTTCCAGTTTGAACCAGGAAGTCCAAAGTACCGGCTCTTCTGTACAGCGATTTCCGCAGTTCGAGTCCCATTAATTCGACGCTTTTGCAGTATACGCGATCTGGATTAATAACTACGCGTCGTATATTTATGATGCATTCATTTATCTCGAAGAAAATCCGGTATATCGAACGGTGCAATGACTGTACGAGCGTTAATCGGGAAATAAGATTTATAATCGTGTTGTTTGTCGATCGAACGACGTAAAAGCGTATCGATACATCCTAATCGGAGTTCGAGGCCGAGCGATTGACGCGCAGGACGGTAAATCGACGTGGAGGAAGGGCGTATCGACATTTTTCACTCGCGAGTGCGCCTGCGTTCTAAAAATGATTTTATCTCCTCAACGCGGTCAGGTTTAGTCGATGATGGCGTTAGACTTTTTTGAAGATCCAAGTGTGATCTTTAAAAAAGCATTGTACCACCATCGATGAAAAGTTAACGGGCAGGGAAATAATCGCGATTACAGCGGACGACATGTTGTATGAGTTGAAAATTGAGAGAAAACGATTCGGAGCCCCCCGAAGACGGTCGTAAGCGAAACGTTACGCTTCTACGAGACGTTACAAATTCAAAGAGAAGCGACAGTGATCTCCGGGAGAAGCGGAAGTGATCCAACTGCACGTGCGTGCATTGCCGATCGACTCGGTAGTCTCGTTGCGAAATGCCATACGCGAGAATGTCGCGCGAAGTACCCGCACTTGCGCCAGAGGAGTATTCCTAAGTGGATTATGCCAGTGTTGGGTCAGGCCCTGGTAAACCACGGCTCAGCCAAATAAGAAACAGGCACGAATCGTTGTCCCGCAAGTATTATGTACTTGTGATAAAAAATGTAATTCGATCAAACAATTATTAATCTACTCTTCCTTGATCGAGTCAAATGATATTATCATCGAATCGATTAAACGATAGTTGACTCAATCGAGAGCTATCCCTTTTGACATTTTGCTAACAGTCAAAGTCTCTGGAATCGAACTCTAGACTACCCTTTATTGTGTACTTCTTCATGCTGATTTCGAAAATCATAGATTCATCAGGGAAACCTCAAAGAAACACAGAGATATCAATGATTTTATGAGAAACAAAAAATTTTTCTTCGGGTATCGAAATCATTTATTTTGAATCCACTCAATTTTTTTATCAGTGTGAGAAATCGAGGCTGTACCCCACCTTAATTCTCGGGCAAAGCGATATAGCGCTGCGGCAGCTGAACCTTCGTCTAGCGGCGACGAGGAAGAGCCTCGGCGCGACCTTTCTATTTACAAACTCCGACTTCCACCGCGTCCAATTATATCTTGTCGCATGTACGACGAATACATGTGTCACCCGTACCTGGGGTTATCTTATCGGGTCGGTCGCGACGCCAAATACACGATGAGCGATTAAAACGCGCGTCGGAGCAGCCGCCTATTGCGTTTTGCGAATTCTCACCCGAGACCGACGTCACTTTCTTGGATCAGGTTGTTTTTGGGGCGCTCCGAAGTCTGTTTTCTCGAAGGATTCTATAAAAATGACTTTGAAATACTCGACATTTGCGCGGTGCGTCCTCACGGACAGCGTTGCGTCTCTACGTATGTTCCAGGGGTACGAGTACACAGGAAAAAATGCTCGATTTGTTGGATCTGCTAAAAATTACTTGCGGGCCCGCAAGTCATCGTTTATTTACATGAACTTGATCCTTTCTCATATTAAGTTGATATTCCTACCTTGCAATCGCAATACTATTCCACACGATTGCATGGAAGTGATATCGAATTGGTGCGTTAAAAAATGCCATCGATATAAATAGACAGTTACTTGCGACTCCGCGAGTCATTTTCAGTAGATTCAACTAATTTCTTTTCTCCGTGTATACATGCACATGTGATGTACTTGGCTCCTAGGCTCGTCAGAACGAAAGCGCCTCCTTCCGTTCAACGATTCACAGCCCGTGCACTCGAGCGACGCAATCCAGGATTAACGCGCGCGTCTGAGGGGTCTGCTCTCTTTCTCTTTTCCCCGACTCAATTTCACGGCGCAAAACCAGAGCGATACGGGCGAGTCAGCGGCTCGCGCCAAGGGCCGGCTGCGGGGAAGCGCTGACGCGGAAGAGATGGGATACGACGATGACGGATGCGCGCAAACTCGAAACAACTCACGCGCCAACGACAGGCACCTACTTTACCGAACTCCCTCCCCCCGCCCTTCGTTTCAAGAGGCGCCGGTCATACGAGAACATCGAGGAACGAGTCGCGAAAGGGCATCGCAAAGCTGCATCCGCCGTACCTAGATTGCAATTGTCCTGAGCTTCCTCGCAACGCGACACCACCCTGATGATGGCACGCCCGGCCAGCTGAACGCAAACTGCCATCGCCACGTTCCTCTCCCCCTGCTCCTGGGAGATCTGCTGGACCTGCTCGGCATTGTACGCGGGTGGCTTCATCTCATCGGCCTTCTTCTTACGTCCGTGTCGAGCTGTCCCGTTCGACTTCTCGCGATGCGTCACCGCGACGATCTCTCGCGCACTGCCGCAGCTTCCAAGTGGATCGGAAGAACAAAACACACTCCGAACACTCTTCTCCGTCACGTGCTGCGATCGAAAGAGAGACTCCTCCGTAGGTTCACCGACGTCGAGAGAAATAACTCTGGAGTCGCGCTCGTCGCTTCGCTTTTATCCTTTGTCTTCTCCTAGGAGAGCAGCATCTCTCGCGAAAAATCGACCGTCACCGTGAGGGGCTGTTCGACGCAAAAAAAATTCACCCGGATACGCGGTAGCTCGGGGCTCCTGGAAGACTCCTTATCCCGAGGGGAAGGTGCGAATCTTCGGCTAGCCGCGATTTCGAGTGGACGGCGAAACGAGAGAGGATCGAGATCTGAGATATCGTATCGCACTCGAGCCTTTTAACGGGAGTCACTGGTTGGCACTGGTGTGCTCCAAAGCTCACGGTGCTATTTAAGCCTTCCGGCTGGCCTCCCACCAGAGATGCATCTCGGATCAGCTGACTTTGTCCGGTCTCTCTCTCTTTGTTTGAAAACAACTGGAGATCACGCACACGGCGCGGCCCTCCACGTGGACGGGTGAATCTCGGTCCGCGACCTGTCAAAATCCTCGTTGTACTCCACGTAGGATGTCTTCTACGAGATGAGGAAATCTCGAGAGAAAGAAGCATTCTTCGCGCTATGGATATGTAGAAAGGTAGAACTTGTGCGGGAGAGAGGGCAATTGGAGTACAGCGTGGAAACTACTTGTTAGTCGGGACGCTTGATTTTCTTTTCAGGAGTTAGGTCCTTCGTCGATTGACCGGGGAAATATTATAGATAATAATTTATGTCCCAAATTACACGTATTTTTTTCAGGAAAATGACGTACACCGAGAAAAAAGGTACGCCTGGTTTATATGAACTTGATAGAAAAATTTATTCGAGATAAACAGGAATTTATTTACATCGAACACAAAAGTCTGTTTGAATTGGACAAATGTTTTGCATGTCTTTTTAATTGAGTACGAACCTAGTAGAACATCTGTTTAATTCAAACAGACTTGTTCGAATAAACTTTGTTATTATAGGTTCGTATTCAATTAGATCTTTTCCCTGAGTATATTCTACATATTTTCAAATCTACTTTACCAAAGTTCTAATCTGTCCTATATTTTACACCGAACAAAAGTCTATTTGAATTAAATAAATATATTTTACATATCTTTTTAATCAAGATATGAACCTACTAACGCATCGATTTCATTCAAATAGACTCGTTTTCAACGTGAATAAATTCCTATTCATCTCAAATAAATTTTTCTATTAATATAGATTCGTATTCAACTTGATCTTTTTCCTGCGCGTCGTATACATATATTTCTCTTATCTAAATATTTTCAGATCTACTTTACCAAAGTTTAATCTATCCTATATTTTACAACGATTTAAATTTGATTTCAAATTATCCCCTTTCGATCATACGATGCGTCTGTCATTTTTATCGATGCCCCGCGCTATCGTGGGTTCGAGAAACCGTTCCAAAATTATCTCGAGTACATTTAGAAATCACGTACAGCGCAGTTCTTCAAATGTACCGCGGGCGACGATTATTTTGATTTCGGCGGGTCAAGCACGCTCAGAATTCCCGCAGTCAGCGGACTCGTACGCCGAGGTGTCGGTGTGAGTACGCGGCCATACCTACGAAGCGGTTCGTGTAACAATAATCATATTTATGATATTCACGTGGAACTCGGCCCGGAGAAAAGTATCCGAGATAGGTGTACTCTCGTCGTCCCACGCGCGCAGCGGTCGCTCGGGTATAACGGTACCAGCCGAGAGGGGGGCTCTTGAAATCCGTCATCGGGATCGCGCCCGGGTACCAAACGATTTCCGGTCCCCTCGTATTTCGCGGCAACGGCGGTAGCTCGCTTTGTTTCGCGCGCGCTTTCGGTTTTCCGCAGCGATCGTCGAAAAGTATCGCGATCGCGCGGCGAACGTTGCCCGACGTAACGCGTTTCCCGCTGATTCGGCAAACTGCCCAATGCGCTATTCGGGCCACGTTATCACGCGGGAAATATCGCGCGAAACCCCTAGCGACGCATTTTACTTGGCGAGGCGACGTCGATGGACGGAGGGACTATATAGCGTCCAATGGAAAAGAACTCTGTACGACGTTCGCGGAATGACGCGCGTATCTTCATCCGGGTGACCCGGTGCCAATAGAGCGCTCTCGCCTCGCGAGAATCGGAGCTTTCCCGCGATTTTTCCCCGACTCGCGGGTGGAAAGCGAAAAAGTCGTTATTTTGATACTTTTCCGAAAGCTTGGAAAGCCCCGGCTAGATTTAGTTGTTTGTTCTCGCGGGACGGAAGGTCGGCCGTTTCGCTTTGACGGGGGTAAATAAAATTGTGAGTAATCGAGGCGTAGGTTTATGTATCTGGAGCGCCGACGAACGCTCCTGCAGTTTCAACGAATGCGAATAGAGTTGCGGGCGTGTTCTAGGAATAAATCACGAGCGAATGGATAACGCGCAACGGCGTATGATTAGCGGGATGTCGAAGGACTTTTGTACATTGGAGGACGGGCCAACAAATTTTTTGTTTCTTCCCAGTCTCTCGCTGGTACTCGTTCTCTCATTCTCTCGTACAATTTATTTTTACCGTCGGTACAACTCGTTCCTCTTGTCGTTCTTTGTCTTCGAAGAACTTCCGGTCCCGAGGCATCGGTCAATTCCGCCTCATCTTTTCGTTTTCCCCCGCTCTTTCAGTCGCTCAGTCGTTCGGTTATCTCGTTTAGTCTGTAAATAACTAATGGTCCATCCGTACGTCCGCTTATCCACGTGTCCGTTCATCTCCGGAGATGAACTCGTCACCGCGGCGGTACAGAGAAACAAAACTCGGTCGGATTTTTTCAGCGGGGAAAAAATGAGACGCAGATCGCGACCGAGATACGTTAATCTAGCGATAACGAAAATAATCTCGCGCCTATGATATTGCTGCGCACGCGGCTCGGCACCGCGCTCGCGCGATTCGAGGCGTCGCGGAATAACAAACACCGAAATCGCGCGCGAGAGAGAGCTTTTTGCAAAATTGCCAGAAGCTCGTGCGCGTACTTCGGCTTTCGGACAAAGAGAGAACGACGGCCGAAACGAAACCGCGGAGGCCTCGCACGCGGCTAAGGTCGTAAGACGGAGAAATACACGTGTCTCGGATATTTTTAAGATTTTTCCATCCCCCCGCCTCTATAGCGCAATCGCGGGGGAGCTTCTTGGAAATCTTTCGAAAAGAGCTGCGCGACGCCGCGGAGTCTTTGACCGCGAAAATCGTGGTGAACCGCCCGGTGGCGAACCAAGGACGACCGCGGTCCTAGCCCTCGGTCATCCGGGGAAGAAGAAGAAGCAATTTATTAACTCCGGGATAGAAGTGTCCTGAGAGCAAACTACAGAAAGCGTAACAGTACAATAAAAAGGAACTAATGTAAAGATAAAAAAGTAACAACAGAAAAATACAACTAAAACTAAACGAATAAAGATACAACATTTCTATGATAACGGCGCGGCACGAAACGTTGGACGGTCCAAATTCGAAAATACGTAAAACCGAATGTCCCTGACGAATACAATTACATCTCGGTCTCCCGCAATGTCGCTGATTACCGGATAAGTAGGCTTTTCCGAAGAGAGGAGTCGACCTTTCCATATTTCTAACGAGGCGAATAAAAAAAGTCGCGAGAAGTCCTCCCCGTAAGAGGGGAAATGCTTCCACTCTCTCTCGAACCCTGAAATTCCTCAACCCGCGCGACAACCTTACGAAGGTTGCCGGGTATTTTTAAGCACCGAAAGCTCGCAGACGCTTCTAATTTCGTGCGAGTGCAGTGTTTTAAGACTGCTTCGAATAAAAAGAAAGGATGTCGCCCTCTCAGGAGGCGTCGCGCTCCATTCATTGTCCGCGGACGGCGTAGGCCCAAGAGGGACAAAATGTTTATGTATCTCTCGCTCTCGTGGCGTGTATATGCTTGGCCGGTAGCCAGGGAATACTGCGCGTGCATTTTGCGGACGAAAATAGAGCGCCGACCAAAATCCCCCATGACTTCTTCTCTTCTTGGCTTTAGCACTTAGCGATAAAGTTAAATGTACACGCACGGCCGATATGCGCGCGAACGCGCGTGTATTCGTACGCCACACCGCTTTTCGACACTCCCCTCTCCCTTGTTAACGCCCGCGTTTCTCGCGCGGTCTTGCACGTGTGAAATAATGCGTGATCGCGTTGGCTCGCCCAACGCAAAATGGCCAAGTTCTCGTCCGCATTCGCAGTGTCCCGATGTCCCAAACGTTTCGCCGACGCGTTGCCAATTTCTTTGTAGACGAGCGGTGCTTCTGCGTCTCGCGCGTTTGAATATTTTTGTATTTCCCGAGAACCGCCGCGTTTACGTAGACGGTCACGTGATCCTTGGTACCCGAGTTCCCGGTCGCAAGCGCGTGCCCGACGCACGTTCGACGACACGACGACCGCGTTTTTCTATTTTTTCGCCGTCTCGTGGATTTTCAGACGCGCACGCGGCGCTACCAGGTATAATTCTTTCTTTTTATATATTTCTGGCGTCACGCGAATATGGAGGAAATCTTGCTTGGTCGCTTTGCCAAGAATCGACCGGAATCAATCTCCGCGGGCGTCTCGAGTTCGAAAGTCTGTTGCAGCAGAATCGATCGATTGATATTCGCGCGGAGATTCGCCTCGTGGCATCGCGTATGATCTCAGCTGAAACGCCGATAACGAAATCCTCGTATCGTTGAAAGGAAGTCATTCGTCATTTCCAATTATTTTTCATATAAAATTGTCGTTGTGCCAACGAGTCGTTCACGGACTTGCCGTTAGATGGCGGTTACTTCTGATTCAACGCGTAACGCCATCGCTGAACGCAGCCCGGCAACAGTTTGTTCGAAAGATTTGAATTTTGCCTGCGTAGTGCCGGTTTACGCGAGAAATACGATTCGTATGCTTTTCGTTGCAACGTTCGTAGTACTTTAGTCGTGTTCGTTGCGATTAGCGCGAGATGTGGCGAGTAAAATGAGTAGTGCGTCGGATATTCGAGCGGGATACGCCATGTCCAAAAGTCATCGTCACGGCCGGCCGCGAAAGTGACGAGGATCAGCGAACGTGAATAGTTTTCCGCGAAATCGACGGTTCGTGAGCTTTTATTTGCAACAATCGCAGTACTTTAATCGTGTTTGACACGACTATCGCGCGAATCAGTCGAGTGAAGTGGGATTCGAATCTGGATTATTGGATTGACAGAGTGCAAAAACCCAACGGCATTGCTGATCTCGAAGGTGACGAAAAGTGAGTACGAACGTTTTCGTAGCACACGTATACATCTTTTATTTTGTAACAACAAAACATGGTACATTCGTTGAGACCTTTTGAGACTTTACACCGATAATATCATTTAAATACATATGCGCTGAGTGTGGATGGACTACGGATTACAGAATATCGAGTGTTTCGCAAGTAATGTTAATAATTGATCGAGTCAGTCTAGAATTTGCCTTTTCGTTGCTTCCACTCGAGTTTTCTCCTTATGTCTATGTCGTACAATTAAAAAGTGAGCATTTCATTACCGAGGTCTGATCGCCGACTCTGTTATTGATCGAGCTTCCGGAGATGCTCGACTCGGAGGAGATCGTCATCTAGCCGAACGAAACTAGCTTGGAAACGAATCAAAGTACCTACGATAAAAGCTTAAAGGCCAAATTATTTGAATCTAAATAACCAACAATATTTGCCTTACACTTTTATCGCACATTGCTTTATTTCCCAAATAAGTCGTTCTGAACCCTGACAACGTACTCTTTACATACAGATGAAGAGCGAAGACTCACCCTGTACAAGTATTTTAACGCTAACGATGTAGCTAGCAATTGCAAAATATTCAAATATTTTATCACGGCGATCGAAAGAAACTTTGGATGTTTAAAATGGAATTTTAAATTGTATTACGAAAAGAGACTCTTATTTGGACTCTTTATATTTCTCAGTATCGACATAAATAGAAAATATCGCGCATAATTTTCAACAGGCAAAACTCCGATCGACGTCGCCGCTTTATTTTATATTCGCTAGTTTCACCATGGATATGAAGCGATTCGTCGTGGAGGCTCTTCGATATAAATGCATCTCTAAATATGCTACATTATCGTTCCAGCTACCGATAAACGATGCGAACGATTTATAAATACTTCTGATACGTTATACCCGTAAATCTCTACCAATTTACAATCTATTAATACAAGTCTTGGCATTTGGTGTTCTCGGTAAACAATATATAAGGTCCTCGTGAGTATTTAGCATTTGAAGTTTGAGCTGCTCGGCGCGAGATATGAAGATTTTATTTAAGAAGCATACGGCGACGCTCGACTTCCTGTATACAGGAATTTTGCATTCCACCTCGCGACGTTGTGCAAGTGTTTGAAACGCGCGCGTCAAAACAAACATTCGCAACGTTGCAACGACTCGTCGATTCGATTACGAATCTTTCTTCGTCACGGGTCGGTCTACGGCCTCTTGCGCGTGTTGCAGCCCGGCACAGTAGTGCAAGAGCAAAACGCTTAATGCTTGTACCCGCAAGTCGCTTTGCGCTATTAACTTGGAGCTATCTAGATCGCCGCTCTGAGATAATTCCAGTCTTGAGGTAGTTTCGACATCTAGGGCCGTCTTCAGCTTGCTCATCTGCACAGAATGCGTTAACCGTGAGGACTCTGATATTCGTCTGAAATCGCCGTAGCGTATTTTTCACACGTACCACCGAATTGATCTTTTCAACGCGTTCTTTGGGCTCCAAGTTTTTATAGAGATATTTTCCCGTGTCCTTTGCCCTCGACATGAGACCGTCATCCAGGTCGCCAGCTAGAAGAGGTGCCGCCACAGTTGGCTCGGCTCCTTCCAGTAGGTCAGGACTTATGCCCAGTCCTCCCACGAGGGAATTCTAAACGTTGCGTTCATTCAATGCGATTTATCACAATGTGTTTATGGCAGCGAGTTCGACGAGATAATGGTTTCGATGTCAAATAAATCCAGTGGATCTATATTTCAGTCGCATTCACTTTTCAAGAGAATCAAAGCGATGAACGTGTAAGCCGCGATCATTCTCATCGTTCGGATGTATTTTTGTGTAGCCGAATAGCCGTAGCGAAAAATGGGGTCACGTGGCAGCAATTCGAGCAAGCAATTAATTAGAATAATCATGCCTAATGTGCTTCTGCATTGCGTTGTGCGTAGCTTTACCACATTTCACGTACATGTATATTACGACAAGGCAATAAAGGAGTATTAAATGCACGAACGCGCTTAGTAGTATTGCGAGCTAAGCATTGTTACAGAGGTGTTTCATTTCGGTGCGCATTCATATACCAGAGAAAATAGGGTGGGGAAACAGAAGGAGAGAGAGAAAAGGAGAGATAAAGGGGAAACAGAAAGAATGGGCAAGATATTAATTGTTAGAACGTAGAGGAACCGTCATCGAGTTCTACCTTGCGGGATGCACAGGGACTCGGTGGGAGACTTCTGGACGTCAAACCGGTACCGGAATTCGGCGGGGCCAGACAACTTGTACTTCCGGCTCTCTTCAAGCCCAGCAGCGTATTAGCTATGCTGGCCTTCATGGCCATCATACTCGCGCCCTGATCAACCCATCAATTCATGTGTACTTTGTTAATAATAGCGTTTAACGCTCCAAAGTATAAAGTATCGCTAGTCCTTTGCAATAAGAAATCGTGGGACACGCAAATTTAATTGAAACGAAATTCCTAATTTAAGTACTTTATGGACTTTTCGTGTACAGTACCAGCAGGGACAGGTGCAAGCCTACAAAAAACCTTCACCTTCGCGAGTGCAGATGATCGTACTTTATTATTAACAGTATGTATATGGTATAGAGAGCATGCTTAACAATTCTTTTTCTTTGGTTTATTTACAGAACTCTCAGGGTACCCTTATCAGTATAGTTCAAACCGGATGATTCACCCAAAGTCTACAGACAGAGTTCTCCGTCCTCTCACTTTGAACGTTCGAGAACGAGGAAACATCAATGTGAGTACCGTGTAGGTAGCGGAAATTTTAGTCTCATGCTCGACTAGAGATTTCACCAGATTTCATTGGAAAATAATTTAGGATCCAATGACGAACCTTGTATGAAAATTGTTTAAACTTTTGGGAGGGACAATTTAATGAGTATTCGATATGCCACAATTATGAACAGAACTTTAGATTTTTGTTTCGAGAGAGAGAGAGGTAGTTTACAAACATCGTCTCTCCCCGAAAATCTCTATACAAAAATTCGCCGATTTTCGCACACATTCCGGAAAATTTTCCAAAGAGTGTTAAGGCAGATTCTTCAAAAAAGAAAACCACGAGACACCGCGAGATGATTATGATTTTCTACTACGCCTTCAATACCTGAACGTGATCCTCGCACCCGGTGAAAGAAATCTCGGGACCGGTCTCTCCCACGATATTCGATTCAATTTCATCGGCCTCGTACGCCAGAGACGCCAAACTTTCAGCACCACATGCTCCCGATGCTTGGCAACGAGCCTCGCATTTTTTGTGGCAAACCATGCCACAGTCGCGACACTGCACCGCGTCCTTTAACCAGATCTATAGAAAAATAAATAAACACTCTCTTAAAAATCTTCATAAGAGAATGCGTCGACGATAATAATTAATAGAAAGAATGAAGACCTTCTTCGTACAAAAATCACAGAGCGTAGCACGGTGGAAGTGTGTTCTGATGAAATCGTGTAGCTTCTTGTCCATGTTATCGGCATTAAACGACTGCTGCACTTTATTGCTCTCCGCGATTTCCTTCTTAGTCAGATCACCGCTATTCTGCGGACTCGAAGATCGATTCGATGCCCATACGTAAGACATCAGCACGTCTCCGTAGCAAAGCGTCGGATCGAAACCCGAGTATCCTTGTAGCTTTGAATTGGCAGTCGCGCAGGATGCTGGGGGGATGAATCGAAATGATTAATCGGTCACTCGCGACAACGAGCAACGGTTCGTGTATTTTATACGAGGTAAAAGAAGCAGCTTACCACTGTCAGGCGGTAAAAGAGCATAGCATTTCAAGTAATGACCCGTTGAAGACGTAGAACATTGCGCCAATATAAGCTTCATGGGTGCGTTTATGTAGCCCAAAAGTTTTGACGAATTCTCCCCACCCTTGACTCTTCCCCACACACCGATATTCAAATACTGAAGCTCGGAATCGATCTGAAAACTTCTCGTTTCTTCGAAAGTGATCAACGAGGCTAATCCCTTTTCCGCGGTCGTGTAATACAAATCCGTAGCATTGAGTACGACACCGTCATCTGCGGTATACGATTGACCACTGATGGACGCGATGGATTGATTCGAAGTAGTTGAAATTCTTCTAGACGGCGATTCGTGCAACAGAGCCATCGCATCGTCAGCCGTATGCGTACTGCTACTTCTTCTCGCGAATAATCTGCTGTTCACTTCGTTTTTACCTTCTATTGTTTCAAAATCCGCCTCCTTCAAGTCTGAAAACTTCATTTGCCCTTCGTACTTTGCCTTTAGATCTTCGGCATCAGTTTTACTCGTGGAATCGCTCCTCGACGATTTTTTATCCGAGCCTTTATCAATGCTCGTTCTTTCTCCATCGAGCTTGGTCGCGGAACCGGCTCTATCTGTGTCAGTTTTCACGTATTTCCTCTCGACTCTGATAATGAAGCGTCTCTGAGCCGCGCTCTTAACGAGTTTCGCCACTTGATTCATATTAGAAACCCTTTTGCCATCAATAGCTACCAATATATCGCCTCTCTTCATTTCCGCGATGGCCGCGGGACTTCCCGCTACTATGGTCTCGACCAAAACGCAAGTCTGCCCCATCTCCGGGACTACCTCTTGTTTAAACACCACGCCGAGTTGTTGCGAATTTTTTTTGCTAATAATTAAATCTAATACCATATAGGGCACTCCGTTGTATTGACTTAAGTTCGCCCAGGGCGTCGAATCTACGCTCATCGTGCAGTAGATTTCGATTTGAGACGGATTCTCAGCGTCTAGTAAATTCGAACCGACGTTTAATCGGCTCACTTCCAGTAGATTCACCTCCAGGTATCCTGGAGTGAGTCGCGTGCTTGCGACCTAAACAAACATTGACAACAATTTAAATAAACGGTGCAAGAAGGGGGAGATCAATCAGATTCCACTGCGGATACGTACTTCCGACAAATCGATATCCTCGTCATTCAATCTACGGAAGAAGGGCTTGTAACGCATTTTATAGCGAGGTAGCGTGTGCTTTCGACGAACGGCGCGACGTATTTGGCCGGTGATCAGCGAAATGATCTGCGGCTGCAGTTGCCGTCCCTGAAACTGGGATTGCACCTGCAGCTCCAGAATTGGCTCCGAATAGAAACTTAAAGACCAATGCGTATACGGAACGCGTGTAAATTGAAGCCTGGCTCTTCCAGTAACTCGCTTTACTGGGAAAGAGATGTACATCGTTAGACATTGCGCAAGTTCTTGGTGGGAAAAGTTTGAGCATTTGGACAAATATTCGTAGGCGAACCTTGCAATGCTAAATACGCTGTTTTCCCCAACAACATCTTAACGTCTATCGACATCTGAAAGTTTCCTACATAATGAAGATCCAGAGACAGATCTAAAGTTTCCAACAATCCGGTATCCGCGTCGATCTTTGCATCTGCCACTTCTAGTCCCTTTATCGTAGGAAACTGAGTTCCCAGATGTAAATCTCTCAACTGAAAGGAAAGTAACGCGTCGTTTCCATCGTTCTCAGATCAAACGATAGATTCAATCTACGTATATCGATTACCTGTACACTGTCGAATAGTTTCCCCGTTGTGGTACGCGTCAAGAGTTCCTTGAACTCATTGTTAAGTTTCCGATAGAGCCAGAGACGAACGCGTTCGGCATTTCTTAGCTCGTTGAAGAGAAATTGCAGAGTAAGGTTTATAGCCAGATTTTCGTTACCCTGAGAGATACTTTGGCGAGATGGAGTCGAGCCACTTTGAAAGTTTGGCTTCTCCTGCTCTATTCCATCGAGCAGTTCTTTAGGTAACTCTGCTTTCCCATGAGATGCTGGCCTAGGAGGCGGACTCGCTTCCGGAGCCATTTCTAAGTACTTTTTGAAGATGTAACATTCCACTATCAAAGTGCATACAATTCCACACACAAATGATATTACAGATGCCAAAACGGTCTCCAAAAAGCCCATATTAAAAGAGTCGCGGCTCGAGGTCCGACGATTTTCCCCGAATTTAGAATAAAGGCGCTGGACGTGGCTATGATATCGGAAAGAGAGAATGCTAAAGAATTCCCTTTATAAAATTCGTATAAAAAAATATCAGCGTTTTTTTTACTAACAACCGATCTCACTCGCCAGCGAATCTATTTCCTTGCTCGACGAACGAGGGACTAGGAACTGTTTAGGCGAAAGGGAACGATATATCATGACTTTTGATGGAAAATCTGTTAGTGCTCGTGACTCTGCCGCTATTGTACCGTTATCAGTGTTTCATCGCCTTCTGTGACTGAGACTTTCACTCGCCAATACTCGCTGTAACACGCGTTTTTATGCGATTTCGTGCATTATCGATCACGTAAGGTGCGTTCCCTTGCAGCGAATTTTCACGATTTTGTGCATTTTTGCAAGACGTGGTCCGTCACGCGAGTAACTTGTATTCTGACAGCTCTCTATTGATTTCTACAGCCATGATGGCAGTAGAGTCAATACCCTTTCTCTCCTTCTCTCCTGCTTCGTTATCGCACGAGGGCGATTCGAAATAACCGAATGCTTTGCGTTATTATTTCCTTAATGTCTTTAATTATCTTAAATGTTTGCCACGTAATATTTTAGTAGCCTCGCGAGATTCGATGCTGCTGCTCCCGAAGAGCGATCAGCTGATTTTGACAGCAGAGAAGGCGCATTGATAAGTCCTGTTGGACCCGATGGGGAATGACAATTTTACCACTTGTAGCGTATTCTAAAATACGCAGGAGGTTCGGTCAATATAAAATGAAATTGTATCTATTAAAAATTTACTGTTAGTTAACATATTTTATACAACGCGCCTTTCTCGCATCTCGCAAATGACTCGATGTCGGTAGAAGTGGCGGGTCGAGTTGAATTTTCCTTAACGAAATGTTTACATCGTGGGATATTAATATCTGATCTCGTGACTAGTTCATAAATATACCTACATACATATATCTCCATGTGTAGTTTGTGCAAATCAGTGCCGCGCGAGTCATGGGAATAGTCGCGATTGTGGAAAAGTACGTGCATCAGCTGATTTTTGACAGCTGGCTTCTCGAACGAGCGAAAGGATAGGTCAGGGAGCAGTAATCAAGAGTTTAGGCATTATACATTTTTATTTTCCTTCAATCACAACCACATACGTGAATTTCAATAATTTCTTGCTGATTCACAAAGAATAATTTATTCGAGAATGCGAAATGCGGCCATATTGAATCAGCCCGTTCAACACATGGGCGTTCCTTTTGCCGTCTGCGATATGTCAAATATCATCCGTGCTCCGATAAAATGTTAGAAATCGGTGGAATTCGGTAAATCGGTAAATTATTAAAATCTTCTGTTCGAACTTTTGCATATTTAAAAATTACGAGTGTCGACACTGAAGATATGAACGATAAACATCGAAGATAGTAAACTGGCCGCTGTGAGTCATTTAATTGTGGAAAAACTACGCTCGCTTCGAAAATTGCAATGTTACATTATGCGACAAACATTAAGGAAAAAACGTAAATACTAACTGGCGTCTGACGATAACTGCGACGAAATTAAGCGTTGGTGTGCGTCGTTTAATTTGATATTCGAGTGGAGCCGCGTTTGATTTTCCGAAGTTGAAGAGTTAAGGTTATAAGCCGAAATTACGACCTAAAGTGATTAATTGTGTTTTTCGATGTTCGCGACGCACCAGTAATAGTATCTTGTGATAATGTAACTTTGCTTAAATGTGCTTTCGCGATTCTTATCTCTAAATATTGATTCGCGATGATAAACCTTTCAGTTTAATTCACGTCCGATCAACTGTCGTCTTTGTGTAGTAACGAGTGAGAAGATTGGGAGCGGTATGAATAAATAAAACGTCCTGTAAAAAGAACGCTTTAAAGGTATAATTTAAAAATCAATCGTAAATAATTTCCCTTTGAGGGATAAGCAAATAATACGTACAAGACTACCATAAGACTGCTTAGCGTGCTATTTAAATTTTATAAGCTCCTTGTAAACAAATTCGCAATCCTCCTACATTCATATAATCTTCAATCTTAATAGTCACGAAATTTATTTAATTAAAAACGTTAAAATTGTCATTCTTAATATATCTGAGAGAGATTATTAAGCTAATTTTCCATTAGGATAAGAGGCTCCAAAAAAAAAATTTAGTTAAAGAAAGAGAAACGAAATTTATTTTTTGTGAACGGGAGTTGACGAGATAAAGACTCAAAAGTTAAACGTAAAAATTTACAACATGTCTCATGGAAACTCAGCATCGGGAGGAGGAGCACGAGGTGCTAATTTACCGAATCGTAACTCTCAACGATCGACGCTATTAAAAGTTGTGATACTCGGAGATGGAGGAGTGGGAAAGTCATGTCTGATGAACAGATTCGTGTCAAACCACTTTGACGAGCATAGCTTTCACACAATCGGCGTAGAATTTCTCAACAAAGACATAGAGATTAACGGAGAAGCGTACACGCTGCAAATTTGGGACACAGCGGGACAGGAGCGGTTCAAAACCCTCAGAACGCCGTTTTATAGAGGCTCAGATATCTGTCTTTTGACATACGCGGTAGACGACAGGACTAGCTTCAGAAATTTAGCCCTTTGGAGGTCAGAGTTCTTATATTACGCGGACGTGCAAGAGGGCTCGACGTTTCCCTTTATCGTAGTTGGAAACAAGGTACGTGCGCTACGTTCGACGATGGCAGAGACGGAGATCGAAAGATGTGTCATCGTAGCGATGGACTTTTGTAGGTAGACGTTCCACAGACGGACAGACAAGTTACAATGGAGGAGGCTCGGGCTTGGTGCGCGGAAAACGGCGACCCACCTTTGGTCGAGACCTCCGCCAAGGACGCGACCAATGTCGAGGCAGCCTTCGGCGTGGCCGTCGCAGCCTGGGCACGACTAGAAGCTAGATTAGAACGTCCTTTGTTGGAGGACACGGTCGATCTCTCTAAGCAACAATCGCCTCATCGCTCTAGCTGCTGCATGCCTGTTTCAGGGGCAGAGTAGGTTATCATCGTCGATACCTAGGGTTTTAGTGTTATCGTTTTTCTAAGCTACGAAATATGCGGTTTAGAATTTTCTTTTTTCGTTGGTGGTCCACGTGTAGAGATGAAGGAAACGAGGGAATAACTTCGGGGTCGTGAACAGTCGGCGAAATAGGTCTCACGACTGCGCGATAGGTATTCAGGAGATCGAATTGACGAATATTCTCTTAACGAGGATTGATTTATTAACATTTTGAGCAGTCCTCCGTGTATATATCGTTTCTAATATCCGTGCACGCGTAGATTTGATCGACTACGTCGAAAGATTTAGACGCTGATCGATTTATTGGAAGAAAGATGCATGCCAGATAATTAAAACGTATCATGGTGGTTCGGAGCTTATAGCGCTCTTTTTTGGCAATGGTACATCGCAAATCGTACACGAATCGCAAAAACGCTGCGAATGTTACATGCAGCCATGCTTTTTTTCTTTTTCTAGGTCTAACAAAGTAATTTGAAGAGAATCTCGCTAAGCCTGCCTTCGAAACTCTCATCGATATGATTATTGTACCTCGTAACTAACAATTAATAATACTCTTCGTCTCGCGCACATCGGTAGAATCACTTCTTCCACTCTTAGTAACCAGAGTCGTGTATATATATGCATGGATATAGCGCCGGATATTTTACCGAGAAATACTTACGGAGCGACGATCTCTTTTAATATCAATATATCGCTGACGATTAAAAAGAAACATTAGCACATCAAATTATGCCAGAACGCGATACCGCTTTAAACCTGCGTAAGTGTAAATAAAAGTACAAGACTCTGGTGAGAGATCTGGCGCATCGGCCTTTTATTCGTTGATGCATCGCGCCATAATTTGTAAGTTTGTATAATTGAGCACATTTTGACGGAGAATAATGCTAAATCATGTTCTACGATCGTCAATCGATGTTCTACTTTTTAATGCAGCTTTTGCGAGCCTCGCACAATGTTTACAAAGCGTCTCTCGCGTACACTCCCGCCCCATTGGCTCGTGATGAAATAACGCGGTAAAGTTACGACTCGCGTTGCGTCGAGTCGAGAATTACACGTAGACCGTAATTTAGCTTCGTAGCCCAAATTTGCCTTAAACCTCGCAGCGAGAAAGAGGCTGAGAGCAGTAGCATTTTTATGCAGCTTACTTTTTCGATACATCATATTCCACGAGAAAGAGAGGGTGAGATAGAGGGAAGGGGAGAACTCGACATACCTGATATATAAGATAAATGTTTAGCGATATATAACTTTCTACAACAACGCCGTACACTGCTCTCAGAACGACGCAGTTCTCTCCGTGTTTTACATAAGCTTTCGTACAAAAATGTGAAAAATTCCGACGAACAAACTGAGGCAAGCTCTTTTGTATAATTGATATGTGTATATGCCGTACGTCTGAAGTAACGCGTCTTGTATTCCTTTTTTCACTCAATGCGGCACTACTTTGAAATCGCCCTGTATACTCATAAAGGAGAGAAGCAGAGAGAAAGGGGAGTTCAGAAGTATTATGTATCTTACTTTAATCTTTTTTTTTTTTTCAATCAATTGACTCGTATCGACGTCAAGTCGGACGCGTGGGCTGGTGCTTTTTGTGTAGCTACACGTAAAAATATACACTTATATAGCAGGAGAAAAGTGGCTCGACAAACGATGCTATCGAAAGAAATCGAGCGCGTTAAAATTCCCAATCATATCACGACGAGGAAATGTTTATGCTCAAGGAAAATTGCCACGCGGCACGTAAAGGACGCATATTTCTGTTTTCCAATGGTAACAATCACGAAAAATTAGCGTAATATCTCGTTCTCAATAAGTTTGAATAATTTTAAATACAAAACATCAATTGGTCTTTTAGTTACAGTGAAGGTCTCATATTTGGGGGACGATTCGAGCGGCAATATGTGTAACGCGTATTGAGCAAAGTACACTCATAATTTTAGAATTCGATTTTGCGGTGAAATAAAGAACGATACCAGGCTTGTTTCGACTCGAAAGAGAATTCTGTCATTAAACGTCCATCTTCGGGTTCCTTTCACAGTCCATACCGCACAACTCATCGGTCAAATCCACCTCGCTTTAAGACGTAAAATATTTTATTAGCCACTCTCTAAACCGAGTACGTACACACAATTTATAACATAATTATTTCTACGATTTCGCTACATTCTGCTTTCTTCTTACTCTCACACGCGCATCAATTCACTTATCACACCGCAGTCACTCTTCGCGTAAATTTGAATTTGTGTCAAAAAGGTAAATGAAGACACTGGAAACCACAGCTTACAGCTTCGTCAAAGAGAAAATGGGAAATAGATGGAGTGATACATATTTCATATTCACACATTTTCACCCTAAAATACAGTAATATAAGTGATCTTTACAATATACACGTGTCAAATAAATCGTAACTGTACGCGTTCGAAAAGATTCTAGCCCCTCCCCTTTTAAAATTATATAAAAACTGATGCTTCTTTACTCCCAGAAATTGCATAGATTCTACCTTCTGGGCAAATAGGAAGAGATATATAGAGATGCCTTAGGCGCGTATTAATTATAAGTAGAAAAAAAAACAATCGTTACAAAAAGTGCTGTAAGTCATTGTCTGAGTCTTCTTTCTTCGTGTTTCTTCCTTTTTACAAAGTGCCACCTACGTGGACCTCGCTTAGCTCGAAATATTTATTGCCGGGCCATTGTACGAGGTTCAGCTACAGTCTTTCCGTACGCGCCTCACGTTTACAACGCGTAATCAATTTTGGAGCAATTCAATTCCCTGACCTTACATTTACACCCCTTGGAAGTATAATATAACGTTACGGTACCTGTGTGCTTCGAGCGTTTCGTCGTCCCTTTAACAAGAATGCCTCCTCGATTCAAAAAACAAACTTAATTACAATATAACTACGTCCGAATAATTGTGCATCTGGAATTTATTACCAAGACTCATCGACGACGCCGATGTCTCTTAGTGGCAATGTTCCGTGACGTCGACGATCACGGACTTCTTCCAGCCGAACAGAAAGTAACCGATGGCAGCGCCCAATACCACGGCAAAGCACAGCCAAACGTTGTACGTCATGAAGATCAGCATGAGGAAGTACGACAGGATGATCTGCACGATATGGAGAAGCGTTTGGAAGGTGTGCATCCAGGATAACATGGTGGGCCTGTGCAAAAATAGAAATCTCGCTTGAGCCGGCAATGTAATTAAATCGTGGCTGATCGGTTCATCGCTGTCATGCAAGTTATCCAAAGGATCGACCAATTTGATCAAGGCGATTAGCTCGTAGGAAGCCTGCAAAGAATCTCACTTTTTCGTGTGTTTCCGTGTCGTACGGGTGCATAGCTGACTGTGGAAGAAAACCACATGAATTCGTTACTACGCAAGATGTATCGTCCGGTGGAAAGTATCTTTTGCATCGTGCAGAAATCGACGGAAGAGATTAACATCGATATAGTAGATGAAGAGAATTGGACGAGTAAGCGGTGCGATCGAAGATCTTAATGTTATGCGAGGGACGAGTAAAAGAGAGGACAAAGAAGATCCAATTATCTGAGCTGTCAGAAGATAAAAAAATACGATATGACTGGTGTACATCGTATCTTGTTCGGAGGAATGGTCTATGCAGGGAAGAACGGACGTACGTGCATCTTTACAGCGATGAAATTAAACGATGTGCCGCAAGTTCTTGCGGGAAGAAAGAAGCGATTTGCCAAGAAAGAACCAAAAGTATGCTCCACCAGAAAATGTAGAACGAAAATGAAGATATCTCGCCGAACCTATTGCAAATAATTACAACGATCGATTGACGCAAAGCTGGAAGAACAAGAGGATACAAGGGAATTTCCCATAAAAGCACGAGTTATTTGGAATACGTTAATTGCACGCAAGATATGCATTATCGTACGGAGAAATTACGTCACCGTCATCGTGCATTCTACTTACGGCTGTTTGTGGATAACTTCTCCGACCATACTAAAAAGGCAAAATGAAATTGAACCATTAATTCGAAGACCCCCTTCCAATCACACGCGACAAATGAGTCGGCAGCTGGAATAACGACTTAAAGCACTTTAAGCAGTTTTTTCCACATTTATACATACTCATAATCCAGGATACTTATATTACACATCATATTAATTTCATAGCGATATGAGATGATCTGGCTGATCGAAATATTGCTTAAAATTACTATTTTTATGTACGCACATGCTTCTCTCTGGATTTGAATCACATATTACTCTTCACATGAAAATAGTTTTTTCAAATTAGGAATAAAGCTTTCATTTCTGGAAGAACGACTTAAGTACTACTTTAAATATCCATTAATATTACTTTATTTACATAACACATTTCTTATTTTCCTCTACTTCCTTTCTTTTTGGCATATGAATACGCAAAAGCACACACACATATATATATATATAGAGGATTTATTCTGGAATAGACAAAATAGTTTATTAAGTATTTAAAACTTTGAATTATAAATTGTATACGAAAACTTAAGGTGCTTTAAATCGTTAGTCCAGCTGCCGGCTCAAATGTATAATTTTATCGCGATGAATTAGGACGGACGATAATCGTGTCGAATTCCGGGAAAGGGAAAAAACTCACTGTACGACTCTATTGTCCTCCGCCACGACGTTCTTCTCCGGCGGCATGGAGACGCTCCTGTACTGCAACGCGTTGTACGTTCGCCAGAAGAGATATTCGCGGTAATACTTCAAACCCTCGTAAAGCGCAGCCATTATCGCGATACCGATCATGGAACCAACGAGACCGCCAACCGACGCAATTTTCCAAGATTCGAATAGCACGGTTTCTTGATATCCACCGTGGAAGGCCATCTATAAAAACGGATGGTTCTTTCGACGATTGAAATTTATCGTGATCCCAGGAAGGGGTGTCGTAATTACTTACCGACATGCCATGCATCATGTGACTGGCACTGCTGCTCTCTTCGGAAGTATCCATACTGTGACCCACGTGAGACATGTCTCTGTGATTTCCAACGTGATCCATATCCATATGGTGACCCACGTTCCCGTGGTCTATAGCTGTGTCATGAGAGTGCGATCCACCGCTCGAGGAATTCATCATGTGAGCCATGTGATCGTGAGACATCTGAAAGGTGGGATCTCACGTATGAATCGCTAAGAATATACACGATTATTATGAAACGAAGAACTCTATTACGTTCGATTTCTCCGGTCCCTGCTTCTCCAAGTGGAATTTTAAGAAACGCTCGTTACGCCTGGCAGGACTAGCGAAGTGTATCGCGCGCGAATCGCCTTCGGCAGCTTCGCGGGAATGCTAGCTCGGAAACTGACGTCGAACGAATGTCGAGACGAAGTGCCTCTCAAATTCTTTGCTCGTGTACCGAGCCGTACATCGGGTGCCGATTGGCAAGTTGCGGTGAACGGGAGGAGCCTCTTACGTATATCAAGAGCAAACGGGCAATAAGCTCGTTTAGTTGCTTCGGTGATAATTGACACTTCCTATGTAGACTAAATTTCGTATCGATACGTAGGTACATACATGCGTTCGAATTTTATCCTCTACTTCCGGGAGTCAAGTACGCGCGCGCGGTCGCGCGCGCTCGTTTCTAACCGAATGAGAAAAGGAACGAGTGTATACACCCGTTGGGAAATATATATTCGCGAGAAACTTTCACAGCGTCCGGCGTTACGGTATTGCAGGGCAAATCGCAGGATTAGCGAGCGAATTCTTTGATACGTGTCATACGTCTTTGCTGTACATCGAGTTATCATTTCCAATTGAGAGATAGAAATAGGAGGAATGGCAATGGGAATTTCGAGGCCATGCGAGAGTACGCGCGTACAAAAACAGCTCATCGCTGAACTTTCTAAAGTTGGTTTCTCAACCTGACTGGAGCTGCTGCTGCGAGTTAACGCGCTCCGGCTCCAGAGTCGACAATGCCGTTTTTCTTCGAGACATTGGGAGAGTTTCTTAACGTTGTCGAAGGTAGGTCGGCGGTATAATCACAGTAGTAATATATGTACGTAGAAAAGGCATTGTTCGGTATTGGTCTTGACTCGAGATCGGGTTTTAATTGCTCCGATCGCTACCAGTTCTCCAGGTCCCTGATTCCATCGTGTGAAAGGTGGAATATAATAATCATGATCGCAATTATTTCGTACAGTCGGTGAAACGTATACGTCAGATCAGCTCACGGTGAATAAAACTAATGTATACTGAAATTATATACTACTCCGTTTTGTAGAATTCGTACAGGTGCGACAGAAACGGTGAAACCACGCTAGAATGATAATATAATCGACAAGGTCAGGGTTTACATTTACGCGCAGTTGTACTCATAACCGGTTTTTGGTGTTCCTGTTCGATGAAAATCACCGGGAAATAGCTTTCGACGCGAGCTCGGTGAACTTACTTTCTTTCCTCTTTCGAAACAGGTTTTTTCGCGCCAACGCAATGGTGGAATCGATTTCACTAGTCATTGGTGGCGTGCAAAAAGCTATAATTTATATCTTTTGCAAGAACGAGATTAGATGCGAAACACTTTAGAATTTGAGGGAAAATGTTACGAGAACCAAATATCTGATATCTCATATTCTCTTTCACCTATCGATCTAATAAAAATTTCAAAAAAGTCCTCGCTTTGTCGGACTTCTTTGTAACTCATCAAATCCCCCGTGTGCAAAATTCCGGATTTTTCAAAACTCACCGATCGCCGGAAATCCGTATAAAAGTTCATGAACAACGGGATGATCGGCTTTTCTTCTGACCTTTCTCTCGTTACTTCGGTACGTCGATAATAATTTTTTCCTCGAGATCGCCAAGTTTTTCCTGCTATCGCGTCTTTGACTTAGTATTGAAAAGAAATGTCTTTATCGGTAGAACCAAGCGTTGGATTACCGAACGACTACGGCGTTACTCGTATTATGCACCTAACTGATAACGCAACGGACACAGGCACGCGCGTAATGTTTTACGGTACCAGCATAATATTATACGTACGATATAATCAGTCTCACCGATCGCGGTGACCATCCTAATAGTAACACGTGACATTTTTCAAGAATACTCTTTATCTCGTCACGACTCCAAGCACCGAAGCTACGCTCGGTTGTCATTAAATCCTCGCATATCCGCGAATTATTACTTCACCGCGCATAATAACGTTTATGCGAGTCGAAGAAGCACCATTGTTTGCTCGCGGTATTTTGAAAACAGCGAGCGAACGCAAATATCGGTTTGCTGAAGTCCTATGCTGCACAAAAGACCTCGGGACGATTTTTCAAACGTATTAGGAGGTTGCATTGAAAGCCGCTGTTCTTCCGTAGATGGCTCTAACTACTTATGTCGTGCGCAGCGACTAATACTTCTCGTATCACTCAAAATGATGGATATTTCTCATTAAGATTCAGTCATTAAACTGCCATTTTTGGTTAATATAAGTCTATGTTTGTAACCTGAGAAAATGCCATGGGAAAAATTCGAAAAGAAGGAAAGTGGCTGCCACATGAATTAACCGAAAATGCCATTGCTGATCGTCTGAACATCTCGATTTCTTTGCTTGCAAAGCATAGAAAAAGTTTTTCATGGCGTAGCGTAACCAATCTCAGGGGATTCGTGAACGATAGAAGGAAGGATACTTCTATCCTCGTCAATTATTAAAACCCACGCGTGACAGTGGTTCGCGAGTTTGCATTATCGCGTGTAATCATACACACTAGATGTAGAATACCAATGATAACATATCACGTATGTTGATACTGCCATATAGGATGAATTAACCGCAACGGAAACGATGTGGCTAACGCAGTTTGTAAACAGAAATTTATTATTTTCTCGGAAGAAGAAGCTCGACGACTGTTTTGCTGACTCGCGATAAGAAATTTTTGAAAAATTTAAAAGCGACGAAGGAAAAGAGTCGAATGAAGACGTGCATACGTCATATATTGCGGACATCTGGAAACTCCCCGCGCTTCAAGAATCTTCTGATGAAAATTCCTCGATGCGAATTGGCGGGGTGGGGGGACGATAAGGAGCACAATGTTGAGATGCAGGATCGGAAAGAGTGGGCGCAGGGAGGGGATAAGGAGCATGGTCGGGAAATTAAAGGGGGATATCTTCGTAAATGAGAGTATGAGTGTAAAGCATGGCAAGCGGCGTATCAGCTGATCAAACGGGGATTGCCAAAAATGTTCAACCCGAATCAATTATTTATAGAAGTTAAAAAAACGTTTCACGTAGAAGTTTTACAGTTTGAGAAAATTTACGTCACGTTCGAAACAGATAATATTCGGTTTGTCGTGTTTATTAACGAAACGTAAAAAAATCCTAGTCCATCTTATTCGACAGCCGCGTACCGTGGGGCGTTATCATAAAATAACGCGTCATCGTCATCGATACGTGTGCACGAAAGATCGATCTAGAACGCATCCTATTTTTAGTAAAGAAATTTTCCTAAAGTACCGCGTGATAACCGATAAAAAGAGAGGTGAGCGTCCTCTGGCTTTTCTTCCCCGCACCGGCACGGTGGAAAAAAGAAGTATCGCAAGTGGGAGGAGACCCTTATGAGCTTTTGTATTTTTTTCTTTCCATCCTACCCATTATTTATGCTAGATGCTAAGACGAACACTATTTATTGTATTGATTTTCGTACTGAATCCCGGTAGAAGTACAGCTGTTGTATATTGGTCTCAATTGATCCAATAACTATAAATTGCAGCTGATGTACATCAAAGTGCGCGGCGTGTTATACGCGTACGTACGCTTACGTCTTTGATTCTTGCGCATGGGTCGCGTATTTATATCAGCCGGCCTGCTAATCCCTCATTATGTATCCATACGTGTCCTTTAATGCGCGCAGAGACACGCGCAACAAAACAACGCGGGAATTTATTCGAAAATTCGTAATGTGTAACAGATATGGAGCGGAAAGGAATATGCTGTCTATCAATCTCGGGGACTCTCATTGGGGCGCTCTCGAGATTAGGAGCACGAATCATCAGTTCGTTGAAAGTTTCAATGACGATTATCTCGTTGCCCGTGAATTGTTCTCGTCAACATTGCATATATGCAATGAAAATTGTATATCGATATAGTCCGAAAGTTCATAAGTAACGAGATAACCGCGATGGATGTGGAAAGCACTGCTCTATGGTGATTTTTATCGTTCCAAGAAATACGTATGTATTCTCACAGATACGGATTTTTTATGTTCATACGCGTCATTAGATCTGTATGAAAATAAAATCGCCACGCGACACGTATTTCGAAATTCGATTTTTTAACAAAGGGTAGAGTCGTTTAGGAAAAAAAATGAAGCTGCAAATAATTTTTATTTTCAACTGAGAATAACTTTATTTTGAAAATAGTTAATTTAACAGTGTCGAAATGTTGAATGTGTTCTAAATTGTTGGAATAGTTACCGATCGCGTGAATTAATTACCGTTTCTCTGTAAAAAGAACCTTAGCCTTTTATAGTTTAACTATTTACGAAGGTTATACAATTCGGGAAATTAGAACAATGTTTTTTTCTTCAAATAATTTATCTTTAGCAAATCGGTAATTAAAAATGCGCGAAAGAAGTGGAAACGCGATAATATCTAAAATACCTATGTCAAAGAAATTTCAAATGCAAATAAAGAAGGATATAGTGCGTAGTGCAAAGTCTATTATGAAAGAGCTAGAATGACAGATACCTGGAAAATTAATTTTTACTTTAAATAATAAAATCAACACGAATTTCAATCATCTGTACAATTGATCAGTTTCCCTATCAAACTACACGTTTCCAGATGGTAACCTTGAACTCGAAAAAAAAGAGGAAAAATGGAGAATATCAAGAAAAAAATCTGGTTACAATCACACACCCAATCGACGGATATCTACTGCTTTATATCGAGAAAAAATCACGCCCAAGCACGTGGAATGTAATATAAAAAATTTAGGTGTATTTATGTAAGCCTAAAGTCTACTATATACCGACTTAGGAACGTATGTACACACTCACACGCACGGATTACGGAATACCGCATTATTCTCTCACCTTTTCTCGTATTTGAGGTTATGTCACGTCCGAACTTCCCCTGGTATCCGCGAATTATCCACCAATTTGCACGAACTTTTGAGAAGTACGGTCCCCGTCTTTCTCAAACACACGACAATTCAACGATCTCTGTCTTACTGCCCCATTAATAAGCTGCACACAACTTTCACGGTGGTGCCAGAGATACCACGAACTAATCGAAACAAAGTTTGACGTTTTCCGGACTCGACGGAGTGGCGAGCATCGCGTTAATTTTGCGTAGCGTTGCTAGATGCCACCGCCGACGATTTCGGTCCATCTTACAATTAGAGCGTTTGAAAATAGCCGCCAAGAGAGTCGCCATCTTGAAAACCCCATAAAGTGGAAAATGGCGCGCCGCCATTGAGCGTAATTGCGTCTCTGGAAGCTTCTGCTTCTGCTTCTGCTTTCTGCTTTTGCGCGATTGTCGAACATGTTTACGCGCGGTGTCAGTGTTGCTACGTCGAAGATTTTCGAAGACGCTCGTCGTGTAACGTGAGGAGGTCATGTCGTTCCTACCGTTGTGGCCGAATTTGCAACCCAGAGTCACGGATCCTCTGTGGTTCAACGCCGACAGACCGTGCGACGACGAAAGTGAAGTCGCTGCACTAGAATCGGAGCTTCAAACCTGGGTAATTCGTCTTTCGCTTGGGAGAATTGCTACAATTACTGCATCTCGCGAATTTGCACTAATCGGTTTTTATTTCTTGCAGAGAGATCGCATTCGAGCGGAGGGGTACGATCACGTCCCCATCGGGAAGTCTCTCAGCGATGTAAGTTAACCTCACTTTCGTTGGCGATGTGTAAACTTTTACGTTGACCTCGTACTTATCTCAATTGTGTCAGCATGGAAAGCTTATCAGGATTAGTTACTCCGGGTGACAAGGATTACTGCAGATGTATTTTTACCATTATATTTGCGTAATATTAATGTCGAATTTTGGAAGTAACGACAAACGTCCCATTTCGGACCAAGTAGAATCATTGAGATGATTTCTGCTTGTATTTAACACTGGCAGAGAGTGTTGGAATTGTATTGAAAATTCGTATTCGAGTGGATGTCTATGCGACACTTCTGTAGTTTCTCGAATTCAAATATCAAATGCCATTCGAATATTGCCAAAGTAAAACTTGGAAAATAACTGCCACAACGCGAATGTTTTATTGACGATTGAACGCTCGAGAGAGACAGCTACTGCTATCGATAGCCGAATAGTCAGCGTTTGGAAATTAAGAAGCCGTAGAATTTATTTTAAGTAAAGATATCTAAACAAGTATACACAAGTGACTAAACGAGTATACAAGTGAGAGGATGACAAGATTCGTAGGCGAAATCGTAAACTAGTGGAATTTGAGAAGCCTTTGAAATACAAACTTTACGCTCAAGCGTTCGTCTTCGCGGTGCACGATATTTTTCCGACATTGCAGTTTCGTGGATCCGAAGAGGAGGAAGAGGAAGAGGAGGAGGAGGAGGGAGAAGGCGAGGAGGAGGAAGAATCCGATACTCACGAGGAGGAGGAAGAGGAATTGGATGAAATCGATATGGAAGTGAGTTATTCACATCAACAACAAAGATCGAGTCCAACCGACGCAGTCACACATCCTGCGTCCATCAGAATAATCAGCAACACCCATGCAGCTCGTTATCCTTAATATTCCATGTTTCATCGTTCGTCGCGGTTCTTGCATATAGAAAAGAAAAATGATTTACGCACCTGGATGGCACACATTTATTTATTCGTTAGAGAAAGAGTATAATAATGTACAAAAGCAAATACAATAAAGGAAATAGCGGGGGAGGATCTTCCGTGGTTTACTGTCAGAGACTCAATTGATTCGTGGGAATGCGTAAAATCGATATACATATCTTCGTTTCCGTTCACAGACGTTCTCGTAAAAAATTCCTACGCGATCGGTTTGTAGGATTGTCGCACCTCAGTTTCTTACGGGCGTTTTTTGAACTCGTATACATTTTGCGGAGATGGCTTCGAATTAGTCCTCATCGAAAATCTTCCTGTATTCCCAGTGGAGTCCCAAAGTTTTCAATTTTCAGTCCATCCCGGCAGAGTGAATTCGTAGAATTTTCTATAAACGTGATGTAGGTATTAATCGTATTTCTCGATCGGGCCGTGAGACGAACAATCGTTGATTCAGCGGCTCGCTCGCAGTCGACTCGTGCTCGCGTGTGAGTGCACTCGTTCCGGAGAGTCAGCTTTTTCGAATTACTCATTGCTGGGTCAAGAACCCGTCGAACATTCCGTTGAACGATGAACCGAGAAGACAACACGCAGAAACAAAGAATTCGCACGTAACTCCCCCTCGTTACTCGATACCTACTCATCCGCGAGCGAGTGATAGGAAAAACTGTCCTTTGACCGCTAGTTTTAAGGGGAATCCCGGGGAAAGCTTTCTACGTCGCACTGCTCCGTTTGTCTTCTTCCTATTTTATTTCGAAGCAACCGCGGCTATTTTTTTGCAACTCACAAAAGTACGCGATTTCGCACGCGCTATTGTTCGTCGGATTCGTTTTTGCCTTACGCGAGTCTCACTTCGACGCAGATTCTACTATGCAGTTTAAGGGAAATAAAAACGCTGAAACAGGGGAGATAGCTGTCGATAAATGATTTGGTGAACCTTCAGAATTTGTTTACTTTCGTTTCTATGCAAAGTACGTCCAATTAATTGTCCTCCAACTTCGCTCGCATTTCGCGTCAGTCGAGAATATAACGCAAAATGTTCCCAAGCTCTCAAAAATTGCATCAGTGTTAATCGCTAAGAATGTTAATTTCTCGAGCATTGTCCTCCGTTAGGCTTTATCTCAAACTGGCCATACTTTGATTTTCGGTTAAAAAAATGTATATTATCCGCTCTCTCTTCGTTTTTCGATTCGTTTTCTCAATGAAAAGCCCTTCCTCGTAGCGATTCCTCGTCGAATCATAAGCCACGCGGTCCAAAATAAATTCACCCAATCCGTCGTAACGTCCGAAAAATTCCACCCTGCCGAAAAGTACGCGAGAGTTCACACGCCCCTTTATTCCCCGTGCCTCTTTTTTACCCACCTCTCACCATCACACGCGCGGGGCATCCACGTACCCCGCGTCACTGGTAAAGGGTCTCGCGACGAGCCGCACTGGATTGCATCGGCTCGACCTGGACACACCATGTACGCTATACTAGGTGCGCAAAGCACATATATATGCACACCTATATACTTGTTCGCTGGGCTCTCTCAGCGAGTAACTGAAGTAAAGCCAGGTTGGTGCCCCCGCTAGGGTGAACGAACGGGTACGCTCAGGCAAAAGCCGGGCTCGTGTGCCTCCTCGTCGGTACCGGCCTCCGCAGAACCTCCGTCTTTGACGTCATAAGGGAATCGTGCGAGTCTAAAAAGCCGCGAAGGACGTCCGCCAAAAATTCGGGGTCCGACGCGTTCCCCTTAGAGTCCGATCAAAATTCGGGGACGCCTCTTCGACCGCTGCTCGAGAATGAACGACGTTGGGAGGGGTGTCTTATGTAATTTTGAAAAATCTGCCTACACGTGATCCCCGCACGTAAGGAGCATTTAGTGATGGGGAAGATTTCGAGTACGGAATTTTCAAAGGGTCCTCGAAAAGCGAGAGAATACGTAGGAAGAATTTACGAGACAGTTTGACATCGCGGAAGTATTACTCTACACGGAGAAAAATGGATTTCGATTGAAGAGCACTGAGTGCCCACATTCTGATAGTGAGCACCCAGATTCTGGCGTTTTATGTGATCGATTGTGTGGCACTAGTGACAGCTCGAATTTTTGCAAAATATTGCCATACAAAATAGAGTATTCATTCCCCTCGAATGGCAAAAATGAATACAAATCGTATATTTTAAAATAATTGGTGTTTTTTTTTGCAAAATATTGCCATACAAAATAGAGAATTCATTCCCCTCGAATGGCAAAAATGAGTACAAATCGTATATTTTAAAATAATTGGTGTTTTTTGCAATACAGCCAACGGATATATGGAGAGAAATAAGAAATAGGAATTGAATAATAAGAAAAAACAGTACTTTACTTTCCTCTGTACATATGCGTTAGCTGTATTGCAAAAAATGTCAAATGATTTTATAATATGCTATATTGTACCAATTTTTGCAACACGAGGGGAATGAAATACTATTTTGTATGGCAATAATTGGTAAAAATTCGAGTTATCACTCCAGTACCACACAGTCGACCACAGTGCTCTTCATTTCAAATCCATTTTTCTCCGTATACGCGTATTTGGGAACAATAATATCGTACAACGTGTACTTAGAGGGTCAATATTTTAATGTTACATGTGTTTGACGACTCGCCAAAAGTAACCTGTTATTTTTACGGGAATTATAAATGAAACTTTTTAGTCTCGACGTCGTTAAACAGCCCGCTCGTACATGTCGTACGTAGAAGCCACGCGTGGACCGTTTGCGAAACACACGCGTTGCGCGGACCAGTAGTAAAGGTCTATTAATAAATTTGTACGTTCTGGAGTAAACTCTGATATATATACGGGGTAGAGAGCTTTCTGTATACACTGTGGATAAAACACGCCGCGCGGTAAATTCTACCTCGACGAACGGCGATGACAAATTACATGGCTAAGATGCATCTGTTGGCTAGGCGGATTCGATATATTGGAGATAATAACGGTACTTTCCTTTTCCCTTTATTTCAGCAGAAGAATCGCCCGAGAAAGAGGTGGAAGTCGCGCGAAGAAGCTTCGTCGCGCGTTTCATTTCCGGAAGAACTCTCCTATTTCGCGCAAAACCAGAAGAATCGTCGCGGTAGATAATTTCCCAAAGAAACGATCGCCAGATTCGTGTGACGCGTCGCCCGCTGCGATCGTAACAGTACGCCCGGAAGGACGGAGGCGACAGACGAAGAAACCGAAAGAAAGACGGAAAAAGAGAAGAGGAGGACGGAGGAATAGGGGAACGATTAAGAACCGATCTCTAAAGCTAATGCCGCGTTGAGCGCCCTAACCTGCCTCAAAAGAAGTTACACACACACACAGCGTAGGAGATAATAAATCCGGGGGTTGGGTCGCGCGGGCCTCGAGGAAGCGTTCGCGCGCGAGGGGGATGAGGGAGGCGGGAAGGTGAGGCCGCGCGATTTTCTCGCGGCGGCGGCGGTGGGAGGAGATGACGACGAGGGGGTGGAAGGGAGGCGGCAGCCGCGGACTCCGACGGAGAAGCATGGATGCCCCCCCGCGGCAGGGTGGAAAACGAGGAGGGAGAGAGAGAACGCGACGGCGATACTGGCGGAGCGACCGAGAGAGCGGGGCAGTGACTCGTTCCGTGAAGAGGAAGAGGGACGGATAGAGCGGCGACGAGGGAAAGAGAGACGAGGCGGCGCAGCGCGCGAGTAAGAGGGAAGAGGAGAAAGAGGAGGGTATCACCGAGGGTAAGGAAGCCAGAGCGAGAGAGAGACACGTCCAGAGAGCGAGTAGGAAGAGAGCTGCGAAGAGGCGCACGAGCAAACCCGGGAGACTCGGGGACTTGGCCGTTGGATCGCGTTCAGTCGAACGCGCGTTACACAAGACACGCGACACGCGCGCGCGTTCCTCCCGAAGCTATCCAGCGTACAGGAGCGAGCAGCCCTCTCGCGAAGTATCGGGCGGACCACGTGCCACACCGATCACCCCGAGAGAGCGCGGCGGCGAGCTACCGAATGACACGAAGAGAACTCGACGACGTTGCGAATCGCTGAGCGACTCTGTCGGTGTTATATCGCGTATTGGCGAGGACCACACGCGTACGATAACGCCGGAGTTTGTCGAAAAGGGAAAAAGAGAGAGAGAGGGAGAGGGAGAGAGAGATAGGAGGGGTTGATACCGCGAGTCTTTACGCCGTGCCGCGACGCTCGTCAGTGTGCCCCGCGTGCTGTGTACACTCTGTTGGTGACAGTGCAGCGAATGCATCGTTTCTAATCTCTCCGTCGCTACGCCGATTCTCCTCGGAAGATTGACTCTGGATTTGGTGCACGGTGTCTGAACGTCCCTTCGTCTTTAAACTGAGATTATCGTCGTTATCTCGCCGCTCTGCTTCGGACCTTGCCGCTATCCACCCTCGTCGGGAGTTGTCGTCCTCGGCAAGCGGCGGCGCCGAGGGAGGGTTTCGTCGCTTGGATGTATCGACACTGGGTGAGCGATTCTTTCTCATTACACCTTCATTTCATTCCGAGCGGAGTAGTCGAGATTCGTTTACGTATATCGTTCCGTCGCACTACACGGAAGGAAGTCCATGCCTTTACATCGAGCGACGACGCGTGGAAAACACATTTCCCCGAAACGCATAGCACAAAGGGCAAATAATTCTTTTCAATCGCGCGAGTCATCGTCGCGCCCGGCATTTATCAGATATTCGTTTCTGTCATTTACCCGTGTACGCTACACCTTTATCACACATCGAAACACGCGTGGCGTGGAGTTTGAGCATTCACCGTCCACCGCTTTGCATTGCGATTGCGTTGCTGTTTTTTCTTTGGAGGGGGTTCCTAACTGCGCATCTCGCGAACCACATAGTCTAGCTACGGAAGCGGCGCGGGGATGCGTGTTGCACGCGTTGCGTCATCGTGCGAGAGAGTAAACAGTGCGGGCAAGACGGCATGCGTTACGTCATCCGCGGGTATTTAAAGGGTGAGGAAGATGGGTCGCGTAATGGGTTTAAAGAACTAACGCGCGATAGTGCGTTCCGCGGGATCGAGAGCGGGGTATTTTTTTAAATATCCACGAGAAACGAGACGACGGCGGATTCGCGGGAATGTGATACGAGTAGCTAGCCTACGAGCGACCGGTTACGCGCCGCTGATACGAGAAGTGGGAGGACGGTTTTTTGCGCGGGGCGAACCTCCTCGCGTTATCTATCGGGATTTATTTCGCGCGCGTTTGAAATATCGCCCTTATCTCGCCTCAAATCGCAGCGATGAACCTTTCAGATTAATTTCGCCCGCTGCTTTGGCGAGCTTAATTTTTCACGCCGGAATGTCGCGACCTCTTTGCGGTCCGAGACATTTTCACTCACGCGAATCGATTTTACGCGCGAATCCGTGCGCATCAGCCTGTCAATTCTCAGGTGCGATCTATTCCGCGAGCGCTGGCCGAGCTGCGAGGGCAAAAGAGACGATTTTCAACGGGAGGAGAAAAGGGGAGAGACCTGGCTAGACTTTTTTTTTTGCGGTGCGAATGAATGCCTCTCTCTAGTTCTACTCGCGGAGGCTCCACCTCCTTCACGCCCGCTCGTTACTCTAATTAGCTGCGCAATATCCAATTTCCAATCGCGATCGTCGCACGTACAAAACCGCGTCGCGGTTCGGACCGCACCCGGTTCTTTCGCTCGCCTATTCTCTTCCTCTCCTTGCTCGTACTTTTCTTTCTCAATTTTCCCGCACCTCTCGCAAACCGTCACTTTCGTGCCTCTCTCTTCGCCACATTTTTCCCCCGTCGAATTTTCACCGTCGCCATCGATCTTCCGCGAGGCTCGCGGTATCGACGCGACCCCCCGCAGTCACGGAAATGAATTCCGCGTGGACCCCAAAAACTCCGGGGTCCGGAGGGGACCAACTTTGACCGCGTCGCGATTGTTTCCACTTTCCTCTCTCTCTCTCCCTCCCTCCTCGCCCGGGTTTTTTTATCGGAGGAATTTCGCGCTTCCCCCTCGGGGTCCCAGAGAAATCCGGGGTAGCGTTACCAACGCACCTATACCGCGCGGTGCCGCGTCGCGGGGTCCAGGTTGAGATAGAGCGAGAGCGAGTGGGTAACGCTGTACTGTTTGCGGCGGCCCTGCGGGGTCTCTGACCGCCCGTCCGCGCCTCTCAACTCAACTCGCTCGCTTATCCACGCCGCGCTCCGCAACGCGGCCTACCTATACAGTGGCTATACGACCGCGTTTTACGGCTACGAAGTTCGCCCGCGTCCACCTCTTCCCTCTTCTCCTCCGCTCGGAAAGAGAAGCTTCGCGAAGTTCCCGCGAGAAACGGTCTCCCCCCCCCGCGTCTCGCCAATTTCGCGAATCGGCACGAGGGAAGAGAAAAGCGAGCGAGAGGAGCCAGCTTCGCTCCCCGTACCTGATAGCGCGCCGCGACACCTGCGCGTCCAACCCGCTACGCGGCGTACGCGCGTTGCGTGCGTGCGATGCGTATAGTACAGGCCTACGCGTCGAGCGGTACTCGCGCCGGAGCCACGACACGCGGGAGCTTTAGGGTCGGCGTAATTAAGGGGGGGGGGGGGGCGAGCTGTACACTCCGGTACCAGGGAGGGGCGTGCGCCCGCACGCTCCTCTGTACCCGTGCCGCGCCCTTATTTCTATCAGTCTCTCTCTCTCTCTCTCTCCTACTTTGGGAAATTAATTGAAATTCCGCGCGGGCATTTTTCGTCGGACGTCAATTTATTTTTGCGGGGACCGCACTCCGCGAAGTGGGTCAGCCGAGACGAAGCGTTTATTATCCAATTTATTTTCGGTGAAAATTACGAGCCGATTTTATGGAGGTTGACTGCAGCGGCAGTCGACGCGGGATCGGTTAATTCAGCGCCACTTTCGCGGCTCGTAACGAGCTTCGCCGCACGATTACGCAACGGGAGACCGCGTCGCGCGCCACTATCGCCGTCGCGCCAGTCGCGTCGTGCTTTCGACGCTCCGTAGCGTAGTTCGGTAAAAACGAATAATAATGCTAAATATAGAGAATTATGCGGACTCCGGCTTGGCTCGCTCCGCGGCGCGCGAGAGCGGGCAGGCCGTCGCGTGTGTGCGAGAAAACGTGCGCACACGTCGGTCCCGTGGGCGCGTCCGTGCGGCTTATCGCGGAGCGGCCAGACGCGGCTGACTATATCGTGCGCGTTTCTACTTGGCCGCTGTTACCGCTACCGCGCCGCGCGACTACCCCAATTTCACGCGGCGATCGTCGTCGATCGCGGCGCAACACTCGCCCCACGCAACGGCCTTTTTTTTCGGAGGGATGCAAGCGGCGTCGATCGGAGAGATCGCGAGAGGAGACGCGAGATAGAAACGACGGAGTTCGGATGAAGCGCGCTCGAAGCTTTTATACGGAAAGCGGGGAGGGGGTTGGTCGAAGTTGGATATTGATTTTTTTCCGTGCCGTTCACCATCGCCCTAATTTTATGGCAGGTAAAAGAGCGCGAGTTTGCATGCACGCTCGTTCGCCCGACGCGGGGGGCGGAAAACCGTAACTGGGGCGCGATCAACTACCACGATTTAAATAAGGTTTCCAGAAAAAGCTCGGGGAGATATCCATCGATCGTAATTGTTGCGAAGGAAGAAGCTTCGATCTCTTCTCGCACCTGCGACCGCGTTGCTGCTCGTTGCAGCGCGATGGTTTCGCGCCGAGGTTTAAAAGCCGAAACAAATTTTTCCCCCCGTTCTCTCTCTCTCTCTCTCGCGGCAGCTGATGCAATTGCGATAGAAAGGGTGCGCGCGACTCGTCGCAACGTCGCGTCTCTCGCGGTGCAGCGCCGCGGGTACACGACGCCTCCGGCCCCGGGATTTTCAGTCCTACGGTTTCGCTCCGCACGGCCGAGAATAGAAATACGCACCGGTTAACGACGAGACTTCCGACTAGAACGATCGCGTGGTGTACACCCAGAAGCCGTCCGAGGAAATTGCAATTCTAGAATTATTCGCGACCCTCGCGATTTTAATCGAAGACGACCCCAAGAGCGTGCGAATCGCACGCTCCTACGATCGATCCCGCGCGAGCCGGCGTACCGAGCGGGGAGAAGGCGTCGTTGATTCGACACCTCGCAAACACCCGGTAGATATTTCGCGGGGCAATGTTACACGGAGAAAAAAATTCGCGGTGACAGCAAATTTTCAACCAACTACTGCAAAACTGAATTACTTTGAAATGACGTGACAAAGTGTTTTTGCGGAAACTTTATTGCTGACACAGCAAAGCACATTTGCTGTACTAACTGATGAGTTTCTTTGCTGTAATAAATAATTCAGCAAATGTACTTTGATATGTCAGCGATAAAGTTTCCGCAAAAATACTTTGTTACGTCATTTCAAAGTAATTCAGTTTTGCAGTAGTTGGTTAAACATTTAATGTCACTGCGAATATATATAGGTATATGTATATATCAGTCAAGCGCTAGTCGGACCACTTGCGAGAAAGTTGAGTGCAGCGTCTATCCGGGCAGTATTGCACCGGTATACCGAATAACCTCATTATTTTAACTAAACGACTACTGTAGCTTCAGTACATTTTTAAAAACGAGTATTTCTTCATTAGGTGTGATGTGAATACATTTTTTACAGTAATTATATAATGTATGTGGAAATAGCAAAAATTGTATTCCTAACTGCAATAAGTTTTACCAGCGACAAAAATTCTATGCCATGTACTGTTTCTTTTGTTGTAATAGTTACATCTTTTCTGCCGTTTCCGCAAATGAATTTGCTCATCCAGCAAATATTTGTACTAAAATAAATTCATTTACGACTCGTGGAGGAATTTCACTGAACCTGTAAATCATATTTATTGTTGCTGTAATTAATGTCATGGCGGTAGCAAGATTTTTCAAACAATTAGGTACCTATACAATTTGTCGAAGTAGCAAAAATTTTACTCTCTCAGCTGTAATAATTTTTACTAGCACTCGAAATTCTATATTACCTACTGTTTTATTTTCGTTGAAACAGCTACATTTTTTCTATTATTACAATTAGAAAAATACTTGCTCTCTCGTAACACTTATTTTTCCAATCACAACAAAAATGTGTCAGCAAATCTTTGCCGGGAGTACAAAACTGTTTTTCTCCGTCTATGGGGACGCATACATCGCGCGCACGCGCACGTACGAACGCGCGCCGCACGCGTGGCAGAAACGCACGCACACCGTGTCTCCCGCGCCCGGCGCGCGGGCGCACACGTTGCGCCCTGCGAGAAGCGCCGGTCTGGTGCATTGACCGCGGTTGACCACACGTCATCGAATGAGTGACGTCATCGGCGCGTCGCGCTCGATCGCGTCACGCGGGGAGGGTTACGTTTGCATCGTGAGGTGGCGCGGTTTTGAAAAAGGGGAGCGACGGACGGACCGGCGCGGGGATCACCTTTCACTTCGGGTCTCCGCTAAATTTTATTTCGCCGACCGCAATTCGCGCCGCAACCGCGTTTACTTTTACGAGCTCCGTTCGCAGGTATTAGCCCCGATTATTCGGTGTAATTGACTCGTACTGTCGTCGACTTCATCAGGTGCTCGGAAAACTCTCGATATCTGGAATTCGACTCGAGATTTTCCCGCTATAAAATTTAAATCGGAGCGGGCGAAACGTTTTTTTCCGAGCGCGTGCGCACGACTGCAGCTCACGGTGCAACCGTTAATCGCGTTGCCCTAACGCGACTTTGTACGCGCGCGACGGATCAGTTCGCGATTACATCCGGTCGATCTTATCGCAACGGGCCAACATCCGCAGCGTCAAGCCGCTGCGAGAAAACTTGAACTTTGTGATTTCAAAAGTACGCGCGACCTCCGCGCGAAAGTGCAGCGCGCACTCGCGCAGGGAGGCTCGCGTGCTCCCCCCCCCCCCCCCCCCCCCCGGAGAAAGATGCCGCTGCATCCCAGCCTTCGCGTCGTTTCGTACCGCACACGCGGGTCGATAGCGCGCGCTAACCGTCTCTCGGCCGTTGCTTGGGCGAGCGACGCGCGTTGAGGCGATTGCATCGCACTGCAGAGCCAGCGAGAAAGTCCCGACCGCTTTCTCCGGCGGGTTGGTTTGCACCACGGGTCACCAGACACTCGGCTACGACGGCGAACCGACGTGCATCGAGAGCGCGCGAACTGGTCTCGCGTTCCGCGATCGCACGAGCGCTGCGGGCGCGGTGTGTATAGGTATACCGCAGCGGGGTGGAGGCGTGACGATAGTTGCACGCCGTGTGCCGCGGCGTTTGCCTGCATGTAGGGGTCGTCGGGCGAAATTATTAGATGGTATTTTTGCGAGATACACGGAAAAAAAATTTTGTACAAAGTGCAAGCTTCACAGATACATCCCTGTTATCCCTATAGTCCTTATTATTTTTCGAAGCCTCTAAATGTTCCTAAAATTAACAGCTTGACCCTAAAAGTCCTTATTCCTGTATACAGCATAATATAGAATATAGTATGAATTTAAATAAAGAAAATCGAATAGTTAAGCAAATGTAAAACAAGTTAATTATGAGAAAATTATGAGAAAAGTTACATTTCAAGCTATATTACATTTTTCAATCATTTTTACCGTATTCTATCGTTTTCTATCGGAAATTTTTAGTCGAGGGCTTGATGATAATAATCCTTACTTTTTGTGAGTGCAGTAGATTTTGTGATAGCAATCAATCAGTAATAAATTCGAGATGTATGATACTAGTCCTGTATAAACCATGTGACTCATTTGTAAATATTTTGAACATGGTCCCTAAAAGTCCGCATTTCTGTGAAATTATGTCCTTATTTCCCTACAACTGCTTTGTCCCTGTATTGTGAAACCTGAAAGTGATATTTCATATAGTAGAAGTTGCCCTCAGGAGCGACATAGCACAGAGTACCGTTGTACATTGTAAGAGATACTCATCGATATAGCAACATTCAAGATGTTCCACAGCCAATACCACTGATGTATTACAGGCAACAATATGAGAGTGCTACGTTAAATTGTAGTTCTTACAATAAAATATGGGTCCTTTTACAATGTATAATGGTATTCTGTGCAATATCGCTTCCGAGGACAACTTCTGTTCTGTGAAAATATCACTATGATTACTCCATTTATCGAGTGCTTTGTACAAAATTCTTTTTTCCGTGATACTCGAGGGGTTTGAACTTTGAAGAAATCGGCGTCTCTCTTTCAGATCCATCGAAATAGGCGGGATAAAATCTCGCGGATTGTAACTACAAGCACGCTCGCAGATCCTACGTTGCAGATAACGATGATTTAGCAATGATCCTTGAAGACGTTACAACTTCGGCCTTCGGAATTCGACGCTGTTTTTCGTACGTTCGTTCATTCGAGTCGTATTTTTTATTGGAATTCCGAGAAGTGATCTCAGTCCAATTCTGACATTGGATTGATATTGCCGTGAGGTACGGATATAACGATACGCACGTTTTACCACGCAATCGGTAACCTTGTCCTTCGAGGCGATCGTGAGAATAAACTTACGATATTAACCGTGACCCTTTCTCCCTTCGCGAAGGGCAGAGGATGACGGCAAAGTTTCCGATAGAGGGGACCTTTGTCGATCGATACACTCGACTTGGCAGTGATATAGTTTTTATGGCAAAGTACTTTGGAATCGGCTACGAGATATTCGAGTCGCCGCTATTGCATTACGGGCAGAAATGTCGCCACTGCGGCAACATTTTCGACCGTGAGCGCAACGAACGGGGGAAGTGCAGCCGTTGCAATCGGAATTGTCTCCCGAGTTTCCATATCAATTCGTTTTCAGTTCGAAGTCTCTCGCGATCCGTGACGAATTGCAATATTTATACCGCGGTGTAAAAATCTCGCTCGAAATTTATCGCATTTGTAGGGGCAATTTTTTTGCCGGCATTCGCCGAGCGCGAATCGCGCGCAAAGTTCGAGAGGTGGGATTAATTAGTCATACGATAATTTTAACTTCGATTTCGTAACGCGACGATGGCTCGCTCGAGGAAGTGCATTGAAATTAATATCTCCCAGTCACGCTCGTCGTACTATGACATACCCGATTGAGAAAAAAAAAGCCTCCATTAAAGGATTCGCGTAATTCGCATCAAATTTGTTTTATTAAAATGCGTACCGATTTATTCGGAATTGAGTAAGAAATTAATGGGTCTTATTCGAACGGACCGATTTATTCGGCCCGAGATACCACGTAATCGCGTCCGATTAACAGGATTCCTCCAAAGCATAGCCGAGATCTCGTGGTGATATTCTCGCGGAAGAAATAACACTCGTGCGCGCGCGCGCGCCGTTCGTATTCATTCGGCAGAAGCTCAGGCAATGCCCCGTCGCATCGAAATCCTCCGTGACGACACGCCTCTCTTATCGCGTCGCGCCCGCGCGGGCTTCGGTCTTGCCGAGACATTAGGCAACCTGTACACGCCGGTTAACATTGGCCCAAATATTGGCCAGTGGCCCCGCGTGTGGTGCCCCGCCGGTGGCCTACACTTTTCTGACTCACAATTCGCTAACTAATAACCGGAGGCTCGCTCGCGCGTCCACCTGGTGTCGTTGACTGACACTGGCCCACTATACGTGCGTTAACACCTGCTCGACTCTCGGTCGACGGTCGCGGACGAATCGAAAAAACGAAGCCGAGGAAGGTTGGAAGAGGTGAAAAGCGAGAGTGTAACGCGCGCGCGTAACCGCGAGAGAGGCGACTGTCCTCTTCGGTAGGTGGATCGGGCGGGTGCGGTGGGGAGTGGAGAGGTCATTCGTAGCCGTGGATCTGAAATAACTCGATGACGTCGCGCCGGGTCGGGTCACGGCGGTTCGCGAGTGGAACGGTTCGGGTGGGACAGGACGAATTCGCGAAAATATCTATTGCCGATATATTAATACCTTGCGGACGCATATAGATTGTTTACCGCGTGTTTTCGCTTCCGTCTCCCGAATCAATCTCGCGAGATTACGCCGCGCGACGTTTCCGAGAGGAAACCCCGAACGTGTTCCGGAAATACACTCGGTGCGCGGACGCGTGTTTGCGTCGGACGATCGCGGGGATGACGGAGCTGCAGGAGCCGTTAAGAGGAGTAATATCCTTCTGGTTTTTCGCGATAAAAATTACGCCCAACTCGTGTCACGCCGTTTGGGAATCGGCTACCACTTTTATCGCGCCACGATGCGCGCACAGCGAGATCACGGCGCGCGCTCAGCCCTCTTCGCACGTCCCAAGAATCGTCGTCCTCACGGCCACCAGCGGGCACCTCTCCGATTCTCCCTCACCTTCGCCTCCCTACTCTCTTCTATCTCACCTCCCCCCTTCGCACCCCTCCGCCGCGCGCTCGGAACTTCCAAGTTCAGTTGGTACCGCGCGACAGCGGCGTGGGCCCAAAGGTCCCGATATATGTCACGGCGAGTCATTGCCTGGACCTTGACTGTGCGCCGCGGGCGGCCCCTCGGCAAATATTAGGAATTTCGCTTCACATGTGTCGACGCGGCGCGGCTCGAGGTCGTCGCACGTTACCACTTCCTAAAAAGAGCAGCGATTCTGCGACGTAAGCGCGACGAAACCGCCGCACGGCGTCGAGCGCCCAGACACCGTGGAAAGGAGAGAAAGAGAGTGTGGGAGGGAGGGGTGAGGGGGGGGGGAAGCAGAGAGGCGCGCGTCGGTGAAAGAGATAGAGAGTAGGTCGTTAGCTCGCGGAATCGGCTTAAAAAGACTTGCACTTTCGTTAGAAAGTCGATTAGCGAGAGAGAATCGACGGTTGCCATTCGTGGCTGCCGATGCAGACGCACGGGACCGAGTCCAGCTGCCCGCAGGGGCTACACCTATCGTGCCCATCGAGCGGCGGAACCGTGCGACTGACTCGCCTCCCCGTCTGACCAAACACGGGCCGCCGTCACTCGCTTCGACCCTTGTAATTCTGTTTACGCTACGGCGCCTTCGGGCGTCTCGGTGACGATTCGATTATTTTCCCGAAAACGAGAGGAGGCGCGCACGAGCCGATTACAGAAAGGATGGATTTCCAAAGCGCGTCGATTTTCGAACGAGCAACTTTCGCAACGGTGAAACAATATTTTCAAACCCGATTATCTCACTATTCTTAAACTTTTCGCTCGTACATGGTTAGGAAATGTTTTCGTGGGTTGAAACGTGATCTTTGAAAAAGATTATATATCACCTTTTTGGATGAAGAGCCCGTGATCAGCGGGATAATTGCGATCGAAGACATTTGCCGAGAGTTTTGTTTTTTCTCTAAAGTCAAATTATAGGCGCGTAAAGGGATATACCTACTTTTATATATCGGGTTTCGCGTCAGTCGATTCTCGGGGGTCGTCAATCGTAACGCGAAATCGTTCGGGCCAATATTCACTCGAGAGGATCGATTCCTCCGGACGGAGTTCAAGTACCCAAGTTCGTCGCACGACTTCGAAATAATCGGTACGATGATTGGTTGATTGGACGCAGTTAGATCGAGTTTTATTCCTGACCCACACAGCCTGGGGAATATGTATATCCGCATGGGGGGAACCTTGGAGTCGGTCGATGGACATCGTACGACGGATTCGACTCGGGTTCAATCGAGTGCGTTTCAGCCTTAAAATTCCGCTCAAGCGACGAGTGCATTCGTATCGCGGGAATTTCACCGCGCTCTATATTTCTGTTCCCCGCCGACGACAATCGCAAAAAGCCCCAATTACGATGATCGAAATTCGACCTAGTTAGCAGAGTGGAGCGAACGCTAATTTATTCGTAATACGCTCGAACGTTCGTCGCGCATTTTTTTTTCTCGTATTTACACCTTGTCGCGTAGATAGCGCGTATAACCGGACGAATCGACGTATACGTCGGATACTACTCGACGTGGAACTCGTGACGCGGATCGCGTCATCGCGATCCATGCTCTACATACATATGTGCGCGCGGGGTCACACACACTCGCGGTATACCTCTTCCCCCGCTAAAGACGTGGCCTGTCGAATATAGAATAAAAGCAAATACACAAACGCTCGGGTAAGGTGAAGTTCCTGGTATTTGGAGTTCGACACGTGCAGTTGACTTCTTTTGTCCGTTGCGTCGGAGAGATGAGACGTATTATGAGATGCACGCCCGCATTTGCATGTGCATATCAAATGCGGTTTTTTATAGAATAATTATTTCGAATGATCGTAACATCTTTATTGCGTCCTACTTTGTACGTTCGAAACGATATATGTATTAGTTGCACGGAAAAAAAAGTATCATCGAACAAGCAAAAAAATATTGCAGAAATATCATTGCACTGGCAGCAATTGTGATTGATATCAGAGCACTGATACATTGCTATATGAAAAAATATATTATTGCTAAATCACATTATTGTTATATACTCCAATTCCCGAACAAGAATTTATCGTTAGCCAAACAATACAAATATTGCAAACTGCTATTGCACTAGCAGCAATAATGATTGTTATCGAAGCACTGTAATATTGCTGTATGAAACATTATAGCTATTCTGCAATACCCGAGCAATTAAATTATCATCGCTCTATCAATGAAAAAAATATTGCTGATATATTATAGCAATATATAATTGTTTTAAAAACTACAATATACATTTGGATAAGAAGTATTGTAGAAATAACAACAATGTCTGACAAACAGTTGAACAAACGGGCACTTTATACAATTTTTATTAATCCCAGCAAGATCTATAACTTTAGTAAGAATAAAAATAGCGCGTTCCATTTAAAAAAGTCTGAATTACTTTTGTGTTTTGTAACTAACTCGTCTCGACAAATATCGCTGAAAGTATTAACGATATTTTTTTTTGTAGATTAATGTTAATAATTATGTATTGCTCAGAGACCTGGCAAAATAATTAATCGTCGCTATACTTACCAATACTATATTGCTTCAACATGTTGCAATAATTGAGAGCAAGGAAGTCAAACCTCATTGCTCCAGCGCTCTACAATAAAATATTGCTTCAACACATTGCAATACCTCATTTCTCCAGTGCTCAACAATCATATTATTGTCGCTGCCGTGGAAGAAACTTCTATGTGCTGAAATGTAAATTTTACAGGAGAGCAAAAAAACATTTTACCGTTGACATTTTCGAACTCAGTGTACATAGAAGGTTTTATATTTTAAAAACTATAAATAAAGGAACAAATATATCACATAAGATATTCTTCCACAAGGTGAATACACTAATTCGCCGTCAGATTGCTACAAAACCCTACATTCATAAAAATGTGCACATAGGAGATTTTTCCACGGCAGCGACGATATATTGCTTCGATATCTTAGAACAATATATCGTTGCAATATACTTAGCAATAGTGTGTTGCTTTTACTTTTAGCAATGACACACATTTTAGTATAACAATAAATGCCGCTAGTTGAGGGGGAGCAATATTTTATTGTTTGCCTAGCAATATTATTGCTAATTTTTTTTCCCGTGTGGACACGGGATGAAATCTCGTGTATTTCCGCTTCGTTCCCGTATAGGAGGATAGAAGTGGGGGAGTTGTTGCAAGGTATAGGCGCTCTTTACGAGAATTCTCTCGAGTAACACATACCACTCGAGGCTAAACTTACTCGCCACAGGAAAGAAATTTCAATCACTGCTATCTCATTATCAATGAATCTTTGGTCCATATCGATGTAAGACTTTATTGTAGATGGAAACGTAATCTTCAAAAAATTATTATACAAATATGGGCCAAAAGCTCGTAAATAATGAGATAACAGTGATTGAAGTTTCTTTCCTGGCGAGTAAGATTATCCTCATATGGTAGATATCGAAGCCCGATTCACATCCGCGACATCGTTATACGCGTATCCACGTCTCTCCTTCTCTCTTCATATATAATATACATATATAAATATGCCAGAACGCCGCCGTCCCTCCCCCGTCGCTAAAACGACACGAGTCAATTTACGAGATCGAGTCTAGGCCCTGGTATATCCTCTCTTTCTTTCTCTCCTCATCCCTCTCCCACCTCGCGCATACGTATCGAACGCGCGCGCGCGCGCGCGCCTCGGTGTGCGCGCACGTTCGGCACTGCCGCCTCTTACGTGTGTGCGTGCGCGCGAGGCTCGGTGGCCGTGGCTATGGCCTTACGTCTCCTCCCACCCCTCCGGATCCACACGGCGCGCGGCGGGTACACGCCGGAGTGGGAGAGGGACGAGGACCGAGAGCCGCGGATCGCGCGGCTGACCGAGAGAGAGGGAGAGTGTCGCGAGTGTCTAACCTAGGATAGCGTTTAGCGGCGCGCTAGCCTAGGCAAGCCGAGACTCGCGGCTCGGCGGAACGTTCAGTGTTCTTTCGCGCGGCCAAAGACGCAAATCGCTTGGCGCTTGTACCTGACTGCACCGCGCGGAGAGTGTGTGAGAGAGAGAGAGAGAGGGAGAAAGGGGCAAAGATATATTCGGCGCGTAGTCGCGCGCGCGCGCGCGTTGGAACATTTGTCCACCTTGTTTTCCCGCGTAATATATACACATATATAGTGTATATACCGTGTAAATATATATATATATATATAGCAACGGAAGGAATTCAGAGAGGGAGGAGACGCGCAAAGTGACATCATCGCGTCCCATTGTCGAACGGCGAAAAAATGGGAAAAGTGAAGTCGACGATCGTCTCGAAGAATAATTATCCAGAGGGACCGGACGCGGAATCCAGAAACGCCTCGCGAATCTTCTGAGGGCGGCGGATAGGAGACGAAGAGAACTGAGAGAACGCGAGCGACGCGCGAATCGAGGCGAGCCGAGGATATAGAGGGAGAGAGAGAGAGAGAAGGAAGACAGGAGGGATATACAGGACCTTCGTCGTGCTAAAATACTTGATATTCCAAAAAAAGAAAAAAAGAAATTCGATCAATCTCATTGAAAAAGAAAAGGCCGCGGGTGGGAAAGTTTTCTATCTTCTTTTCTTCGCGATTTCTGTTTCAGAATCTCCTTCCGTCCTCTTCCTCCCCTCGGTGCTCCGCGAGGGCGAGTCGATAAGACAGCGGGAGAGAAAGAGAGAGCGAGAGAGAGAGAGAGAGAGAGAAGGAAAGAGAGAGAAAAGGAGGACGGAGAGCGAGGAAACGCGTAAACCTCCTTCCAGTTCGCCGAGTTATTATTTCGAAGAAAGAGCGTAAATATATATATACACATATATATAAACCTCCCCCGTCGCACTGCCTTATATCGTGCACGCGCGTGACGTAAGGAGCGTCTTTATGTTGCAACGCGAGACACAAAAACACTCGAGGATTTCGACAATTGTTTGAAGCAGTTCCTTTTTCGAAAGGGGACAACAAACGTATTATTTGGTAATCGACGGGAGGAGCCCGTCAGTGTGCAGTGGCTCGGTGAAAGAGAGAGAGTAGTATAGTGAGTGTCGTCTCGGTACATCGCGGTGCTGTGCCTCTCGAGAGTGTCGTCGAGCTCCCGGGTCGATCTCCGGTTGTCGGAGGTTCGAGAGGGAGAGAGAGAGAGGGTGGGTTCGCGCGGAAAGGGAGGAAAGAGGTAAGTCGGGCTCTCCTGACCCTTCGTAAGTACGTACACATAGGGTAGGGCGTACGTTTGCTTGGCCACGGTGCCACTCTCGCTCTTCGCGGTAGTTTCTCTTATTTTTTTCCTTACGAAAATCATCGCGAATATTTATCGGGGAGGACGGTAGAAATTGAAATTGTCGATTAAAATTATCGCGGAAATCAGTGGTTCGATACAGCCGCGGATCGGATGCGCGTCCATCAATTGAGCCGTTCAATCAAAAATGTCATATAATTTCAGGATCCAATCATGGTTTTCTTCGTGGAAGAAAATATTTGATAGGCTCGAGTAATTGTTCTTTTTTGCGCGGAAAGAATTTCTTGTTCTCACGATGGTATTCTTGATTCAAGGATATGTAGGATTCTTCGATCAAGAATCTGTATTCTTAAAAATTTATAAGATCATATCGATACTTTGGCAAAAAGGTATCGATGTGTTCTTGATTCGAGAAACATTTTTTTTTGAAGCTAGCAATTATTTATCTCAGTGCATATCAACTATATGCGGTATAAATTACAGGTTTTTCCGAATTAACCGGAAACTCTGTAACTTATACCGCACGCAGTTGATATCACGCTGGACGTGGAAATGAATAAATCCATAACAAAAGCTTAACTCGACTTAAGTCGTTGCTGCAGCGAACGGCTCAATTGCATCGGCCGTATACATATAGTTTCCTCCCGAAAACGATTCCGATCGATCGTGTCACGCTTTCCCCGTCGCGTCGATCGTCCGCTTCTTCCACGATCGCCAGCGAAACGCCTCGCGAATTCCCGAAGAGGACGGACACGCGCGACAAAGCGGGCAAACGAGCGAAACGCCACGACGAGATTCGCGTGTAACGTATCGGGATACGGGCCCCGAAAAAACGCCGTGCGCACGTCTTTTCGGCGAAGAGGAAGAAGAAAAAGCGCCGTGTTTTTTTCTCCTGGCCTACGTAGAATCTGGGTCGCGTCTGCTGGGAGTTTATGAATGAACGACCTGCGCTATACGCGCGACGGGGCTATATAGGTTTCTCCCTCTATCTACATGCCTAACTTTTGCACACGTACGAGTCGATTCGTATGTGCCGGACTCGGAGCAATGCCGTTAGGAGTTTCGACTTTATCGGGAGATCTCGCTTGCCGAGAGGCGACGCTATCGAGCGACCGAGCCGGGATCGACGACGATTCGATCGATTACGGGGGTTGCTGTAAAGTTTACGAGTTTCCGATTGGTCCTGCTTTTATCCGTGACAGGCGCGTATCGCCGGTCTAAAAGTTCTCATTGTTTATCAATTTTAGACCTATATTGATGAAAGACTTTATTGTAGATTGAAGCGTAATCTTCAAAAAAATATTATACACTTATAAGCCAAAAGCTCATAAGGTAATGAGGTAATAGTGATTTGAGTTTCTTTCCTGGCGAGTAAGTTTAGCCTCACATGGTATATGTACCACATCCGGTGTCATTCAATCTTATGCCATTGTTATCTAACATCGAAAGTGATCTAGATAGGTCCACACCGTAGAATTTTTTACAGTACAGAGAAAGAGAAAAGCCGTTTTCGGAATCCCCGCAAAGCATTTATCGTAATACGTGAAGATATGTATTTCCAATTCGATCCAACCTTCGTCTCAAATTTAGATCCGCGAAATCGATCGATCACTCTGACTTCCCAACGCGAAGTTCCCCCTCCGCAGTCGAGTGCCCTCCAGCCCCCGGAGACACTCGCTCTCGCGCGGAACGACAGCTCTGGCCCACACTCTGCACATCCGCGATAAATTCGCATCTCTCGACGCGCCGGTCCAGCGACGACTCGTTATTATCACTGTATACTCGCGCGGCCAGAACAGGACGGGGAACTATATTTTATAAAATTATTTTCAGTCTAGGCCAACCTTTCCGCGCGCTCCTCGAATCTCCGCGCGTTGTGCCCGAGTCGATCCGACGCGCGGGGGAACGAACATCTCTCCGCGCGCTAATACAGTTAAGAGGTTTATAGACGCTCTCCGCAGCGCGCCGCTCGCTCTATAACGCCCGGTTACGTGGCGGCCTTGGCGGCCCAGGGCCGAGGGCCAAAACTATCTCGTTGTTTGGTATTGCGCCGGTGTATGTACGCGCGCGTTCGATAAATATCGCGATAACGAGACATAAGGGCTCCCCCGTGGTAACCTCGCGCCCTGTACTCGCTCATTGCCCACATATTACGAGGCGCTGACGCGTCCCTATAATCCGACCTCGCGTGTACGTATCTAAACCGCCGCGGCGCGAGGTCGTGAGAGAAGAAGGAAGTGGGATCGATTCGAGGGGGAAGGGTGGGGGTCTATTTTTTCGTTCCGTTTCTCTGTATAGATAATTCCGGGAAATTGGTACATGCGTGGGAAAAGGGGTATAAGTCGAAATCTTTAGTTTTGAGAAAGCAAGGAAAACAGTTTGTTGGTGTCGCGATTAATCACAAATTAACATATCCAAAAATTGTCTCATGCGGAAGTGGCATTTTTTTATGAGACTATTCTTTGATTCTGGGGTCAGATACATAATCTTGAAAATAAGAAAAAAGAAGTTATCTTATTTCCAATGACTTCAAAAATTTCTCGACTTATACCCCTTTTCCCACGCATGTGCCAATTGTGAATTTTTCGGATACCGATATCTCATCGATCGTTACATGCGCGTTTCGTCTTTCGTAGGCTCCGTGTGCACGCGTTTACGGTATATTTATACGTTCGCAGCGTCGCGCTGATTTCGCGATGTAACGAGCGCAGGCAAGAGTTTAAACGGAGAGCGAGAACTCCCCGGGAAACCTATCGGCGGCGGTGGGATATCTAGTCGGCGAATTCGGGCCTTGAGATCCCGGACGGTAAAAGTAAACGACCTCAAAATACGTATAACGAGCCGCTGGATTTGACCTATCCTGTGGTGGACCACCGGGGGGGGTCTGTGAACTCAAATTAGGACAGGGCCTTGACTTGGGCAGCATTGGCGACGCCCCCTTCCCTCTCTCCCTCCTCATCCTCCCGGCGCGCGCCTCCCTACCGTCCTTCGAGGCTGCAGGCTCCGTGTAGTGGCATCGCGCGCGAGCGCGCTCTCGTCGTCGCCTTTCTTTCTCACACTCGCGCGTGTCCCGGGAGGCGCGCGGGGTTACGCCTGCCTCTCCTAAACCCTTTCGACGCGCGAGAACGGCTGAGAGGCTGAGGCGCCTTGGAAATGACAGAAAATCCGGTCACGGGCCGCTCGTTGATCAGGGTTAAACCCACCGCGAAGGAAGGGCGCCTCCTCGCGCGCTGAGGACCGCCGGCGACCCGAAGCGCGCGTCGCTCCATCGGGGCCCTCCTCGCGCGCCGCGTGACGCAAGACGGCGTCGCGTCGCGACGCGCGCGCGCGCGAGAGAGAGCATCTGCGTTCAGCCGTACGCGAACTAACGTCATTCGCAGCGCAATAGCGGAAGGCTGCGCGCGAGCGTGGAAGGCCGCTGCACCAATGTTATACACCGCGTTCGAAGTAACTCCGCGCGCGCGCTTCGTCTCGCGCTGCGAGCTTCTCCTCCCGCGCCTCCCCCACCGCGCGAAGAGACGATCGAAACGGGACCGCATAGGTGCGCGCGCGGATAATATCGCCCGGCGGGTATCTCGCGATCTCCGCGCGCGCGGATAACGAGATAATTTTCCGCCCGCGCATCGCGATTGCTCCGGTTCATTTTCACGGACGACGACAGCGCGCGCGGTTGTATTTGTCGCGTGAATAATTCAGGGGCGATCGCGATTTGTCTACGATTTTTACGCGTCTGGCGCGCTCAGATCGTCGAGTGTGCACGCGTGTGTGCGTACTCGTACGGCCGGGGTACGGCTTCGTGGTATCGCGAGGCCTCCGTCGATCGGTGATGTGTTACGTCGCAGGGCCGTTGTCGTCGTCGGTTCGGCACAAGTCACCGATTCGCGAAATCGCCCGGTGTTCGAGGCTCTTTATTATTTTATTTATTTATATTCTTTTTTCAACCCGTCACATAAGCGTTAACACGAACGGACCGTGGAGCACTTTCACCACGGCGTCGATTTAACGCGCGGGTATCTATAATACGTACCGCGTCAAAAGTTGTCCGTTGAAGCGAGTCCCCGCGAGAAACGAACCGAGATCGTTCGCCGATGATTCGGCGAATATCGGTACACGGCGAAATGATCCGACGGGGATTCCCGCGCCGCGGATTTCCTTCGACCCCGCGCGTAAAAGTCCAGAGAGTGACGCGCGCGCGCGCGCGCGCGACGCCCGCGTTCGAGGGCAGAAACTCGGACGCATTCCGGGCCAGGGATTTTAACCGATGACGGCCCTTGCTCGACTCGTACGAAATAATTAGAGCCGGATCTATAGCCAGGCCTCGGCCCGGAGAGCTGTATGGGGCCAATTCGGACGCGTCGTCTTTCTTTCCAATGGCAATCCCGTTCGTTGCAAGATACGCCCGGGGGAAAGGTGCAGTTGAATACGTACCTGTGATGGAAACATTTATTTCAGATGAATAGGAATTTATTCACATCGAAGAGAACAGTCTGTTTGAATTAAATCGACGTTTTATCGGGTGTCTGGCGATGATGGAAATCATGGATCTTTTTCCCATGTGGAATATCATGGAATTGTTGTAAAATATGAAAATATCATGGAACTCTGGGAACAAGTTATTGATTTAATAAGATTTATACGATCTCGGGATACCGGATACGTTAGAAGTACGGTTGGTGGACTTCGATTTAATATCCGTGAACGAGATCAACGGCGGAAAACAGTGAGAATAACTCCCGTTATTATTGAAACAAAAATTCTTTTCTATATTTCAGCAGACAATTTGGTATAAATGCTTTAAAAGCCACAGCAGCGATCATGAAAAAATACAGAATTCTCGCCTGGAGAGCATGGAAATATCGTGGAAATTTATTATCCCTGATCGCTAGACACACTGATTACCAGGTTCGTGCGCGATTAAAGAGATATGCAAAACGTCTATTTAATTCTATAGACTTTTGCTTCGATGCGAATAAATTCCCATTTATCTCAAATACATTTTTCCATCAGGTTCGTATTCAACTAGACGACCCCTTCCCTCGGCGTATCCACACCCCGGAGCACACGACACGAAACCACCCGAGTCTCGCTCGGTCACTTCTCCCGGAGACTCGATCGATACCCGATCGATAGCCCCCGCCTTTTCCCGAATTTCAATCTCGCCGCCGAAAACCCTCCTTCCCCTCGCGGGCGGACGTTCGATCCGCGTTTCCGGGTGATTTTCTCGCGCGATCCTGTTTGGCGCGTGCCGCACTCGCCTCGTCGGCTCGAAAAG